>CM053792.1:560879551-562079551 GCA_028749045.1 Cupressus sempervirens
ACAATCTAAAATTAACAACGTTTAGGGATGATAATCTTTACATGAATTTAACAAAGTTGTAGGAGTAATTGATGCCTAATAAATATGAAATAAGGATAAAATGACATACACAAATTCAACTTGGGAGTTGGGTAGTTTAAACATATGAACAACTATAAAATTGAGGATAGAATCTTTTCATACTAACCACAATTAGTCTTTATTGACTTTAGCCACTCCACTTCAGTAGCAAGTATTGAGACATGTGGCAAAACTATTGTGTAGGAATACTATAATAAAACAATACCACGTTAGCTATAGAAAGAAAAAATAGACAGGTAATAGAAATTTAAAACAACCTACTTAGAAACTATGTATTTTATTTCATGCACCTAATGAAAATTATACATTAGCATCTATGTCCTAGAGGGCATTCTCATGATATCTACTGAATGTTTTTATATTATATGGAAACCCAAATAAAATTTAATAGTGCCCAACCACCATAGTATACTGATAGCCAAGGACATGCAAAAATGTAGTAATGATTTCTATCCATCTCCCTATTCTTGGATCAAGAGATAGCCATGGAATACAATAATACAATGATGTAGACCCTAGCTATGGCAATGTTTTAATGATTCCTATCGATCCCTATTCTTGGATCAAGAGATAGCCATGGAATATCATAACATACTAATACAGATAGATAGATTCCCACCATTTTAGTATTAAGGTGAATAAGGGAATCTAGGTCAAAGATCACAGTATTAGAGAACACAACACAAGAAAAAAAATTGGAAGCAAAATGCTAATCTAAGTGTTGGAAGGGCTATTAAGTAGGCCTAGAAGGGCTATAGTGGAAGAATGGTGAAAGATGAGTGGATAAGAGTGAATGAGAAGTTGTGACATGGAAATTGTAATATGTTGAGATGATCTAAGGTGTTAGGATTAGGATGTGAAGTCTAGTTTGAGTTTTGGTGTGTTGGAGGCACTAGGTGATGTAGAATGGAGTTGGTGAAATAAGAGATTGGAAAAACTAAGTGGGAAGGTGAACTAGTGTAGAATGGTTGTGAGAGTGACTTACAAAGTCAGAGAACTCCATTTGATCTTTGAGTAGGACTAATTCCTTGGGTTGATTCCAAGTTACTTGTTAAATCCTTGAGTTGAGTTAGGCATACTTAGGGTGATAGTGGATGGTTCAACATCAAGAATATATACCACTATTATTACAAGTATAAATTTTTTAAAGTTGGATAGTTGAGTAGATGAGATTTTATCCCTCAAGGGCTCAAAGTTTGAGAATTTGTTTTAGAAATACGAAGTTGAAATGGAATTGTAAGTGAAAGATTAAATTTGTAGATATATACATGACATCTAATTATAAAATTAGAAAATTTCTCATAATTAATAACCATGTATCATAATTACTAATGATTATATTTGAAAAGATTTTGAAGAGGTAAGTGATCACTGGCTAGAACAGTGTATTCCTTAAAGAATTTGGTGGCTAGTGTAATGCCCTACCCAGAGATCCTTGGAACAAGGAATCAGTACAAGCCAAGATTTTTTTTTAACAAGTATGAATGCACATGATAACATCATACAAGGATCACAAGGATTTCAATGGAAGACTTCACCAATAATCCAACCAACCAATGGATCTCCAAACAACACTATCTAATTGACACAACCAAACTAAAGAAAAAAAACCTAAAATGACATCAAAACACAAAATCTCTAATTTGTCAAATCATGGAACCACTAGCATTCCTAAAGGGTACTCAAAAGTCCAAATTGCATTCTCTACAAAATAGTAGAGATGACCCCTATTTTTTGCACGAGAGAATAAAAACTAACAATCTCACATGGGAAAGCATCCCTTCACATGAGAAAGTACACTGGTCCATGTTAGGAAACACCATCTCATGAGGATTTTCTTGGCCCAACAGCCAAACACCCCAAGTTGGTGTTGGGTTTCATGCGAGGATGCACTATAAGCCATGCAAGAAAACCCAACATACCACATGAGCTTTTGCATTCTCGCATGAGAAAGTGAAATTTTGTGTGAGGATACAAACCATCAAGCCAAAAACATAAAAGTAAAAAGCTAGGAAACAAATTTACTCCAGACCAAGAAGTACCAGATCCACGTGGATTGAGGAACAAAAAATTGAGTGCATAAACAACAAGATGCCATGAAACAAAAAAGATGAACATCTATCCATCTAAACCATATTAGTAAAAGAATGTACTAAAAGAAACACTGTACTGTATAGAAGCAACATCAAAATGTATAAAAATAACATTGCAATAACTAAATAACCAAACTAAGTATGTGGTTCCTCCCAACCATAATAGCACCATAAGACCATTGTGGGCCCTAGCCATCCCCCACATGAAACATCCCAAACTACTAACCAGATCGTCGGTGCTATCTTATGAGGATGTCACTAATAAAACATGCTACAACATAAGGATAAGGAAATCTAACATGCTAGAAGTAAAGCATAAGATAATCCTACAAATCAACTCATCATCTACATATGCTAAATGTCATTAATAGGAATTGTGTCAATACTAAAATCATCTAAAAATGATATATAAGCATTTCAATGAAAGTATAAATCATAAGAAAGCATACTCTGGAACCCAAAGTACCAAGTGAAAACATCCAACAACAGTCGCACTAGGACAAAAGACCGCCTCTATACATCGGTTCCTAGTAGTGTTATAGGTAGTTATGCCTCACAACCAGATGGAACCTATAGGTCTACTCTTGCCATGCTGATGGAGATAATGATCCAACCATAAACACACAAAAAGAAAATGTCCATGGCTAACACTCATGCCAAACAATATGATGACTGAAACTAAGAACACAAAAAATGCGAAAATAATAGGTCCTAGTTAGACAGTCAATGGGCTACTAAGTAGGGTCTGACATCATGGAGAGTCACTTGGCATAGATAAGCCCAAGCTAGTATTGGTAGCTGTTCTCCCCAGTAGAAGGCACACAATCTAGGAAGCATCAACTTCCCAATGTAAGGTGCACAATCTTGGTGGCATCAACTTTGCAATGAAAGGCACATAATCCATATTTAGTTATCTTAAATTTTTTTACCACTCACACATCTTATTTAGTTATCACTTATATAAAACTTCCTCTGCCAACTAGGAAATAGACACAGAGCTGTGAGCTAGAAGCCCCCTCCATATGCTACCCTACCCTAAGCATGCTCATCAAATGATGAGTGCTTTTAGGCATGCATAATCCCAACCCCAAATGATCATAACTTTTAGCAAGTCCATGGAAGATCAGGCCTTGCAAGTCACCCCAAAAATGTACGAACACATACATGTGTGTGGAACACCACCATCATGAAGATCATAACACAAGGACTGGATGAGAACACAAATAAAATATCACTCAACTAAAAATAACTTGGGAGGATGGATTCTACATGAATCCCAAGGACAATAAAAACATACATCATGAACTCACTCAATCGACCTCAATCTGGGAGTATGGATTCTACACAAATCCCAATGATGCAACAAGACCAAATATCATGAACTCACTCAACTAGCCTCAATCTGGAAGTATGGAGTATACACTAATCCTAGTGTCCATAAAACATAAACAAAGGTCCAAAAGAAACAATAAGATCAGGTATAAAATCAATCAGCCAAGCATAAAGTTAGGAGTACAAATGTGGCACACATCTCAATACAAACATAAAAGTACAATAATGGTCTGACTAACATCCTATGGATAATCCAAGTCCACGACCAACATCATACCAAGAAAACTAGAGAAAATTGGGTGGCATGCAAACTAAGGTGAAAAACCTCAAAAACTCAAAAATTTGAAATTAAAACCCATTTGGCCTTTGGGTAAAAAAACTATAAAAATCCAATAAAGTTTGGGTTTAGAAACCATGTGCAAAAATGACCAGCATAACAACACAAAACCCCAAAACCCCATCCCAAAAAAAGGGAAAATTTTTATACCCGACCAACTAGGCATAACCAACAAATAGAAATGGAGGGGAACACCAGTTCTCAGCCTCCTAAAAAATGGGTACCAAAAATAGAAGCTAAAACAAAGTATAAATAATAAAATGGGAGAGCCCTACCTCACAGCCAAAAGGGGCAAAATGGGACTGAACCATAAAATAAAAATCCCGCAGAAGTAGCCAAAGATCACTGCAATCCAAGGTCTCCCCAACTTGGATCCAATGAGACCAATGTCATGACGATCCCATGCCCATAGCTCCCACAACAAACAAAATAATATTTCCTCATGAAGTGGATTTTGGGTTTTACTCTCAAACTTTCTAATTCAAAAGTGGGATGTTAAGAATTAAATTCCTTTTTGGATACTTATTAAACCTTGAATCGACCCAAATGATTAGGGCAAATAACCAACAAACCTAGTTAAACCTTGAATCGACCCAAATGAAAATAGTCTATTCTTAGAAATAGGAATTCATCTATGGAAAAGCTGCCATAAATTAAATAAAATAAAATTAAAGGCCCAAAAACCCAAAAACCCAAAAACCCAAAAATTTCCTTAACAACTTTCGCGACGATGCAAACCTCTAAATGCATAAACACGCTCACTAGTCTAATCACATAATGAAAATGAGTTTGGATTTAATAATCACCAAAAGGATTAATTAAACAATTACAATAAGGATATGTTGACTATCACTAGTACATTTAATCCCAAATTTCTACCTTAAATTTTGACAAATCAAATATAAATTGCTTGGTTGGTCGCATTATAAAGGAAATTTTTTTTTTTGATACATGCCTGTGTTGGTCACAATTCACCAATGTTTTATATTTTGTTTTGGTCTTAATTGTGACCAACATGGCAGCATAAATATTTAAAAAAGTGGCATATTAGTTGAGCATTTCACTTGAGCGCCATATCAGTTGGACATTTCACTTTTCTAGCATTTTGCATCCTTCGAGCATTTAACATTGGAGCATTTGGAAACCTTGTGAGAATGTAACCCTAGAAATCCTTTAGGTGCCATTTTTGGGAATCCTGCCATGAAAATCAAGCAAATTAGGTAAGCATTCAAAATAGAAAAGAAAGGATTTTGTTTTGAATGAAGATATATTCTACGAAGTACTCCAATCTTGATATTCTTTATTCATATTTTCAATTTTCTTATCAACTTACGACCGAAATCCTTGGAGAAAAATAAAACCCTTAATCTTAGGGTTTTGTGAATTGATCTTCCTCATGCCCATCAAAACTATGCACTGCATTAATGCTTTCTAGAGAAAATTCAATGATTTTGACTTGAGAGTGGTGATCAGGGTACGAATTTAGTGGAATCCAAAAATAACAGTAATGCTTATCTTCATAGCTAGAATTTTACGTAACTTCAGGGTCTGCAATTTACAAATTAAAAACATGCAAAACTCCTTTGAAAATCTGACTATTGCTAGGACAAAGCCAGATATTTTTGCTCCAAATACTTCAATCAAACAACTCTCAAATTTTCATATTTTCTAGAGGCTAATGCATGCTCTTTAATTTATGCAAATTCACAAGCTCCAAAATGTAGTATAACAACACAATCAACTTGGAATGAAATTTAAAACATTTTAGCTGGAAAACTTCCATGATACAAAATATATTACAAAATTAGTAGTCTAAGTCGAAAGGAAAATCTATGAAAATAGCCAATCGAACACCATCAAACTATATTTAGTTTGAATCAATTATAATTGCACTTTTAATCTCTAAACTCTAGCTTCACAAAAAATGATGATTCTATATCATGAAATCACACTCTCACATACAATAAATCTAAAACCTTGCAATAGAAAATGATACACGGTTGGAGTTGCCCAAATATGCATCTAGTATTCGCACATCAAAAAATTGTTCTCACCTACATTTGGTGACATAGCATTAGCTTGGAGACCTAAAATTTTAGAATCCTAGAGAAATCCCAAAAAAATTAGAGTTTCAAATTTGATTTGAAGATTTTTCGGAAGAATTTAAAGTTATTTTCCAAAAACTTGATATGTAGGCCTAACTGAATTGGGTATGTTTCTAGGTAGGATTAATAGTTCTTCTTCTAGGGTTTTGAAATGAATCTTGTAATCTTGAATTTGGGCAATTCTATGTTGGCTTAGTTTCTCAAAGCCTTTGGTATGCTTGGGGGGTGCCTTGAAGGTGTTGGTATTGAAAGATCCTAAGGGGGTGCTAGTGAGTGATAGAAAGGTGAAGAGTCATCTTGGAGTTTGGTGAATCTTTGTGTGTGGGAGTAGAAGTAGGTGAGATTGTGTTGCTTGGTAGATTTGTGAGTACCATTACCCTTCTACCTACTTTCTTGGTCTATTGGGAAATTAAAAACTTGCCTTGTATTAGCTTACCTTGAACAATTGTGGACTTCCCTTGCCTTGATCAGTCCTACTTGAATCCAAGAGACAAAGATAAAAAGGAAGGAAGGAAAGAAAAATAAATATAAAGATAAAGAAATGAGAGATGAGAGATATAGATGGATCAAGGGAGATATATTTAGACATTTATACTAGGAGAAATAGAGGGGAGAGAGAGATGTGGTGAAAAAGATAGAGATTGGGAAGAGAGATCAAGAGGAAGCTATAGTTGAAGATGGAGAGGGAGAGATATAGGTAGATAAAATATTTTTATTATATCTAAATAAAAAATTATATTGATTATCTTACAATAACTAAAATTTTAGCAAAATTTCCTTCCATGAGGTTATAGTGGATGTCATTTTTTTGATAGCTCCCTTACTGACACAATTAAGGAGAAGGCATGTAAAGGTTTTTGAGACTGACTTTCTACATGTTGATTGCATGTGTTTGAAAGTTTCTAGGAATTTTAATATTTTTTTTTTTTCATATTCCATGGTCACTAAGTAAACCAAATTAATTAAATTTATCTTTATATCTTTCTCACACACCCCCTTGTGTGTGTGTGTGTGTGTGTGCGCATGCGCATGTGTGCGTGCGCATGTGTGCATGTGCATGACTTCCTATATCTATCTTCAACTTTATATCTCTCCCTCTCTTGTTCTTTTCTTATGTCACCTCTATAAATATTTATCTCTTCCATATCTATCTTCCAATTTCTCATCTCTCTCTATATACCCCTTTTCTTTGCTTCGCATGCTCCATATTTATATATCTTCATCTCTATCAATCTTCCATCACTTTTACCTATTACGGTCTATGATGTCTCCCATTTTTACATTGGTTTTCTTACTTGACCATTTTATTTTCCAACTCACAATCAATTCCATGGTGTACAATTTCAATTCCTTTTTCTTGATGTCATCGTTTACAAAGGGAAATATGGAGGGAGGAGTTAACACATAAGACTCTATCATAGCCACACAAATGCCAATTTCTTGTTGTTCCACATATCATGTTACTCAAAATTCACAATTCAACATACTCCCACCTCATTAAATTAAAATAAACTACACTCTCATTGTCTGATTAAAAAAGTGGACTTAATGAAAAGTTAAGGAACCCAAATGATGGGATGGAATTTAATTGGCATTTTCTATTGAAAATATTGATGTGCCTTGATGAGTTGAGCTTGGGCAGAGGCTCATCTTGGTACAAGCTAGGAGTCTAAGAAGATTTTTGGTAATGAATCTACAAGTGAAATAGCCTTTCTTAGAATCAAATATATGATCATGTGTAGTAAAGAAAGTGAGAAATGATGGAAATCCAAATAGTCAACCCACCATAGACCCAAAAAATGATCCTTGACATGAGCATTGAGCTCTCATGGATACAATGCATATGATCCTTCAACTCACTTCTCTCTTCAACCTATGCTCCAACCCCCTATACTTCACCAATTTGCACAAATGCCACCTCAAACTTCCAAATTCCCTCAATTTGCAACATCAATCGTGTCTGATAATTCATCCACTCACACACAAACCAAACAACACTGTGGGACAATTTTAGAACATACACCATAGCTCTTCCCTCCCTCAAAATCCCAAATAACTTTACCTTTTCCTAAAACACTTGGTAAAGTAAAAGCATTTTCAAATACCCTTTTTCCAAGTACCTTAACATACCTAGACCTTACTATAGACTTCTTTGGACTAGGTCTGACTGTCTGCACAATGTGACCCTTAAGTAGCATAAAATCTCATAAATTAATAGAGAATCCTCACTCTTGTCTCATCCTTATCACTCCAAACTCTCAACAGAGTCATATAATGGCTAAATATGACTAAATCCCAAAGCGTTAAGACTCTAATGCAGAGCATGCAACAAAAGCACCAATATACTCTTCCAAAATTCAAATAGCACCTTAACTTTCTTTCAAGGATATTGACTAATCCAATGGGCTTCTAACATAGGTAGACTCTACTCTACAAGTGGACTCCACTTTAGAAGCCCAACCATCAAACCTAGGGCATTCAAACGACTTAGATCAATCACAACTATTAGGGACTCCCTATCACCAATAGGCTTAAAATGGAAAATACTTCTTAGATTGATTAGGACTAAACTTATCTATTAGAAAATGGTTTCTATAGACTCAACTCAATAAGAAACTCCAACTTTGAACTTCTTCTCATACCCAACAACAAATTTGCAAAGATTGTTACTAGCATTCTACTAGGACAAATTCTAATTTCCATGGTCAAACTCCCAAAACATACAAAGGACCAAAAATTTTTTTTACACCTTTAAACACCCTTCAACCACTCTTAAGAGATTCCAAAAGATCAATCACAAAATCTACTCCAGCATCAACTTATGCCCACTTTGTGTCACAATCCTAATTGGCCAAATTAGGCTGGGTTACAAGGAAAAAATAAACAAATGGGCTCAAAAATTTTTTTCAACCCCTTTGATCTCTTCTACACATTAAATTTTTCCTTCTACACCTTTCACCTAGGTCAAATCAATCAACTTGGGAGCTTGATCCTTCTTTTTCCTTCAAAACTAGACTAGACATAAAACTATGTTTAGTCTAGGACTTGCTGGTAAAAATAGGTACCCTACTCCTACAACCCTAAAAATTTTTTATCTCAAAGAACCCTCTCCTAACTTGCATTCCAAAAAGTGGCATTGAAATCCCACGGTGGATTTGCAAGTTAGGAGGCCATCTTGATAAAACCCTTAGATTTAGAGTAAATCTAGGTAACCTTCACAAAAAATTCTATAAATTTTTTTCTGAATAAGATAAAGAATTCAAACCAATTGAAATAGAAGCTCAACTCAATAATCTATCCAACCATATCAAACTTGTACCATTACTGATCTGTATAGGCTATACAAAATTGAAAAAATAGAGAAAAGGTAGAAATTTTGAGTTTTATTCACTAAATGTTGTTCACTTGTCTGTGCAATGACCTTATCCACTTGTGGATACTTTAAATAAATGCCTTCCAATAGTTAAAACTACTATTTTAATGGTTGGAAGAATGTACAACCCCTTTTTTAGTTTGACAACCAAAATTGCAAAAATTGCTATTTAGCAACTTTTTGCATTTTGCAACTTTCTTACACTTTTTGCAATTTTCTACAAACCCTTAATCCAATGGTGTCTTAATGATTCAAAACCATATAAACACACTTATGCCCACCTAAAACATCCTAAAAACATCAAAATACTCAAAATCACATAAATTAAGACTCTTTGGTTACATATGGTCACTTGGTTTATAAACACACCAATGTGCAAATGTACCTTACAAGTGAGTCTTTACTATAAGTATGGATTGTTGGAATATTCAAATATGGAAAGAGTACTTATGGGGGGGGGGGGGGGGGGGTGGGTGAATCATAAGTATCACACTTTAGCCAATAAAACTTTTAACTAAAAGTAAATTGCATGCATGTAAATACATCAAATAAACATGAAACTAAACACATGTATCAACAAATCATAACACTGGAATTTGGTAACCCAGAAACCCTCCAGGAATAATAAGGTAAAACTAGGGTGGGGATGATACCCACAAAAATTACTGCAGCAATATTGTTCAACCACTTCTGATGGTCTGCCCTGTTAAAGGCTTGCCCTATTAAAGGCTTTACACTGTGTCAATAGTGACCTGGTTAGAGGATTTACAAACACTTAACATGAAGTGTCACCCTGTTAAGGGATTTAATCACCTAAATAAAGGATATGATGAAATAGCTATTAAGCTAACTTATCACCATAGGATTTTCATTCTAATACAATTGCCAAAAAGTATTAGATATAATGAACCTTATAGATTACAATCCTTGATTGCTGAATGTAGGCTCCTTTTCCGTCTTCTCTGACCTTGATCCTTTGTGATTTGATAACCCTTGCTCCTAAAAAAAGATTTCCTTGTGCACCCTTGTATGTCTACTCATGTATATTTACAATGAAATTTTTGTCTTCCTTATAAAGACTTCAAAGACTTAGGGTTTGATTTGGATCTACAATCCATATTGAATCTCAATTTCCTGCTCAATACTTGTCTTTTACTGATTGGTTGCATGCCTTTATCATTTTTCTTATTGGCTGCATGTAGATTACATAGGAAAAATAAAAGATTCAATTTTATCATTAAATCCCTCAAAGTTTACCTTGTCTCGACTGCAAAAACTGTTTGCATCATAGTTTGTGTAATTTTAAACTTTTATGCTGATATTCTGTGTTACTCAGCTCCTAAAGCATTACTGGTGCTCGGCACATGCTATTTCTTGGATAGCTCAGCACCTAAACAAAACTGTATCACTTGGCACCTGTTAACACTTGGCACTTGTTACTCTCAACACTTGTTGACACTCGACACTTGTTAATACTCGACACTTGTTACCACTCAGCACTTGTTAACACTCGGCACTTGTTACCACTCGACACTTGTTAACACTCGGCACTTGTTACCACTCGACACTTGTTAACACTCGACACTTGTTAATACTTGGCACTTGCTGTTACTTGGCAATTGATATAGCTCAGCACTTCATCTTACTCGACACTTACTCTTGATCTTGGTTAAGTGTATTGACACTCAATTGTCAAATTTATTCTTTAAGCTAACAATCTCCCCCTTTGACATGAGTGGCAAAAACACTTAACTAAGGTCCTTGTGACTCCTTATTAATTAATCCTGTATGTACACTCAGTGAGTTCTGTCCTATTCAAAATTTGCTATCTCCCCCTTTTATCATACTTATCATTTCATATATTCTATACCTAACTCCCCGCATACTTAATCACTTCTGATCACTTCCCCATACTTATTCTCCCCCTTTTTGACACTTATGTCAAGGGTCTTACAAGGAAATGCCATACTTGGCCAAAAATGTACTATTTACTTCAAGGAGTACCTTCAGAGCTGCATCCCAATTTGCTAATGCGACATCCAATGTCTTATGATGGATGGCAATCTCTGTTGCTAGTTGTACAAGTCCATCAGATGAAGAAATATTGGGGTCTTTCTTGAGGAGTGTCTCTGTATTTATCTGCTCATTGTGAAGTAGTTCCAAATGAGGAGTTATTGATGATTGAATTTGCATCAATTTAGCTTTTTTGGTTGCCTCCTCTGCTGCTAAGACAGCTAACTCTCTTTGTGTGTGAAGTGATTGGACAAAATGCTTCTCACTCTGAGCTGGATTTGTGGGGAGTTGCATGTTGGAAATCTTCAGATTGTTTTCCAAGCTCAGTATTTTTTGGCTAGTGTCCTCTGTGAATGTGGAAAAATCACACAACTTTTTGTATAGGGAAAAGATGTTTCCTAGTACAATTTTAACTATTATAACTTTCTTGGCCAGTTCCTCTTGTGACAGTGCTATATCACCAAATATTTTACTATTTACCTTGCCTTAGAACTTCCTTTTATGAACATTCAAGCAATCTGGCATTTGTTTCCTGGTCTTCATTAGTCACCTGGTCAACTATATTAGATAGTTGCTCTATAATTGGTCTTGACTCATCTGGAGACTGTAAGCAAAAAGCTTCTATGAATATATCTTTGATTTCATTCAAGGTAAGCTTATGCTTGTGTTCTTTTCTTAGTGCTTCTTGTCTCCTTCTTCTGTTCAATGCACTCTAAATTTAATTAATATTTTCTTCAGTAAGAGTGCTAGATTCATAATATGGGATATTTATTTCTTCATCAAGCTCAGGAACTCCATAGTGAAGTTTTCTAACAGCCTTTGATGAGCTCAAGCCTTGTGTCCTAATTTGTAGCTGTAACCCATCTGTGTTCGACTACTGAAGAGTCTGTGTTGGAGTACCAGATTTTGGTAATGCAACCTATGTTTTTATTGCTGTCTCCTCCTTCTTTGTCTCATCTTTTTCTTCAACTTGAGTATCCCTTTTATGACTGCTCGGTGGGGTTGAACTTGTTGGTTGTTCAGATGTTTCTTTTATTTCCCCTCCTATTGTACTCGACATTTGGAGTGTATGTGTGACTACACTTGGTGGAGGTGGTGATGGAAGAAATAGAATACTAGTAGTTTGTATGGTCAAAGGTGGCACTTGTGCTTTTACCTTGACTATCTCTATTTTAACTTCTGGATTTTGTAATTCATCAACACTGACCAATATAGGATTTGAACTTAATTTTGCTACTAGTGATGATTGGTCAAGGATTTCTAAATCCTCTGTAGTTAATGGATTGATGTTTGGATTTGAAGTGTTTGTAACATCTTTTATTTTTATAATATCTATAGGTGTGATGGTGGCATGAGGAGGACTAGGAGGAGATACCTGTATGTCTTGCATACTTTGATCTTGTGGCTTAGTTGTATCTTTCTCTTCCTCTTTCTCCTTTGTATGTGCCTCTTCTTCCTTTTCTTCTTTCCTCTTCTTCTCCACTTGTTCCTTCTCTTTTTCTTTGGTTCTTGACACCTTCTTTTCCCTTGTCTTGGCACTTGCCTCTGCCTTATATTCTTCATTATATACATCTTCTATTTTCTTGTAAACTATTTTCCACAATCTTGTGGATTTAGTAACTACCTCTTCAATTTTATTCTGCAATATGCTGAATGCTCTATACTTGGGAGTGAATCTGTTATTATGCCTTTTTACTGCATTTGTTACTTGATCTCTAGTCAAATCAGGCAATAATCTGGCTAATGTTGACTCCCTTATCTCTTTTTCCATTTGTAAACAAAAATGCCATTTATCCTCTACAATTTTATACAATTCTTTTGGCATAGATTCATCTAATTCTAGAGGTGTGTGCTTATATTCAGCCATCATAGCATACATAGATTCCTCTAATTTAGTTTTCTCTTCTTTGGTGAGCTTAGAAAAATTCAGGTTCTTTAAACCTTTTAAATCATCATTCCTAATTTTTTAACATAATTTATCAACATCAGTCTGGGGTTTGTGTCTTACCACTTGAAATTGACTGTTGTCCTCTGACTCTGTCTTCTCCTCATCTGTTTCAGGCTGGGGAATAAATTTTATTTTCTTTGACTCAGCAGTAGTCTTCTTTGAGTCTTTCTTCTTTCCTTTTGCCTCCTCTTGGGCTTTTTGTGTTGTAGCCCTTGTGGTAGGTCTCTTTGGTGCAGGAGTAGCTACTTTATTCCCCTTGGATTGAGGAGCAGGAGGAGTTGTGGTCTTTTTTTTAACTGATGCTTCCTTGGCTTCTTCTACCTCATCACTTTCCTCTTTATCTTCTAATAACCCTTGAGTCAGACCTTGAATTTTATCTCCCTCTTCTTCAATGTCTTCTCCTTCCTCTTCTGTTGTTTCTTCTTTAATGCCAAATTTTCTCTTAATTTGTCTCACCATTTTCTCTTTCTTCTTTACTATAGAAGCAGTCTTCAAATATATTATCACCCTTGATTTGACAACATCATAGGTTCCAAAAGTTTTTGCATTTTTATCAGCTTCTTCTACAAGTAGGGCTGTTATTGCTGCAGAAGCTTGATCAATATCAAGTTCATAACCTAGTGGCCTAAGCCATCTTATTCTTTGTTTCATGGACTTTTTGAAGTCCTCAAAGTAACTAGTCATTTGGGCATCAAAATTTTCACCCATTTGTTCAATGTATCCATTGATTTGTTCAACAATTGTTTTGTTTGGATTCCATTTTACCTTACCCATAGAAGGGAATTCTTTCATCAGATAGAAAAACATGCACATCAAAACTGATCCAAATTTGCATTGAGCTCCCTTGCTCTTCCTTATAGCTCTCAGATTTTCATTAATCTGTTGAAACATGAGCTCCGCTAAATCATAAGTGTGATCCTTTTTGATTATCTTGTATGCAACATCAACTGCTATACAAGGTACATTGTTTAACCTGCTTGATTGATAGAATTTGTGTGAAATGATTCTCACAGCAAAATCTAGTAGGGGATCTGTGACTGTGTCGATAGTCATTCCTCTATTGTTCCATTTAGCACCTATATTTTTCTCTATTACTTCCCTTTTGTCACTTCGCAGGGTCTTTGGCCGATCTAGGGTTGGAATACCAGTAACCCTATGAACAGTTTTCTTGGTGAATTTTACTGGACCTAACTCTAACCAAAAAGCTCCATTGTGTATTCGGCTCAAAACTATTCGTACCCATTCAGTTTTGAAAACAATAAAAAATGCTAAGGTTTTGGTTAATCCTTTTCTTTCTATTATTGAGAACTCATCTTTCAGTCTTTTGTTCTCACATAGTTTATCATATGCATTATAGATTTCTAAATCTCTTATGGCACCACTTTTGTAGTTATAACATCTGCAAACATTTTGGACCATAACAACTTTATCCAAAATAACTGATAATGCACCTGCAGGATCATTTTTGTATGCTACTTCTAGAGTGGGCTTAAATTTAGGTTGTTTAACTTCATTGCTAACCAACTGTATCTCATGACTCTCTCTACCCTTAGTGGTTCCTGACCCAGATGCCATTGTTTGCCAAACTAGGGTTTATGATTTAAACAAGTTTCTAAGTTTTGC
Source organism: Cupressus sempervirens (assembly GCA_028749045.1). Lineage (NCBI taxonomy): Eukaryota > Viridiplantae > Streptophyta > Pinopsida > Cupressales > Cupressaceae > Cupressus > Cupressus sempervirens. Next base: position 560,894,457 of record CM053792.1, read on the forward strand.
GTAGCTCGACACTTAAGTAAAATACCTCAAACCGATGAAACTTGTCTTGAATTTCTGTTGAAATCTTCACAAATGGCTTCTGAGCTGATCTTGATCTTCTTTGCTCTTCTCGGCTTTGCTTCTCATTTGAATGGTGGGAAAATGATCAAAAATTGGATTTATGTACCCTTCAAAATAGAGTAATTAATGCTTAGTATGCTGCCAACTGTCTACTTGGCACCTGAAGGGTTTCAACATGACTCGGCTCCCATTGTGTTTTACTTTGCTTGGCTCCTATTGATATTTCATAGCTCAGCATCAACTATCAACTCGGTCACTATTAGCAACTCAACTCCTAAAGAAAACTTTGACAGATCTTGCAAAGTTCTCAGATTTGACTTGGCATCTTTGCTTATGCTGATTTCTTCTTTGCAGTTCTTCTATGTCTTGGGATTGATGTATAATATGACTTGGTTTATCAATCCCACACACTTATTCTTGCTTAATTTGATGAAGTATGATCACTTGACCTATTAGGTGAAGTGATCCCTGCACTTGATGTGTTATACTCATCTTTCTTCTTCCATGTCTTATTCATTTCACTTCTGATATGTCCAACATCTATCTTTGCCTTTCCATTACTGAACTCAGAACTTGATGCCTTTGACCTTGTTGGGCAATTCTTGCTGACATGACCAGTTTTTAAGCAACTGAAACATGTAGTTTGACTCAACCATCTTTTGTAGTTCCCTCTAAAATGTTTTCTTATGTAGTTCTGTGGTATATGTCCATATTCTTGACAATAGTGACAGTTGTACCTAGTGTTGTAATCCCAAAATTCATGGTTTGATGTCTTTGCTGGTTGATTTACTATCCACATAGGCTTTGATCTACATTCAAAAGCTCTATGTCCATACTTTTTGCAATTATAACAATGTCCATCAAATCTTGATGTCTTAGTAGTTTTGGTTCTGCATTCATATGCTTGATGACCTTGCTTCTTGCATCTATGACAATGATTTATGCTTTTGGGTTTATCATGCTGATGGGCATTCTTGCTTCTACATACATTAGATGTATGTCCTTTCTTTCCACAAAAATGACATATAGATTTAACATCTTTACCTTTATCACTTCTTTGTTTTGTACTCTTTGATGATTCTCCAACTTCAGTGCTGTTGTATCCAAGTCCTGTTGTATCATGGGTTGATCTTGGAGATTTCAGTATTTGCTCAAAATATTTGATGGATTCACTTGATTTTTTGAGATTCTCTACCACCTCTCTTTCTTTGTTCAATTCATTCTACATTTGTTCATTATGCATCTTCAAAGTAGAGATCTCAATATCTTTCACATTGAGTTCATTATGAAGGTTCATCATTTGAGCAAGTGTATCCATCTGCATGTTTGAGATCCTTGTCAATTTAGTACATTTTTCTTCAAGTTTGTTTGCCAATTTTTTTTTGTCATTTTCCATCATGACCTTATCATCAACTGCTCTTTTCTTTTGTTAAGTGATTTCACATATCATTATGGCCTGTGACTCATGTTCCATCTTGAGAGATCTTATCTCTTCTGCTTGAATTTTGTTTTTCTCCATCAGTTCTGCTATTGCTGCATCAAACTCTTTTGTATCTCCATTGGGAAATATGTTGGTGGTATCAATCTCTTTGTAGTGTATATCATTTTCAGCTATGGCTAGATCCTTCCTTTTTTTTAATGAGTTTCTCAACTTGTTTCTGAATTCCTCTAAGCTATGCAGAGCAAGTTGCACATCTATCACCTGGTTTTCAATGATCTTTCCAAGTTTGAAAGCTTCCATCATTAGATCTTTTCCTCCAAGCTGTTAGACTTTTCTTTGTGAGAGCCTGTATAAGCTCTAATACCAATTGTTGGAATATTCAAATATGGAAAGAGTACTTATAAGAGAGGGGGGTGGGGGGGGTGGGGGTGAATCATAAGTATCACACTTTAGCCAATAAAACTTTTAACTAAAAGTAAATTGCATGCATGTAAATACATCAAATAAACATGAAACTAAACACATGAATCAACAACTCATAACATTGGAATTTGGTAACCTAGAAACCCTCCAAGAATAAGAAGGTAAAACTGGGGTGGGGATGATACCCATAAAAATTACTGCAACAATATTATTCAACCACTTCTGATGGTCTGCCCTGTTAAAGGCCTGCCCTGTTAAAGGCTTTACACTGTCTCAATAGTGACCTGGTTAGAGGATTTACAAACACTTAACATGAAGTGTCACCCTGTTTAGGGATTTAATCACCTAAATAAAGGATCTGATGAAATAGCTGTTAAGCTAACCTATCACCATAGGATTTTCATTCTAATACAATTGCCAGAAAATATTAGATATAATGAACCTGATAGATTACAATCCTTGATTGCTGAATGCAGGCTCCTTTTCCGTCTTCTCTGACCTTGATCCTTTGTGATCTGATAACCCTTGCTTCTAAAAATAGATTTCCTTGTACACCCTTGTATGTCTACTCATGTATATTTACAATGAAATTTTTGTCTTCCTTATAAAGACTTCAAAGACTTAGGGTTTGATTTGGATCTATGATCCATATTGAATCTCAATTTTCCACTCAATACTTGTCTTTTACTAATTGGTTGCATGGCTTTATCATTTTTCTTATTGGCTACATGTAGATTGCATAGGAAAAATAAAAGATTCGATTTTATCATTAAATCCCTCGAAGTTTCCCTTGTGTCGATTGCAAAAACTGTTTGCATCATAGTTTGTGCAATTTTAAACTTTTATGCTGATATTCTATGTTACTCGGCTCCTGAAGCATTGCTGATGCTCGAAACATGCTGTTTCCTGGATAGCTCAGCACCTAAACAAAATTGTATCACTCAGAACCTATTAACACTCAACACTTATTACTCTCAGCACTTGTTGACACTCAACACTTGTTAATACTCGACACTTGTTACCACTTGGCACTTGTTAACACTTGACACTTGTTACCACTCGACACTTGTTAACACTCAGCACTTGTTACCACTCAGCACTTGTTAACACTTAGCACTTGTTAATACTCGGCACCTGTTGTTACTCGGCAATTGATATAGCTCGACACTTCATCTTACTTGACACTTACTCTTGATCTTGGTTAAGTGTATTGACACTCAGTTGTCAAATTTATTCTTTAAGCTAACATGGACCAAACCTCTTTCCTAACAATTCTAATCCATAAAAAAACCTTTAGGTCATGCCTTGGATACTTAGGTGCCTTGCACTAGACTGAATCCACCGAAAACCCCCAAAACCCCAATTTATGACTTCCAAACCCTCAATCGAAGGGTTTCTCAAATCCACCGTATTCGATCAACTCCAAGAACAACTGATAGTTTTTTCTCCTTTAGATGATCATACTAATATGGTTCAAACCATAAAATAGGTTCTTTCTTTAGATCAAAACTCTACTATTGCTCTATACCCACAAATTCCTTCTAGGAAACCTACACTCTTTCATAACAGTCAACCAATGCCACATTCTCCTCTGTAATTAAAAGATTAGAAGACAATTATACATGTTAGAAATGCACATCTGATGAAGTTTTGGCCCTTATAATTCATGGGATGGCCATAAAGTAATAGGTCTTAGGACTAGTTACAAGATAACTAATAGAATCAACACTTGATTACTTGCACTAGGTGAACAAACTTCTCAAAACAAAGTTAAGTTCATTCAACAATGATTAAAATGGAATCAGTAAGCCTTGCTAATTCATAGATATGTTAATCCAAACAATGAAGAGTTCAACAAATCAATGAAACAACAAAATGAGGATTTTATTGCTCATTGTTTTTATCAGTCTGTACAGCCAAATCTCTATTGTACAATAGATGCCATTATGCTTTAATAGCCTTCCCCAAACTATCACAACCAACTCTTATCAGTTGGAGGCTTAGTTTAAGCCTAAAGACACCCCAAACACTAATTCCCTCCAAATACCTTTATAGCCATTTGTTTTTAAATATTTGAATTTTAAATGACAAAAATGGTTTTAAATTTATATTCAACGCTTATACTAATACCTAGACCTATCCCTTGCCCATTCTAAAATTCTTGTAAACATAACTTAGGTTTGAACAACATTAGTTTAATACAAAAAAATTCTTGGTCCTTTAAGGACATTACAAGTATGACTTTTAGTCCTTTTAGGACATTACAAAATTAACTCATCTGATTACATTGTTTGCTTATGAAAACCATTATAACTTTTAATTCTAGTCCATTTGTATTGCTTGGATATATCCTTGTCCTACTCACTCCTCTGGTCTTCATGGTATGTTTTGGTGTTTTCATAGGATGATCTTGGTGCCCCTTCACCACTAATTAGGCCTCCAAATTTTCCATTTTGAAAATATTTCAAAAAAAACTCAAGACGATACCAATTAAATTATGGTTTTAGAGAGCTTGAATATTTTCAAGGTTTTAGTTCTTCAACCCCTCCGTACAACTCATTCCTATAAAATAGCCTACTTACAAGGGTTTTAAGACGTTACTTGTTGATGGGCCTTACAAATATTCAAAAGGAACACAAAAAGATTCAAATCCTTCTTAGTTCTTAGAAACTATACCTTTACATATTTCTATGCATACTCTAATCCTTGATTGGCACAAACCAATCAAACTACTACTCTATCCAAACCCAAAGTTATTTATAGTTCCCTAATAGATTCCTAAAGGTTGTTGTGTTCCAAAAATTAGAAATCAAATTAGAGAAATTTCTATGATGACTACTGATGTAGAGGAAGGGTGGTTGGTATTAAATACACAATAAAAGTTGCACACTTAAGAGACTTAGATACTTGTGCCTATCAACAACTTCAAATTCATCAAGGAATTAACTTGTTTAAGTCTATCACAATATTCCTAGATGCTAACTTGGTTTCTTAAACACCCAATTAACTAGCATAAGGATCGTTAAGACTCTAAGACAATACCATACTTCTATAAATTTGGTTCAAATGCATAATAACCTATCTTTCAGTCCTGCTGCATGCTTGAAATGGGAACAACTTTGGTTTTCCTCAAAATGTTTGTCAATCTAAAGACACTTCCTAATACACTTTTTAAAGAGTTTTATAACATAGCAAAGGATTGTATATGGTTACCATAGACCAATATGTTTTCAATTTTAACCCTTGATTGCATAGCATGACATTTTACATCCATTATAGACTAAAAAAATGCATGCATTTAAACTCAATTCTTTACACTTGAAAATCCAACTTTTTATACTATAGATCCCGAGCCTTGGTTTTAGAAGTCATGTGCTACATCTTTCTCCATCTAATTTCAAGTACAAATTTTATCTATTTTCTTTATTGAGATGGTTGAAAACACAACATAGATTGTGCATTAGTACACAGGTATTACCAAGCCCTACCACATGTGGCTCTCTACCTTCCCAAGTGGAACCCACTCTCCTAGGGTCTTTGTCTTTGTCTTTGAGCGAACTAGAACATTTATGTTGAAAAAAATACCAAATTTGAAGAATGCCAATTATTTTGTCTTTGTCTTTGAGTGAACTAGAACATTAGAGACTCTTCTCTCTCTAGATCAACATTTCCTCTAGCCCCTTGGTCACTTTGTGCATCCTCCTCTTGAGCCAAATGGACTCTCCTATTCCCTTCTTGGCTGCTGCTACCCATTTTCTCAAGAAGTGCTTGTATGTAGCAAGTGCAATATGTAGAGATAGAGTTATGGAAGGTCAACTAAGTATTTGTTTCTTTTCTTTTTATATATTTCTTTATCTCTTTATCAATCTATCTCTCTATCTATACCTCTTTCTATCTGTCTCACTTTAGTATTCATTTCTATATGTGTCTTCCTCTTATTACTCCATTTACAGGTTGTAAACAAATCATCCTTCTTCCACCAATGAGTCATTCCATTCAAGAAAGACATGTCTGATGATATCAACACACAAAAAAATAGGGAGACAATTTCTAGATTGTGGTCTAACTTAAAAAGAAAAGGTGACAAAAAATGTTATTGTCCTTGCAAAAATTGTAAGGGCTTAAATACTTGAAGATATCTAATCAAAACAACCAAGGAACATTGTAGGCAACATGGTCACATTGAAGGAGGAAATGAATATCGTCCATTGGTATGTATTTTACTAATTTATAAATTACATAGGATATGATTTGATGATGACATCATAATCATGGCTAATATAAGGTCATCATTTTCATATAGGTCAATGTTCTTGAGTTTCATGTTATGGACCATGACAATTTAGAAAGTGCAGATTTCCAAATGATAGAACCTGGAGGTGTGAATATTGAAGTAAAAGGTAATGATACCATGGAAGAAGACCATGATGATGAAGATCATGATGATCAGTATGATCACGTTGATCAAGATGATGATGATGATGATGATGATGATGATGATGTTGATGTAGAGCTTGATGTACCTATACTTGAGAAAGCACACAAGTTCCTATATGAAGGCTCTGAAACAACTCTTCTTGCCACTGTATTGTTGTCGGTGAACTTGAAGGCTATGAATGGTTTATCCAACGTAGCAATGACACATATGTTAAGGTATGTCATATTCTTTCATTATTTTACTTGTAGTTCCCTTACAATTAACATTGGGTTCGTATAGCAATTAATATTCTTGAAATTAACAAATTATATTTTTGGTCATAGGTTGATAGGTGAGAGTTTGTTACCACCATGAAACATTCTACCTCGCTCGTACTAAGAATTATCTACCATCTTGAAAGATATTGGAATGGAGTATCAAATAATACATGCATGCCCGAATGATCATATTATATATCATAAACAACATGAATTTGCAACACAATGCCCTATTTGTCATATTAGTAGATATCAATCAGATTGATTAACAAAAAAGGTGCCTCACAAGGTTCTTCAACATATTCCCATTATTCCACATCTGCAACGATTGTTCAGGTGCAATAGCTTGGCACAATTTATGGACTACCATGCATGCAATAGAAGTCAAGATGACATTATATGAATTCTTTCAGATGGTTTGACATTTAAGGAAATAGAGAAAAAATGGCCACACTTTAAAGAAGAACCTCATAATCTCAAGCTTTCATTAGAAGAAGATGGTATCAATCCTTTTAGAGAGATGAGATCTACTTACTTGGTGTGGCCTATTTTTGTTATCAACAATAATATACCTCCTTCATTGTCCATAAGAGAGAGCACATAATGTTGACATTGATTGTTCCAGGTATTTTTTGATTTAATGGTCATCTAAATTAATTTATTATTGCTAATCCATCAAAATGGTCATAATAATTATGTACTATTGTTGTTCATTCAACTAGGTAAGTACCAAGTTAAAGATATCAATTTATATATTGAACCCCTTATCGACAAGTTGATGGTGTTATCGAATGGGATTACTATGCATGACATCTATAGACCAATAGGACAAAGACAATTTTAATTTCATGCAATGCTTGTATGGACAATACATGATGCCCCTGGGCTAACACATTTTTGTGGTATGTTCTCTTCTTAATACACCTCTTTTTTGGTATGTTATAGTGACAACACAAAGTTAACACATTTAATCCAATTATACATGATCTTGTAGGTCTTCAGACAAAGGGAAAATTTGCATGTCTAGTTTGTGGTCCAAAGACAAAATTTCATCATTCAAAAAGTTTAAGAAAGCAGGTGTTCAATGAGAATAGACACTTTCGGCACAGAAATCATAAGTACCGAATTACTGAAAAACATCTTTTCAATGGGAAAGAAGAGACTATGTCAAAGCCACAGAGATTGATACCTCACCTATGGAAGTAGGCATACAATAAAATAAATCGTCGAGGTAATGTCATTCCATCTAATGGTTTTTGTTTCAAATTTATATTTTGATATTGTGTTTTGTTTACTGATGATGTAATTGATGCTTTTGAAGGTTGTCAAGGCATCAATGACTAACTTCCAAAAGGACTAAAAACTTATCCTACACAATTTACTAAGTTTCTTACTATGAGCAACTTCCAACTATGTATTTGTTTGATCCTATGCATATTGGAAAGAATGTAACATAGACATTATGGAAAATCTTGGATGGAAGGCATGACAAAGACCAAATTGTCAAAACTTGTAATGACATTGAAGAATCCAACCATGCAATGAAAAATGGCATTTGACCAAATAAAAATGGAGACTAGATTGATACAAGTGCCCTTAGTTTGTTATTGTTAGAGTAGCAGAGCAATGCTATAAAAGAAGTTGTAAAAAAATATGATATCCCATAGGATTTTCTGCGAACATAAAGAATCTTGTATCAAAGAAAAGTGAATTTTGGCCAAGGTTGAATAAACAATTGACATACATTTATTAAGGTAATTCATGTTATTTTGTATTCACTATATATTTGTATACTGCATCTAGTTTTAATTGCATTCTTTTATAAAATATTGATAATATCATTTTACAAATATTGTAGTACGTTCTACCTCTATCTCTCCCACATCACTTTGCCAACAATGTCAAATAGGTTATATATGATCTTGGAAAATACATGAGGTGGTTATCATCTAAAGAAATCAATAAAGAAGATATAGAATATTGGAAGAGAAAAATTCCTCCTCTTATGTGTGAAATGAAAAAGTGTCTACCTCCAAGTTTTTTCAATGCACAAGAACACTACCTCATACATCAAGTTGAGGAGATTGAATTGTGTAGAGCTGTACCAACCAAGTCAATATGGATGGTTGAGAGGCACTTAAATTTTTTGAAAGGCTTGGTTTGATAGAGAGCACATCCTGAGGGTTCTATGGTGGAGGGATATATGGTATACCAGACCATGGTGTACATTAGTGAATGTCTTCCTAAGTTTGCAACAAAGATCCATGTAGATCATATTTGGAATCCCAACTCAATTAAAAAATTTGAAGGGGAGTACTTGATGGAAAAAGGTAGATCGAAGAAAGTGAGAGGTAAATCTAAGATGTTATTGTAGTTAATTAATTCTTATAAATATTCAATATAAGTTATTTATAATTAGTGTATTTTTTTTGATACAAGTGGTCGAGAGTGGGATGCAGTACATTTGTATATTGTGAACAATCTTGATTGGATGATGGTATGGATTGAATGATATCAACAAAATGGTTTCTCATTAACATGGGAAGGTGTTACTTCATTTATTACAAAAGATCATCATAATGGAGATTCCAATGTTATGTCAATGGTAGTTGATCTAGTAAAGGGTTTAAGAGGTGGAGAGGTATGTAGAAATTTATTAATGATTATAACTTGACGTATCTTTTGTATCAACTCACAATGAAAATACTTTACACATGCTTCAAAAATTGCAAGTCAAGCACCACAAATCTATGTACTACCATGACCACAAATTTTGCATAAAAAAATTGGATGACACAAAGCAAACTTGTGATCTGGGACAACTGTAGTTTTTGAGGTCACCAATATATCATCTAGAAATGATGTACATCCTCAAAAATCTCAAAATCAATACTATGGCATCTTGGATGATATAACTGAGTGCAACTTTAACTCCTTCAAAGTAGTTCTATTCATTGTCAAATGGTACAGGTTACAACTAAATCAAAATGATCTAGATAGAATGGTTATTCAACATGATAATAGATTTATAATGATTAATACAAGGTCATTTGAGCTAGTTGGAGATGAGCCCTATGTTCTTCCAAGCCAATATGAGCAAGTGTTTTACTTAGAGGTTCCACATAAATAGGGTTGGTCATTTTTTGTTAGACAAGATCCAAGAGGAAGGCCAATAAAGTATAATGCTATGGAAGAAGAAGATATTGAAGATGATGAAGAAGAAAATGATGAAGATCAAGATGATGGTAATGATGGTGATGATGATGATGATGATGGTTGATGCAGGAGCATCTAGAGGTATAAGGGCAATCCTATGTCATCCAAAAAAAAATGTACTTAGACTTAGTTTCTATTTCATGTGTTTTCATTTCTAGATACCCATTTGGGTCAAATAAAGGTTCCAATTCTCACAGTTCCACTATCAGTGTTCTAGGATAGAGTATTTGAACACCTTGGGATACATGTAAATGCCAAAAAAATAGGAGTATGTAATTGAGCCATCATTTTGGTGAACTAGAAGGTGTAAATTGGTCAAATGATTTTAATTGTAATTTAGAGCATTCTAGAAAAAGAATCAGGTCAAAAGGCCCCACAGTTTGAAAGTTATCACAGTTTTTTAGTTTTTGGAGACCTCCTAAGAATGTTTCAAAGTCAAGTTAGGGGCATTAAATGACCTTGAACAGGGCCAAAAAATAGGAGATGAGAAAAGCTGGTCCATAGGGGTATAGAGTGCTTCAAGAGCTTTCCAAAAATGTAAATGATTCGTCAATCGGAGCTACGGTTCAAAAGTTATGCCTCCCGAAAGTTCGGTTACCATTTTTGGATTCTTCTAATTTTGTGCTGACTTCTATTGCAACTTCTAGAACCTTCTATTTGGTCGGTGGATGCCAACTAGCACTTTCTAGAATGTATTCCTAATCCTTAACCCTCTGGGGTCTATTTAAGAACATTTTTGGCATTGTAAAAGGTAGTTTGAAGTGGAGTTTTAGAGGAGGTACTAAAAGGAGAAATTATCTCTAGACTTATACTTTTATAAGCCCTTAGGGCATGTTTTGAAGTCTATTTTCTCTGTGCTAAATTTAATAGCATATTTAAATAGTTAATACAATTTTCCCTTTCTTGTTTTTTCCATTCTATGCTTGGGTCATGTGCCCATCAAGTGGTATCAGAGCCTAGTTTTTCTGAGTGTGTAGACAGAGTGCTGACTGTGAGGCAGTTTGCACCAGGAATGTGTGGTTGTGGGTTTGAGTTAAGAAGATGCCTCCATGAAGAGAGCGTGGTGGAAGGGCTGAAGCTATTAATCTTGAGGAGTTTAGAACCCTCTAAAGGCAGGTACAAGTATTGCAAGAGGAGCTTCATAGAGGAACAAATGTTGCTGCAGGTGATGAAAGTGAGGATGACAATGAAGAAGAAGAAATTGGACCAGAAGGGGAATTTGATAGAGAAGTTCTAAATCAGGTAGAGGAAAGGCTTTTTAGGTCCATTACTAAGTTTGGAAAAAGACCTACAATTGATGTGGGTGTATTTTCAAGAAATTTGAAACCAAATGAGTTGATTGATTGGATCAATGAACTGAAAGAATACTTTGAGTATTAGGATATCAGGGACCTAGATAGGGTTAAGTTTGCAAAGGCCAAACTAAAAGGCCATGCCAAAATATGGTTGCAAGAGGTTCAATTAGAAAGAAATAGAAGAGGAAACGAGAAGATCACAATGTGGGATCATATGGTGGACAAATTGAAGAAGTAGTTCATTCTTGTTGACTACGAGCTTGATTTGTTTAAGAAGATGCATGGGTTAAAGCAAGCAAAAAAATTAGTCCAGGAATATACAGAGGAGTTTTTCAGACTTTTGATTAGAGTAGGGCATGCAAAAGAAAATAAGGAGAAGGTTTCTCATTATATCAGTGGGTTGCGACCTAGCATCTAAGAGGAATTGAGTTTGGTAAGAATGACTAGCATTGAAGAGGCATACCAGTTTTCCCTACGAGTTGAAGAGAAGCTAAATAAGAGGTTTGAAGGGAGACAAAGAGGGCATGGTCAAGGAGGAAGAGGTAGTGGTAGGTCATCTGGAGGCTGAAATGAAACCCAAAAGAAGAATGAAGATGTGGGTACTAGCAGGAACCAGAGGAACGAGGGTTTCAATCACTCCTGAGATCAAGACTTTGGAAATCAAAGAGGAAGAGGTAGAGGACGTGGACAAGGAAAAGGAGGCTTCCATGGTACCTATTTCCATTGCAATGAAGAAGGTCATCATGTTTTTGAATGCCCTCAATGACAAGGAAGGATATATAGGAGAGTTGAGGGTCAAGCTAGGGTTGCTCATGTGGATGAAGATGCACAATCATCACATTTAGAGGATGTAGAAAAAGGAGAGACTTTAGTAAATGAAAGGGTCCTACTAAGTGGTGAGATTGAACTAAGACAAAGGAGGAGTTTATTTCGTACTAGATGCAAGTGTGAGGATAAATGTTGTAATGTGATCATTGATGGTGGTAGCACTAATAACTTGGTATCAGAGGAGATGGTCTCTAAGCTGAAGCTCAAGAGGGAGAAACACCCCCAACCCTATTAGATTTCTTGGGTGAAAGATGATCATAAGGTCCTGGTAAGTGAACAATGTTTAGTGAAATTCAAAATTAGGAGTTACCATGATGAAGTTCTCTGTGATGTTATTCCAATGGATGTTTTCCATCTATTGTTGGGTAGACTGTGATAGTTTGATAGGCATGCAATACATGATGGTCATGCAAACACATACTCTCTAACAAAGGATGGAGTTCGCCACAAACTGAAGCCCATGAAAAAGGAAGGTGAAAAGGTATGTAGTAGTGCTAGGATTTGTCTTGTTGATGGAAGGAAGTTTTTAGATGGCATGAAACATCAGCGTATGTGCTATGCTTTGATTCCTAGAAAAGATAAAGAAGGCAACAGTGAAATACCACTTGAAGTTTCAGATTTACTAGGTGAGTTTGGAGATGTCATCTCTGATAATGTTACAGAAGGATTGCCACCGATAAGGCAAATAAGTGATCAGATTGATTTAATTCTAGGAGCTAGTTTGCCTAACAAGGCTTCTCACAAGATGACTCCTACTGAAACTGAGGAGCTAAATAGACAAGTTTAGGAGCTATTGACAAAGGGTTTGATTTAGGAGAGCCTGAGTCCATGTGTAGTACCTGTAGTACTGGCACCAAAGAAGGATGGTGAGTGGAGGATTTGTATAGACTCTCGAGCTATAAATAGGATAACCATCAAGTATCAATTTCCTTTGCCAAGAATGGATGATCTTATGGACTACTTGAGTGGAGCTCAGTATTTCACAAAGATAGATCTCAAGAGTGACTATTATCAGATATGGATACGAGAAGGAGATGAGTGGAAAATAGCCTTCAAGACGAAGGAGGGTCTTTATGAGTGGTTAGTCATGCCCTTTTGATTGATGAATGCCCCAAGCACCTTCATGTGGCTTATGAATGAGGTAGTTAAGAAGTTCTTGGAAAAAATTGTTATTGTCTATTTGGATGATATTTTAATTTTCAGCAAGACTTTGGAAGAACATTTATTGCATATTCATAGTGTCCTTGAAAGGTTAAGGGGAGAGAAACTGTTAATTAATTTGAAGAAGTGTATCTTTGCAAAAAGGGAGTTAGTCTACTTGGGGTTTGTTATATCACCTGAAGGTCTCAAAATGGATCTAGAGAAGGTAAAAGCCATCTTGGAATGGCCTACTCCAAGGTCTGATACTGACGTAAGATCATTTCATGGTTTGGTTAGTTTTTACAGGAAGTTCATTAAGAATTTTAGTGGAATATGTGTACCCTTGACTGACACAATAAGAGGGGATAGAAAAGAGTTCAAATGGACTGTAGTAGTTGTGAGAAGTTTTGAAATGCTAAAGAAGAAGGTGACAGAACAACCTGTGTTGGCACTTCCAGATTTTAGAAAGGTGTTCCAAGTGGATTGTGATGCTAGTGGCAACACCATTGGGGCTGTATTAAGCCAAGAAGGTAAGCCTATTACATATTTTAGTAAAAAATTGAATGATGCAAAAAGAAAGTATTCTGTTTATGATCAAGAGTTCTATGCAATAGTTCAGGCCCAAAGAAATGGAGGCATTATTTATTGCCAAAGGAATTTGTTTTGTATACTGATCATCAGGAATTATAGTACCTAAATAGCCAAGGTAAATTGAATCAAAGGCATATGAAGTGGGTAGAGTTCTTGCAGAGCTATACATTTGTGTTGAGGCGTAGAAGTGGAAAATCTAACAGGGTTGCAGATGCACTAAGTAGGAGATAGTTGTTGCTTACAGTAATGCAAGTTGAAGTAGTTGGGTTTGATGAACTCAAAAATCTATAGCCTGAGGATCCTGATTTTGCTGAAGCGTGGAAAGCTTGTAAAGAGCCTATTGTTGTAGATAGAACTAAGTGATTAGACTATCTAATTCAAGATGGTATGTTATTCAAGGGCAGTCAATTATGCATTCCAAGGAGTTCCATGAGGGAAAATATGATTAAGGAGAAACACAGTGGAGGGATGATAGGACATTTTGGTCGAGAGAAGACCATTGCCATTCTTAGAGAACATTATTTTTGGCCTCAGATTTCATAAGATGTGAAGAAGTTTGTACAGATTTGTCAGATTTGTCAAGTTGCCAAGGGATTTAGTCACAATACTAGACTATATCAGCCATTTCTTGTTCCATCAAAGCCATGAGAGGACATAAGTATGGATTTTGTTCTTGGATTTCCGAGGACACAAAGGGATAATGACTCAGTATTTCTGGTGGTTGATAGGTTCTCCAAAATGGCACATTTCATTCCATGCCACAAAACTCATGATACTGTCCATATTGCAGACTTGTTTTTCAAAGAGGTGGTAAGACTACATGGTCTCCCAAGGAGTATAGTTTCTGATAGAGATACTAAATTTGTGGGGTATTTTTGGAGAACATTGTGGAAGAAGTCGAGAATAGACTTGAAATTTAGTTCCACACACAACCTGTAGACTGACAGCCAAACAAAAGTGGTAAACAGAAGTCTGGGCAATTTGCTGAGATGTTTAGTTGGGGATAAGCCCAAAGGATGGGATTTGATTCTACCACAAGTGGATTTTTCTTACAATAACTCTATAAATAGGAGTATTGGTAGATCACCATTCCAAATTGTATATGGAAGTAATCCAAGGACTACACCAGAATTGAGGAAGATAGAGCAAGGGAAGAGGACAAGTGCTGAAGCTGAAGAATTTGCTGAACATATCAAGCATCTATATGAGGAGGTTTAGGAACACATTACCAAGATGAATCAAGATTATAAAGTTGGGGATGATAGAAGGAGAAGACATAAGGAATTCCAAGTAGGGGATCTAGTCATGGTGCACTTACGAAAATAAAGATTTCCAGCCGGTACTTATAACAAGCTGAAAATGAAGAAATTTGGTCCTTGCAAAATTCTGAAGAAACATGACTTAGGAAATGCATATGAGGTGGAGTTGCCAGATGGTATTGACATTTCTCCTATTTTCAACATTGTAGACTTAACAGGGTATCATGATGATGGTGCAAATGAGGAGCCGATGTTAGAGCCATGTCTAATTCCTGCTTCTAAGAAGGAGGAGATAGAAGACATTCTAGATCATCGTGTGGGTCAGAGTACCAAAAATTGGTAGTATGAAGAGTATTTGGTCAAGTGGAAAAGACGGTCAATAGAGGACTCAACTTGGATATCAACAGCTGATGTTTCCCATTTGGGATTTCCTCTACCATTCATAAAGTGACAGGGTCACTTTTTAATCTACCCTGGGTGTCTGATGAAGGAGCATCCAGAGGTATAAGGGCAATCTTGTGTCATCAAAAAAAAAATTTACTTAGATTTAGTTTCTGATTCATGTGTTTTCATGTCTAGATACCCATTTGGGTCAAACAAAAGTTCCAACTCTCACAGTTCCACTATCAGTGTTCTAGGATAGAGTATTTGAACACCTCCAGATACATGTAAATGCCAAAAAAATAGGAGTATGTAATTGAGCCATCATTTTGGTGAACTAGAAGGTGTAAATTGGTTGGATGATTGTAATTGTAATTTAGAGCATTCCAAAAAAAGAATCAAGTCAAAAGACCCCACGGTGTGAAAGTTATCACAGTTTTTTAGTTTTTGGAGACCTCCTAAGAATGCTTCAAAGTTGGGTTAGGGGCATTAAATGACCTCAAATAGGGCCAAAAATGGGGGATGAGTGAAGCTGGTCCATGGGGCTATAGAGCAATTTGAGAGCTTTTCAAAAATGTAAACAGTTCGTCAATCGGAGCTACGGTTCAAAAGTTATGCCTCCTGGAAGTTCGGTTACCATTTCTGCATTCTTCTAATTTTGTGCTGACTTCTATTGCAACTTCTAGAATCTTCTATTTGGTTAGTGGATGCCAACTAGTACTTTCTAGAATGTATTCCTAATCCTTAACCCTCTGGGGTCTATTTAAGAACATTTTTGGCATTGTAAAAGGCAGTTCGGAGTGGAGTTTGAGAGGAGGTACTAAAAGGAGAAATTATCTCTAGACTTATATTGTTGTAAGCCCTTAGGGCATGTTTTGAAGTGTATTTTCTCTGTACTAAATGTAATAGCATAGTTACATAGTTAATACAATTTTCCCTTTCCTATTGTGTCCATTCTGTGCTTGGGTCATGTGCCCATCAATGGTGATGATGGTGGTGATGGTGATGGTGATGATGGCGATGATGATGGTGATGATGGTGATGATGATGGTGATGATGGCGATGATGATGATGATGATGATGATGATGAAGATAATCAATGACTATAGACATCGTCACCCCTTCTATTGACGATCTTGCATTCCATATATAAGGTAAATTTGTTCATGTTTAGGATGTTGCATATTGTTCATGTTGTCTTCTAAGTGATTTGTAGCATATGCGTATCATGTAATTTTCAACTAACTTAAGATAAATAATTAATATATGCAGGAAATATGATTACATATTTGTTGTGTTCAATTCTAATCATTACAACATATGTTATTTATAATTACCATTGTTTATATTGTGTCTGATTATTACCCTTTTTGCAAACAGTCAATTGACTACAGACATCATCACCCCTGCTATTGACGATCTTGTATTCCATATATAAGGTAAATTTGTTCATGTTTATGATGTTGCATATTGTTCATGTTGTCTTCTAAGTTATTTGTAAAATATTCATATCATGTAACTTTTAGCTAACTTAAGATAAATGATTAACATATGTAGGAAATATGATTACATATTTATTGTGTTCAATTCTATTGATTACAACATATGTTATTTATAATTACCATTGTTTATATTGTGTCTGATTATCACCCTTTTTGCAAAAAATCAATTGACTACAGACATCGTCACCCCTTCTATTGACAATCTTGCATTCCATATATAAGGTAAATTTGTTCATGTTTACGATGTTGCATATTGTTCATGTTGTCTTCTAAGTTATTTGTAGCATACACGTATCATGTAATTTTTAGCTAACTTAAGATAAATGATTAACATATGAAGGAAATTTGATTAAATATTTATTGTGTTCAATTCTAATGATTAAAACATATATTATTTATAATTACCATTGTTTATATTGTGTCTGATTATCACCCTTTTTGCAAATAGTCAATTGACTACAAACATCATCACCCCTTCTGTCGACGATCTTGCATTCCATATATAAGGTAAATTTGTTCATGTTTATGATGTTGCATATTTTTCATGTTTTCTTCTAAGTTATTTGTAGCATATGCATATCATGTAATTTTTAGCTAACTTAAGATAAATGATTAACATATGATCGAAATTTGATCTCTTTGCCATGGATCGTGCATAGTGACATGGATTAGCAGGTATAAGTCAACAAATAGACATAATTTTCTTATATTCTTCTTGTTTATCATTGACCACGTATGTTATAAATAGACATATTATATAATCATATAATGTATATATAGACAAAGAAGGTCTGTATAGAAATATAATTGTATAATCACTTTCAACTTACTACATTTTATATCTCTCATGTATAGACAAGGAAGAACTGCACGTATGAGTGACAACTTGATTATTCTATATATATTATTTAAATGTTATTAAATTTCCATTTGATGGGTTGCAGGACCCACCAAATAGGTACTTGTTAGATCTATCTACACCAAATGAGGGAAATGAGGAAATGGTAGATGAAAGCTCTACATGTAGTACGGCTAAAATAGGGAGATCAATTAGAGGTCAAAAGATTAGAAAAAAAAATGATAAATGCATGAAATTTTTCCTTGCTAATGGGGGGTCATGTTCTTATGATGATGAGACCAAAGGCGACATCAAGGTGCCCTTTCGGTACACACACATTAAGAAAGAATGGGTACCCAATGAGCTACCTCCAATTAACACAAATTTTTGTGTTAATAAGAGGATATATTGCATTGCTCCATCCTCATTAAATTTTTTGGGCCTATTTTCCATGGATGGGATAAAGGTATGTTACAAAAAAGTTGTCAAATTGTTCAAGTATGTCAATCCATGTTACAATTATAGTGATTGGATGTGGATTGTTCGATATAAAAAAAGTATGCATAGGTATACACTATCAACTAATTATATACAATGGAAAGAAAATGGTCAAAGTGAAAGATTTGCTATGTACATTGATGGGAGACCAAAAGCAATAGGTAATATTGTAAGTTTTATAAATAGTACATGGCCTTCCTCAACTAGTAAGCAACCCAATTGCATATTTAAGGCACGTAAGGGGAATGAAGTTTTTGTTTGTGCAATAAAATCAATAAGTGCAAGGGAAGAACTACTAATAGATTACCATTTAAATAGCATAGATACAAACAAAGTTACTATCATGAGGGTTGTACGTACTATATACCATTTTGTTAATAAGTTTTTTTTTGCTGTCTATTGCTTTCAGTTAGCTGAAGTTTTTATGTTTAATCTTTGTGATAGGGTGATATGGATCTGATAGATGATAGAGGCCACAAGGATGCTACTCCCACCCATTCTTTAGTAGGGTAAACCTTATTGGAATTGTGCAAATTAGATAGTTGATAATTTTTATATTATTACGTTATTTTATTTATTGTTTTTGAGTTTTTATGATAGTTTTACTGATATTCCTCTCACAATCTGATGTTTAGGATAAGGGAAAAGCACCTACAGTAAGTACAGAGCACTAGCTACCCCTTTTGATGACAATATTGTAGAAACTCCCAATGTAACAATAATTTTGAAGAAAAAAATTAAAAAAATTAATTTAGAAATAATGAAAATTTTGGATGATGCAAATATTCCATCCAAAGAGATGATGAAGAGGCTATCTTATTTGAGAGAGCAAGCTCATCATTATAAAGTAAGCAATAATGAATCTTTAGTTATAATAAAAGTTCAATAAAGATTTATATTTTATAATCTTTTATGTTGTGAAGTAAAATATGTAATATGTGTTCTTGTTATAGGATTTTTTGGCAACTAATTCAGAACCTGGTCAAGGACAACATAGTGAGGCCAGTACTAGCAGAGCTTTGACTACCACTGGTAAAATAATCTTTTAGTTGACAAGTTACAAGGAATTTTTTATTTTGAACATTAAAAAACTTAATTTAACTCTTACTTTTATTATTTCAGAATGTCTTTGCTAACAATATATTGTTTGGGTCATAAAGTGTAGGAGACTCCTAGGAGGTTGACGGATGTCCATACGAGATTGCCGACTACAATATCGACAACAAAGGGACATCTAGCTGCTAAATTCTTGTTTTTCTATATTTTGTTTTGTGTTAATTATGAGTTGATAATTTGTACTTTTATCTTGGGTGCATAACATAGTGGATTTTTTTTTTGTGGTAGGAGATGCACCGTTTGCTATGCTAGATATAGATCATAATGCATGTATTGGTGATAATTCACCACCATTTCCTAGAGCTACCCATGTTTCTAGCACAGGAGCTATGCAGATGTCGTTGTTGATTGACAATGATGAATCGATGCCTTTAAAATGTCCTAATGTTCCAAGTACTTTAAATAATTATTTTTTATATTGTAATATGCATTTACGTATTCATAAGAAGCCTTGGATTGATTATCCCATGACATTTTTTGTAGGAAACGATACATTTTATAAGAAGCTTTATGACCTCACACTGCAAATATTTGAGCCCACCATACGTACAAGGTGGAACATCATAAGTGAACTAATTTTATCACACTATTTTTTTTTCATATCATTAATTGGTGAAACATTTTTCCTTTCATTCGGGTCTTTTCTTTTACTAACTATATCTAAGAATTTTGTGTTTTTTCTTAAAAGGTGGAACTTTCAATATAAAAAATTAAAAGATCAGCTCATAAAATATTTAGAGCATGAGTTTGGTAATAATATTTTTGATCATAAGAAAATGTTACAAAAATCTTGCAAACATCTTAAGGTTGTGAGGGACTCATATAGAAAGAGTCTCATCCTAAACTTGAAGTATGAGTGTCCTCCCTTTATTACAATGAGGGAATGGAATGAGTTCATTTTGGATGCAAAGGAGAAAGGGGATGATCAAAGAGAAATTAAACCAACAAGTGCAAGAAGGTATGCAATTTTATTAACTCCTAGTACATTAATGTAATAATGCACTAATTAGTATTGATCTTTATATCTATATCATCTAACATATTTCAAAATTTTCATAGGTTGCAGGACACATCAAAGGCAACAAAGGCCAAGATGGAAAAGGTTCCACAACACAAACTTGGCTCTAGGGGATATTTTGAAATTAAAGCACAAGTTGTAAGTAGTAGTAAATGAATTGTAGAAAAAAATTTATTTATAAAATGCAAATAATTTTGTTAATTAATAAAAAAATGCAGGGTGCTGATTTTAATCTAGAGGCCACAGAAGAACACAAAAGAATTGCCTTCAAGCAAGACTATGCAGCTATGACTGAACACCTAAGGCAAGCTTCCATTGCCCCAACTAAACAGTCTCTTGCATCATGTGCACAAGTAAATATGCCAAAATATATATTAGAAATTGAATACTTGAGCAATCTATTTGATAATAATGTGCATGACACTGCAATACAGCTTGTTAATCGTGACTTAGATCATATGCCACATCATGAAGCCCCTGATGTGCATCGTACTATCCATGGAGGTGCTCATTTTCTATTTAAAACTAATTATTTAATTATTAATACAATTTAACATCTTTAATTGAAGTTGGTGTAACCTTTTTGTGTATATTTTAGAGGATATAGAATCATGTCGTGCTGAACGAGTGCCAGAGGATGTTCAGACTGATTAGTAGGTAGCTCATGTCGCACATTCAGGTAAAGAAAATCTATGTTTTGTTCTTTTTAATTAATTTTTTGATTTATAGTTCTTTTACTTAAATAAAAACTCGTAATTCACTAATATAAAATGGTGTGAATTTAACTCATGAAGTACTTGTTATTGTAGTTAACCCCCCTTTGGTGCAATGACCTCGTGTTCCTCAAGAGATGAGGAGGAGACATGCATTGCAATTAGAACTAGTAGAGGAGGGGGATGACGAGGAGATTGATATTCCTCTTATAAATTTCATTGAAAAAAGAAGAAGCAAGAAAGCCAAAAAGAAATGATTGTTGTGTGTTAATGACTTATTCATGAATGTTGCATGTTAATGAATTTTGTGTTAATGAATTATTCATGAATGGCTTACTCATCAATGTTGTGTGTTAATGAATAATTCATGAATGTTGTGTGTTAATGAATTTTATGTGTTAATGAATGTTATCATGTGATTATAATGACTGAATGTTATATTTCAAAAATGGATGAATGAATGAATGTTATTAAATGTTAATGTGGAATTTAGAGTGATGTTAGGGAGGAGGGGCCAAATGAGCTTCCGCCTTCATGTGGTTGGCCTTGTTTAGTAGAGAATATTAAACTATTCTTGAAATCAAGTGAAGCTCAAACTTTAAAGATAAGCTTATAGTTAATAGTGATAACCAATTAGCAAACCAATTAGCAAGTCGAAATGAAGTTCTTCATTATAGCTACCTTTTTAGTTTTTAAAGCACAATGTCATGTTTTAATATTGTGTAATTTTTTTCTTAAGTCAAAGTATTCTTTTACTATAAGAACATAATTTATGACCATTTTAGTAACTATTCTGACATCACTTTATGACAAATCCTATTTTGAAAAAGATGGCGATAAGTGGTGCTATCTAATCCTTGGGAGATTGGATTGCATAGGTTTGCATCTCAAAATCATTTGCATGTGGTAGAAATGCATAATTAAAACCATTTCATTCTACATTTAAAAAAATTGATGACACTCTAGACATAGAATAATGCTAAGAATGGAGATAAGTATTCATAAACAAGATGGTGAGAAAGATAAGTATTCATAAACAAGGTGGTGAGAAAGATGGTGAGAAATTGAGTATTTTGGGTGAGTAGTACTCTCTAATCACATGTATTCTACTTCTTCAAAGATTGGGTTTTTATACTCTTATGGTCTAATTGGTACTTTTTTGTGTTTGTAGGATGGAGAAAGTAGACATTAAGTCTGCAAGTATCCAGTTCAAGATTGTGGGTACAATGCTATGTGTGTTTGGAGCCATGGACATGAGCTTCCTACGTGGTCCTACTATAAGCCAGCTTTGGTCTTCATTAGACCCTCCCTCATAAAACATTGATTCCCTAACTTTCTACATGAGGGGAATCTAGACAAAACTGTCACTAGATGCATTTACCTCTTAACAGCTACGAGAGTCATGTCATCTACCATGATTGTATAGGTGGAAGCTAAGATTAATTATTATTATGTTTCATGATTAATTGAGTTGAGAGGCTCACAATTCACATATATGTTGTAGACTCTTGCCTTGGTTATATTTGATTTTGTCATCCTCTTTTCCTAGTTTTTAGTCCTTTCTTACTATAATAGAAACATTGGTCTCATTCATGAAGCTCTTTGCTTATATAGTAGTTATATTCTTGAGTTGTGACTAAAAATTGAGAGCATGCAATGCAGGCAGAGACAATGAAAATCTTTCTAGCCCCATTATCCCTGTCAGCACTCACAACATTTTTGGGATCCACTGAAACTATTGCTTTGATAGTGTTTTTGGACAAGGGTTTTGATAAATCATCATGGTCTTTGGAATGGGGTGGGGTTGTCACTTTTGTGCTTGGGGTGAGTGAAACAGATCTTATCATTTTATTGTTGTTAATGTTTTGAATCAAATTTCATCATTCATCATTTTAATCTAGGAATATTTTGATTTTCCTAATTTTTTTTTCCATATTTTGATATTTTGATGATGGACCATAGAATTGATAAAATATGAACAAATAATCATAAACAATAGAAATTTCAAATTATTAAATTTCTCCATAATTTTTCAATGTCCTAGCTGGGACTTCGTGGGCAATTCAAAAGCCTCACTTTCTGACCATCTTGTTTATGAATACAATTTTTTTTATGAATAATTATCTATTTGATAAGTATGGAGAGTATGGGGATAAGTATGGAGAGTATAATAAGTATTCATAAACATACTTATCTATTTGAAAATTTCTTAGCAACTTTTGAAAGTTGCATAGCAACTTTTTGTTGCATTTTGCAATTTTGAACATAATGAAGTCCTAAGACTCTCAAACCTTCCCAAGACCTATATAAACTTATTATAAGTTCTTTTCAACCATTTTGGACTATATTCCTTATTCTAAGCCTATTTAACCCTTATAACTCTCTAAGGATTCATGGTTTATAGAAACACCAAATGAACCTTGAACCTTTACAAATGGGCTTATAACAACATGAACTTATTCCTGACATCCTAAAAGGAACTGAAGTCCCTTGAGTTGATATTGTGTTCAATTGATACCCTACCTTTTCAATCTCTATTTGAGTCATCCAAGTTGCATCTTCATTGGGTGTGTCCTTCCATTTGACTAGGTAGGAATAATAGGTGCCTCTCCTAGTTTGTTTTGTAACCTTCTTGTCCAAAATGCATTCAATCTGAGGTTTAGTGACCTTAGGTAACTGAGAAACATCAGCACTACCCTTATGAATTGTTCTTGCATCACAAACATCAATAGGTGGCTTATATGCATAAATATAAAAAATGTTAAAAATTGGAGAAAGGCCTATGTCTGATGGAAGATCAATCTTATATGCATTGTTTCCACATTTCTTGAGGACTTAACATCAAGGACAAAGGATTTCCTCTAAAATACTATATGGAATTTGTGTCACCATACATTACCTTGTAATATGAAAAGTCATATCTATAACTAGACCTACATATCCTTCTTTGCAATTCATGACTTCAATACTTACATTAGCACCTATTGTTTTGTACAAGTTACAAGACTGATATATACCAATTTTGGTGTTGCTCTTTTAGCATTGGCATCAAATGCACTCCACAAACTATGGAAATGGCCACAGAATGAGCCGAATACATCTAGAAAGGTGATGCTCTTAATTTGGAAAGAATTATCTTTTAAGTGACTAAGACAATGATATTCTCTATAGTCTACTGCCAATCTTCAACTGCAAATGTGGCAACTAGCTAGTGGGATTGTGATGACTAGTGATATCAGTGCTATGAATCTAGAAGAAGTTAATGCTTGCATAGCTTTGTCTAAGAATGATTCCTATGTAATGTCTACCTTTGGTGGAAAGGTCTCCTTGTTCAATATGATGACATTCAAGGTGTAATTTTATTTTGGTGGCCTTTAAGCTTCATTTTTACTATTATTGTACACCAAGAATGTAAGAGTGCTTGAATGGAGAAATTTTAGATGTGTTTTGATTTCTTTTTGGGAGGTTTCTAGATTTCATTCTTGCAATCTATCAATATAGCTTTCTTCCTTTGTGATTTATTATTTTGATGCATCACAGAGTATGATGTCAAAATTCTATGATCTGTGTATCAAACTTTTCTTATCTAGCTCGGTATCTTTAATATAGATAATAATTCAAATATTTAAGGTCTTTAATGTAGATCTATAGAGTATGACTGCCAAATTTATTTCAAATTTGAATGCTCTTGAAATTGTTTGCATATATTTTATCCATGTCAATATTTTCTATGATCCATTATCACATTGTCTTTTCTAGATCATTGTTTCAATAATGCATTATAGAGTATGATCCATGTTCTTACAATCCATCGTTAGGATTATTATTATTTTAATTCATTATATGGATGGGTGTTTGAACTCTTTTGAAAATCTTTATTATAGACCAAGAAAGTAAGACTTCCTAATTTGTTTTCAAATTCAGTTATTTTTATCATATTTTCCTATCAATATTTTAGATCATGTTCTATGATCTACCATCACAACTTTTGTGTTCTCTAACTTCCTATCTTGATCATGATAGATAATGGAGTATGTGCCATTGCCATAATGTCTTGTTAATAACTCATAAATATTTATGCAAAAGAGATTTATGAAGTCATATCAAAATCTTTAAAATTCATTAAACTCTGAGAAAAGTAGTGTACACTAACTAAACTACTTATAAACATAATCTTTATTTGCTCTAAATTTTCATTTTTGTGAGTTGATTGTGTATTTTTATAAACTTAGAATTAGAAATCATAGCTTTATCCATCATCATAACTTTTCTCCTTTCTAGCTCATTATCTTGTCCGATCCATTATAAACTTGACCACATTCATATGAAAAAGTCTAAATTTATATCTTAAATTGGAAAGCTTTTAGACTTGATTGCAGGTATCTCTGAAACTATATTTATGATCTAGCATGACTTTTTATTTATTTTCAAGCTTACTATACTAAATGATACATCATTGTAGTTCTATTTTTCACTAATTGAGTGTCTAGATTATAGATTCTAAAATATGAATTGCAAAGTCGATGCAAAAATTTTATACATGGTCAAAGTGAACTATCCTCATTCTATTCATTTTGTTTTGATGTTTATTTTATAGGAAGAGTATTTGGGGTCATTCAATATGATGACATTCTAATTTGTGTCTTTTCAAAACTTGTTTAAACTAACTAGGTAAAAATGAAGCTTAAAGGCCACCAAAAGAAAATTACAGGCTTGACATTTTCACACACTTTGAATGTATTGGTATCTTTTGGGGCCAATGCCCAGGTTTGTCTTAATTTTGTATATCCATTGCCATATCATTTTGTACATTTACATGTTTATAGATTCAAATTACTAAATGTTTGGCCAATGTTCTAGCAACTCTATTTTTGGAGCATTGATAGATGTGAGAAACGAAAGTCAAATTTTTTACAAGTGCAGACATGAAGATCATCACCATTGGTTGGAAATACAAGAATACAGTTCCATACTAATCAGGTACACTTTTTGGTTGTTCATGAGAGCCAGCCTACTATTTATGATGCTTTTAAGTTTGACCATTTGCATTATGTAAGCCTTTGTCAGCAATTTAGAATTCAAATTTAGTAAGTGATAATGATATAAGCTACCTTCTCTATATGAGTGTAAACTGATATCACATTTTTTTGTAGTACAATGGACACCTTATGATTCTCTATCTGCTCCCCTTTTAAGTGCAATATATTCATGCGACAACCTTCTTGTAATTGCAGGCTACTGTGATGGTGTTGTTGGAGTATTTAATGTAGAGAGCTTAAGGCCACACTATCATATTGCACCTTCTACATGTTTAGCTTCAGGAATGAATAGGTAAGTTGGCCTAGGGAGGCAAAAGTTATGTTATGTATGGATAAATGGATCCCCAAGTATTTTATGATTTAACTCAAAATGTATCCTTTGATTATTCATGTAGTGTCTATCCTCTAATAATTGCATCACATCTATCTGTCTCAAATCAATTCACTCTTGGAATGATTGATGGAGGAGTTTATGCCATTAAGCCTTTAGAATCAGCAGGAAAGTGGGGTGTGGGACCTCCTCTAGATAATGGTACCGTTGGATCAAATCCAACATTAATAAATCAAGTTTTAGAACCAGCTCCAAGGTAGTTCATCATATTAAAACATGGAAAATGGTGCCTTGTACTACCTTTTTATGTTTATCACTTACCTATTTGCAACTCCACAATTGATATTGATGACAGTCTCTTGCCCTCACTGTGCTCCTTTTGATATTTAGTCTTGTAACATACATATATATATATATATATATATATATATATATATATATATATATATATATATATATATATATATATATATATATATATATATATATATATATATATATATATATATATATATATATATATATATATATATATATATATATATATATATATATGGCGCTTCTTTGTGCATAAGTTTGAGCTTTTAGAGAAAATCATTCACTTATGAACATTCCATCAAAGATGATGTATACCAAGGATATGGATTTTCTATCTATTAAGTGGAAGTTTCACATTTTTTGAACATTCAAATAACTTTAGTTTTATTGATGCAGCTGAACTATGAGGGCCTTTTGTGTTCTTGACAAATGGTAAGCTTTCAACTTTTGTGAAGCCATTACAGATGCAAATGAACTACAACTGGTGAGGTGTCAATTTTAAGGAAATTTTTGTTTCTATAGTATCGTTCAATTGCTAGAAATAGGCTCAGTGATTGATTGTGTTTTAGTATTATGTCTTGGATGCTCTTGCCAAGGAATTGATCAACAAGCAGCCAAATAAGGAGTTATAGTTATATATGTGCTCTTATGATGACGTGATTGGGATTGTAATTTTTTTGTCACGTTTATCTGTTTGAAAAATAGAGATTAGTTTGTGTTATTGGCTTTCATTCCTAATAAATAATTCTTTCCTAATTTTATTTTTCCCTACAGTCTTCACAAGAAATGGTGTCTCAAGAACCAAAATTTAGATGGGCTATGCAAATTATTGCAAAGGCTTTGCTCTCATAGGAGCCTTTTATACTGCACAAAATTTGATTCTAAAGCATAATTGCTTGGTGGAGACTCAGGATATCATGCACATTTCTTCCTCCTTCCCTTTTTTTTGTATGAAATAAATCATGTGATATGAACAAAACAATGGTGTGGAGGTAGAAATATACATGATACCCTGAGTCTCATGCATCGAGCAATTATGCTTTAGAATCAAATTTGTGTAGTTTAGAAGGCTCTTATGAGAGCAAAGCTTTCCAATAATTGGCATAGCCCGTCTAAATTTCTACCAAGAATTGGTCTCAATTTTGACCAACATGTCTTCCTTTTTTTGTCGAATGTATGGCACCACCATAGAAAATTAAGGGGTCTTGGTCGTAATTTCGACGATGGTTGAAAGGGATCTTGGTGGCAATTTTGATGACGGTTGGTCTTTTTTTTCATCGAACATTTGGCTTCACCATTGAAAATGTCAAGGGGTGTACATCAAAATTTTGACCAGCAATGGACACAAATGAGGAAATAAGAGTTCAAGCTGGACTAAGGAAATCAATGAAACTCGCGTCGGTAAGTCGACCTTTTTGAAGTCAAAATTTTGAAGCATAGTTATTGTGACAAAAAATTGACTAAAAAACATCGACAATAGGTTTAGTCATCTATTCGACCAAATTTGGTCACAATTTCAACCTTTTCTTATCAAAATTTAGGGCTAAATTTACTAGTGTATATAGGGATGATATTGGTAAAATATGAAAGTTGAATCACTAAATCCATGTGCCACTGCCAGGGATATAAATCTTGCACACTAAACAACACAATCAAGTACAATTACATATAATAACATAGCCAAAGAAATAAATGTATTAAATGACTAATTTAATCATTTATTTAATTATATCAAAATAATCCATTTACTTCACTCATGTTCACATATAGCATAATGAAGCAAGAATGAAGTAAATAACCATAGCCTTAAATCCATCACATAATATAATCAGAGATATGTCCAAATACAAGATAGCCAGATATCATCATAAAACACACTGTTATCTAAAAATGGCATCATCATGCAATATGATCTACTGAACAACATAGTAGTCTAACATCTATGATACTAAAATCAAGGTATAACATCTGACCCTCAGGTCATCTCAAATGTAAAATATATATGAGTAACAAGTATCTCTCGAATCAAAATATAAAAAGGTAAATATCCACAACACAAAACCAATGAATCCAACATGGAAAATCCATTTCTAATTATTTAAGAAATCAATAACGGTTGTTTAAACAACATGAAAAGGACACTTAAAAAACATAAGTGAAAATAGTCATAAAAATGACTAACCATTGCTATAAGAACCTAGTCTAGTGTAGCAGGGTAATAGTACACATTGCAATCTTTGCATACATCTCTAGGTCATCATGAAATGACATCATGATACCAAATCAATCTTGGTAACCATTGGCACAAACCTCAATGAACCATCTAACACATCATAATCTCATAAATTAGCCACAAGCATAATCAAAGAAATTGATACAGTAGCATAAATCCAATCACTTCAAGGGTGTAGACCACTCATGGTCCCAATCAAAATTCCTTCTCAAGGAGAGATCTACAAGGTTTCATCCATTAGGATGACTTACAAAATTCAAATGGGAGAGGAACTACATCATCTCCCCCAAAGACTAGGCTTACTCTTAGAAGCCTTGAATCTAAGAATAGAAACCAAAACACACCAAGTATAAAATCAAAATTGAACACAAGGAATGAATCACTGACTTCTTCACAAGTCCAACCAAATCAATCCAACATTCTCAAACCATTACATCAACCCCTAGATAGGTTAACCATAAGATAATAGTTGTCACACTAACACAAGGTCCTCAAACAAGGAATATCCTATGTGCTAGGAAAAACCCATCTAGCCATAAAGTCAACAATACATGGTAAGGAAAAAATCACTCTACCTGGCCAATAGGTACCCCACTAAAAATGCACCTATGACATGACCACAAAACAAGGTCAAAAAGCTATTTTCTTCCAAAAAGAGTTGGAATCATGGGGAATAACCATCCCAAAATCCCAAGAATACTATCGTGTCACACATGAGCATCCTTGAATCCATGTAAACTCACCCTTTGAACATAGAGGATGACAGTTTAATAACAAAATTACACACTCCAAAAGGATACTCACCACTACTAACCACCAAGCCTAGGAGCACATAGTCTCTATGGTACAAAAAATCAACTATCACTGGGAACTTGGGTTACATAACCCAACCAAACAAGATATCACCTTTTCACAAGGTTGAAAAGAATTTAATAGTGGACAAAACCATGTAATATTTGTATACCAACTCATAAGAGGGTAACATGTGCCCAATGATACCATGTCCTTCCAACAACACCCAACTTATTGCTAAACTCAATCTCCAACCTCAAGCCAATTGTCAAAGAGTAACTTGACTAAGATACTCCTCTAGAAGGTAAAAGGTTAGAGAGCTCAAAACTACTAAGCATTAGGGCTTAAAGGGAGTCTCTCTCAACCTCTGCACAAAATCATCCCAAGATGCATTAGGGAAACTCAAAATTCCACCAACCATCAACATACTCAACCAACACTAACTGAACTAATGGAAGAACCATGCTAGCCTACTTTCTCAAGAGAGAAAAGGATATAGAAATGTGCCAAAGAAAACATCCAAAAATTAGATCTATACTCATCAAAAGACCAAGTCACTCTCAAATGACAAGACAACATCCACATCAAATAAGGAACACTCACAAATGACACTTCACCTCGCAAAGGTGGGACTATTTTGTAGGAAACACACAAACCCAAGCATGAATCCCAACAAGTACCGAGTAGATTATGATGATTTTTTATCACCTCCCTAAGAATAACATGAAGGTTCAAACTTCTCCAATGCCCATAAATGTGATATGTCATGATCAAACTAGCCTCTACTTGATAAAGGATACTTATAACTTCAATCAACACCTTCAGAAGTGTGAAAGAGATGCTTGTTGTTTCCTAGGTGAAATTTTTCATTAGCACAATCTCGCATGAATTTTCT
The DNA here is from genome assembly GCA_028749045.1 of Cupressus sempervirens. NCBI lineage: Eukaryota > Viridiplantae > Streptophyta > Pinopsida > Cupressales > Cupressaceae > Cupressus > Cupressus sempervirens. The sequence continues at coordinate 560,925,079 of CM053792.1, forward strand.
CACTAAACCAGGTGAGAAAGTGCATGACCACTTGATTCTTTCATGAAATATTAAATCAACACAAAAATTTCCTTCACTCTGAAGGCCATAACTTTCACATCTAGACTTCGATTGACACCATCTAAAAAGCATCAGAAAGATATTGATGAGGCCTACAACATGATGGAGGTTAGAGAGTCCTAAGATCTAAGAGTTTACATCACCACACAAGATAAAATATCAAAGGCAACACATATCATCTCGGTTACCAAGACCAGCAACGAATGTAATTCCAAAACAACCAAAGAGCACACATGCCCCAAAATGACATAAGACATGAAATGAAAGGTAATTCACACATTAGTCCTCTTTCATAATTTCATTAGTTAAACATAGCACAATAATTAATGCACAATGAAACTAAAATTTTCTCAAAGAAAGGGTTTAATAATCACTTTCCATACAACAAGTACCTATCTTTTCAAATTTCTTTCCAGAATAACATTAAGTTTAATCACCATTTAAACCATCCAATTACATTAACAACTTTACATATATGAAAACCACACTAGTATGTTCTCTATGATATTATCCCTTGTACATACTACTAGAGGCTTGAGATGAACATGGTAGAGTCACAACACACAATTGGACAACAGTTAAAACACATACAGAATAGTCATCATGAACCAAAACAAAAGCCCAAATGGGAATTATCAATTCTAATAGTAAATATCAAAAAGTGCACATTTCAACAACAAGTCAAATGTGACAATTATCACAAGGAGAGTGATAGATAAACATTTAATGACTATTCCATGAAGGAAAATACTAAAAACCAATGCTAGCCCAACAACATGAGGAAAGTACCTCCAGCCAAATAAAATAAGGCATCAATGAAACCAAATTACAAGTGATGATTGGGAATAGTCACACAAGAGGGATAAACAACCACATAATTCTATGGAATACATCATCCTAGCAACATTAGAGAACACACTCACTCACATCAAGTAGTATACCATCATAAGCTCATGCATATGCAGACTATAGTAATTTCCTTAATTATTTTCCATGCAATGAAACATTTATATATCCATAAGTTTTAAACAATTTCCATAATCTTATGAAGCAATCAAATGGGGACTTAAGTCATTAACCCAAAGGATGAAATTCAAAACCTACTCCTTTGCAATGATTCACAATAAAAACTCATTTCTTAATGAAAGAGAACATTTCATTACTATAATGAAAAAATATAGAATCATAATTAAGATTCATTCATTTACTTATAGTAGAATAAAATAGAGAAAATAATGCACCTAAATCCACAAGGAGAAACAAAAGAGGCACTCAGAGCCAACACATGGACACCAATAAGTGGTTCCATCTAAAAGGGTCACACCCATGCAACCAACCAACCAAGGCACATCAATTTCATCTACAAAAAAGGAAAGCCTCACTTCCTTCTCCTTACACTAATCTAGTCACATCTATTGGACAAGAAAGTCCATCATAAGTAGATAGCAAAGGAACAAAAATCATGAGCTCTCACTGACACTCATAGTCACACAATGCAACATCAACCATATGGGAAACATATATGTAGAGATCCCAATGTTTGAACATGGGCTTTGATACTAAATGTAATGACCTACCTAGAGATCATTGGAAAAAGGATTCAATACAAGCCAATATTTTTTTTTACAAGTATGAATGCACATGATAACATCATATAGGGATCACAAGGATCACAATGGAAGACTTCACCAACAATCCCAACAACCAACATATATCCAAATGACATAAACTAACTAACACAACCAAGTAGAAGAAGGAAAACCCAAGATGACATACGAACACAAAATATTTGATCTATCAAATCATGGAACCACTAGCATTCCTAAATAGTACTCAAAAGACCAAATTTCATTCTCCAAAAAATAGTGAAGATGTCTCCTATTTTTCATGTGAGAGAATAAAAAATAATAGTCTCCTGTGAAGAAGTACCTCTTTGCATGAGAAAGTACACTAAGCCATGTGAGGAAACACCATCTCTCAAGGAATTTCTTGGCCCAATAGGAAAACACCCCAAACTAGTGTTGGGTTTCATGTCAGGATGCACTATAAGCTGTGCAAGGAAACCCAACACACCATGCAAGCTTTTTCATTTTTGTATGAGAAAGTGCAATTTCACTTGAGGATACAAAAATGAAAAGCCCAAAAAATAAAGGTAAAAATCTAGGAAATAAATTTCCTCCACATTGGGGAGTATTAGATCCACGTAGATCGAGGAACAAACACTCAAGTGCATAAACAACAAGATGCCATGAAACAAGAAAGAGGAACACCTATCCATCTAAACCATAGAAGTAAAAGAACATATTGAAAGAAACATCATAGTGTATAGAAGAAACATCACAATGTACAGAAATAACATCACAATAACTAAACAACCAAACTAAGTATGTGGTTCCTCTCAACCATAATAGTATCATAAGACCATCATGGACCCTAACCATTCCCCGTGTGTAACATCCCAAACTACTGACCAGATCATCAGGTGCTATCTTATGAGGATGTCACTACCAAAATGTGCTACAACATAAGAATAAGGAAATTTGACATGCTAGAAGTAAAGCATAAGATAATCCTATAAATCAACTCATCATCTACATATGCTAAATATCATAATAAGGAAATGTGTCAATACTAATGTTAGCAAATAGTTTTTCTCAAATGATTTTGTATTCAAAATGGAGAAAAATGCATACCAAAAAATAAATTCCCATAAAGTGCTAAGAAATTCTCTGCCTAAAAGTTTCCTCCGTAAAATAGGTGAAACTACCTTTATTGAAAATAATGATTTTTGATCTTTAATCAAACAGAAAGATCTTTTCAAAATATAATCTACTAAAATTTTTGAATCAACTTATTCTACTTCATCAATATAAAATAAATTTTAATGCTAAAGAACCACTTGATCTTAACTATCAATATTATCCACATAATTGAAAATCAAGTAAACAAGTAGGCATATCCAATAAAACTCACTTCTCATAGCTTCTAAAATTTTGAATAGGAAATCTCAGAATGAACGACAAACACAAAAAAATCTTTTATATAAATAGTATCTTTAGAAACACTAATTCAAAGAAGTAGATAGTAATATCAACCTCTAAAGCTTTTAACAAAATAAAACTATAGAATTCTCTTTATGTTTACTAAGAATCTGAAATGCTATCTTCTAAAAACTTAAGATTAAACCTAAAACAAAAATAGTTTTGTCTATCAGTCTATTGGAGATTAATCCTATGCCATACTAATTATTACATATATATAAGGCATGGGGCTGGACAATTGCCAAAATTACCCTGCCAAGAGTAAAATAGTCTTTTAGTTAACACAACCGTGTTAACTGAAATGCAAGAAAAGTAAAACAACAGAAAGGAAAACTAAGAGACCATCTATAACTATGTATTTTGATCAGGTAGCATCATCCATTCCAACCACATTTCTCACCACTTTCCATGCTTTTTAGGTAGTTGAAAATGCTAAAATAATGAATTGATGAGGCAGACCAATGTATGTGAGCCGCTGTTTCTAGATTTCTTTTTCCTTCTTCAATTCTACTATCTTTTCCTCATGCATTTCAAAGTGTTTCAAGTTGATTATCGACATGGCTTCAATGTGGGCCACATTTGAAAAGTCTTGCTTACTTGATGTCTTCTTATCTTGGAGTTCCTAGAATTTCTTCTGAACATCTTTGATTACTTCCTCAGATTGGGCAACAGAGTCATCCTCTTTACCTGTGAAGTGCTTAACAAACCACTTGAGGTCTCCCTAAATTATCTAGTGTATGATTTTGAATTCTTGTAGCATTTCTTTGATTCTAGTTATGCTTTGTATTAATGCTTCCTTCCTCCATTCAATACAATCTTTGATTACATACAAGGCTTTGTCATCTAAACTTGCTACAAGACATCCTGCTTGAAATTTTTGAAGCCCAAACTCTTGGATATCTTCTAGCCATATCACTATTTCTTTCTTTCTCATATCCTTCATTTCTTAGTTGTACCTTTTTGGTGATGGTAGAGATTTCTTTTGAAGCCTTATCTTGGAGACTTTTGTGTTTTATAGTGTCATCTAGGATGCCTTGCACCCACTCCCCTACTATTTTTGCAACCATGTTGCACTTTCACAGATTATCAAGGGATTGCTGGTTGGTTGTAGAGGACACATCAACAATCACTAACATTTTGTTGATAGTTTTTACTTCAGGATGAAGGATGGCATTGATATACTATGCCATACTTTTTATTGTCTCCTTCATCTCTTGTTTATTCTGTCCATCCTTCCACACTCTGTGTGCAATTTTCTTATTAGAGGATGCAAAGAACTCCATATCCACTTCACAGTTTCCTTTTCCTAAGTCAACTTTTGTTATCCAGTAATCGTGAGGGGCTAGGGATTCCTGTGTGCTTCTAGCTAGTGGCATGGTTATTTCAGCTAACTAGTGATCTGAGTTTTTATCAAATTTGATCCTTGATTCTATCTTGGCTTTCTTCACCTTAGGTGTTTTTCCCAAACATTTACTAAATAAATCATCAATTGGCATCAAAAGGGGCATCATTCTCCACTTCCTTTCAACAAAAGTCTCCAACCATTTAGGTGTGACTAATTCTTTATCAGCTGTAGGGTAGAACTTAGCCAAGGCAAGATTACTCTCTTGGCTATCAATATTTACTGGTGACTTCTAGGGTTTAGGTACACCATCTACCATAGAGGGTTCTTCTGTAACCTCAAGGCCAAGTATTACTATACTCTTTCCTTTGGTTGTTGATGCTTTCTTTGTGCTTGAATGGGTCACCCTTTTAGCTTTAGGGGTTCCTACTTGAACTTGAACTTGAAGTGATTGTGGAACTACTTCAGCTTCAACTTCAACTAAACCTGCAATAGGACCATGAAAATATTGGTTAGTGATAGCCTTTTGCTTTTGGGAGGACTTTTTACTTTTGGTTTTTAAAGGCTTCCTAGATGGATCAAGGGTGATAATTTTTTTTGACTTTATCCACTTTTTAGTCTTGGCCAACACATCTTTAGTGTGAGAGAATACATCATCCTCTTCTCTTCTTCCCCAATCAATTTTAGGAATAGGCATGCATTCAATTTGGTCGATGTAAAATGGGTCAAGCACTTCTGAATCTTCCTCCTTTAATTTTCATGTATCAAGATCAAGATTGAACATATTAATTTGTTTAATTGCTAACCTCAACCATAGCCTTTTCCTTACTTCAAACTCATTAGAACAATTTGCCCATTAGTCTTCTAACTATGGAATGTGAACAAAAGAAACTACTTTTTTGAAATTATTCCTGACGAATCTTGTGTAATCAAAATTTTCCCAAGGGGAGAAGGGTTTGAAACATAGATAGGTCAAAGATGCTTTTTTTTAATGTATCTTTTTCTAAACTAGGACATTGGTAGTGGCCGACTTCAACAGGAAAGAAGACAGAAGAGGACCTCTTAGAAATTTCAAAAGACTCTACCACAGAGACAAATTGTCTGCACATTTTAGATAAAATAACAAAGTCTAAGAAATAATGAGGAAACTTCAATGGTTCACCTAAAAAACCAACCATCCTGAGATATGTGAACCTAGAAAATTGAATGTTAAAATAGCCATAGACTTGTATAGCTTGCATTGCTTCCTCAGACAACCTATTATTTTCATGACCTTGAAGTTCAAAGACTAGCCTTCCCAGAAAGATGTCATTCACTCTTTTGAACTCTTTACACAAAGTAGCTTCTTGAAGATCATTGTAATATTGGTAAATGGGCATTTCATCTATCCATGGTGAATGTGGAAGGCTTTCCCATTCTTTAGACGTTGCTAAGACATAAATAAAAAAGGAAGTTAAGAAAAATGGACCCAAATTGTTGACGGCCACTAAACCCTTGTGTAAATTCTTAGCAATTAGGTCAGCCTAGTCAATGAAATTATTCCCTTCAACAATCTTTTGGATGAAGAAATACATCCATGTCTCCCAATGAAATGCATGCTCATTTCCTTTGACTCTATTTAACAGAAGCACAATGTCTACAATTTCTTTGATGAAATGTTCAATGGTTAACAGCTTGGGTAACCTTGAACCACCCTTTGCTGGTTTTAAGAGCCAAGATTGGGCTACTTTATTGTCATAATTGCTTTTAATTTCAGCATACAAGCATTCTTCCTCCTCAAATGTCCATGGTTCATAGGGTTCTTTGTGAGGGATCCTAAAGGCTATATAAATACTAGTTCTATTGATCTTAATTATCACTTCCCCTAAAATTTTCTTGACACACCTTATGCTTGGATCATAATGGTTTGTGCATTCAATGACTAGCTATGGGCATGTAATCATTGTAGGAAATGCGATAGCTTCAAGCAACCCACTATTAACCAGTCTCTGGTATATATGACCTGACTGGGTATTTTTGGTTCTTTTGATGACATTGGTCAAATTTTTACTAACCAAAAATGTGTCATAAATTTTGGGTGAAGAGCTAAGGAGACATGGCTTTTCAAATTTGGGCATCTTGGGGTGAAATAATGTCATGGCTTGCTATGGGATGACATAGTCTAAAAGAAACAAATGGAAACTTTTCAAAACAAAAGAAAGCACAATAAAAATTATAGAGGGTAATGGCGGTGCACATACAGTTTGACAAATCTTATCCTATGATTCATTCTCGCTACTAGATAATGCTGAAATTTCTTTCTGTAAATAGTAGAATTAGCAATGAAATGGCTAAGTAATGCATTTAGGGGATAACTTATGAAGGAAATTGTAGTACAAATATGAAAAGTAAATATAATAATTACTATTCATGTGCTGCACATTGGAAAAGACCCTCTGAGTGATTTGTTATTAATGCCCATCAAATCTGCTTGCCTATTAATGCTCCATGTCATCATGAAATGAAAAAATTGCCTTTTCTCAAAATCTTGCTGTATCAAAACACATGCCACCTCAATATTCTTATTTATTATCTTGCATGCCTTAGAAAATGTCTTCATTGGGACCCACTTCACCTCTTTATTTCAAAGATTTAATGCCTACATGAAAACATACTGTTAGTATACAAAAATGATATCAAAGTTAAAGTTGAAGTTTGAAATGATTAGGCTTCAACTTTGACTTTGACTTGATCAAGACTAACTCGAGGCAATGAATGTGGACTTGATATACGATAGACAATAGGGAGCATGAACTTGAACTTGAAGTTAATTGAAACTTCAAGTTTCACTTCATGATCAAGAAATGACTCACACATGGACCACCTTAGGACACGAGAAGAATATGAGTGTGGTAACAACTAACATCATCTAAAAATGATATACAAGCATTCCAATGAAAGAATAAATCACAATAAAGCATACTCTAGAACTCAAAGTACCAAGTAAAAACATCTAACAATGATCACACGAGGACAAAAGACTACCTTTGTACATTGGTCCTCAACAATGGTATAGGTAGCTATGCCTTGCAACTACATGGAAACCATAGGTCCACTTCCACTGTGCTAATGGAGGTAATGATCCAACCACAAACACACAAAAAGAAAATGTCCATGGCTAACACTCATACCAGACAACATGATGACTAAAACTAAGAACACAAATAATGCAAGAACAATAAGCCCTGGTCAGAAACTCAATGGGATACTAAGGAGGGGCTGACATCATAGAGAGTTTCTTGGCATTGAAAAGCCCAAGCTAGTATTGGTATCAGCTCTCCCTAGTAGAAGGCACACAATCTAGGAAGCATCAACTTCCCAACGTAAGGCACACAATCCTGGCAACATCAACTTTGCAATGAAAGGTACAGAATCCATATTTTAATTATCTTAAATTTTATTACCACTCACACATTTTATTTAGTTATCACGTATATAAAACTTCCTCTACCAACTGGGAAATGAACACTAGGCTGTGAGATAGAAGTCCCCTTCATATGCTACCCTGCCCTACCCATGCTCATGAAATGACTAGTTCTCATAGGCATGTGTAATCCCAACCTAACCCCAAATGATCATAACTTTTGGCAAGTCCATGGAAGATCAGGCCTCGCAAGTCACTCGACAAATGTATGTGTACATACTCATGTGTGATGCACCATTACAAACATCATAACACAAGGACTAGATAAGAACACAAGAAAAATATTACTCAACCAAAAAAAACTCAGGAGGATAGATTCTACATGAATCCCAAGGACAATAAAACCATATATCATGAACTCACTCAACTGACCTCAATCTAGGAGTATGGATTCTACCTAAATCCCAATGATGCAACAAGACCAAACATCATGAACTCACTCAACTAGCCTCAATCTGAGAGTATGGGTTCTACATGAATCCTAGTGTCCATGAAACAAAAACAAAGGTCCAAAAGAAACAATAACATTAGGTACAAAATCACCCAACCAAACACAAAGTTAGGAGTACATATGGAGCACACATCCCAATACAAACATAAAAGTGAAACAATGGCTTGACTGACATCCTATAGATAATCTAAGTCCATGACCAACATCATACCAAGAAAACTTGAGAAAATTGGGCGGCATGCAAACCAAGGTGAAATACCTCAAAAACTCAATAAATTTGAAAATAAAACTCATTTAGTCTTTGGGAATGAAAACCCTAAAAATCCATTAAATTTTGGGTTTGAACATCATATGTAAAAACAACTAGCATAATGACATGAAACTACAAACCCCAATCTTGAAAGTAGGGAAAATATTCATATTTGACCAATCGAGCAAAACCACCAAACAAAAGTGGAGGGGAACACTAGTTCTTAGCCTCCTAACAAATAGCTACACAAAAACAAAAGCTAAAACAAAGCATAAAAAATAAAATGGAAGAGCCCTACCTCACAACCAAAAGGGACAAAATGAGAATCTAAATCATAAAATAAAAATCCCATAGAAGTAGCCGAAATATCGTTACAATCCAAGGTCTCCCTGAGTTGGATCTAATTAGACCAACCTTGCTACAATCCCATGCCTGTAGCTCCCACAATAAACAAAATAGGATTTCCTCATGAAGAGGATTTTGGGGTTTACTCAAACTTTCTAATTCAAAATTGAGAAGTCGGTAATTAAATTCCTTTTTGGGTACTTATTCACTTTTTGAGTGAATAATTGATTAGGGCAAATAACCAGCCAACCTAGTTAAACCTTGAATCGACCCAAACAAAATTAAGATATTCCTAGAAATAGGAATTCATCTATAGAAAATCTATTCAAAATTAAATTTAAATAAAATTAAAGGCATGAAAACCCAAAAACACAAAAATTTCCTTAACAACTTTCGCGACGATGCGAACCTCTAAATGCACAGACATGTTCACTGGTCTAATCACATAATGCAAATGAATTTGGATTTAATAATCACCAAAAGGATTAATTGAAAAATTAAAATAAGGCTATGTCAACCATACAGGGATGATATTGGTAAAATATGAATAGCTGAATCACTAACTCCATGTGCCACTGCTAGGGATATAAATCCTGTACACTGAACAACATGATCAAGTGCAATTGCATATAATAACATAGCCAAAGTAATAAATGTATTAAATGACTAATTTAACATTTATTCAATTATACTAATATAGTCCATTTACATCACTCACGTTCACATATAGCATAATGAAGCAAATAACCATAGCCTTAAATCCATCACATAACATAATCAGAGATATGTCCAAATACTAGATAACTAAATATCATCTTAAACACATTGTCATCTCAAAATGACATCATCATGCAATATCACCTACTGAACAACATAGTAGTCTAACATCTATGGTATTGAAATCAAGGTATAACATTTGACCGTTAGGTAATCTCAAATGTAAAACATAACATGCGTAACAAGTATCTATCAGATCAAAATATAACAAGGTAAATATCTAGAACACAAAACCAATGAATCCAACATAGACAATCCATTTCTAATTATTTAAGAAATTAATAATGGTTGTTTAAACAACATATAAAAGGCACTTAAAAAACATAAGCTAACATAGTCATAAAAATGACTAACCATTGGTATAGGAACCTAGTCTAGTGTAATGGGGCAATAGTACATAGTACAATCTCTGCACACATCTCTGGGTCATCACAAAAGAACATGATACCACATCAATCTCGGTAACCACTGGCACAAACCTCAGTGAACCATCTAACACATCATAATATCATAAATCAGCCATAAGAATAATCAAACCAATTGATATAGTAACATAAATCCAATCACCTCAAGGTTGAAAAACACTCATTGTCCCAATCATGATCCCTTCTCAAGGAGAGATCTACAAGGTTGCATCCACTGAGATGACTTACAAAAGTCAAATGGGAGAGACACTACAACTAGGGAGCATCAGTGAGATATTGAGCTTCATAACATGGAATTATTATGATATTAATGATCTTATTTTGGTTTACTAATGGTGAATCAACCACCTAATAGGTTTGGAAGTGTGTGGAGAAGGGAGATTGGAGAAATGCTCAAATCAAGGATTTAAAGGCATCATTTTGGGGATTTTGATGTTCCAAGGAGTTTTGATCTAATTTCTCTTGGAATTGTGGGTTTGGTAACATATTGAGACATTGTTGAAAGTTTAGAGTCTTGGGGATAAAACTAACTAGGTGTTGCTTTGTTAATTCACCCTATTTTGGGCATTTTGGGGTCACATAGTGAGGACAGTCATACTTGGTCCAAAAGAGTCTATGGAGATCTTGTAGTATGTTGTACTAGTGGTAAAACAGTATCCAAATAGACCAGTTATTTGTTCCATCCTTTGGGAAAGTTTTTTTTTTAAAGACAAAAAAGGCTAAATGCTAATTTTTTAAGGCATCTAGGACTATTTAGTGAATTTTTTCTATTGTGAGTGGAAGATAAGTCTAGAACTTCAAAAACACATTAATCCATCCTTATATACATGGAAAAATTCAAATTTATCATTAGTTTTCATTGTGAAGAGTCTTGGTTGGGTGGAGTCTTATAAAGCCATTGTGCACCTTTGGGAAAAGTTTGGGTTTCTAATGTTAGGATTAAACCACTGATAGAAATAACAATTACATTCAAATATAACCAATAATAGAAAATAATAGATCACAAATAAAAGAACACAAGGCACCAAGATTTAACATTGTTCACCCAATCCCTAGGCTACGTCCACCAAATAGGAAGTTCGATATTATTACAATCTAGTGATTATAACTTGATTATAATACATAATCCCTTACAGCTCAATATCGCTGCAAGAAGTAATTTTGCATAAAAACTTAATGAAAATAACTAACCCTAAGCCCTTTTATACAAGTAATTTTATGCCACTTTAGGGTTACAACATGTCCGCCATACATCGATCACAATGTCAGCCAAGACCCAAATTTTATTTTTGAACCCCAAAAAAATTATGAAGTATGTATAGTACCTTCCTGATCAGTCACCACAAACTAACAATCTCCCACTTGGGGAATAATCACACTCCACACTAAACAAAAATCTCCCACTCGGAGATTGATCTTTTAGCTATGCTGCTACTCCATGAGGCTCCCACTAGATCAAAGAACCCTAGACCTTGCTGTTCTTTTATTCATGTTCAGTCTAAAAGATCAACCAAAGTTGAAGAGGAGTTTAGCTTCTTCATTGTTACTACCTTTGTAAAAATATCTGTTGAATTGTCATCTATATGTATCTTATCTAGCTTTAACTTTCCATCCTCCAAAACTAACTGAATGAAATGGTACCACAATTGTATGTGTTTTGTCTTTGAATGCAAAGCTGAATTCTTTGCAAGATGAATGGCACTTTGACTATCTGTAAAAAAATAATTATCCCTCTGAGGGTGTCCCAATTCTTCCAAGAGAACCAAAGCCATATCATCTCCTTGGCTACCTCTATAGAAGCTACACACTCTGCCTCTATAGTGGATAAAGCATAACCTTTTGTAACCTAGAAACCTAGCTCACAACTGCCTCACCAATAGTAAAGATATAACTTGTAGTACTCCACCTAGTATCAAAATCCCCTACCAAATCCAAGTCAACACATCTCTATAAATTAGTAGTAGAGCCTCCAAAGTGTAAACACTTATTAGATGTTCCTCTCAAATATTTGAGAGTCCATTTGGTGTCATTCCAATGCTCAATTCCTGGATGACTCATATACTTGCTAACAACTCCCACTACATGTGCAATATCTAGCCTAGTACATACCATAACATACATCAAGCTTCCTATAGCTGAAGCATAGGGTATCTTGGACATCTTATCCTCCTTTTCTTGTGTCTTAGGACACATCTAGGTAAATGTGTGTTGACAACTTTAGCATTCTCCATAGAGAAATGTTGCAACACCTTTTCAACATAATCAGCTTGAGATAGCATCAATTTTCTATTTTTCCTATCTTTGCAAATCTTCATACCAAGAATTTGTTTTGCTGCCCCCAAATCCTTCATATCAAATGCATGTGCTAATTTTCATTTCAACCCCTTAATGTGATCCATGTTAGACCTAGCTACAAGCATATCATCAACATATAAACATAAAATAATGTAGCTATCATCATTCAACCTCTTAAAATAAACACAATGATCTAAATGACAGCTATTATATCATTGCTCATGCATAAAACTATCAAATTTCAGATACCATTGCCGAGGTGCTTCCTTTAAGCCATATAAAATTTTCTTCAATTTGCACACTAAGTTCTCCTTACCTTTGGCCACAAATTCTTGTGGCTGAGCCATATATATCTCTTCATCCAAATCACCATGAAAAAAGGCTATTTTAACATCAAGCTACTCTAAATGCAAATCTCTAGTAGCCACAAGACTTAAAATAGTACAAATAGAAGTCATCTTAACAACAAGAGAAAATATCTCATCAAAATCAATGCCCTTTTTTTGTGCAAATCCTTTCACAACTAAATTGGGTTTAAATATTTTCTTACCTCCTTCCTCTACTTTCAACCCATAGACCCACTTATTCTGTAAAGCTCTTTTACCTACAAAAAACTTACATAAATCCCATGTCTAATTCTTTAGCAAAGAGTCCATTTCATCTTTCATTATAGACTCCCACTAAATCTTAGTATCCACCTACACAACTTTATCATAACATTTAGGTTCACCAACATTGGTAAGTAAAATTGAATACAAAGAGGGAGAGAATCTTTTTGGAGGTCTAATTTGTCTGGTTGATAGTCTAACATTCATCGGTGTGTATGGTATTTGTTGTTGTGGTTGTTGCACATCATGAGGAATGGCTAGAACATTAGCTTTTGGAGTATCATCCAACACTACATAATCATCTTCTTTCTTCTCATGTTGCTACAACAGATCTTTGTACAACACTTTCTCATTGAATATGACATCCCTGCTTCTTAAAATTTTATGATTTTCAAAATCTCAAATCCTATAACCAAATTCATTAATTCCATATCCAACAAATACACATTTCTTTGACTTAGCTTCCAACTTGGTTCTATTTTTAGAATCTATGTGAGAAAATGCTTCACAGTCAAAGGTTTTGAAAAAAGAATAACTCACCTTCTTATCAGTCCATGCTTCCTCTAGAATACCACAACCCAAAGGAGTAGAGGGACCTCTATTAATCAAATATAAATTATTATTGACAACCTCCACCCACATTTGTAAGGGCAATCTAGCATGAAACTTCATGCTCCTTGCATGCTCCATTATAGTCCTGTTCATGTGTTCAACCACTCCATTTTTCTGTGAAGTCCTTGCAATAGTTTTCTATCTATGAATACCATTTGTGGAGCAATAGTCTTCAAATTCATGACTACAATACTCACCACCATTATTAGATTTGAAACATTTTAATTTCTTACCAGTCTCATTTTCAACCAAGTATTTCCATTTTTTAAAAGTTTGAAATACATCATATTTCTGTCTAAGGAAATAAACCCATACTTTTCTAGTTGCATCATCAATAAATGTAACATAATAACGAGAGCCACCAAGGGAAGATACCTAAGTTGGTCCCCATACATTTGTATGCACAAGCTCTAATTTCTCCTTCTTCTTTTTTTTCCTTCCCAGTCTTTACAAAACTCACTCTCTTTTGTTTTCCATACACACGTCTTTCATAGAAATCCATATTAACACATTTTAGACTTGGTAAAACTTTATTTGAATGAAGTACTTTCATACCTTTCTTACTCATGTTCCCAAGTCTATTGTGCCACAATGCTATATTAGAATCTACAACAACTATTTGTTCTCCTTGCTCAATAGCAACAATTGTTCCTAAACATTCATTTTTCTCTGAAACAATTAAAGTAGAAGGAACAATATGACTTGTATAAAGATATAAGGTTCCTACTTTCACACCTTTTGCTACTACAAGAGAACCTTTTGAAACCTTCCAATTTTTATCATTAAAAGTAACTACACAACCCTCATCACCCAGATGCTCTGTTGAAATTAAATTCCTACTCAACCATGGAATATGTCTTACCTCATCTAGCAGCCAACGATTCCCATTCTGCAACTTAATCTTAATTTTTTCCTTTCTAATAATCTGAGAGGGTTCATTATCCCCCAAATAAACAAGCCCAAAATCCCCTTGGACATAATCAATGAAATAACCTCTATGAGGTGTAGCATGAAATGAAGCACCAGAATCTAAAACCTACGAATCATCAACACTTTCTAAAGATAAAAGCAAAGCATCCTCTTTTGATTTGTTACTTACCACATTTGCCTCCTTGTCTCCATTTGGTTTATCTCCTTCATTTTTCTTTCAATTCCAACAATCTTTCTTTTTATGACCTAGTTTCCCATAGTACTAGTAGTCATTTGGTCCTCTTGATTGAGACCTCCTCCCCTTTGACGTTCCTCTTGATTTCTTATGATTTCCATAATTACTTCCTCTTTTATTCATTCTACCCTTGCTTTGTGCATTCAAAGCACTTCCTAATGTAAATCCACCTGAGGATTTCCTACAAGTTTCCTCGCTCAAAATAACATTGACCACATCATCATATTTGAGGGTACTAGATCTAGGAACAAAATTACTCACAACCATTACCAAGCCATTCCAGCTTTAAGGAAAAGAACACAAAATCAAGAGAGCCCTAATTTTTTCTTCAAAATTGATACCCACAAAAAATAATTGACTAGTAAAAGTATTAAACTCATTTAAATGATC
Source organism: Cupressus sempervirens (assembly GCA_028749045.1). Classification (NCBI taxonomy): domain Eukaryota; kingdom Viridiplantae; phylum Streptophyta; class Pinopsida; order Cupressales; family Cupressaceae; genus Cupressus; species Cupressus sempervirens. The sequence goes on from CM053792.1 coordinate 560,940,303, forward strand.
TACAATAGATCCACCTTCTACCATTTTCATATTAAATAAATGCTTCATGAGAATACCTTGTTTGAAGCAGAGGGCTTTTCATATAGAGTCACTAGGGTTTTCATCAACTCTTCTATCATCTTCACTTTTGTAATATTAAATGCCACTGATGGTGCCAGGCATAATCGAATGCTTCCAAGTGCCTTTCTGTCTAGAAGATCCCATTTTTCATTTGACATAAATCCCTGATTCTTGGCTTTACCTTCCAATGGCTTCCATAAATCCTTCTAATAAAGATAGTCTTCCATTTGCATCTTCCATAATAGGAAGTTCTACCCATTAAACCTATCAACCCTCAGCTTACCCTCATTTTCCATTGCTCACACTGAATTGTGAGACTACCACTCAATCATGAGACTATCCTACAGAGAATAACTAAAAAATAACCTCTCTTTGATACCACTTGTTTTAGATTACAGTAAAAGCAGGTTTTGAAGGGGCCCCAAAACCCATATAAAAAAAATAAGAAAGATAGGCAATTAAGACCACTAGGAACAGTCCTAAAACCTATTGAAAAGAAGAATGAAAATCAAGTTTTACAGGGACTTGAAACCACTAGCAAAGTTCTACGAAAGTATCTAAGTTTTACAAGGACTTGGAACTTGAAATAAAGTTTTACCAAAAAACATAACTAGAACCAGATACCAGAACCAAAAACATAGACCAGAAAAAGGACCTATACATAAACAAAAACAACACAAAAGACCCAAAGCTTCTATTGTAGTTTTGTAATCATCTTGACAACCTCCTTCCTGATTGTAACAATGTTCTCCTTTGATACCACTTGTTAGTATTAAACCACAGACATAAATAAAAATAACATGCAAATTTAACCAATAGTAGAAAATAATAGATCACATAGAAAAGAACAAAAGGCACCAAGATTTAACATGGTTCACATAATCCCTAGGCTATGTCCACAAAAAAAACAAGTTTGATATTATTATGATCTAGTGATTACAACCTGATTACAATCTGTAATCCCTTACAACTCAATACCACCACAAGAACTAATTTTGCATTATAACTTCATGAAAATACCTAACCCTAAGCCCTTTTATACAAGTAATTTTATGCTACTTTAGGGTTACAACATGTCAGCCATATGTTGGCCACAATGTTGGCCACTTCCCAAAATTTATGAAGTATGTATAGTACTTTCTTGATTAGTCACCACAAACTAACATTTAAACCAAATTGGAAAACTTAGTTTGTAAATAAGATCCACTAGTGTAACCTCTACACTAGGATCCCTATGTATATCATAATTCATCCTCATCTTCTTCTAGAGATTCATACCTTTACTAAATAGTATCATCCCATCATTCTAGACCTACAATGAATGAAATTGATTAATTAATGAAGGTATGTTAGTTTGAGCTTCACTTGGTTTCAAGAATACTTTAATATTCTTTACTTAATAAGGCCAACCGTGTGAATGTGGAAGCTCATTTGGCCTCATCCCCCTCCCCCTAACATCAATCTAAATCCCCCATTATCATCCTATTACATACTTCATTCATTCATTCATCCATTTATGAACTATAACACTCATTAATATGATATTAAATTCATTAATACACAATACTAATCAAGACTTCATTAACACATAACAAGCAAGAGTGATGGGAGCAGAGGGAGTGGGAGCTTTCAAATTTTGAATTCCTACAAGGGTGGGATCTCCTTGAATGGCCAATTTCAGGTCCTTGGTCTGGAACACGGACAACAAGATGGAGGTAGACTGATAGATCTTGGCATAGGGGATCAGTCAGAAAGCGTGGAGGGGGGCCCAGCTGTCCATCCCAAGGAAGTGGTGAAGATTCCTTTGGTTCCCATAGAAAACAAGCTAGGAACTACAAAATGGTCTTCGTTATTTGAGATAAAACCTTTAGGTAAGTCCTCTTTCCTGCCTATTAAAACTATCCAAGATTTTGTGAAAGGTTCTTGCATGATTGCAATTTCGGATGAGATAGTGGATCACAACATACGGGCCATGGCTTCTACTTTGGTTGGGAGATTTTTGGGACCTAGACCGAACATTAATGATGTCAGGTTGTTCATCAAATGAAAATGGGCTCTCAAAGGTTAGGTCTCAATCATGTCTATGGTGAAAGGCTTTATGTCTTTCAACTTTGCATGCTTGGAAGACCTTGCCAGCATTCTATGTGAAGGGCAATGGGCCTTTGGCTGCTCTACCTTTGTGCTTCAAAAGTGGTCATCCAGAATGAGCTTGAATGATTCTTTCTTTGTTCAAGCTCATGTGTGGGTTAGACTGCCAGAATTGACATTAGAATACTGGAATGAGGACATCTTTGTGGGGATCATGACGACCTTCAAGGAACTCCTCTCAACAGATCTGATATTTGCCTCTAAATGTCATCTCAATTATGCTTGCATATGCATTGGGGTGAGTAAAGGAACAAACATGCCTGAGTTTGTTGCTCTTCACTCTAAACTAGGGGTACACAACCAAAAAATCATTTATGAAACTATCCCCTTTGCATGCTTCCTTTGCTTGAAGGCTAGTCATAAGGCCTAATAGTGCCTCAGTGCAGCAAAGAAGATGCCAATGGAACCAGTCATCTCTGACCAAGCCAAGAAGCAATCATCCCACCCTTTCGGTAAGGGTAAGATGAAGGTGCTCTAGAGGCACAAACTTTCTGTGGTGTAGGGGAGGAAGGCCATCAGCCAGAAGGATAAAGCCTTGAAGGATATCCCTAAGAAGGACATTCCCAAGGAGTAGGCAAGTGCTACCCCCCTTGAGAAGGGTCCTGCCTTGGAGATGCTAGTCTCAGCCTTGATGGAGGATCCAAAGATGCAAGAAAGTCCCCACTCCCAAGCCATGGGACCTACAAAGGAGCAAACTCCACCTTTGGATGCAACAGAAAAGCTTAGTTCCATAGTGGAGCAAGCTCCACTTTTGGAAGCAACAAAGTAGCTTAGTTTGGGGTAGGAAGCCCTAGCCCAGATTATTCCAGAAGCAAAGGAGAGCTAGGATAAGATTGTTTCCCAAAAGCTCACTGATGCTGAGACCCCTTTAGGATCAAAGGGGGGAGAACCTTCTATTCCCAAAGGGCCAGAGGCCAAGCTCCATCTTCTCATTAAAAACACAGATCTAGACTAGATCGCCTAGTGGGAAGGTCGATTAAAAAGTAGTGCGATGGTAAGCCTAGATGACTGGTGCATGGTAAAGAAGAAAAAGAAGAACTAGAAGAACCAGAACAAATTCCTCCCTCTTTTATCTCCAACATCTACCAGAAGTAGGGTCAAAGCTGATGTTGGGATAACCCCCAAGGAAGCAAGAAGAAAGAGCTCAAGTCATCTTCTACAAGAAGAAACAAAAAGGAACCTAGCAGATGGGAGCTAGAGAACCATCAAGGATTTCTTAGGAAGTAAGAAATGAAAGTCATTTCATGGAATATAAGGGGCCTAAATGGGGCTCATAAAAAAGATCTAGTTAGAAATATGATTAGAGACCATAGACCCAATTTTTTGATGATATAGGAGACTAAGATGAAAAGGGACCTAGTTAAGAGGATATTCTTCAATAAAGCTTTTTGCTACGAAGCCTTGGATTTGGAAGGTGCTTCTAGAGGAGTGCTAATCTTGTATAACTCCAGGGCCTTCAAGTTATCTACTCTTTTCGACACTCACAATGCTCTTTTGTGTGAAGTTTCTCACATCCATAATAATGATTCCTAGCTTATCCTAAACTTGTATGCCCCCAACACCAAGAAGGAAAGAAATTGTTTCTGGGTCAAGCTCCTCGACATCCTTTCCAATTGCAATGTTAACAAAGGGATTATCATGGGAGACTTCAACTCGCCTCTCTTTGATGCTGACAAATGGGGGGTCTTGCCCCGGATCAGGACAGTAAGCATGACCTTGCATTGTTCATTCAGAATCTTGCCTTCTTGGATATGGATCTTCAAGGGGGAAGTTTCACTTGTTCTAACAAGAGAGTTGGGGGAGATAGCATTCAAGTTTTCCTCGACAGAGCCCTCATATATCCTGAATGGCTTCTTTCCCATTCTTGCAGATCATCCCTCCTCCCAAGGGTGGGTTCCAATCAGTCCTCAATTTCTCTCTCTATTTCCCCCCTATCTAGCAAAAGGGCCTTCCCTTTTTGCTTTGAGAAAATGTGGCTTTCCCATTCGGCACTGGAAGGAAAAATCTCTTCTTGGTGGAACTTTGAGGTAGATGGTACTGCTATGTACAGAGTTGCCCAGAAGCTAAAAAATGTGAAGAGGAACATTAAATCTTGGAACAAAATTGACTTTGGCCACATTTTTTAGGAGAAAGATGAGAAAACTAATCAGCTCAATTCTATCCAAGAAGAAATCTAGCTCTCCAGATATAACACTCACAACAGGCAGGAGGAAAAGGAAATCCTCTTGGATTTGCATAACATCATATCTAAGGAAGAGCTTTATTGGAAATAAAGATCTAGAGTCATCTCGTTAAATGAAGGAGATCGTAACAACAGACTTTTTCACCTGACCACCCTTAAGCATCGGGCTAACAATAGGATATCTAATATAAAAAAGGGCCAAGTTTTGGTTTCTAAGGAAGAAGAGATAACAAAGGAAGCTATATGCTACTTCTCCTCTCTCCTCACAGCTGATCCCTCCCTCTCTGCATCTGATCAAGAGGATATCTTGGCAGCCATCCCCCCCTTGCTGCAAGATCATATAATTCCTTGTTGAAAGCTATCTCCACCCTGGAGGAAATTCACCAGGCCCTCTTTTCCCTCCTGGGGGATAAAGCTCTAGGCCTGGATGGTTTCCCTACCTTCTTCTTTCAGACTTATTGGAATGTGGTTAAGAAGGATGTGGTAAAGGTGGTTCAAGAATTCTTTGGGGCTAGGAATTTGCTCAAAGAACTTAATGGTACTTTTCTAGTCCTTATCCCCAAGATTTTGGGAGCTGACTCTTTGGAAAAATTTAGGCCCATTAGCCTTTGCAACTCATTCTACAAGATCATTTCCAAGGTCCTCACTTCCAAACTCCTCAGCATTCTTCCCCTGATCATCTCACCCCAATAAACTGGCTTTGTCCCAAGTAGGCAGATCCTTGATTCCATCATATCGGTTCACAAAGTCATCCACTCTCTTGAGGCGAGCAATAAGGAGGTTTCCTTCTCAAGTTGGACTTGTCTAAAGCTTACGATAGGGTTGACTAGAAGTTCCTCTTTGTTGTCCTTCGGGCCTTTGGTCTCGATGCTCAGGTATGCAAGCTCATCTCTCGGCTTGTGTCTTCTCCCTCTTTGTCTGTTCTAGTTAATGGTCTCCCCACTCCTTTCTTCTCCCCTTCAAGGGGTTTAAGGTAGGGTGACCCCATATCTCTTGTCCTTTTTTTCATCTTGGTGGAATGCCTAGGTAGAATAATCCAGATGAAGATCCGGGACAGGAGTTTGGAAGGTATAAGGCCTTCTTTGGGACCCTCTACTTTCACCCACCAACAATTTGTGGATGACACTATCTTGGGGGGTGAAGCCTCTATTTGGGAGGCTAGGACATTCAAAAGAATTCTGAACTCCTACACTAGGAGCTCAGGATAGGCTATCAATTTGGATAAGAATTCAATTTTCTTCCTCAATACCCCTTTGGAGAGGTAGGGGAAAATTTCTCGCATCCTGGGATGTGGCATCGGGTCCCTGCTAGTGACTTATCTTGGGCTACCTCTTGGAACGAAAACCCCGAATTCCTTTTGGATCAGCATTATAGAAAATTTCAATAGGAAACTTGCAGGTTAGAAAGGGACCACCCTCAGTCAAGGTGGCAAATGCTCTTTGGTTAACTCTATTCTCTAGAACCTCCCTACCTATGCCCTTAGTCTTTTTAGGATTCCAATTAAGTTTGCAAAAAGAATGGAGAGGATTCAGAGGGATTTTCTCTAGACAGGGATTGATGACCACAAGAGATACCACCTGGTTGCATGGGACCTGGTCTGCCAGCCCAAAAGCTAGGGTGGTCTTGGTATTAGAAAAATTTCTCACCTCAATCAATCCCTTTTAGCTAAACATCCTTAGTGCATCTTCCAAAGCAAAGGTGTTTGGAGGGATATTCTGGCTGAGAAATATCTAGGTAAACTATCTCTTAACTCCATATTTTAAGGGGCTGAGCTATTGATGGGATCCCATATTTGGAATGGGATCTTGAAGGCCCTCCCCCTTGCTAAATCCAGAGTTAAATGGAAAGTTAGAATGGGAGACAAAATCCTTTTTTGGCAGGATAGCTAGCTATGTCAGGAACTCCTCATTAATCACCCCATATTTGGTAGGTGGGCTGATTAGTGTATTGGCAGATACAGTTTGATGGTAAGGAAATACAGAAATGGTAATGAATGGTACAATCTAGTTGAACTTTTGTAGGACCTCAAGCCTTTAATTTCCTTTCTAAATGCCATCTTCATCAACCAGAATAGTGACTCTTTAGTTTGGGGAGATTCTTTAGGGGGCATTTACTCTGTGGCCACCGACTATCTATCCCTTGTGAGTAAAGAGGAGAAACCTATCTGGGCCAAAGCCTAGATTCCTAGGCTTACACCTAAGATAAACATTTTCTTTTGGCTCCTCCTTCAAGATAAAATCCTCACCTAGGATAATTTAGCCAAGAGAGGCCAAATCTTACCTAATAGATGCTGCCTCTATAAGAAAGATCTGGAAATGATTAATCATCTATTCATCCACTGCCCCTTCTCCTCCAGGGTGTGGAGCCATCTGACTACTAACCTAGACTTCAACTGGTGCCCTCTAGCTTGCATCCAAGATTTATTTAGTCAATGGAGAAGCTACCACCAAGGTTTGAATTCTTAGTTATTGAGCTCCTAGATCCTCCCACACTTTTGCTAGGGAATCTGGAAGGAGAGCAACAATAGGATATTCAGAGACAGAGAAGCCCCTAAGGTTATAATAGCTGAGAAAACCAAAAACCTTATGACAAAGAACTATGCCATAACCAGAGAAGGAGACATAAAGGTTGGAGGGAACAGTAAAGCCAGGAAAGAAGACAGGATCAAAAGAAGACATGAGGCTATTTGGTCTTTTCCCCCTGAGAACTGGTATAAAGCCAATTTCGATGGGGCAGCCAAGGGGAATCCAGGTCTAGCTAGATGCGGAGGTATCATAAGAAATAGTTAGGGAGGTGGCATTGCTGCTATCTCTTCCCCTATTGGCCACCAAACCAATCATCTAGCTGAAGCCAGTGCTGCTAGGTTCACTGTTAAGTTGGCCCTAGCCTCAAGGATTGAGCAGTTATGGCTTGAAGGTGACTCCTTAAATATAATAAATTTCATTTTAGGAGTCACAAAACCATCATGGACCATTGAAAGCATTATTGAGGACCTCAAATTAGACTTAAGAAAATTTAAAAACTACCATGTTAGCCACGTTTATTATGAAGCAAACATGGTTGCTGATTGGTTCACCAACAAAGTGGTTGCTAGCAACTCGGTGATGACATGGGGAAGCAACAATGACTTTTTTGCAGCGATGATTGAGCTAATTCAAAAGGAGAAAATCCACGCACCAACATAACATCCTTTTAATGATGATAGGATTTGCAAAATTGTACTTCAAAAAGGAAATTATTTGGAGTTATGTGGAACCCCCTCCACTCCATAATCATGTGTATGAAAGACACAAGCTAAAGGAAGCTAGAAATAAACCCATAAACATGCACACAATTTTTTTTTACTCTTAATGCCTTTTGCTACTCTAAACTCAGTAATACTGCTAGTGGTTTAGGGTTAGTTGAGCCGAAAATTGCAATGGTGGGTGAAAGGATTAGAAGAGAGCCATGGGGTGAAGCAAAGAGATGGAAAGAGAAGAGGAAGGTCTGGAGAAAGCTTTAGAAGGGAGGTATAGCCAAATTCATAGAGAAGCTTCATGGATTTGATGCGGAGGTTACTAAAGCTATGGTTGATTCTTGGAAAAATGGAAAGGTCAAAATTGATGGTGTTTCCCACCAAATCACTGAGGGTCTAATTGCAGAGGTGACTGGCTTTTCTCAGGATGGCTTGAACTTCTACAAGGACAAGAAGATGTCCACCAACGCTATCAATGACTTTGTCAAGGATGATAAGGAGAAAAGAAAATTGGTCAAGATTGACACCTACTACAACATTGATTCCATCAAAAAGTTTTGGAGGTATGTTCTCAGGATTATCATTGAATATGTCACTCTTGACCCCAGGTTTGATAGAATTAGGACTCATCATTTTGTTCTATTAAATCATTTTAGACACAAAGTGAAAATTTCTTTTCCTTTTTACATTTTCACCTCCATGGCCAAGAATATAGAGGGGTTCAAGAAATGCCCTGTCAAAAATCCTGCCCTCCATGAGGGTCTCCTACTTCTGATTTATGAGTTCTTGAAAACCCAAACTAGAGGTAAAACCATTGGGGATTTGGGTAGTGTCTCAGAGGACACTACTAGTTTTGATTCTGGGGATGAGCTTGTAGTGAAATCAGAAAAAATTGACACCCCGAGCAAAGCTATCCCTGTTACCCATGATCCCTGCATCCCTAGCAGGAAGATCCCCAAATGTCTTCCCCCTATCCCCCCCTCTCCTCATCCTAAAAAGGTGAAAGAGGCCAATGATGATGATGTGGAGTTTGATATAGAGTTTGAGGAGGAGGACTCAGAGATGGGGAAGGAAAGTGAGATGGAAGAAGATAAGGGGAGAGAAAATGACAAGGAGGTGGTGACCCCTATGGACCCCAAGGTTAACCACAAGAAAAGAAAAGTGAACCAGGCCCTGCCCCAGGATCATCCTAGTGACCCTATTGATGTGCCCCCAAGCCCCACCCTACCTAATTCACCTCAGGAGGTTCCCAATTCACCCCTAGAGGAGATGATTGAAATCATGGTTGAAAAAGGGGGGGAGGTAATAAAAAAGAACAAGAGGAGGGCCTGGAGGAACTTCTATGGGGACAAGGTTAGTTTGGGTATTGGTACAAAACCTGCTAAAATCCAGGTGCTAGAGGACCTTGAGAAAAGTACCCACTACGACAAGCTCATTGACTCGGCTCTTTTGGTTATCTTTGATAATGTGTGAGAAACTCGCTTCAACTTCCTAAACAATGCAAAGAACAACCTATTTGACAACTTTTGTTCCATCAAGTAGCTTTTTCAAGAAATTGAGGCTCTGAAGGATAGGAGCAACTAGCCCAACAACCGAGATTCTGACAAGGACCAGGAAGCCAGAGGAAGCAAGGACCAGGTGGGTAGCTAGGAGAAAGACAAAGGCCAGGTCTCTAGAGACCATTAGGATGACAGACTCACCCAGCTTGAGCAGAAGGTCCCAAGGCTAGATTTTTTCCACCAGATACTCACCAAATAGATAGTGGACACCCTTCACACCTTGAATGAGAATATTGTCAATATGGGGGACTATCTGACTACAACTAGCCTTAAAAGGGATGCAAAGTAGAACACATAGCAAGGATTCAACTAGGATGAATTTCAGAAAGAGGCTAGTGACCAGGTGAATCAAGGGAACCAGATGAACACTCCTACTAGGATTCAGGAGGGTGTGACCAGTCAAAAGGAAAATGATGCTGCAGTAACCCTGTAGGCCATGGACACAGATGGCCACTAGCCTATTCACCTAGCTTTTCTTTTCTATCTCTATCCTTTGTACTTTGGCTTTAGGTCTTCTTTTGTCTTTGGCCTTTTGTGGCAATTTTTTGTTTGTTTAGTCTGTTTCATCTCGCTCTTTTTGCTGTAAAACTTTGGGTTTTAGGAACCTTGTAAAACTTGTTTTACCTAATAAAAAACAATATTAATTAACATGACATAAAAAAAATATTAATATGCAACATTCATGGATAATTACTTAAAAAAAATTTCTTTTATTATCCAACAAAGTTTATCGAACAAGGTTTATCAAAGAGCATTTAAAAAAAATCATTTCTTGTTTTTGTTTTTCTTAGCTTTCTTAAGGTAAAGGCTGATAGGAGCATCAATATCCTCCTCATTATCCTCCTATTGTGGCATGTGTAATGTCAAATTATGATGCCTCCTCTAGTTTTGAGGAGCAGGAGGCTGCTGCACTGAAGTGGGCTTTGTTGCAATAACAAGTAAATGGGTTAAATTGTCATACTCTTTTTTCTTGTTTAACTATTACAAGTATTTAATTAACCAATAGAACATAAGATGAATTTTTCTTACCTGATAATGACACATCATGTTTAATAAAATTTTGATCCCCCATCACCTCAACATGCTAAACACTTGGAACATTCTCCACTCCTTCACCATGATGTTCAACTTGTTCTAAAACATTCAAAAAATAATTACATGCCAAATTGAAATTGAATATGTTAAATTGTATTCATAATTGCATAATTAATTTCTAATAGAAAATTAATACCTCCACCACTATGATGCACATCATGGCCTTCATCATGCATAGGTTTTGTGATAGGATATGAAGGCTGCAGTGAAAATTTATGCACATTTTTATGCAGTCAATTTATGTTGGAAACTAACACCAAAAAAGAAATTCTCAACTATTCAATTTGATTTACTTTTCATTTGAATAATTTACCTGTGTCTCATTTGGTGCATTGGATTCTTGAGTATAGCTTTCAGATTCTTGGCATAGGTGTACATCCACAATTTTATAGCCTTCCTTCAAGGCAATTCTTTTATCTTCATTCATTGGCTCTACATTGAATTCTATGCCCTATATTTTTTTCTTAATATCATCATTTTTGCATGTATGATTTGATTAAACAATTTTTTTTGCAATGTTATATAAAATCAAATTACATGAAATTCCATTGCTGCTACTTACAAGTTGAGACTAAACATTCATATAGCCACTAGAGCCAATTTTGTGTTGGGCAACCTTTTGTAGTCTCGCTTTTGTAGCATTTGATGTGTCCTAAATTTTATGAAAATTTTTAAACATGTTAGATTATATATTTACAAAGATCACTAATTAATGCATCATTAAATCCTACTTAATACTATCATGGCATACCTTCTTTTGCCCTTTTCTGGTTCATTTCCTTCATCACATAGCCTTATCTCTTTTGCATCTTCTCCTTTTTCATTCCACTCCATTAGTAGAATCATAGGAAAATGGTAGTACTTTGGGTTATCCTTTAGACCCCTTCTATATTGGTCGCTCATAGTCTATATATGTTTGGATGCTCTTTTGAGAATTAGGGTAGTGTAAAAAATGATTTTTTTCCAAAAAGGTCCTCAAAAGATGTAATGAGCTAATTTTTTAATTTAGGACCCTATTCGTTCCACCTTTAAAAATAAAATAAAATTGTTGGATCAATAACTTTAGTATAGCACAATAAATAGAAGAAAAGAAAAATATTGTAGGAATGATATGAAACTACAAACCTTTTATGTATGTGGGTCCAAATAGCTTCAATGTCATATAAAAAACATGATAAAAGAAAACATCATTTCCTACAAAAACATCATGGGATTATCTATCCAAAACTAGTTATGTATAAGTAAACTACAATTAAACTGTAAATAATAATGAATTTAAAGCATCTGGAAGCTTTCATGATATAAATTTATTGTTCAACAACAATCTCTCCACAAATGAACTAGTACTAGTCACATGTGTTGCTCCAGGAAATGGTTGAACTTTAGTAGTACTGGTCTTTGTTGTTCTATCAACTGAAGGTCTATCTATTAGTGCATAAAATAGGCCCATGAATATAAAAATTATTCAAAAAAAAAAGCATGATTAACACATTACAAAATATAGAAAAGCATGGTTTTACCAGTTGTACTTGGCATAGTTGAAGACGTTTGCAAGCTCCTTTTCACTGACAATACACTTGGCAATCAGAGTGACAACCAAAAGAGATGTCTACACTTCATCATCAGTTTAAGAATACATTGTTAGCAAAGACATTTGCAATGGATAAAGATCAAAAGGGATAGTAGCTAGAAGCATCCGAGAAAAAATAAAAGTTAAGTGTTATAATGTTGATGAAAACAAAAAATGTTGCACTAGTAGGGCCACAATCTTCTATTATTGCTCATATTGTTTCGCAATGTGTATAATTTTTACATTCTTTTTTCTCATAGGAGTTGTTTTATGGACTTTGAAGCATAAAGAAAACCATGATTTTCAAGGACATCCAAAGGAGCAAGCCAAATTGTTAGCAAAGCCATTTGCAACATTGTTTATTTTCATTTGCAATGGATAAAAATCAAAGTTAAGTGTTATAATGTTGTAAAGATAAAGTGTTACATGAAGGTTGTGCGCTACAAACCTCACCATATTGACGATGGAGTCTTGCAAGTGTCACAAAATCTTTTAGAAGAATACACAATATTTTAGATCATGATCCATAAGATACTATAACATATAAAAATCTGTTGAACTTTTATTACTGCTTAAGATTAATTACTACTTGCCTTCAAAGAATTGACTCTAAGTATCAATTCTTCTTTCAGTGCCTCTATCTCCTTGGTTATGCTTTTCTCAAGGGTAATGTTAAGAATTTCATGACTATATTTTTGTATGAGTTTATGGGCCATGAATACAAGGTCATCACTATAGGTGATGCCATCTAGAAATGATGCTTGTGTTTTAGATTGCATTTGATCTGCCGTCATTTTCACTTTTTCCTGTCAATAAGTATCAAGTTGTGACATCAATATCAATAAAAAATTCCATCAAAATAACTCCAAATCCATAAATAAAAGAACATAATAATATGACATTTGTATCTATATAATTTGTAAAATTACAGTAGTGAAGGATTACCTTCGCTGAAGAAGGTGTGTGAGTTGGTACATCCCCGCCTATGCATTGTGGTGTATCCATGTTGCCCTATGGGAAAGATTAGTAATTCATAGCAATCAGAAATGAAATGAAAGTAATAGACTTACCAAAAAAAATTATTAATAAAATAGTAGATTGTATATTGGAGTCAATATTAATTGGAGGCAATTGGTTTAAATGTTATACTTATCAGTCCAATGATAGGGATTTTTTTTGTATCTACATGATTCAAATTATAATTTGTCAGAAGCTCTCTCCCTACACTTATTGATTTTATCACACATACAAAAACATGATTTCCTTTGCATGCCTCAAATCTACAAATTGACTACTTATTAGTTGACACAACTCTAGAACTATTTATAAATACCTACAATATTCCCTATTTCTTTTAGCCTTCCATCAATATACATAGCGAGCCTTTTACTTCAATCATTTTCTTTGCATTGTATATAATTTGGTGACAATGCATACTTATGCATACTTTTTTTCATATTGCACAATTCGCATCCAATTGTTGTAATTGTAAAAAGGTCCTACATACTCCATCAATTCAACAACTTTATTGTAACTAACCTTTATGCCATCCATGGAAAGTAGTCCCAAACTATGTAATGAAGATGGAGCTATGCGATATATCCTTTCGTTAATAGAAAAATCAGTGTTAATTAGAGGTAGTTCCTTGGGTACACATTCTTTCTGAAGATGTGTATACCTTAAGGGAACCTTCTTATCACCTTCGCTCTCACTATCATAAGAACATGACTCCCCCTCAACAACAAAAAATTGCATTTTTTTATTAAATTTTATTCTAATCTTTTGACTTCTAGTTGATCTCTCTATTTTAGACCTACTAGATGTATCACTTTTGTCTTCTATTCCTGAATTTTCCTCACTCAAGGAAGATAGATAAGATAAATACCTATTTGGTGATACTACAATCTATAAAATGAGAGACATACTAGGATTAAAGTTGATGTTGATACTAAAGAGAAGATATGAAAATAAAAAATTATATCTATAGGGTCTATTGACTTATACCTTTTGATTCATGTGATTGTGCAAGATCTTGGTCAAAGGCATTGAATAGCCTGTATATGTAAATCATTAATATTAATTTAGCCAAAAATTTGGTCTAATTAGTTTTTATCTACAAAACTATTGGACATGTTGTACTTAATGTTTATATTTGCACATATGTTTTTGAAAGAAACATTTGTTCACCTTGCTCACATTCACCCATATTATAATCAATGAAAATCTGTCCTCTTACAGTGCTCTCTCTATATACTAAAATTATATAGAAGATAAAAATTACATGATACATTCATCAAAATTATTGTATAATTTTTAGTTCCTCTCCTCTACTTTATGTGTGGTAGCTATGCAATATCATTGTATATACTCCATGACAGTAGAGTTCAACACATAACAACTTAATTATAAAAACATTCAAGTCAAACAAATTTTTATAAATAAATAATGACCCGATTATACTTGACATTGATCATACATTGATAGATATTTCATTGATCATAATCTTCATCCATGTCATCATCATCATCACCATCATTGTACTTGTCACTTTGACCATCGTTGTCACCACCACCATCTTCATCTCCATCATCATCATCTTCATCACCATGATCATGACCATCATCACCTTGATCATCACCATCTTCATCAACATGATCATGATCATGATCACCATCATCTTTAACATCACCAGAATCATCATCATCATCTTCTTCTTCATCATTATGTAACAATTTTTCATGATCATCATTTACTTCATCTTTTGATTCTCCAGTTTCTTCTTATTCCATCACATTATAATTTATCGACCTTCCTCTTGGATCATGTCTAGAAAAAAATGACAAACCCAGTTAAAGTGGAATGCCAAAGTAAAACAATTTCTTACATTGGCTTGGAAGAACATAGTGTTCATCTCTAACTAGCTCAAATGACCTTGTATTAATCATTGTAAATCCACTATCATGTTCAATAATAGTCCTATCAGGATTATTTTGATTTAGCCATAGTCTGTACCATTTGATGAAAAATAGAACTAATTTGAATGAGTTAATGTTGCACTCAAGTATATCATCCAAAATGCCATAGTATCAATTTTTAGACTGTTGAGGATGTATGCCATTTCTAGATGAAATATTGGTGACCTTGAAGACTGCACTTATCCAAGAATCACAAGTTTTCTTCATTTCATCTAATTTTTTATGTGAAATTTATGGTCATGGTAGCACATAGCTTTGTGGTGTTTGATCTACAATTATTCAAACATGTCAATATTATTTGCATTGATCTACGAGTTGATATTAAACTTATGGGTCATAATTAGTAATCTTCTATGTACTTTTGTATCTAACATTAAGATCTTTATTATGATGAGCTTCTTTAACCAACAATTCAACACCATCCCTACTTATGCTTTGAGTCTTTTTAGAATACCCATGAAATTTTCAAATACTATTGATAAAATTTAGAGGAACTTTTTATGGACTGGTACTGAGGAAAAGAAGAGAATGGCTCTGATTGCTTGGGTCAAATTTGTAAGCCTATCAGAGATGGTGGATTGGGAATCGGGTCTATAAGAAGTATGAATAGAGCTCTTTTGGAAAAACAAGGTTGGAGAACTTATCATGATGATAAGGAATGGAGTACTATATGTAAACATAAGTACCTTTTTAATGCTAACTCTTTAGCTGATTTCCTTTCATCTCCTAATGTACTTTCTCCATCTGCTATATGGGGAGTTGTTCAGGGAACAAAGAACATTTTAAGTAAGGCTTATTCCTAGAAAATTGGAAATGGGAAAAATATTAGATTTTGGGAAGATGCTTGGTTAATGGATCATCCTCTGATTGAGGAATTTGAGGACACTACTCAAGTTGACAGATGTAAGAAAATGTATGGTACGTTAGTGGGACATTACTTTCATAACAACACTTGGGTGGACTTGACAGATGTTGACCAAGTTTTTTATAATATATAGATAAGTTTGAATTATTTTTCTCTATATCCTAACCATGAGGATGAGATGATATGGAATGTTGATCCTAGTGGTCAATTCAAAGTATCTTTTTTTTTAATTTCTAAGGTGAAAGGTATTTACCCTCTATGGTTCCAAGCCTAGATAAAGGGTCTCATACCTAAAATAATCATCTTCTATTGGATTTTGATCCAAAATTCTCACCCAGAATAATTTGCAAAAAAGAGGCATTAATGTCGTAAACAGATGTATTTTATGTAAAGAAGGTTTTGAAGACAGAGATCACTCGTTCTTGAATTGTTCTTATAGTCAACAAGTATGGACTGCTATTCTCATCTACTATAATATAATTTGGTTTCATCACAATAATGTTGAACTTTGTTTTAAAAGTTGGAGATGTTCTTCTAAGGATCCTAATGTTGATTTTCTATGGAAAATTACTCTTCCCCATCTCTGGTGGGGCATCTGGAAAGAAAGAAATAACATAATTTTTAGAAATGAAGAATTGCCAGGATAGGTCCTTGGAAAAAATATTGTTAGAGTAATAAAGGAAACTTTAAGTATCAAAGGAAAAGTGATCAAACTTTTCAAATTGATACTCTGATGAAACCTCAAAGTTCTAATTTGAAAAAAGGTAACCCAAGATTGACAACCAAATGGAAGGCTCCTCCTATTGGATGGATTAAAGGAAATTTCAATGGTGTTGCTATGGGTAATCTAGGAAGAGCAAGGTGCGAAGGGGTCTTAGGAGATCACATAGGTAATATAATTTATGTCATTTCAATACCTATAGGTAATTCAAATAGCCACATAACAGAGGCTACTGGCTCTCTTTATACTATGAGGTCAGCAGCTGAAATTGGTTGCCACACCTTTGGATGAAAGGTGATTCATTAAATATTATAAATATGCTTAATAATAAAATTTTTATCACTTGGTCAATTGAGGCAATTGTAATGGAGATTAAAACTTTAATGAATAAATTTGAAAAAGTGATTATATCCCATACATACTGTGAAGGTAATGCGGTGGTAGACTAGATTGCCAACTATGCTGTCCAAATGGGATATAAGATGATGTGGAATGGTAACCTAAGGAAAAATTTGGATCTAAAAGCCCTTATTAATTATGATGCTACTCATGCGATGGTGGGAAATATTTTCTAACATTAGCAATTTAATGATTTTTGGGAGTGGGCCTATGGATGTTAGTGTTCCTTCCCCGAGGAAGTACATTTATGTGATTGTAATCCTGGCAATGCAAGTATCAGTTTTAAGGCATGTTTATTTGTTTCAATGAATGTATGGTATATGATTAACTATTTTTCTTTTTGGACTTATGCTAATTCTGGTTTGGTGCAATAAATTGAGTTCTTTGGAAATGGGTGGAGAACGACGAAAATAAGAACCCCAAAATTGGAAGGCTTGGAAGGCTAAACAGGATGTATGGAAGATTTTGAAAAAGGGTAAGTGACCAATTATTTGGAGCATCTTCGTGGGTTTAAACCTCATGTTACTACAATATTTTTCAAAAATTGGATAGAGGATAGGGTTTCTCTACATGGCATCACTGTGCATTTGATAGAGAAATTCATAGCGGAGGTTACGAGCTTACCAATGGAAGGTATTAAATTCAACAAAAAAATGAGAATTTCAAATGCTATGTTCAAGAAATTTCCCAAAATATAAGTAGAGGAGAAAAACCTAGAGAAAAATGGGGATTTCTATGAACTGGACCAGATAAAGACCATTTAGTAAGATGTGCTCTCATGTACTCATGAGTATTTTATTTTAGATGGTAGAGCTAAATGGGTGCATAAATTTCACTTTGTCTTCCTTAATCATTTTAGGCACAAAGATAGACTCTCTTTTCCTTTTTATTTGAGATTCTCTTTTCTCCAAAGTTTTCAAGCTCATAGGAAAAAAGACTCGCATCCTATTCTGCATGAAGGGTTGATTCTTCTTATAGAGGGTCACTATAAAAATATGGCCATTGTGTCTTCTCCTTCGATAGATAAAAAGAAGGGTTCTACTACTAAAACTTACTCTAGGAAGAGTAAGGGTGATGAGACTATTAAGGGTAAAAGGAGGAGTCTGAAACATGAAACTCAAAAATCTCCTCAGCATAATGTAGAAGAGACTATTGATTCTAAGAAATCAGAAAATAAGGAGGAGAAAAATCTAGAGGAAGAGGAAAACACAAATGTGGGAGATTACAACTCTAATTTGGAAGGCTACCTGGATAGCAAGGAAAAAAGTAGGAAGGAAGAGGACGATGAGAATAGTGAGGGAAATATAGGGTCAAAAAATGTTGGTGATGAAGGAAATTAGAGTGACCATTCCAAGGGAGTAAGGAATAATAAGGAGGAGATGGAGAAGGCTAAGGAGGACTTTGTAAATAGGAGGGAGGAGGAATAAACTGAGAAGGATAATTCTCCTATTAGAGAAGAAGTGGAGATGGATAAAAATGACTCACTTCAAAGGGACACTATGCTCTCCTTTTTACACACTGCAAAACTTAAAGTAGATACCATGTTGCAAGCTAACTCATGGATGTATAATGAATTAATGAGTCTCAAAAGGAAAATGGAAAAAGATGCTATAAAATTAGGATATGGACCGTGCCAAGCTTAGTCAGATGGAAGTGCAGGTGGGAAACATACCACATAAACTTAAGGACTATGAACAAAATCTTTGGCTGCTTATCAAGGAAAGTGGGAATAAAATGGAACAGGTAACCTCCAGTATATGTGCTGCTGCTACAAGTTTAGGTAAGCGTACAAATGAAGAAATTATGTCTCCAGGGGGTCTTAGTAAGAGAACTAGGAAGAGTTCTAGGAAGAGGGTTGTGGAGGCTACTGGTGGATCGGCTGCTGATTCCATTCAAGGTGCTGCAAAGATTGGTAAAGAGGTGGTCAAAATAATTAAAGAGCTGCAATAGCAGAAGTCATTGGTCTTTGGTCTTTGTTCTTATCCTGGTTATATTTACTGGTCTTAGTAAATGGTTTTTTTTTTTAGTCTTTTCATCTAGTTGTCTATTGTTTAAATTAGGTTTTAGGTCCTTGTAGAACTTGGGTATGTTTTTATGAATATTTGTTGTGGTTTCAGGTCTCTGTAAAACTTGATTTTGCTATTGTTTAAATTGTAGGTTTTAGGTCCTTGTAAAACCTGGTAGTGCTTCATGTTTTATCTTTTCTACTTATATTAAAGGGTTTTGGGGTCCCTTCAAAACCTATTTTTATCATAATATAAAACAATGCAACACATACCATGTTAATGAGTGACCATTTTCTTGAGACTATTGAATCCATACCGTGATCAAATCAAGATTATTTGCAATATACAAATTTAGTGCATCCCACTCACAACCAACTATAAAGAAAATAACTAGGCCAATTAAAAAAAAGTAATATTGATGATGGATAAGAATTTATGAACTACAATAAAATCTTATAATTACCTTTCACTTTCCTCAATCTACCTTTCCCTGTCAAGTAATCCCCTTCTCATTTGTTAATGGAGTTGGGATCCCAAATGTGATCTACATGGATCTTTGATACAAACTTGGAAAAATATTCACTAATATTCACCATGGTATGGTATACTATATATCCCTCTACCATAGAACCCTTACCATGTGCTCTTTTGTCGAACCAAGCCCTTAATAAATTTCAAGTGCTCTCAACCATCCACATTGACCTAGTTTGTATATGTCCACACAATTCAATCTCCTCAACTTGATGTATAAGGTAGTGTTCTTGAGCACTAAAAATTTGAAGGTAAACACTTTTTCATTTCACACATAAGCTATGAAATTTTCTCTTCCAATATTTTATATCTTTTTTTATCAATTTTTTTAGATGATAACCACCTAAAAGAGATTCAACATGCAAAAACATATAAACAAGATTTTAGATAAAAATATACAATAGATGGTGCAGGGAGGGATGAACAACAAGAGCCAAAGGAACACCCAGCTATCTAGACCACCTTGCAAGAGTTAACACAATAGAAACACAACATGCAAAACAAAAACCAAAGGAGAAAGAAGAGAAAACACTTATTGATTCATCAAATAATCAACATACATGCCCAGCTATAAGGCCTTCTGGGTTATGACTAGATACAAAATATATTCAAGATCAGAGATCCAACATCAAATTCATAGCTCTAGATATATATGTAATAGGCTTTCCAAACTTTCATGTTCTACTTTAGAATCCCTCAAAAGAACTTCCCTAACTCAAAGCCTAAATACTCTATATATACTTGCCAAAATAACTTACAGATCATTCTAGAACATTACATAAGAGGAAGGCTAACCTAGCAACAGTCTGGACACATCCCAAGAAAACATCTTAACATAAATGTCATGATCAAAATAAATTTTGCAAGTTGGCTCATAGAAATCACGTCCAAATGCTAACAATCAACATAAATAGGAAAACTCAGCACATGAGGGGTCATTCAGTGTACACTAGGTAACCTAGCACATGAAGGAACACTTGGTCAACACTAGATTGCTACAGTAACTTGGCATCCACTAGAGCTACAGTAACTCGACATCCAGTAGAGCTATAGTAACTTAGTATCTATTAGAGCTATAGTAACTCAACATTCATTAGAGCTATAGTAACTCGACATCCATTAGAGCTACAATAACTCAACATCAACATGCATAATGAAAAAAAAAGGAGTAGGATAACAAGGCAACCCAGGATGGTCCTGCATCAGACAACTGGTGTTGAAAGAAATGATTCTCTTGAATCATTGAGATGTCACAATTTGAGTTGAATCCAACTCCAATTGAGAAATCCATGAAGTATCTTCAATAGGCCTATTCTTCCACTTCACCAAATATTCATAGTAATCTTTTCCTCTTGTATTCTTGCCAACTCTTTGATCTAATATCTATTCAACTTCTTCAATTTTCTTCTTAGAATAATCTTTCGATACAACAACTTCATCATTTCACTCATGATACTTATACAAATTAGGAATATTTAATATAGGAGATATATCCATGTTATTACGTAACGCAACTTCATAAGCATTACCACTGTCAAACTTCTTCAAGATCTTACAAGATCCAAATTTCTTCATCTTCAGCTTATTGTATGTTCCAATAGGAAATCTTTCTTTCTTTAAATAAACCATCACCTCATCACCAGCTTCAAAATCATGATGTCTTCTAGACTTATTAGAATTTTCCTTATGCTTCTAATTACTATTTTCCAACCTCAACTTCACTTCCTTATGCAAAGACTCCATAAAATCAGTAAATTATTCTCCTACAATGCTTCTCTTTTCTTCACTAGCAAGATCTCTCAAATATGATATACCTCTAGGCTACATTCTAGTAACAATCTCAAAAGGTGTTTTCCCTGTATTCCTATTCATAGAATTGTTATATGCAAACTCAGGTTGTGCCAACAGTACTTCCCAATTACTTGGCTTATCTCCAAGTAAACATCTCACCAAATTACCCAAGCTTCTATTCACAACCTCTATCTGTGGATGGAATGTAGAACTAAAATTCAATTCAATACCCATCTTCTTCCACAAAGTCTTTCAAAAATAACCAAAAAACTTACTATCTCTGTCAGAAATAATACTTTGTGGTAATCCATGCAATCTCACAATCTTTTTAAAGCAAAGTTTAGCAAAATGCTTAGCATCTGATGTCTTTTTACATGGTATGAAATGAGCCTTCTTAGAAAATCTATCCACTACAACAAATATATAATCATACCCCTTCACTGTCTTAGGTAATCTAAGAAAAAAAGCCATACTAATGTCACTCCAAGGTTTCTTAGGAACAATAATAGGTGTATACTAACCAGTATTCTCACTTACTCCTTTTTCAACTTGACAAACCCCACAATTCTTTACAAATTTCTGAACATCCATATACATTTGTGGCTAATAATACTTTTCTTTCAACAAACTCAATTTTTTATCAATTGCAAAATGTCCAGCCAATCCACCACTATATTTTTCCTTAATTAGATTCAATGCCAGAGAACTTCTAGGAATACATAACTAAATTCCTTTGAACAACATACCTTCTTGAATGAAATACTCATCATACTTATGTGATTGGTCAGATTTGGTGCTCTGCACTCTCTCCATGCCTTAGAAAAATTAGGATTGACATCATACAATGCTTTCATTTCATTAAAACCAAGAACTTCAACCTTCATTTCAGTCAACAAAGAATGTCTTCTACTCAATGCGTCAACAACTTTGTTAGTAACTCCACTCTTATGCTTAATGACAAATGAAAAATTTTGCAAGTACTCAACCCACTTCATATGTCTCTGATTCAATTTATGTTGACTTCCCAATTATTGTAAAGCTTTATGATTAGTATACAACACAAAATCCTTAGAAATTAAATAATGTCTCCACTTTTTCAATGCTTGAACAATAACATAAAATTCTTGGTCATACACAGAATACTCCCTTTTAGCATCATTCAACTTCTCACTAAAGAAAGAAACATGTTTACCTTCTTGACTTAATACCACTCCTATTGCATTACCACTTGCATCACATTCAACTTGAAATACTTTGTTGAAATTAGGTAAAGCTAATATAGGTAATTCAACAAACTTTTTTTTCAAAGTCTCAAAACTCTTATCAACTACAGTGTCCACTTGAATTCCTTTATATCTCCCCTCATTGACTCAATCATAGTATTACAAATAGAACTGAAATTTATTATTATTTTTTTGTAAAAACTAGCCAAACCATGAAATGATATTACCTCACCGACACTCTTAGGTTTAGGCCACTCAAAAATTTCTTTAACCTTCTTAGGATCCATCTTCAATCCATTAGCTAAAATCAAAAATCCCAAATACACAATCTCCTCTTGCATAAAAGAACACTTTTTCAAATTAATCAATAACTCTTCCTCTTTCAACTTGTGGAATACTTATCTAATATGCTCAATATGTTCTTCCTTAGCCTTACTAAATATCAAAATATCATCCAAATAAACAATCACAAACTTACCCAAGAATCTTTTTAGAACTTCATTCATCAACCTCATGAAAGTCCTAGGTGCATTAGTCAAACCAAAATGCATAACCAACCATTCAGACAAAAAATATTTTGTTTTGAAAGTAGTCTTCCATTCATCACCTTCTTTGATTCTAATTTCATGATAGCTACTCTTCAAATTGATCTTGGTAAAATACTTTGCACCACTCAAACAATCCATTATGTCATCCATCCTCAGCATAGGAAACCTATATTTCATTGTGATCTTATTAATAGCTATAGAATCAGTATACATTCTCCATTTTTTTTAGGTGCTAATACATTAGGTACATCACATGGAATCAAGCTTTCTCTAATCAAACCTTTCTACAACAACTCATGCACTTGTGTATAAAGTTCTTCATTCTCTGTAGGTTTCAATCTATATGGTGCTTTGTTTGGCAAACTAGCTCCAAGAATTAGATCCATACAATGACTTATACTTCTTACTAGAGGTAAACCATCAGGCATATCCTTTCCAACAATCTCTTTATATTCATTTAGCAATTTAGCAATTTCTTTTGGCGCTTGGCCAATACTACTATTTGTCACTCAGTCACCATTGACTGGCACTCGGTTAACACTATTTTCTAGCACTTGGTTACTATTGAAACAACTCGGTTTCTTTGGAATTATAGAAAAAAAAATTTGATTCTTTTTCATTTCCTTTTCAAATTATTTCCATTAACCATGCAAACTTTTATAGCAGTATAATTAACCTCATCTAGACTTTCAATTAAAGACAGCAATATTTTTTTCTTTCCATTCACCCAAAGAGTATATTGATTCAATCTTCCATAATGCATAGTATATCTATCATATTGCCAAGGTCTACCCAATAGAATATTACAACAATCCATAGGCATAATATCACACAAAGCTTCATCAAGGTAATGTCCAATCTCGAACTTCACAATATGTTGGTCACTTAACAATATCTTATGCTCATCTTTGATCCATGAAACATGATAAGGTTTGGGATGTTTCAGCCTCTACAACTAGAACTTTGTAATCGGCTCTTCTGATTCCAAATTTTTTGAACTTCCACTATCAATGATCACCTTACAACATTTTCCATCCATTTTACATCTAGTCTTGAAAAGACTTCTCCTTAAAATAGGTTCCTCATCACTTCCCTTATTACATAAGGTTCTTCTCACAATCAAATTTTCTCTAGCCTTAGGTCCACTTGGTGAAACCTCATCATCTCCTTGAATTATAGCATTTCTTTTACCTTGTCCACTTTTAGAGGATGTACATTGAAATGATCTATGTCCCTCTTTACCAAATCTAAAACAATTACCATGAAAACCACCTCTAGAATAAGAATTACTTCTTCCTCGATAGGAATTAGTACATCCTTGGTAAGAATTATAACTTTTCCATTCAGTCTTTCCTTTTTCATCATTCTTCCACTCAAATTTTCTTTTATCCTGTACAAAATTGTCAGATCTACCACCTTCACCATAAGATCTACCTTTGTCTCTTTAGAATCTACAACCTCTACCCCTTTGTGTTTGTTCATGCTTCTTTGTCAAGATCTCCTCAGCCTTCAAGGGCCTTGGTATGCTTCTTCCACACTTTCTAACTTACAAAACTTATCTCATCTTGAATTCAAAATCTCAATCCATTTATGTACCTTGCAATTTTCTCAACATCATCATCCACATGTCCAGATCTAATATCCAACCTGTAGAATTCCTTAGTATACTCCTTCAAACTCATGTCTCTTTGCCTCAAATTTTGCATTTTTCTCAACAAACTAATTTGGTAATTTGTAGGAAGGAATTTTTTCTTCACCTTGTTCACCATCTTTGGACAAGTTTTGATCTTCTCCTTTCCTCTCCTTTGTCTATTAGTTTGCAAATGCTCCCACCATAGTGAAGCATGACCTTTCAGCCTAGTAATAGAAATCTTCACCTTCCTAATTAGGAGTGTTTTTATACTCAGAGAACTTCTCCATGTCCGAGATTGAATCCAACACAACATTGTTATCCAATTTTGCATTATAAGGAACAACTTCCATAATAGGCTTTGAATTTTCCGAAGATAACACTCTCAAAAAACTTGCTTCATTTTGTTGTTCTTCATGTTTTGGATTAGGGTTTGGTAATATTGCTTCATCATCACTTACATCATCAAGATGTGCTTCTCTCCTTTGGGTTGTCTCCACAACATCTAGTCTAGCTACAATTTGTTTCAATTGATCCAATGTAGCATTATCAACATTTCCTCTACCATGAACCATCTTTACAAATTAGATTCCTACAATATCATAACCCCCTGCAAGTTATAGGTCAAATCCAGAGATCTGCAACCCTACAACCCAATTCACTCAGGGTTCTACATGATCCAATCACCACAAAGATGAACCTCATGCTCTAATACCACCTAGTTTAGGGAAGGATGAATATCTAGCACCAAAGGCACACCCAGCTATCTAGACCACCTTGCAAGAGTTAACACAATGGAAACACAACACACAGAACAACAACTAAAGGAGGAAGAAGAGAAAACACTTATTGATTCATCAAATAATCATCATACATGCCTAGCTATAAGGATTTTTGGGTTATGGCTAGATACAAAATATATTCAAGATTGAATATCCAACATCAAATTCATGGCTCCAGATAAATATACAACAAACTTTCCAAACTTTTTCTTTCTTCTCTAGAATACCTCAAAAGAACTGCCCTAACTCTAAGCCTAAACACTATATATATATATATATATATATATATATATATATAGATTTCTAGATTTGATTGTGTGAACAATTTTTTACATAATATTTTGGATCATACTCTGTGATACTTTTTTCTCCTTTTCTCTTACATGCATCGTGATGATGGATCACAAAGTGTGATCCGAAATGTTGATGTAAAAAATTGTTCACACAATCAAATATAAAAATCAAATCACAACACTAATGGATTGTGGAAATCTGATAACTCTATATACACTTGATAAAATGGATTATTAATCATTCTAGAATATTACATAAGAGAAAGGCCAACCCAAAAATGGTCTGGACACATCCCAAGAAAAGATCTTAACATAAATGTCACGATTGAAATAAATCTTACAAGTTAGCTCACAGAAATCATGTCTAAATGATGATACATGCATAAACAAGAAAACTTGACACATTAAGGGTCACTCAGCATACACTAGGTAACTCAACACATGAAGGAACACTCGATCAACACTAGATTGCTATAGTAACTTGACATCCACTAGAGCTATAGAAACTCAATATCTACTAGAGGTACAATAACTTGGCATCTATTAGAGCTACAATAACTTGACATCCATTAGAGCTACATTAACTTGACATCAACATGCAAAATGAATAAAAAATGAGTAGGATAAAAAGGCAACCGAGGATTCTCTTGCATCAATAGATTACATAAAAAGTAAAGAAAGTCATAAATATATGTATAAAAAATCTAAGAAATAACACTTCAAACCTCATGTTATTTTCAAGATCATATATAACTTATTTAATACTATTGTCAAACTGGTGTGGGAGGGTTAGAGGTAGGACATACTGAAATCATTAAAAAATAGTCTTTTCAATATATTATTAAATAATACAATAAGTAGTATATGTGATTTTAAAAATATGTTGTAAATAGAGAACATGACTTACTTTAACGAAGGTATGCCAATCATCTGTTTTCAACCCTAGCCCAAAATCACCTTTCTTTGATACAAGACTACTTATATTTGTAGCAAATCTTGTGGAATTTTATTTTTTTATGAATTCTTTTAATGCATCACTTTGTTTCTCCATTAATAACCAAGGGCACTTGTATTTATGTGGTCTCCATTGCTAATTGATCTAATGAAATCTTTTAGCTTATAATTGGATTCATGAATGCCATTACAAATTTTGGCAATTTTTTTCTCTATCACACCTTCCATCCAATATTTTCTATAGTGTCTCTGTTACATTCTTTCCTATATGCACAGTATCAAACACATGCATGACTGATAGATTTTTGTAGTACAATAACCTACTAAATTGAGTAGGATAAGTTTTTATTCCTCTAAGAAGTTGTTCATTGATGTCTTGAAAACTTTCATGAGCATCAATTACATCATTACTAAATAAAAGACAATATCAAAATATAAATTTCAAAATTTGGACCACAAAACGGATATTACCTTGGTGGTTTAGTCAAGATCATATTTCAACTTCCATAGATGAGGTGTCATTATTCATGGATTTGATGTTGTCTCTTATTTCCCATTACAAAAGATATTTTTCAGTAATTTTATACTTATGATTATTGTGGAGAAAGTTCCTAAGCTCATTGAACACCTACTTAAATGATGAGATTTCATCTTCAGACCACAAACTAGACATGCAAATTTTTCCTTTGTCTGAAGATTTGAAAGATCTTGTCGAATTATCATGCATAACTTAAGCATATAACAATAATGTGTAAGCACTATGACAAACCAAAAAATATGTAACCTTAACAATATAATATACATAAAAAATGAGTTAGCCCAGGGGCATCATGTATTGTCCATACAAGAATTGTATGAAATTGAAATTGTCTTTGTCTTATTGGTCTAGAGATGTCATACATAGTGACCCCATTTCATAACTTCAACAAATCATCAATAAGAAGCTCAATATACACATTAATATCTTTAACTTAGTACTTACTTAGTAATTGAATGAACAAAAATATTACATAAACATTATGAACATTTTCATGCTCTATTTATAAATTAATTTAGATAACTATTAAATGAAAAAATACCTAGTACAATCATTAAAAAAATTATGTACTCCATCTTTATGGACATCCAAGGAGGAATGTTATTGTTAATAAAAAAAATAGACCACACTGAGTAAATAGATCTCATATCTCCAAATGGATTGATTCCATCCGTTGCTAATGAAAGCTTGAGATTATGAGGTTCTTCTCTAAATTGTGACCATGTTTTTTTCTATCTCTTTAAATGAAAAACCATTCATAGGCATTCACATAATGTCATCTTGACTTCTATTGCATGTATGGTAGTCCATAAATTGTGTCAAGCTAGTTCACTAGAATAATTGTTCAAGATGTGGAATAATGAGAATGTACCGAAGAACCTTGTGAAATATCTTTTTTGTTATTTGATCTGACTGATATCTACTAATATGATAATCAGGGCATTCTTTTCCAAATTCATATTATTTATGATATATAATGTGATCATTGGGACATGTATGTATTATCTAAAACTTCATTCCAATTTGATTCATAATTGTAGATAATTCTCAATATGAAAAAGGTAGAATGATTTATGGTGGTAACAAAAAATCACCTATCAACCTATAAAAATAAATATGAATTGTTAATATAATGAATAGTAATGGTATGATAACATTGAAGATGACAAATATGGCATACCTTAGCATACATGACATTGCTACATTGGATAAATCATTCATAACCTTCAAGTTCACCAACAAAACTATAGTGGAGATAAGAGTTGTTTGGGAGTCTTGGTATAGGGGCTTATTTGCCTTTTCAAGTATAGGTATATCAAGACCATCTTCACCATCATTATCAGATGCACTAGTACCATCATTGTGAGCATCTTTATCAGCTGTGTCAATACCATCTTCTTCAATCATGTCCTCTGGCACATTATCATCTTTTTCCATGGGAGTGTTATCCTCAACTTGGATATTCACACCTCCATGTTCCTCTAGTTGGAAATCCACATTCACCAATCAAAAAAAATTGTGGCCCCCTTCAATGTGGTCATGTTGCCTAAAAAGACTCTGAGCTGTTGTGATTATAATTCTTTAGTTCTTTAAGACCTTACACTTTTTGCAAGGACAATTATATTTATCAACTTTTCTTCAGAATTGAGACCATAATCTAACAATTGTCTTGTTATTTCATTCTAGATTCATATTGCTAGATGTGGTATTTCTTCATAGAAAAATATATCTACAAAATTATTGGACATGTTGTACTTAATTTTTATATATGCACATATGGTTTTGAAAGAAAAATTTGATGTAATTAATGTGTATATCTACAAAAATATTGGACATGTTTTACTTAATGTTTATATTTGCACATATGGTTTTGAAATAAAAATTTGGTCTAATTAATGTGTATATCTACAAAAATATTGAACATGTACTTAATGTTATATTTTCATATATGGTTTTGAAAGAAAAATTTGGTCACCTCGCTCAAATTCACCCATATTATAATCAATGAAAACTTGTTTGCTTACATAAAATTTCATTATTTGTGGTTAAAGATTTTTTGTTTTAAGGAAATTTAAAAGGAAGCAAGGACAAAAGTTATAAGAAGAAAAAGATTTAATTACGAGTATCACCTCCCAAAATCCAATCATAGAAACAAAAAGAAAGAATTTTTAGAAATGCAAGATGAAGAAAAATAAGATTTTGACAATAAACTCAAAATTGTTAAATCTTCCAAAAAATTGGAATTCTTATATGTTTGATGTACAAAAAGCCAAAGTGGGACAACTATATAAGGCCCAAGGTCCTAAACAAGATGGTCAAACATCAAATTTTGGATAGATTAGGTGATTAATAAGTGTCCAAGTTGACACATGGCAATAAATCAATCTCAAGCATCCTAGAATGCATTTTAGGAAAATTTCTTGCATGTTGTAATAAGGCATATGGGCAAGTTGTAGGTTAGTCAACATTGGCCAATGCTATGAGTTGACCAAAAATCTTCAATTTTATATTTTTTAGAGTTCTTACATGGTTTATCAAGTTTTTGTAGGCATTTGAAGTCATTTGTTTGGAAATATTGAAAAGTTGCAAAAATTATCAAAAATATGTCATGCAACTTTTTTTGCAAATTTGGAAGGTCAATAGTCACAATTGTGTTTTGATCAAATAAGTAGAGGTGAATATGTAAGGTCAAGAGGATTTTCCTATTAATTTAATGTTATTCAACCTAGGAAGGTTGTTGGTGTTGTGATGTGTAGAATTTGAATCAATACATAACTTTTTGGTGGGAAAATAAGTGCAGACAACAAGTACTATTTTGACAAGCAATCAAAGGAATGAAGTTGTAGAAGAGGTTCATGATGACAAGAAGATGGTGATGAGTCAATTCAAGACCATAGACAATATATAATTGGAGTCTCTTAATGTAGAGGCAATGAGTTATCCATGGACAATAAACACAATTTAAGTGCAAAAAAAGAAGTGAAAATAGTAAAGTTAAAGTTGTTGAATTGGATGAAGCCATCATTTTTGGAAATTGGTATGTTGAACAATCAAAGTATGGTATTTATGTCACCAAGGAAAATTAAAACTTGTGTAAAGATGAAAATATTGGTTCATGTGGAGCAACTTTGAGTAGAGGTGGTCAAATTCCTCCAATCATGTTGACCTGATAATTTTTAATTTCATCATCAATTTTTTTGTGGAGAGTCATGATATAGCACAACCTATTTCTCAACAATTTTTGTAGTTGCATCTCCAAATTGTATGTGTTTTTTTATCATAGTTGACCAATTGATGATAATGTATCATATGGATATAACTTCCATATCCAATTTAGAATCCATCATAAAACACCTTTTCCCTAATCTAGTTGTGTCATCCCCTATTTGATTTGTTAACACAAAGACATAAATTGTTTGAGACATAAATTGTAGGAAAAAATAAATTATTTACTATTATTTTACTCTTGTTCATATACACGTCAAATATCTACTCACTACTACATACCACCCAACCAAAAATGATATAGGAATGTGAAGACTAGTTTTTAGAGGCAAGTGAAATAGGGAGAAGTTGACTTCTAGAATATGTTTCTCTATCTTAAACTTATAAGGAATTTTAAATAAAATATTTCATTTTTAGAACAAGGAAAAGATTTGAGAACCTAGAATATAATGATTGTAGGCTGATGAAGAAGTGGTCAACAAATAAGTCTAGAGTTAGTACACCCCCACTTTGTCCAACTTCATCTAAACTTTATACATACAATGAGAAGCCATATCTGCAAGTAACAAGACTGTAGATTGAATAATCATGGCACTACTTAACATAGCTATAAAAAGAAAGTTAGGCATATCATCGAGGAAATTGAAATAATTATGAAGTGATCATTCTTGGTAAGTTGGACAAAAAAACTAATGGTATAAGACTTTTTATGTAGAATGTACAAAAGAAAATACAATGGTAGACTATAGTTGATTCAAAATTATTATAAACAAGATTCATTAGGCATTTAAGTAGGAAAAATAACTTAGGTTTTCTTTTTTCTAATTCTTTAATGAGAATATATCATTAATTAAATAACACCATCAGAATCTATAGCCATAACTAGCTTATCCATATCCATGAATAGTTTAATTTTTATTATATAAATCCTAAACCTAAACCATGGAAAATCTAAACCAGACACTTGTATCAAATAACAACACTCAAAAAGTGATCCATGAGCACTCTCTAATTATTGCAAAACATTATTATGTACTATGAATGGTAACTACTAATCCATTTTGTCTTAAATGTGCATAATAGAACCATGTATCAGTTAAACTATTGCTTCTTACATTCAATTTAAATAGGAATAATAACTATAGCATAGTTTCTCAATGCATGAGGCAACACCCAACAGTTTCTTGATATCTTCTTGCAAACATAAGGTTACATATATTAGCCATTATTCCTATAAGATGTCTCATCAAACAAATAAAACTAGTTTAAAAATATTTTAAGTACAATTTTCATAGAATAAATTGATAAAATACAAAATATTATTTTCAAGTACTTCAATCTTCAACAGAGATGTTGTGGGTGCATATCTATCAACTACATTTCCATCGTTGTCAACCAAAAACTTAGTGAAGTTCCATTTTATGATATCACCAAAAAATCCACCTTTGATTGATTTCAAGAACTTGTAAATAGGGGCTACGTTACTAGCATTGACCTCAACCTACATCATCAAAGTGCAATACAAACACAAAAGATAAAATGTAATAACATTTTTTACTAGTTAAATGAAACTTGAAAAAAAAATCAATTATTTTACAATAAATTTGCCCCTAAAATATCTAGTAAAGATATCTAATAAGCCATCAAAATATAGCTAATATGCTAACCTTTCCAAAAATGAGAAACTATGCTATAAAGTGAGTACATGCCACCTCTACAATCTCCTCATTATCACCTAGTTCCTATCAACAAAATTGGTTGCAAGGGAAGGTTATCACTTATCATTTTTAAGCTTAATTTTTTTCTGTCATAATCCTTAGCAATATTGCATTTATCTATATTTCTTGAACACATCGCTTAGTTATACAAGAGTAAGTAGATCTTAGTATATTTAAACTTTATGGAGTCAACTGAAGATTAGATTGTATTTTCTTAATGCATAATCTGAGTGAGATTTATGATCTTTGTGAGCTAAATGAAGAAAGAGAAAAGACTAGGGTTATTAATAAGGAAGCAAGAAAAGGAAGAAGCTGGACATAAATTAGATATTAAATAAGATAAAGATGATGAGGGACCTGTTAAGGAAGAGGATCAAGTAGATGGAAAAGGAATAGTCATTGAGATAGACCAAATAAAAAAGCCAAGGGGAGAACAAATATCTAAAACAAAGGATAGTAATGGTGAATAGGACACACAAGGAGAGTTAGAACATGATGAGCTAGTAAATTCCCTATAATATGAAGGAAACATGGAGCAAACATTCAACACTATGATTGTAAATGTTGATGACAATAGTGTAGGACCAAAAAATGGGTTAAATGCATAACATACTATGAGCAAATCACAAAACTCAATAATCATATGTTAGCACCCACTAGTCTACCATGAAATCCAAACTAATAAAGAAAGCAATAAAAACCCCCTCTTTCGTTTGTAGCTCCCATGCCATTCTTTCTTCTCCAAATGATTGTAGCTCCAAAGTTGCCTATAGTGTGCACAAAATTGAAGCAAAAGCCTATGATATGGATAATGCCATGAGAATACTTGAAGTTGTGATTTAAGCTTGAGAAAAGATGGCATGAAAATGAAAAGAAGCTAAAGATCTAAGGACTTCCCAGGACTTAAGGAATTAAGAAGCTAAGGACATTCAAGACTCAAGCATTAAGATCAGAAATGAGAGAAAGAGTGTCCATTTTATAATCAACACTCAAGGTGAGAGCATTGGATTTGTCACCCATAGATATGCGATGTGGCAAGAGATTCCTTTGAGAATCCATGATGCATATGAAAAAATATGCCAATTGTGAGATTCACCGATTTTGAGTGATTTTAGGTTGATTTAGGGTGGTTCTGAGTTGATTTGAAATGGTTTTGAGTTGATTTGATATGATTATGAGTTGATATGAAATTGATGTGAAAGGGGATACAAATGATGAAATATGGTCAATCTGGCCAAAAGATCAGAGTTAGTAGAATGAGAAAATGGGATAAATTAGTATGAAGAAGTGATGAAATTGTAGATGTGAACCATTTTTGAGCGTCTACATTTTGCCCCTCTTTGATACAATGTGATTTAGAGCATTGTGTTAAATAATGCTAATGAAAATGCCATAGAAGCATGCCCCAGAAATATGGTATATATTTATGACCCCTCAAGAAATTGACCAAAATAGACATATGATAGGTCAATTTCATTGACAATGGGAAAGCAAAGCCATAACAACTGATGGATTGAAAATCAGAGTTAAAACATGAAAGTTATGGGCTTTGGAGTGAAAAAGGGGACCGAGACCAACATAGAAAAGACCTCATGCACATCTATCTAGGTAGTAGAAATATATAAAAGGGCTTTGAGAGGATTTTGAAGTTCATTTTCACTCTCTCATTTGGAAGAAAAGAGCTCTGGAGCAAGGAGGATGGATCGACTACCTAGGGAGCAACATCGTAGTGAACGGGTGCGAACCTTCCAATGAC
This sequence comes from Cupressus sempervirens, assembly GCA_028749045.1. Taxonomy (NCBI): domain Eukaryota; kingdom Viridiplantae; phylum Streptophyta; class Pinopsida; order Cupressales; family Cupressaceae; genus Cupressus; species Cupressus sempervirens. The sequence continues at coordinate 560,974,107 of CM053792.1, forward strand.
GGATAGATGCTAGACCTTTAGTGAGTACATTGAGGCCATCTTTGTGATTTTATGCTTTTTTCTGTATTTCCATGCTTTTTTACTACTATTTAGGCACCTAGGAGTCTATCAAGGGGAAACAGAGTCAAACAGGGTCAACCGAGGGTCCTGGGGCCAGTTAGGGCTTCCAAATGCCCCAACTGTGCCCAAAATGCAGCCAAGTGCATCAATGATGTAGTTGGCATTCCCAAGTGCATCAATGACATAGTTGGTATGACCAACTACATCAATGATGCAGTTGGGAACCCCAACTATGCCCTAGGATGCTCTGGGGCTCCAATCGAGGTTCGAATGGTCCTGGATCAAGCTAAAACTTGGTATGGGTTAGCATAGCCCTAGGGGGATGTTAGAAGCATGAAAAATGTAGTCAAAATTAGTCAACATGCTTAGGATTTGGTGAAACTTAGGGAAAATGAAGGTCAAACCTAGGTAAATGCTGACAACAAACAATACAAAGGGCTCGAAAGGGTGCAACTGGACTCGGAATGACTCAAAATTTGGAACACATGTTCAAAACCTTAGGAAGAGTTGAAAAAATAGGTTAAATAAGGCTAGGATATTAAAAAAAAAAAAAACAAAGTTGGTCAAACTTAGCTCTGATGGAGGAAAAAAAGTTGACCGATGGATAGGGATAGGGTCAAAATGATGCAAATGAGCTCAAAATGACTCAAAACTTGGGAAACATGTTCAAAACCCTAGGAAGAGTTCAAAACATAAGTCAAATTAGTCAAACATGCTTAGAAAAAAGTCAAACTTAGTCAAACTAGAGTCAAACAAAGTTAAACTTGGGTCAAAAGTAGGGTAAACTAGATGCAAAACCATAGAAGGTTGACATAGGCTGTGTGATTATGTAGGAGGAGCTACCCTTGTTATGGGTATGGGGTCATAAGCCATGGAGCCTTGCACTACATCATTAGATGACACCTCATGAGTGGGGGATATTGGTTGGGTTAAGATTATATCATGTGATGTTTATGCCAGAGGTCAGGGGGAATAGAGCTTTACTGACAGCTTTGACAGAGAGGTGGCATTCAGAGACTAGTTCATTCCACCTACCGACTGGGGAGGTGACTATGACACTAGAGGATGTATGGAACATCCTTAGGATCCCTATCCATGGAGAGTTAGCAGTGTATGACCCAACTACAGGGTAAGCAACTCCTCATCAACTATGTGGATGCAGAGATGCAGAGATAGGGATTCGAGACTATGAGATCAGATGGGAGTTATTGGTGGCACGCCATGAGCAGTTGATCATTGTGATCTATTGGGTGATTGGTGGATTGCTGATACTTGATAGATGAGGACATGGATTCCTAGTTGGATGGGGTTGAGTACTTGAGCAGATGATTATGGAGGGCACTATGTTTGCTTGGGGCCCATGCATGTTGGGGATGTTATATTATTATCTGCATCAGGTAGCATATAGAGAGGGACTATCCTTCAGAACTAGTGGCACATTATTATAGATCTAGGTCTATGAGAATATTGTGGTATTTAGGCCTCTGGTAGAGCAAGTGTTGGTGGATGATATGCCATATGCTTATAGTTATAGAGGTGTCCTAGCCCGAGGACCATTTAGATATGTGAGTTATTTTCACCATCAGATAGACACGATGACTTAGTTCATATGGAGACCATACAGAGATTTCCCTAGATGGGATGATGATGACATCCACTTACCATACTGTAGGTAGGAGCACTACCTCATAGGGCACAGTGATTAGCCACTGGGTTATAGAGATGTACCTAATAGAGCAAGTACAAAGATAGTTTGGGGAGACACGGGATGTACCTATAGGGTTAGCACTATTTACCTGATCTAGAGTAGAGGTTCAAGAGTGGGGAGCACCTATCAAGACACAAGTAGCATATGCGCAATTAGTAGAGTTACAACTAAGACTATGGGGGGCATCAATAGATACAGTGGATGTAGGCACAACAATAGGGTATGATAGGTGGTTTGCACAATATCAGATGAGACCTTAGATAGATCTCGCAGTACCAGTACCCTGAGGGAGACCACAGGATGAGGAGGATGATGAGGAGGGGGAGGATGGGGTAGAGGATGAGGAGGGATTTGATGATGGTGATGATGAGGAGGGGAAGAATGAGGAGGGAGATGACACTGAGGATGATGAGAGGGGGGATGATGAGGGTGATGATGAGGGTGGCGAGGATGATGTGGGGGAGAATGAGGGAGAGGATGAGGGTGATGAGGAGGAGGATGCTAGGGGAGAGGATGAGGGAGATGATAAGGAGGAGGGTGGAGGGAGTGTGGGTGGGGATGGGGATGACTATTGGGAGGATAGGGATGTAGGTACGATGGATGTGGAGGGGGATCCTGTGGTTGACACTGAGAGAGAATTAGTACCAGTATAGGTAGGGCCTAGTCATTTTGATCTCTTGGAGGTGATCAGAGGGCTACAAATTTAGTTGGGTTAGGTTGTGGCAGAGAGGGATGATTTTATAGTGGAGAGAGATCAGGCGATGACTGAGAGAGACCACACTAGGGTTGAGAGAGATGTAGCTATGTATAGGGTAGAGATGGTAGCACAAGAGTCTCAAGAGTTCATCAGTAGCATCAAAGATGTAAACTTTTGAGATCTGGTGATGATGATGAGCAGGGCTCACATGGAGGCAAAGTATTGGTGAGATCAGTATGAGAGGGTGGTGCCATCGGGGCAGAGAGTAGAGAGTTTTCGTGCATCAAGATCTCATTCCCATAGGACACAAAGAAGTGCAGGGGTGATGGGGCCTATGAGGCCACCACAGAGAGTAGAGGGATCATCCTCGAGGCCAAATAGAGGCCATGAGGGTAGGGATAGCATGGGATGACATTGACAGACTCATATATAGAGGGACCTCTCTATGTTTCTTTTTGGCTTCTATTATTCTCTTTCATGTTTCACACCTACAAGTAGTTAGTGTTGATGTAAACCATGGTCACATACTTTGACACCTTTGTGCGACATTTATGAGATGGATTTATGTTATGATGACTATATGTTATGGATTATGCATATGCTTTAGACGTTTTATATGGATACATTTATGCTTTTTGTGTGGACTTATATATGATGACATCACATGGTTATTTATTAGATGTTAGGTGTAGGAAATGCCATTTTTTATTTTTGCCACATGTTTTTCTCATGAATGAATGCTTAGTGTAATGTGAATGATATGGAATGGATGTAAATGAATGTAAATGAAATGTAAAATGATAGGGAATGAATGAAAATGAAATGTAACATGGATGAAAATGAAATGTGAATGCCATATTTATTTCTTTGGATCATTTTGGAGTTTAGACATATGCAGGAATGCAGGATGACAATGCTTTTGGTGTATCAGAGTATGAGACCAAGGTAGCAGATGAAGAAGATGCAAAAGATCGAGGAAATGAGATGAAGAATTCTTAGTATGATTGGAAGACTTCTTCTTATAGAAAGTGCACTATATGTCAAATGGAGTTTTATTTTGATATGGCAAACGGAATGCAACACATCATGGCATAAAGGGCCAAAGCACAAATACAAGCCTTTTGCATAAACAAGCATGATGTAGACAGAAAATGACCTTGTCCTTCCTAAGGCATATGTTCATGACCCAAACTCTCAAAGCTACATTGGAATAGACAAATAGAAAAAGATGACCATGAACCATCTTGACCACTCTCATAGATCAATTTATATCATCAAGTAGCATGGGGACATGATCGAAGAAAAATAAAGCAAAAATAAATCACTTACTAAACAGCATGAGCCAACAACTATTCTTGTCCATTATTAAGTTCTTGTTAATGTTTTAGGTGTCTAGATATTGTTTGACATGTTGATAATGTGATAGTTCTGGTTGTGGATTCAGTTGATAAGTTCATAATGACATGTTGGATTGATTGTTGGTTCATGTTGCTCAGATATTGTGATTGGCATTGAAGTGTAGTGCTTTGAGTTTCAGCCTGCAAAGTGCAAGTGTTTACACAAAAGGGGTGGTTATCCACAGTGAATATGTACAAGGTTTATTGAAATTTTTTGATGGGTTTTGTGATTTTTAGGGTTTTTGAGGATATTTAATGTTTTTTTGTGATTGATTTCTTTAGGACATTATGTGATTTTTATAAATTTTCTCAGGTTATTTTATGATTTTTAGGGAGTTTTTAAGGATTGTTTTATGATTTTTAGTTCTTTTTTCAGGACATTATATGATTTTTAGTGCTCTTTTTAGGACATTATGTGAACTTTAGTGATTTTTTTCAGGACATTATGTGATTTTTATAGATTTTTTGAGGACATTGTGTGGTTTTTAGGATTTTTTCAGTTTCATATAAGCATATACAAGTGTTAACTCCAATCCATTAGGTGATAGGTCCAATGGATAAAAAGAACTTAGGGATATGCCCCTAGTTCAAATTCAAAATCATGCACCATGTAGGTAATATGCCCCCAGACAAGACACAAACTATGTACAAAGGCCAATGACAAAGTGTGTATAGACTGGTAATGCTTTGTAAGATAACAAAGGACATTAACCAGTTCATGAGCCATGGTCAAGGAGCCAAGGATGTCTTGCAATAGGAAGAATATGATCAAGGAATGACAAAGGGGAAAAAGACCAGATGGAATCCTGATAGATGGAGGAGCAACAACTGATTACACATGGTGTCTGTTTGCTAGGTTTTCACCATGGTACTTGTCCAAAGCACCTATTTGCTAGGTTTTCACTTTTGGATGGGATTTTTCTCTTGACTCAAATTTTTGTGCCAAGATGCCTGTTTGCCAGGTTTTCATCAAGGCATCCATTTTTTCATTACTTTTTTCACTTTTGTCTTTTCTTTTTTCATGACTTTTTGCTATTTTTTTGATAATTTTTCATGACTTTTTTCAAAATTTTTTGGGTATTTTTTCAGAACTTTTAGACAGAATCAAGTGTAGTACTTGTGAAGATGCATGCCATTGATGGACATGGGAAATGGTTCACCCTCTAGAGTTGCAACCTGATATACTCTGGAACCAAAAGATGCATTAACTACATAAGGTTCTTCCCAATTTGGCTCAAATTGCCTTGTTTTTCTCTATGCTGTTGTGTCTTGTAGTTCATCTTTAGGACCAGAGCATCGACCTCAAAATAATGACCTCAAAATTTCTTGTTATAGCTTTGTTTGAGTCAGTTTTGGTAAGCTTGCAAGTGTATCAAGGCAGCTCGTCTCTGTTCAGGAAGCATTTCTAGCTCATGGAGTCTAGATATTCGGTAGTTTTCATCATGAAAAACATCTTGTAGGGATACTCTTAATGATGGAATTTCAACTTTAATGGGAAGTATGGCCTCAGTTCCATAGACAAGAGAGTATGGTGTTGCACTAGGAGGAGCATGAACACTTGTTTGATATGCCCAAAGAGCTGGGTTTAGTTGGAGGTGCCAGTCTTGACCCAAATCATTGATAGTCTTTTGGAGAATCTTAACGATGGTCTTGTTAGATGCTTCTGCTTGGCCATTTCCTGTGGATGGTAAATACTAGAATATCCATGGTATATGTTTTACTTCTCGCAAAGCTTGTCTACATCTTTTTTTTTGAAATGGAGTACCATGGTTAGTAATAATAGCCAAGGGGACTCCATACCGACATATGATGTAGTTTAGAATAAACCTTGAGATCTACTTGCTAGTGGTGAAGGTCAAAGGGATAGCTTCAACCCACTTGGTAAAATATTCTATTGATGTGATAATGAACTTATGACCATCAGAAGACGGAGGAGAAATAGCTCTGATAAGATCAAATGCCCATTGTGAAAAGGGCCATGGTGATATGATTGGCTACAATTCTTGTGCTAGTGCATGGATTATATTGCTATGTATCTAACACTTATGACATGTTTTGGCAAAGTCATGAGCATCCTATTCCATGGTGGGCCAATAATACCTAGCTCTAACAAGTTTCTTGGCTAGGCTCAGACCATTGAAATGGCCTCCACATATACCTTCGTGAACCTCATGCAAGGCGGTTTTAGCTTCTTGCGAGTCAAGGCATCTGAGAAGGGTTTGGTCAAAAGATCTCTTTTAAAGGGTGTCACTGATGATGACATAGCTAGCAGCTTGATAGAGAAAGGCTCGACGGTTAGTTTTTGATAAGTTGGGTGGTAGGATTTGGGCATGTAGGTAATCATAAATGTCTTGATACCAAGGAGAATTGGGACCAACAAGTTCACACACAAACTCAGATTGGGTTAGCTTGAATGCTGGAATCAAAAGTTTCTCAACAAGGAATTCACAATGTTCCAAATTTTGAGGCATATCAATCATAGAAGCGATGGTAGCCATAGCATCAAATTTATTGTTGTGTATTCTTGGTAGCTGACAAAAAGAGATAGTAACAAATTTAGACTTAAGGAAGTATGCCATCTGCTTGTAGGGCATTAGTTTATCATCTTTGGTTTCATAGTCATCATTGACTTGGTGGATAACCAACTAGGAATCCCCAAAGACTTGTAAATGTTGAATGTTCCATTGGATGGCTATCTTGAGCCCTATGATTAGTACCTCATATTCTGATATGTTGTTTGTACAGTGGAATGCAATCCTATATGACTTGGGGATTATGTCTCCTTGATGAGTGCTAAACATAATGCCAGCTCCTGAACCATTTCGTGTATGTGATCCATCAAAATAAAGCTTCCATTCATTAGCTACATCCATGTGAAATATGGCTTCATCTGGGAAGTCTATCAACATGGGATGATCATCTGACATAGGGGCTTCTGCTAATTGATCTGCTATAACTTGCCCTTTGATTGCCTTTCGGTCTACATATTCTATGTCAAATTCACTAAGGACCATGACCCATTTGACTAGTCATCCTGTGAGAGCATTCCTACTTAGGAGATACTTCAGTGGGTCAATCTTAGAGATGAGCATTGTTTTTTGATGGAGCCTATAATGCCTAAGCTTTTGGGTTGCAAAGACAATAGCAAGGCATGCTCGCTCAATTAGTGAATAATTTAGCTCATATCCCACAAGTGTTCTACTAATGTAATATATGGCTCGCTCTCTTCCTTGGTCATCATTTTGTGCCAAGAGAGCTCCTAATGTTGTATCTATAGCAGATATGTATAGGATGAATGGCTTGCTTGGAATGGGAGCCATTAAAATTGGTGGATGTAAAAGATAATCCTTGAGCTATTGGAAAGATTCTTGGCACTGCTTATTCCATTGAAAGGATATTCCCTTACATAAGAGGTGTTGAAAGGAGTGACACTTGTCTTATAGTTGCGCAATAAATCTATGGATAGACTACAATCTTCCTTGTAGTCCTCTTAGGGTTTATAGATTTGTTGGAGGAGGCATGTCAAGTATTGCTCTCACTTTCTCGAGATCCACTTCAATGCCTCATTGAGAAACAATGTAGCCTAGGAGCTTTCTAGAGATAACTGCAAATACAAAATTTTTTGGATTTAGATGAAGCTTATAGCTTTCCATTCTAGTGAATATTTGATCTAGGATGCCCAAATGATCCTTCCTTTTATAGGATTTGCAAAGTTAATCGTCAACATATTCTTCCATGAGGATGAGCATGAAATCATGGAAGATGGTGGTCATTTCTCTTTGATATGTTGCCCCTACATTTTAAAGACCAAATGACATGACATTCCAGCAGTATGTTCCCCAAGGACACGTGAAAAATGTCTTGTGTTGATCTTTAGGGGCTATACTTATTTGATTATAGCCAGAAAAGCCATCCATTAGTGATAACATCTCATACCCAGCTATCATGTCTACAATGATATCTATGTTTGGTAAAGGAAAATCATCCTTGGGACATGCCTTGTTAAGATCACAAAAATTAGTGCATATCCGAATGCCCCCAGATTTTTTTCTTACTGGTACTAGATTAGATATCCACTTTGCATAATCAATGGGTCTTATGAAGCTGGCATCCAATAGTTTCTTCAATTCAGCATTGACAAGGAGGGCAACTTGAGGATGCATTTTCCTCAACTTGTGCTTCATTGGTTTCATTCCTGGTTTTAGTGGTAAGTGATGAAGGACTAGTTCAGGATCTAATTTGGGCATATCTGCATAAGACCAAGAAAAGTTGATCTACCTCTCTAGAAAGAATCTGATGAATTCATCCTTCTTTTCTAGTGATAATGAGGCTGCAAAGTGTATGACTTTGGGGTTGTTAGGAGTTCCCAGATTAATCTCTTCTATCATCTCCACAAGTAATGTTGATCTTTCCTTTAATGGGGGTGTTTAATCTTCCATCCTTGGGCAGCTCAGAGAGGTTTTCACCCTCAAATATGTCCTTTATTTTTACTTTTTCACAATCTAATAGCGCCTTTCAATTTTCACCAAGAGACCTACTTGTGTCTTTTTTTGTTATTTTCTCTATTTTGTGACTGGAAGATGGAGTTGAATCCCCAAAATATGCCATATTGTTTAGATTAATGGAAAATCTAGACTTGTGATCACCTTGTGGTACATCTTCATGGAGCTCAAAATTTTTTGTGATGGCATCATCATTTTCAAACTGATCAAACATTGGTGGTCCTTGTTGGTCCCAATCAATAAGTTTAGGGAAAACTAAGGAAATGCCATCATCGGTGTTGAATAAGCTTTGGTCCAAGGCATATATATGGATATCTACTTCAATGATGTCATCAGGATCATGTTCAGAAGCAGGAGGGCTTGGATCCCAGAATGTTTCAATCCAAGGTGAAGAATTGGTTTGAGTGACAGGTGGATTGACATATTTATCTTCCATAGGTAAGCTATCCGGGTCTGCAAACATATGATCAAGACTGAGGGAGGTATCAAGATCTTCAACATTAGATACAGATTGGGTGGGTTCAAGTTGGTTGTTCTTAGATGCCTTGTCATCATTTGAAGCATTCGCCTCCTTAGATGAGGATGACTTAGTATTAGGAAGACCCAAAAAAAATGGTTTGAATCCAAGTTCCAATCTATGAGGTCATCCTGATGAAGTGATGGGTTGAACAATGCCTTGTTTTTGGAGTCCCAAGCCACTACATCCATCATATCCCTTTTTTTGCATGATGGTGAATCTAGGTCCATACCTGTCAGGGGATATGGGAGTAATTTCTTGTTCTGCTTTAGCCTTTTCAATCCATGTAGAGGTATTTTCATAGATGTGTTCTTCATGTAGCCCGCCTCCACTGGTGAATGCCATAGAAGGTTTCTTTTGAAGTGCAAACTTAGGCTTGTTTTGTATAAGCTGAGGTTTACCATATGACTTGTGGGATAAAGGAAGTTTCCCAATGTGAAAGGCATGAGACATGGAGTACTCATTGCAACCTTGGTCTTGTATTTTAAGCTTTCCTTTTGATGTGGGTGTGAGCATGGAAGGATCAACAAACATTGAGGACTCTAGGGGATTTTTTGCATGGTTTGTTGGGACCTGGTATGCAGTGGTTCCTCTAAGATTAGCACAGAACTAGAAGGGATCTAGATCACCTGGGGTGGTTACCTCTACATTATTATAGGAGAACTTTAGGCACTGGTGATAAGTATAAGGAACTAATTTCATAGCATGGATCCATGGGTGGCCTAGTATCATATTGCAGTTCATCTCTATATCTAGGACCTAGAATAAAGTGTTCTCAATAGATGGACCAACTCTAATAGGTAAGATGATAACCCTTGTAGAGAAATTCTCACCATCATCATAGGCTTTGATTGTGATCCTTCAAGAGGGATCCACGTCATTTTCAGAATAACCCAAACCTTTGACTACTTTAAGTGTATAGATATTCAGCCCTGCTCCTCCATCTATCAAGACAAGTCTAAAATTAACATTGTGGACAAAGACTTCAAGGTGGAGGGGATCATTGTGGTTGGGTTTGTCTTTAGGAACATCTCAAGGGGAAAAAGTGATATGTTGTGATGCAGATAGGTTCCCAACCATGGTTTGGAACTGGGCAACATCAATGTTATCTAGGATGACTGACTCTTTAAGGGCTTGATCCAAGATCTTCTAATATTGGGGAGATGCATGCAGTAGGTCAAAAATAGATATTTGTGCAGGGGTTTTTCCAATTTGTTCAACAAGGCTATAATCAGATGAAGTAGGAGCAGTAGGTCTACTTGGGGGTGCAGTTCTAGTAGAAGCAGTAGGTCTAGATGGGGCTCTAGGTAGGGTGATCTTGCTATGGCATGTAGTGACAACACAACAAGGGTCTTCAGCCTTCAATGTGAAAGTGGATATGTGGAAATTAGACTCATTAAAGCAATTTATGGTGTAGTCATAGCCGGTGCATGTGTAATTCACATTATCTTGTGAGTTTGAGTGTGAAGTTTAGGGTTTCTCTTTGTCATGATTACCCAAAGGATCTTTAAAAATGGCGTGATTAGAGTTGGATGCTAGCAGTGATGGATCAAACTTGATGAAACCATCATCAATAAGGTCTTGTATTGCATGTTTTAATTGGAAGCATGATGAAGTCTTGTGTCCTTTGGTGCGATGGTAATCATAATACTTTTTGTCATCCCACCAATCTGCTTTAGTTAATGGTTCATCTTTGATTGGAGGTAGCTGCAGGAAGTTATTATTTAGTAACTATTGTAATGCAGTCTCAAGTGGTATTCCCAATGGCGTGAATTTCCTGTCTTTGGTTCTAGGATGTCTTGAAGGTTTGTCTTGTGTGGAAGTCTCAGTTTTCTATTGTGGAGCTGATGTTTGATTAGAGGTTTGTGAATTTGTAGGGTTTGTACCTTTCAAATTTAGTTGAGGTTGTGTTGTGCTAATCGTGTAGGCATCCACAATACCATCATTAGTCACATTCATTTTTTTGGAGATTTTTTTTTCCTTGTCATTAGATGAGTTGGTGTTTGTATTTTCTTTATTTATCTTGAGGATTCCCTTATGCATAAGAGCATCTTCAATACTAGCCCCTTTTTTCATCAGTTTTGAAATGGTGCTTGGACTCTTGATTTTGAGTTCATACATTAAGTCTAGGACTAAGTTTTGAATGCACAAGTTTACTTGTTGTTCTTCAGGAATGTCTAGTGAGCATTGACTAACTAATCTTCTCCAACGCAATAAGAATGTGATGAATGATTATCCCATCTTCTGTTTAGTTGAGCACAAATTAGAAAGTGTCATCTCATTTGTAATGTTGAAGGAAATGTGGGAGATGAAATTGTCTGCTAACTCTCACCAAGATTTGATATTACCATGAAGTTTAGAGTACCATTCAAGTGTGGGCCCACCTAGAGAATGAGGGAACAATCTCATGAGGTAAGTGGGCTCATCACTGAGTTTGGTACATGAAGCACAAAATTCTTAGATGTGATCAACAAGGTTTCCTTTTCCTTGATATTTTTCAAACCTTGGAGCCTCAAAGTGTTTTGGGAATGGAGGCATATACAGACCTTTATCGAATGGATTAGGACATAGGTCCCTTTCTGTATATAAAGCTTGTTTCTTCTGGGATCCCAATGCCTTGACTTGTTTGGAAAGTTGTTTGAATTGTTGTAATAGTTCTTCATTGGGGTTTTGCATGATGGTCTTTCCTTCAAGTCTTTTGTGTCTGTGAGTAGACTGTTTGCTGTGGTGGGAACTATGTCTACTCAGTTCTGACATTTCTGTGTCTGATGAGTTTGATGAAGTGTCGCTAGGTGGTGGAGGTATGTTGGCACCTTGAAGATAGAAAGGTCCCTATTATTGGGGAACTTGTTGTGGTATTTGAGGTGGCACTTGTTGAGGGATTGACTACAATTGTTGTACCATGTTTTGTGGTTGTTTTTGGGATACCTCTGTTGGTTGTATGTGAGACCATGTATGTGAGTGTTGTTGTAGGGGTATCTATTGAGGTTGTTGTGGTCCATGTTGTTGTTGTAAAAAATGTTGCTAGTATGCAATTTGTTGCTCAAGGAATCTTTGATATTCTATTTTTTGTTTGAGTTGTCATTGTTGTTTAGCAAACATGGTTTCTTGTTGTTGGAATTGTTGCTGAAATTTTTGTTGATAAATTTTGTGTAAGTCAAGTGGGTTCACATGGGACTGCGTATTAGGAATGTTGGATGTTTTCCCCACTTGAGGTTGTTGTCGTTGTGGTTGATATTGTTGTTGATATGTGGGATGTATGTTAAGTGGATGTAGACTTGGTTGCACCTTGGAAGTGTTGAGTCCTTGTACCACTGTAGATTGTTGTTGTTGTGGGGGTTGACTAAGTCCTTGAGAATTGAATGTCATGTCTGGATTGTTGTTTTGGTACCTTTGTGTGTTAGATGTTCCTACTTGTGACATCATATTGACTTGACTATGAGATGCGTCCCTATTGGGAACGAGCGTAATGTCAATAAGACTTTTCCTTTGTGTGTCCATAGGGATGGTTGCACTTGATGTTTCACATGTTGTACTTATGAGAGGCTCCATAGCATTTGATGTCATAGCACTTGGCAAAGTTAGGAGCAAAGGTGTACTTTGTTGATTTGCCTCAAGAGAAAGTATGTTTGGCATCCCTAGAGCATAAGTACCTTTAGGTACATCTTGTTGTTGCATCATGTGACTAAAATCAAGTCTTAATGTCCTTTTGGGGTGTTTAGGGATTGGTGGTATTTTGTCGAGCAAGGGGTTAACATAGATGTGTTCAAATGTACTTTGGAGGATTTTGATGGTTGATTCTTGATGGGACCTGTATGCATGGAATGTGGCCTCTGTTAACACACACACTTCAACATGGCCCTTATTTGTAGATTCATCCCAGAAAGAACATTGGATTGTTCATCCAAAAATAAACCGGCAAGGTGACCTATTGCCTTCTATCTAAAAGGATTTTGCTTGTTAGATATCCTTAGATTTGAGGTGTTAAGCAACTAGACCCTCTATGAATGAAGGATTTAAAAGAAAATGTGGCTAATCTATATGAGAATGCGGATTAATCTAGAATGGAGTATGCACATTTAATCTAAGAAAATGTAAAAAAAAACTATGCTAAAATGTATGCATATTACTTCTATATGAAAAATTAAGCTAAATGAGAATCAATTGAAAATGCAATAAGCTTCAAATGAGTATGCAATTTGGCGGCAATTCGATGCAAATTCTAATTCTTTTTTTCTAAAATGAAGAGATGAGGTTCTCTTAAATAGATTTTCCTGGAATCCATCAACGGTTGAGATTGATTTCAATCAACGATTAGGATTGAAGATGAAGTTCAGTCATAAATGAAGATTCCCAAATCAAAGGGAGTTAACTAGCTTAGATCTGAGTGTAAGAGTCAGTCAACTCAGATAGACTTTAGTGTTAGAGTAAGTGATCTGAGTCATTTCCAATTTGATCAGTAGTGAACTAGGAATTTCCCTTTTTTGAACTGAAGAGAGATATTGGAGAGATATTTAATTTAATAAAATGAGATATGCTCTCATAATTACCTTTTCTTATTTAATTAAATAATTCTATTTAATTAATTAGAGAGACTTTTCTTATTTAATTAAATAACTTCATTTAATTAATTAGGAATGCCTTCCCATTTAATTAAATAACTTTGCTTAATTAATTATAAGTAGTTTCTCCATTTAATTAAATTATTTTGTTTAATTAATTAAAATAGGCATATTTATTAAATTCATTTCCATAGTACATTAGCCTTAGGAGATCATTTAATTTAATTAAAGTATAAATACTTAATAATTAAATTAAATCTTAATCAATAGGTTTAATGTGACTAATGCGAGTCAGTACTATAGGAATTAAATAAAGAGTCTGATTAATACAGATTTAGGTTTTTTGCATTTGACAATTAAGTCAAGTAGCGAGTAGCAAAATAAGAATTTCCTATTAGAATAAGTCTTAGAATTGGTCAGAATAGACCAGAATTGTTGATCATGGTAATAAGCCAATTTTGGGGTATTACATTTTGCCCCTCTTTAAATGAATGTGTGAACAACACATTCAATTCAAAGAAAATCAGAAAGCATGATGTGAAGATGAGATTGGTTCTGAAGTTGATGATGCGAAGACCAATTGATAAGCTTTTAAGGACTATCTCTAGAACAAAGCTTAATCCCAAGGAATCCAAACAGAATGCCTAGATACCTAAAATTGATAAGCATTTAAAAGGTTTCTTCAAAACAAAGTTTGACCTTTAAGGATCTAGATAGAACACCTAGATACTCGAGATTAATAAGCATTTAGAAGATTATCTCCAGAATGGAGCTTAACCTTCAAGGATCCAAATAGAACACCTAGATACTTGAGATTGATAGCATTTAGAAGATTATCTCCAGAATGGAGAGTAACCTTCAAGGATCCAGATAGAACACCTAGATACCTGAAATTGATAGCATTTAGAAGATTATCTCCAGAACAAAGCTTAACCTTCAAGGATCCGGATAGAACACCTAGATACTCGAAATTGATAGCATTTAGAAGATTATCTCCAAAATGGAGATTAACCTTCAAGGATCTAGATAGAACACCTAAATACCCCAAATTGATAGCATTTAGAAGATTATCTCCAGAATGGAGCTTAACCTTCAAGGATCTAGATAGAACACCTAAATACTCAAAATTGATAACATTTAGAAGATTATCTCCAGAACAGAGCTTAACCTTCAAGGATCTAGATAGAATATCTAGATACCTGAGATTGATAGCATTTAGAAGATTATCTCCAAAATAGAGTGTAACCTTCAAGGATCTAGATAGAACACCTAGATACTTGAAACTAATAGCATTTAGAAGATTATCTCCAGAATGGAGTTTAACCTTCAAGGATCCAGATAGAACATCTAGATACCTGAGTTGATAAGATCTAATTATGAGTCTCAAAATCATCCCCAAAACAAGGCCTGATTTTTAGAAGTCAGGGTTTAGACTGTCTCAATACCTATCCATCGAACTCAAACTAGAAATGTTATAAGATGTGATCAAAAGATGAAACAAATGACAATTATGCTAGAAAGAGTGGGACAAGATACCCCGAGTGATGAGATGCCCCAAGTGATGAGGACATAAGATGGGAACTAGATGCCCTAAGTAATGAGATTTAGATTGAGTTACATTTAGTTCAATGATGTAATCATCCTGCCCCCTCATGAGAAAAATCAAAAGATGACACACTAGAAATATGATGTAGGTAGCATAAAGATATATTGGAGAAATCCAAGATTTAGTAGAATATGGAAGAGATCAGGATAATCAAAAGATGATTCAAAGTCAATTTAGCTTGCTTCTGAGGTCCAGAAGACCAAGTTTGACCATTTTTTGACTAGAATTAAGCAAAGTTATCTTTATTTGAAGATTTTTGAAATAAAGTTTGAAGATATGAAGAATTTAGAATTGAAAGGATTTTAGGAATCCCAAGATATCAAATAAATTCAGACTGCACAAGCATTTGATCACGTCGATCCCCAAAACATTAAAATATATTTTTGAGGCACTTATGTGTGTCAAATTTTGAATTTGATCCCCAAAATGGATTCAGAACAGTCCAATTAGCCAGAGGGGTGATTTCCATGCAAATTGCAGCACTTTGAAAAATTTGGTCAACAACTATATAAGGGTCCAAGGTGTCATTTTCAAAATCATTTTTTCTTTTTTCTTCTAGTGATTTTAAGGTTCGAGAGAGATATGGTAGTGAACATGAGATACCATCATTTTGAGCGCTCTAGATGTCATAGTCAGCCAGCAAACTACAGACCATCGGTGAGTCATTGATTTCCCATCTTCATATTTTCACTTTCACGCATTTCTAGGTCATTTATTGCATTTATTAGCAAGTTTTTAGGGGGTCTCGTTGGTCTTCACGTGAGACCTATCTTCTTTCGCATGAAGATCTTCTTTCTTCATGTGAAGAAATAGGGTGCGTTGTTTCTTCACACGCGGCGGGAGGATCTTTGCGTAGGAGACACTTATTTATCGTGTGAAGAATGAGATTTTTCACATGAAGGGATTTTGTTTCTCGTGTGAAAAGATCTTTTCTCGCGTGATGATGTGATTCTCTGCATGAGATTTAATATCTTTGTGCGAGACTTGGTGAATTTCGCATGAAATTTCATGGCTTTGCGCGAGATTTCATGAACTTCACGCGAAATCTCATGACAGTCATGCTTAAAAGTTTCAACATTGTGCTAAAAAATTGTATTTTAATTTGTTTTGATGTATCAATTTGATTGTTTGTTTTTCATTTTTTGTTGTGCGTGCAGGAGGTCTTCGGTGATGTCGCATTTAGATCACACTACCCACCATATGGGGAGTTATTGCAGAGTTTCGATGATGTTGATTAGGCACACATTGCTCGATTGGGTTTGTCTTCATTATGCCAAATTCTAGCTATGATGGTGAATCACGGCTTACTGATAGCTTTGGTGGAGCATTTCCTTTCAGAGACGAACACTTTTTATTTGCTAATGGGTGAGATGACGATCACCCCAGAGGATTTATGGAGGATATTGAGGATCCCCTTTGATGATGCCTGGGTCATCTATGATATAGTGCCCCAAGTAGGGATAGAGGCACTATCCATTGTGTTTGGGAGAGAGCTACCGAGGGGCAGGGCCATCAGCTAGGATGAGTTGATGCACACCTATGGACCAATGCATAGGCTGGCATCTATGCTGGCTATATTTTTTAGTTGTTTCTTATGTTCTGATAGAGGACAACATGGTTTGGAGTGTGGGTGGAGAGCCATGCTTCACAGGATGTTGGAGGCACTCGAGATCTTTGGGTGGGGTCATTACATATTGGCCCATCTTTTCCATGAGATGCACAAGGTTGACTTTCATGAGAAGAAGATGATGATAGCTGGAGTGTATGTCCTACAGGTATGGGCATGGGAGCACCTTCCCATATGCAGGCCCATTTTTTAGGATGCTAGAGAGCCCATGGAGCCCTATATATGTAGATATTAAGGGCATATTACCTAGGTCCACTTGGATAAGACTGAGCACTAGAGGATACATCTTGATGACCTTGTGTCTATTGTATGGTGACCCTAGCGAGAGACAGAGAATTGGGATGATGCCCCCAGAGAGCTACCATGGATGTTTAGTTCTCGACCTCTAGTGGGCAGGACCACATTAGTCATAGAGAGATTTATGATCTCACGAGTGTGGTGGCAGTATGGTCAACCACAAGACATTTTTGCTGAGTACTGCACCTATGCCAAGTTGTAGAAGGATGTTTAGCAGGGATGGCCACCGCAGATGGATCCAGGGTGATCCATGATAGATATTCATATCTTAGCTATAGTTCAGTGGGACTACTTGCTAGTGGTAGTAGATGCAGGGATGACACCTACATATCAGGTATTTTTTATTAGCCATCTATTCCCACAGTTTATAGATCCACTGGGGATGGTAGGGCAGGCATAGAGGAAAGTGCGCCAGCTATAGCAGCCACAACCATAGCTACCAAGTTAGCTACAATAGTAGTCATAGGTTTGACACTGGGTACAGTAGATGCAGAGTCCCACATGTCAGATGGGATCAGACCTAGGTTCCGAGGGCAGTGGGATAGGACACAGTTAATGACAAACACAAAGGACAGAGGAGTAGGCCCCTTAGCAGGGGGTTCCATAGCAACATGTGCCTCAACAGTAGGAGGTGCCACCATAGTGGTAGGCACCAGAGATGCTGGATGAGGATATGCCAGATCAATTGGCAGGTGGGGTGTAGGACACGGTACGATAGTACCAAGAGAAAATTTTTCAAGCCTCCCAAAAGTTGGGGGATATGCAAATTTCAGTGGCAATCTGAGATGCACAGCTAGTGGAGAGATAGCAAGAGATAGATCGATGGTGAGAGCACATGGAGACTATCGAGTAGAGATTGGTGCAGGTGCAAGATGAGATCCACTTTTAGTTAGCTCGGTCTACCTACTATTATGCTGCATATACGAGTGCAATACCAGATGAGACGCTGCAGGTTTAGCACTTTTCCCAGTATGCGTGAGAGTCTAGAGGCACATGATCTCTTGCTAGACTAGATATGCCACTGCCGCCTCTACCACCTGCTGCTTCTGCTCCTCCTAGAGGTGAGGTATGGGAAAGAGTTAGACACTCTGTGCCTGACTATGATTTTGATCTCTGGCTATGTATCAACTAGTGTGCCAGCACCACATGTATCATTTTTGATCGATTGCACTCGAGTAGTGTACATTTTTGTACTAATCCATTCTTTTGATAAATATATATACAAGATCTTGAGCCGAGTATCCCAGTGTACATGTCATTGTCTATTTTTCTTTACTTTGATGTACATGAGATATCAATATGATGATGATGAGATACATGTTGTACTTTGATATGAATGCATATGTATTTTGATGTGATGTGATGTGATGTGATGTGATTATGAGCATGTAGAGTAGATGCTATGAGTATATGGATGCAATGCACATGGAAATGGACTGACATCTCACATAGTGTTATTGTTTTTGCTTGATAGTGACAGAGATTTCATTGAGGAATGCAAATTGATGAACCAAATGCTTGTGTAGCCATGAAGAAACCTGACATGTTTGAAGATGTCCCCAATCCTTCATCACACAGGAGAGAAATAGAATCACAACTAAATTGCGTGTGTATGCAAGTGAAGTATGTAATGCAAGACTATGTTAAATGCAACCCTAGGTTTGGTTACGAAGCCTCAATATTTAATCATCATTGGATATAGAACAAAGCTCGTAGGTCATACAATTCCCACTGACATTGCAATCATAGAAATATGAATATAACATACATTATTGGTTTGTCGAGATTAAATGTAAGCATTCGAGGCACAAGAAGCCAGAATGACTAGAACATTTGTCCCTTTTAATGTAGCAAGTTCACATAAGCATCAAAGCATAAATGCTAGGATGACCTAAATGTTGCTTGCATGAAAGACACACCAAACACACAGGAGATCGATCTTATGCTAATTATTCAGTATTTATTCCATTCGCAATGACCCTTGTGTTCATAACTTGAGACAAAAGTGTGCTATATATACTCCCAGTGACCCGTACGTTCACTTAGTAGGACGAGTATCAATATTTACTATAGCATGAAGAGTTCACTCCAAAAAACAAGGAGAAGAACCAACATTATTGACATATTCATATAAAAGGAGTTGAGGTACACACAGGCATCCAATATGAGATGGAGGTTCTTATAGTGGAAACCCCTCTTATAAGAATATGTCAACTAATTGGAACTAAAGCCCCCAGTCATTACTTCTCTAGTCGAAGATGACATCATTGAGTTGCTCAAGGAGATATGATAAAGCAAAACAAATCAAACAAAGAAAGAGCTTAGTATATCCAAACAAGTATGTCATGTTTAAGTTTAATGTTTTTAGGATTGATGTCAAGTGTCAATGTCCAGAATATGTTTGAAAGAAATCTCTTTAGTAGGGTGACAACAGTAACCAGACGCAATCAAAATGACTGGTGACTGAGGTCAAAGAGGAAACTTCACGATGAAGAACCTAAAGAGGACTAAGTGACAGTAGATAGACATAGCTAGGATGATTGGTGATTGATGCAAGAGAGATCTTCCATAAAGGAATCTAGAGACGTAACCCAAGCAATAGTAGACAGACATAGCTGAAACAATTAGTGACTGTTGTGAAAGAGATTCTATGAGGAGAATCTTGAAGAGAGTGACATTAGCAATAGTAGGAAGACACAGTAAGGACCACTGGTGATTGTTGTGAAGGAGATTCTATGAAGAGAATCTTTGAAAATGAGGGACACTGGCAATAGTAGGAAAATGCAGTGAGGACCACTGGTAACTATCGCAAAGGAGATTCTATGAGAAGAATCTCAAAAAGAGTGACACTAAGGGGGAATGCCCCCAAGCTGTAAAAAGACTCAATCCATGGTTACATGAGTAGAAAACAAGAAAAATAAGAAAGTGAAAGCATGAAAGTGACTGTACAGAATAGCTAGAAGATGCGCTGCAAGATGGAGCATTGGGAACAAGAGGCACCTGTTTATCAGGTTTTCACCTTCTTGGTAGAAATTTCCTTTTTTTTTTTGCTACCATGATACTTGTTTCCAAGTTTTCACCAATGGAACTTTTCTTGTTTTTTAATTTTTTTGTATTTTTCTTTTTTTGAATTTTTTTGTATTTTTTATTTTTCACTTCTTCTTTTTTGGTGTTACCAAGGCACCTATTGCTAGGTTTTCACCAGGGTAACAATTTCTTCAGGACTTTTTCTGATTTTTGATTTTTTTTAGGACATTGAGATATGTACAAAGAGCTTACTGATTTTAGATCAACTGTAAAACTGCTTTAGTTGGAGAGTATTGATAGGTTCTTTAAGCACTTCTCCTTTAGTTGTGGAAAGCTGATAAGCACCAAATCCATATATGCAACGATGATGTATGAACCGAGCCAGTTTGATTCAAAATTTCCCTTTTGTACTCGTTGTTGTTGATTCTTGGGGTTCTCTCAGAGGATGAGATCACCCAGCTAGAAGTCACATGGCTTGACCTTCCAATTGTAGCTTCTAGCCATTCTTTGTTGATATGCTCGTAGATGATCACATGCCACTTGTCATTGTTCATCTAGTAATACAAGCTCTTGAAGTTGAGCTATCCTATAGTCATCATTACTGATAAGGCCCTTCATAGAGATTCTCAAAGTAGGAATCTCAACCTTTATTTGAAGCACAACATCCACTCCATACACCAAAGAAAAGGGAGTCATGCCCATTGGAGTTCTGATGCTTGTCCTATATGCCCATAGGGCTGGATTGATCTGGAGATGCCAGTCTCTCCTTGACTTACTGACTATGCGATGAAGAATTTTGAGGATCACCTTATTGGATGCTTCAGGCTAGCCATTACCCTGGGGGTAATAAATGGAAGACCAATGTTGTGTAATTTTGAATTTCTTGCACAATTTCTTGAGGTCTTTATTCTTGAATTTTCCTCCATTTTTAGTAATGATTGAGGATGGTACACCATATTTGCAGATGACGTAGTTTGCAATTAAAAGTGCTACGGTTTTTCCATCAGCAACTATGAGAGGTACCGCCTCTACCCACTTCATGAAATAATCTGTAGCCATGATAATGAACTTATGTCCATTAGAGGAGGTTGGGTGGATCTATCCCACCAAATCGAAGGCCCATTTTTGAAATGGCCATGTAGTAGTAGAGGGAATAAACTCTCTGGCTGGAGTGTGGATGAGATTCCCTTGTAACTAACATTGCTTGCAGGACCTAGCATACTTGATAGCTTCTTGCTCCATTTTGGGCTAGTAGTAACCAGCATGAAGGAGTTTGCGAGCTAGTGTTAGGCCATTGGAATGAGATCTGCAAATGCCCTCATGAACGTAAATTAGTGCACGTTTGGACTCTTTGATCTCTAAACAACTAAGGAGTGTTTCGTTGAGATCTCTCCTATATAGATCATCAACAATAATGACATAATGTGAACCATTATAAATTAGGTAACGTTTCTCATTCCAGGTCAGACCTTCTAGAATGGTTTGATTATGAAGGTAGGAATAAATGTGATGGTAGGGAGATGAGTCTTTTCCTATAATAGAACAAATCATCTTAGAATCAAGAGTTTCATAGGCTCAGTAGTGTAATGCTTCCACCAAGAACTCATGCTGGAGATCATTTTTAGGCATTTGTAGCAGTGAGGCCAGAGTGGCCATGGTATTAGCCACTTTATTATCTTCTCGTGGAACTTGTTGGAAGGTGATGTGTGCAAAATACTTATTTAAGTCATCAACCATAGGCTTGTAAGGAATTAGTTTCTCATCCTTTTTTTGGTACACATCATTAACCTGGTTGACAACAAGTTGAGAGTCACCAAAGATATCTAACTGATCCACTCTCCATTCAACTACAATTTTCATGCCATTGATCAAAGTCTCATATTTAGCAATGTTGTTTATACAAGGACACATAATCTTGTATGCTTTGGGCAATGAGTATCTCTGTGGTGTAATGAAGAGTAATCCAACACTTGATCCTTGTTGTGTGAAGGACCCATCGAAGAACATAACCCATGTGTGGTGTGTGAGTGTCATAATTGACTCATTTGGAAAATCAATGTTCATTAGCAGAAGACTCTGTATGGGTGCCTTGGCCAGTTGGTCTGCAATTGCCTATCCCTTAATAGCCTTGCATTCAACATATTGGATGTCAAAATCACTGAGTATCATAACCTATTTAGCCAATCTTCCTATAAGAGCTGCCTTACTAAGCAAGTACTTTAATGGATCTATTTTAGCCACAAGCCATGTAGTGTGGGCAAGCATGTAGTGTCTCAACTTCTGGGAAGCAAAGACAACTACCAAGAAAGCTTTCTCAATAATGCTATAGTTCTTCTCATAAGAGACTAGTGTATGACTCAAGTAATAAATAGCTCTTTCTTTGTTGTCCTTATCTCCTTGAGCCAACAGAATGCCCAGAGATGTTTCAGTGATTGAAATGTATGAAAGAAAAGGCTTCCCATGAATAGGAGGCATCAAAATTGGTGGATTGATAAGATATTGTTTGATCTGTGTTAAGCTTTTCTCACAATATTTGCTCCAATTGAATTTCACACCTTTATGTAAGATCTTTGTGAAGGGTTGTGATCTATCCACCAATTTTGAAATAAACCTATGAATAGATTGAAGCCTTCCCTGTAGCCCTCTCATCTGACTGATGTTTTGAGGTGGTTGCATGTCCATTATTGCTTGTACTTTTTTCAAATCTACCTCAATTCCTTTTGCAGAAACAATGTATCTTAACAACTTCCCTGATGTGACACCAAACGTACATTTCTTAGGATTGAGCCAAAGACTAAACTTTTCCATACGATCTAAGATGGGACCCAAATCTTGTAGATGAGTATTATGTTTAGCACTTTTGACCAAGGTATCATCAACATAGTCCTCCATGGTTCTATGCATCATGTCATGGAAAATTGTAGTAACAACTCATTGATATGTAGCACTGGCATTCTTCAAACCAAATAGCATCACATTCCAACAAAAGGTTCCCCATGCACATGTGAAAGCCATTTTCTCCTAGTCTTTTGGCACAATTTTTATCTGATTGTATCAAGAAAAACCATCCATAAGTGAATACATCTCATAGCCAGCCGTCATGTCCATGATCATATCAATATTAGCGAGCGAAAAGTCATCTTTAGGACATGCCAATTTAAGATCATGGAAGTTTGTACAAACCCTAATAGATTTATCGTGCTTGGAAACTTGAGCAATATTGTATATCCATTTAGCATAATCAATTGCACAGATGAAACAACCTTTAGGAGTTTCTCCAATTCTGCTTTGACGAGCAATGCAATGTGAGGGCACATTTTTTGAAGCTTCTATTTAACTAGTTTGATGCCTAGTGCTATGGACAAATGGTTCATGATAAGATTAGGATCCAATCCTAGCATGTCAGAGTATGTCCAAGGAAAATTTCTTTTCTTTTTCTTGAAAAAGGCAATGAATTGTTCCTTCTCTTTAGGTGACAGTAACTGTGCCAGATGTATCATATGAGGATGTTCTTATGTGCCCAAGTTAATTGGCTACATCAGCTCTATCAACATTGATGATCTCTCTTGAAAGTGACTGGGAAGTACATCAAATATCTCATTCGTGGGCACCTCAAAGAGGTTTTCACCCTTGGATATGTCTTTTGTTTTTACTTTTTTGGGTTTTGACACTACCACAATGTGGTTTTCACCATCGAACCTTTTGCATTTTTTCTTTTTAATTGTGTGACTGAGATATTTGATGTCAGCCTCAGTCATGTTGACACTCTCCTCATTGGTGGAAGATGTTACAAGTTCAATAGCATTTAGGTAACAGGCGAGAGCATAGTCATTCTAGAACATGGGGGCTTCACTAGATGTATTAGGGTTCCAGTCTATAAGCTCGAGATGTGTGAGTGAGAGAGTAGTGGCTGGTTCAATTGCGTTCACAGTATAGTCATTAAGTGCTCGGACCAAAAATTCAAGACCTATGATGACCTCATCCACAGGTGTGTACAAACACCTCAGAGTACGAACGTTAGTAATTGATGATTCTAGGACACTAGTTGAATCTGACCCATGTGACCTAACCCTAGAGGTTTTACCCACTTCAATTTGGTTTTCATAGACATGCACTTGGTTAATGTCTTTATCAATAGTCACTTCTAAAAGAGAGTTAAACTCATATTCCTTAGAATCAGTGCTACATGGCGAGAGATTATAGAACACTCCAACAGTGATAGGGACATAGTCACCTTCATCCTTTGGGTTCTTACACAAATACTCAACACGGCATGACTAATTAGATTCTCCCTTTTCTAAATGATATTTGAGTTGCTCAATATTGTCCTCAAAAGAATCACTAGTATCATCCACAGTGCTAACACGTGGCACAAATTCATCTAGCTCAGCAAAGAATTTAGCGAGATCATAAGGGATAGGATGAGGATAGGAATCCTCATCATCAAATTCTTCCTCTTGAGTATCTAACTCAGCTTGTGACTCATTTTCAAATGAACTCTCAGGTTTGGGGATGAATTTATTTGATCCCAAATGGAAAGGGACCTTCTTAAACCCTAGGCTAGTTGTATCATGGTTGCTTCGAGCTCTTGCTTTGATAGGATCAATTAGGCCATTGTTATTGCACCCAATAAGGCCAGTTCCCTTGTAACCAAAACATTTCATAAGCCTAAGACTAGGTCCATATTTCTTAGGAGTGATTTCTTGAGCTTGTTTTGTTAGGTCCACTGGAGCCTCTTCTCTGTAAAGCCATGTGACAATAGCTCTATTTTCACTTTCATCTTCTAACGAAACTATAGCCTTGACAAAAGTTCCATTATACTTGGTCTAAGGTGTCAGCACAAATGACTTCTTTGCTTCTGAGGGTCTCCCATAATATCAAGGAGACTCTGGGAGAGAAATTAATGATAACACTGGTTCAATGTGGTACTCTCCCATGCTAGTTTCTTTCAGTTTGAATGACTGCTCAATTTTTTTTAGCCTATTGTCATGATAATCAATAGACTCACGGTTAGCAGGGATGAAAATTTCAGTAGCTTTGAGCATATTACAGGTGTAGCTAGTAGTGGCAAGAATAGTAACTTCAAATCCATGAAATGGGAACTTGATGCATTGGTGGTATGTGGATGGCACAATGTGCATCTCATGTGTCCATGGCCATTCTAACAAAATGTTGTAAGCCAAGGGAATGTCAAGCACCTGATAGGTGACATCCCTTTCTACAGGACCAATGCAAATGGGTAAAACCACAAGACCTAGAGAATTTCATTCCACTTTGTCATATGCCATGATAGTGATCTTTTGTCGAGGATCAATAGAGTCCTCAAAATAATTCAATTGTCTAAGTAGAGTAGTAGAGACAATATTTAGGCCAACACTGTTATCAATGAGTACCCGATGAACACATGTCTGATAGATCATAACCTCGATGTGTAGAGGTTGATTATGTGGGTGATTTAGCAAGTTGTCATCTTCCTCAGAAAAAGTCATAAGATATGGCGAGGTCAGGTGACCCACCATGGATTGGAATGACTCAAGATCAAGATCTTGAGGAACATTTGCCTCAGCGATTGCTTTATCTAGAATCTGCCTGTGAGCAGGCAAGATTTTAAGTAGCTCAAAGATGGAAATCTGAGCATTAGTTCATTTCAACTGATCAAGAACACTATAACTGGTTGCGATCAAGTTCGTTGTGGGTTTTGCACCTTTGCTAGATGGACCAAAAAGGGCTTTGTCTTTGTGTTGTTCAAGATCTGAAGTTGGAGGTGTAGGACCTTTGAGCACCAACTTGGCACAAGAGCGAGTGACAACATTAGTACAGTGTTGCAAAGGCATATTATCCATTTCATTGGAAGTAGGGCCCATCAAGACAAATGGTATCTTGGGTTTTTTGTTATCTTGCTTGCCCTTAATGGTAATAGCATCGCAATATTGCGAATCCACAAGTTCAACCATGTGAATGACATTGTCATCATTGGAATATGTATAGTTGACCTTGTTGTAGGGTTGTGGTTTTGAAGTCTCTCCCTTTTCATAAGCTGGGAAAGGTTCTTTGAATGCCTTGTGATCTGAGTTTTTGTTATGTACATCTACCACAAGATCACCAGCATCAATCATGTCCTAGACTTTATGGTGCAAGTTTATATAGTTGCTAGTTCTGTGTCCCTTGTTTTGGTGATACACACAGAATGAGGTCTCATTCCACCATGGTAAACCTGGTTGTGGATCATAGGGACGAGAGTTATCCATTGGTGAAATAAGCTTATGTTGTAGCAATGTTTTGTAAACCACATCCAAAGGTTCTCCCAAAGGCATATACTCTCACTTGAGGCATGTTGTCCAAGAGTTTCTCAATTTTTTCCCAGACATCTTATTGTTAGGAGGAGGTTTCTCAACATTTTTGGCTCTTTTGAGGCCATCTGTGAGATTAAATGCAGCCTTAGCAGGTTTGGGTGTGACATTGTCAACAACTCCATCATGTACAATTTCTCGATTCTTGTTGATATGTTTGGTTTTATCCCTGTTGGAAGTGGAACCTTGTTTTATGTCTCTCTGAAGAGTGAGCTCACCTTTCTTGACCATAAATTCTTTGATACGGATAGCCTGTGTAATCATGACTTCAAAGGTACGTGGACCTTGTAGTTGGACTCTATACCCGAAATCAGGAAAGAGGTTATCAGTGAAAATGTCAAGCTTCTCCATTTCTGGGATTTTAAAGGAATACTTAGTGTATAGTTGTCTCCACCTTTGGAGGAAAGTGAGGAAAGGTTCATCAACCTTTTGTTTAAGGTTGCATAGATCTCAAATATTGACAAGGTGTTGTATGTTATGAGAATATTGCTAAACAAATAGATTGGCAATTTTGTCACATGTCTTGATACTAGGAGGTAAATGTGAGAACCACTCCAGAGCCTGACCACCTAGGCTTCTAGGGAATAAAAGCATGAGGTAGGTTTGATCTTGTATAAACTCCATAGAAAAAGCACCAAATTCCTAAAAGTGATCTTGGGGATTAGTAGTACCAAAGTACTTGTCATATTTGGGTAGTTTTATGCCTCATGGGAAAGGCGACATGTTTATGCTTTTGTCAAATGGAAATGGACAAAGAGCATCCAATGTGTATTTCATTGTGGATTTCTCTTTCTCATGCATCATCTGAGCCAATTGATCTTGCATAATTTTCAATTCTTTTTGGAGTTTAGAGGTCTCAATTTCTTCTTTAGGTGTGACAATGGTTTCGACATTGAAATGAGAAGGTAACTTTGCTCCCTCTTGGGCAAGTTTGAGAAAGTATTTTTCTTTCTCTTTGTTGAGTAAGATTCCCATGACATTTTGGAAGTTTTTGTCTCTTCGACATTTTGCTATGTGTTTAGGGAGTATTTCCACCTCTTCCTATTCCTCATCGGTGTCATAGTCTTTCTCTTTCTCTTTGTCATTCTTAGGTATTTCTTGATGTTGACTATGACTACCATGTTCAGGTTCACAATTAGTCATTATAGGATCACGTTTAGTTTCAGTGTGTTGTGTTTCAAAAGATCCTCTAAAAAAAAGATCAGACATCATGTTTGGTAATACAGGATCTCTTCCTATCTTAGTATCCTCTTGGTATAAAGGATTCCTAATTTGTTGCAGGTTTATGGAAAATGTTCACTGAACTTGAGATGACCTAGCAGGTGAGGGAGATTGTGAAGATGCCTCACTAGCCAAACTAGATACAGATTGTGTAATGAAAGGTAAGCAACCTCTGCCATGATTATGACCCCTAGCATGACCACGTCTAAGGTTATAAGGATAAAACACATTGCCGCTTTTGGTTACGACAGTCATAGACAAAGACAAGAAGCTAGAACCTAGACAAGGACTACACTAAGATCGAGTCTCAAAAAGGACAAGATAATAGTAAGAATGCTATTCACTAAGGTACAAATGATCTAATTTAAAGGCTAGAATAGCCAGATATTATGACCAATGTGACACAAAGTATTACAAGCATTAAGATGAGGATAAAAAAAATAACTTATGAGATGAGACTAGTCAAAGTGCAAGATACAAGCCCTTAGCAAAGCAAAGTGCCACTGTTAAAGGACTATTCGTAGATAGAGAGTGACAAACAGATGCAAAAAAAGGTAGTGTGTAGGTTGCAGATAGCTAAAAAAGATCAAAGAGTGGAAATGCTGACACAAGATTTTGTGCGAGAAACCTTTACGGGCCGCGCAAAGAAGTTTTTTGTGCCATGCAAAGAAGTTTCCTGGGTCGCACAAAAGTCAGTGATAGTGGTTTAATTTTGCGTGAAGAAGTTTAGAGGGTCACTCACAAGGACCACATGATTTTGCACGAGGACAAAATGATTTCGCGTGAGAGTGAAAAAGTTTTTGCATGAGAAGGTAGACCAGTTTTACAACAACGACTGAATTTGACAAGATTTTTGGACTTTTCAGATAGAGTAGATAGATTTATTAGAAAAATTTGATTGGATAGGTAGAAAGGTTGACTGAGTAAGACATTTGGACAAATTTTTCAAGTTTTCAATCCAGGAAAAGTGTTTAACAAGATAGTGTGAAGCAAGTAGTAGTTGAAAACAATCCTGCTGAGGACAAAGCAACTCAACAGGATAGGGGAGTCTTAACCTTTGTTTGTTGTAACTAGTTTGGACTTTGTTGATGATTCAATAAAAAACACACTTTATCGCTAGAAAAAAAAATTGGTAGAGAAGGCAAAACCTTTGTCCCACTTCTTATGCACATGCATGTACCTCACACAACCATGTCACCCCCTAGAGGGCACCCATTTTTTTGGAATATTCAAAGGACTCAATAGTATATGTTGAATGAGCACCCTTGTGGTAGGGGACAAGCATGTATACCACCTTCAAACATCTAGTAGCATGCCTATGGTGAGTTCTATAGGAGGGATTCTTCCCCCTCCTTGCACAAATATTATGCCTCCTTTTGGAGGTGAACCAAGTGGCTTCTAACTAAGAGGTTTTTACTTGGCTTCCATTCAAATTAATCCCCGA
The DNA here is from genome assembly GCA_028749045.1 of Cupressus sempervirens. Taxonomy (NCBI): domain Eukaryota; kingdom Viridiplantae; phylum Streptophyta; class Pinopsida; order Cupressales; family Cupressaceae; genus Cupressus; species Cupressus sempervirens. Next base: position 561,003,122 of record CM053792.1, read on the forward strand.
TGGCTCCGCAAGCAGAGTTGAGGCCAGTAGCCCACACCAACATCTGAAATTGCACACTACTTGCTTAACAAGCCAGGGGCCGATGCTGACCAGTGCATAGATAGAGCTTCCCCTTGATATTCGATATCAAAAATTAAGGGGAAGAAAGTAACCTGGCTTTGGAGTCTTTCACTCTACAAAGCATCTTGATTATAGTGAGTTGGAATCTCTGGCGAAAGGAGTGTGCTCACTTGGGTCATTCCTTGAGGTTGGATCACTCCAATAGGCCCTCTAAAGGATTGACACGGACTGGTGGTTTAGATCTAAGGGTCTGAGTTTCTAATTTCCCTCGAGGGGAAAGAGCATAATCCTCTACCTTATTTCCTCGCCCAAACACACAAGACAAATTAATTACCGACTTGGCTTAATCAATCCAAACTCATTCTTCCTTAAAGATTTTGATTCCCTTAAAGGAGATCATTGTCTTATCATAGAAGAGAACAAGCTTTGGAGAACCACCAAGCTGCTTGCCTTCTTCAGAATGCCATCTTTTGGAAGCGTCTAGGTTTCTGATTCACTCTTGGTCATGACCTCCAAGAAGTGAAGAGCATATTCCCCTATTCATCCGTCTTACACCCTAGGAAGTTCACAAGCCCCTAATTAAACTAGTTTTGAAAGTAGAAAAAGAAAACACACATTGTTTTGTGGGTTTGAAATATGGTCTTTGATAGGCATATCTTCGACAAGTGTCCTGCAAGAAAATAGTCAGTCCATTTTCAAGTGGATTTTTTAAAAGGAATCTTTAGCAGACATCCTGCAAACAATAGTTAAGCTGCAAGAAATTAGAGAAACAGATTCAAAATAACATACGTTAGTAAAATTAGATAATCTATAAATCAAAAAATGCTTAAAACTGAAGCTGTTGTTACAAGATCTCATGCGAGATCCCTGACAGAGCCATGCAAAATTATTTTAGGCTCGCGTGAAATTTCTTTACAGCTCGTGTGAAGAAATAGGTGCCATGTGAAGTTTCGCATGCTCAGGAAGTTTCTCGCACGACACGTAGAGAATCTTCACGCAAAGATTCTAGATTCTCATGCAAAAATGAACAATCTCGCATGAAGATTCTCGAATCTATACAAAAAAAGTACAGATAGAGAACATGAAAAATGATTAAAAATGTAGAAAGAGGCCAAAAAAGTTGATTTTCTCGACCCCATGGTGGCGCTAGAAATGTATGGATGGAATGTGGCCTCTGTTAACACACACTTCAACATGGTCCTTATTTGCGGATTCATCCTGAAATGAACATTGGATTGTTCATCCAAAAATCAACCGGCAAGGTGACCTATTGCCTTCTATCTAAAGGGATTTTTCTTGTTAGATATCCTTAGATTTGAGGTGTTAAGCAACCAGACCCTCTACAAATGAAGGATTTAAAAGAGAATGCGACTAATCTATATGAGAATACAGATTAATCTAGAATGGAGTATGCATGTTTAATCTAAGAACATGTAAAAGAAAACTATGCTAAAATGTATGCATATTACTTCTATATGAAAAATTAAGCTAAATGAGAATCAATTGAAAATGCAATAAGCTTCAAATGAGTATGCAATTTGGCAGCAATTCGATGCAAATTCTAATTCCTTTTTTTCTAAAATGAAGAGATGAGGGTCTCTTAAATAGATTTTCCTAGAATCCATCAACGGTTGAGATTGATTTCAATCAACAGCCAGGACTGAAGATGAAGTTTAGTCATAAAGGAAGGTTCCCAAATCAAAGGGAGTTAACTGGCTCAGATATGAGTGTAAGAGTCAGTCAACTCAAATGGACTTTAGTGTTAGAGTAAGTGATCTGAGTCATTTCCAATTTGATTAGTAGTGAACTAGGAATTTCCCTTTTTTGAATTGAAGAGAGATTTTGGAGAGATATTTAATTTAATAAAACGAGATATGCTCTCATAATTACCTTTTCTTATTTAATTAAATAATTCCATTTAATTAATTAGAAACGATTTTCTTATTTAATTAAATAACTTCATTTAATTAATTAGGAATGGCTTCCCATTTAATTAAATAAATTTTCTTAATTAATTATAAGTAGCTTCTCCATTTAATTAAATAATTTTATTTAATTAATTAAAATAGGCATATTTATTAAATTAAATAAATTTAATTCCATAGTAAATTAGCCTTAGGAGATAATTTAATTTAATTAAAGTATAAATACTTAATAATTAAATTAAATCTTAATCAATAGGTTTAATCTGACTAATGTGAGTCAATACTATAGGAATTAAATAAAGAGTCTGATTAATGCAGATTTAGGTTTTTTGCATTTGACAATTAAGTCAAGTAGCGAGTAGCAGAATAAGAATTGCCTAGTAGAATAAGTCTTAGGATTGGTAAGAATAGACCAAAATTGGTGATTGTTGCAATAAGCCAAATTTGGGGTATTACAGGACCTTATAGTTGCCATTATCATGTTTGAAAACTCCAAAGGTTGTTTTCCCTTATCTAAGCCCAAATTGATCATGGGTTGTATGTTTTCAATAGTTGTGTTAGTTTGATGTTTGGACTTGGGTCCTTCCACATTTGGGTTGAATTTGACAATTTCTTGGGCTGCCAAAAGTTTGAAGTTTTTATGGAATTTTTTGTCTTGACATGCTCTAGCCATTTCTTCATCAGTGATGCCATAGTCAGTGTCAGAGTCATCATTGAGGTGTACAGTACCTTGTTGTATGTTTGATGTGTTATAGTTGAAGGTACTTGTGTTAGGTTGGCTAAATTTAAAGGAATGTGATTGTTCATCTTCAGGTGTGGTTGGCACACTTCCTCCTCCTGGTGGTATTGGCATGAATATAGGTTCAAATTTTGGACTCCACTGAATTATCTCATGTGTGGGGGAATTATTTGGAGGAAATATCATGGTACATGCATTGTTTAAGGTTTTTTGGGTCATAGCTTGATTATGGTGATCTTGGGGATACATGTTTAAGGGGTCTGCTAGTAAAGGTTGGGATGACTTGATTTGTTCTTCGTCAATGGTTTGTTGGGTTCTCTTGCTTTTCTTCTATCTTGGACAAGGTTTTGGTTGTGTTTGTACCCTAGAAAAAAAAGGTTGATAGAGTTCCTTGGGTCTTTGAGCTGATTGTGTCCTGGTAAGTGCTGGCATGATACCTAAGAATGTAGATGCAATGGGGAGAAACCTAAATGGACTTTTCTGCCTCGCAAGTACAAAAGAGGTCAAAACTTGATAATTAAGATGTAGGTATGCAAGATATGAGTGTTTTTGGGATTTTTAAGTGTTTAGGAATGTTATGAAATGTGAGGAAATGGTAAATGAATTAGTGTTTTGACATGCAAAGTGCAAATGTGTTAGGGATATTATGCAAATGCAAACACAAGGTGATGTTTTGAGGGTATGGAAAATGAAGGTTAGGGCTATGTTTTGGACTTGGTAATGACACTAAAGGTAGGTGTATACAAGGTAGACTATGAAAAGGATGGTTTCCAAGGGTTGATAATGATGTTTAGGATATGCAAAATGAGGGTAAATGATCAAGAAGGCAATTTGGTTGATGGATAATCTGATAGGGTTTGGTAGTGAGAATGATGCTAAGGTTTGGACCATGCAAGATTAAGGGGATATACCACTAGGGTAAGTCAAAATGATGTTTGGGGATGCTAGGGATATGATTATGATATGAAAATGGTATATGGAAAATTTTGAACTTAGGTAAAACCTTTTAGAAAGTATTTTGTCTAGGAGTTTAACCTTGTGATAAAGGACTTTGGATCTTGACCAAAAAGTGACAAAAGACGAAAGGATCAAATTGATAAAAGATGACAAGGTCAAATCTATCAAGACATAGACAGATTTTTCCCAAAGAAAATAATAAGAAAAGATAAAAAGACTAGTCAAGATCCATTATCCATCAACACTAGGAGATACTCTAAGACTCATACTTTGTCTAGATTTTTGACTAAATTCAAAGGTTTTGGGGGTTCAAAATGATGTTTAAAGGACTAAAAATGGTGGTGATTCTAAGTAGATATGTGATATGGACAATTCCTATGATGCAAAATGGGGTTTTGGATGCAAGATATGATTTTGGGTCAAGTGCAGAATGGGGAGGTGCAGAGGCTCCTAGATGCAGTTTTGGGGTCTTAAAGTGCAGTTCGGAGGCCCAAAATGGTCATGCAGGTACCCAAGTGCACCCTAAAAATTCCAAGTGCACTAAAGTAGTACCAACTACATCATTTATGCACTTGGAGCCAATTTGGGTGCAGTTGGTAGTTTCTGGGCGTAGTTGGTAAGCTAGGAAGAATGTTTACTGATTCTGAAGGGTATGGTTACCAACGTGATATGCCAAGAAGCTAAGATGTTGGGGTTGATGTTAGGATGGGTTGGGAGATGCAAAATAGAGGCTATGACTTACAGAATGATGTCTTAAGTGAAGGTGATGAAGAGTAGGTGATGCAAAATGCAGATCTGGGCAAGCTAGTGCAAGGAGAGCTAACCAGGTACCTAAGGACACTGTTGAAGCCCCAAAATGTTATTTGAAATCCAAAACTAGGTCTCAAGACCATAAAGTGAACCTAGATAGTGTAAAATACATCAATGATGCAGTAGGTAGTTTTTAGGCACAGTTGGTAAATTGGGCTGAAACCAATGCAATTCTAGGACCTATGATTTCTAGATTGATATTACATAGAGGTAAATAGTAGTGGAAAATGTTAAGACTAGTATGAATGCTCAAAATGATGGTTAGGACACTTGAAATGATGGATAAAGTGGTCAAGATGATGAATAGGTATGCAAGGATGCAAGGTGGTGAATGCAAAGTGTTGATTTTAAGATGGGAATGCAAAAGACTAAGGGAGGTAAGCTGAACCTAAATGGATGTAATATGAAAGGTAATAGATACTAAGTGAGGACTAAAAGGTGCAATATGAAGTCTATATGGTGCATGAATGAGGCCTATACTAGGGTGAATGCAAGTGAAGTCTATGCAAGTGTGAGATCTACATTTTGCCAAGCATGTTTAGGAGCACAAGTCACCATGTTTTCCAAGGTTTGAGTGTGTTGAACCAAAGTTTGGAAAAATGTTTTGACAATGTGTAATGTTTTGACAAGTTCAAATGATATCCAAGGTGTAAATTTAAAAGTTTTTCTTTTATCTTGATTATGTTTTACACACATGCAAGACACATTAAGACAAGAATAGTTGTTGTTAAAAGTTAACAAACACACCACAACTTAGGCTTTTAGGACTGTATCCACTGAATTCCTACTTGAACTGAAGTTCATTCGTGCTTATCTAGAGTAGACAACCTAGGAGCTTGGCACCACAGGCTTGCCCCTACAATGCACTCACTTCTCGGGGCTACCAAGATCCGCTTCCCAAGGGGCATGACTTCCCAAGGGACTATTGCCTCTACTAATGACCGCGAGAATGTAGGATGTCTTCATGGGCATGGGTGACCCCTTGAGCTAGTGGATAGAAAGGATTTTGGCCACTAAAACAAAATTTTTAGTAAGGGCATTCTATTCAAAAAGTGAATGATAAACTTTTGTAGAAGGTCTCCCAGTCTCGAGAACTGGGGTTTGACGCACCACAAGGGTACTGGAGGAGAGCTATCATGCAAAAATACCACCAACATGGCTTTCATCATAATATTAACTTGGCTTTTGGCCCGTTACTGCTCTGAGGTTGTCCCCAAGCATACCCAATATCGAGTATCTTGGTCCAAGGTAGGCCTCCTATAGAAGTTACACAGATTTCTCTTACACCAAAGATCCACGAATGGCAAGGGGAGAGGATATGTCCAATACAACTCATAGGTATTTAACACTATAGACATGCCAGTCAAAAAAGAAAAAGTTCATTTAAAACACCAAATGAAGTGTTGTCTAATCTAGGAGATCCACACATAGTTTTGAAAGACACATAATGGTCTTCAACAACGTCCTGCAAACAAAGCATTAGTAGTTTATGATCATGTCTTCATCCCACGATCACTACATGCTACAAATAGACCATCAGTAACACAAAATCATCTAATCTAAGTTCTAGAAGGAAATGGAAACCTTATGTGTATATTTTGATTAATGTATGTGCTTATTGTGAACTAGGTGTGCTTTGACAGAGGAGATTGCACCCCAGAAGGCCAAAATGGCTCAGAACACCCCCAAGTGTGCCTAGATAGTGTAGACTACATCAATAACATATTTGGGGCCCAATTGGGTGCAGTTGGTAGTTTCTGGGCGCAGTTGGGAGCCCAAGTGCAAATTGTGGGGAATTGGTCCCTATATAAGACCCAGAAACTGAAATTTTCAAAGCTACAATCCCAAGTGTGCCCAAATAGTGTAGAATACATCAATGATGTAGTTGGGGCCTAGTTGGGCCTAGTTGGTAAGTCAAAAAGAACAAAAAGAGGGTTTGGTGGCTTCTAGGCCCCTAAAATTGCTCCTAGCAGTCCCAAGTGTGCCCTGACAGAGAAAAGTGCACCTTAGGACAACAAGCTAATAGAATGCATGAAACAAGAGCATATAAGCATGTTACTGGACCCCCTAATTAATCTAGGTGTGAAAAGGAAGAGAAAATAGTCATTATACCCTTCCAAGTGAGCTCCTTCCTTGCACCTACAAGCACAAAACAAGAAAACCTAAGTTAGATATGCATGTTCACGTCGGGTTCACCAAATGTAGGACCAGAAAATGGGTTAAATGCATAACATACTATGAGAAAATCACAAGACTCAATAATCATATGTTAGAACCCACCAGTATATCATGAAATCCAAACTAATAAAGAAAGCAATAAAAACCCCCTCTTTCATTTGTAGCTCACATGTCCTTCTTTCTTCTCCAAATTATTGTAGCTCCAAAGTTGCCTATAGTGTGCACAAAATTGAAGAAAAAGCCTATGATATGGATAATACCATGAGAATACTTGAAGTTGTGATTTAAGCTAGAGAGAAGATGGCGTAAAAATTCAAAGAAGCTAAGGATCTAAGGACTTCCTAGGACTTAAGGAATTAAGAAGCTGACTTTCAAGACTCAAGTATTAAGATCGGAAATGAGAGAAAGAGTGTCCATTTTATAATCAACACTCAAGGTGAGAGCATTGGATTTGTCACTCATAGATATGTGATGTGGCAAGAGATTCCTTTGAGAATCCATGATGCATATGACAAAATATGCCAATTGTGAGATTCTATGATGCATGGAAGTCAAACTTGGCTAAACGTGGAAGAGAATCTATGACGTGTCATAAGACACCTCAACCCACTTAAAGCCAAGAATCTATGACGAATAAGCCAAATAAGGGCATACATAAGGAATAAGAATATTTGATTATGACAAATCTTATCCAAGTTTCAAAGGAGAATCCACGAGGTGTCATATCCAAGTGTCATGATGATGCAATATTTTATTGAATATCCAAATTAAAAATCATTTTATTCCACAAAATAAGAATTAGTAGAAAATGGAATTAATGATGGAAAATGGAACTTAGGAAATTGTAAATTTCCATGGTTTGCAGGTAATGAATCAATTAATTAATAAAATTAATTAATTGAGGATGATAATTAGGAAGGGAAATTAGAAAGAATAATAGGATTAAATTATGGGTTATTTAATCCGATAGAGAAAATTAGTAAATGATTGGCCAAATTGGTTAAATAAATGCGACCGTATCATTTGATGAAAATATGATGATGATATAGATCGAATAAGATGATGATAAATAGACCAAAGCCATGGTCAAATTGATCGATAGATCAAAATTGATAACATGCCAAGGACACATGACATGAATTGGTTGATATGTAACATTTAACCGACATTGTAAATGCTACAAGATTTAAATTGATTGATAAGGTTTGATCATAATAACATCGACGAACACTGTCAATATTATTAAAATGGTTGATGATGCCATGATCCAACATTGAAAGCCTCAACAACATCAAAGATTGAATGACATGAAATATAGTTTGACCCAACACTGAGAGCCATGACAATACTAAGGTCAGATTGATAAGATTGATAGGTTTCCAAGGTATTGAAAGCCACAACAATACCTAGGAATTAGATAAATGATGATTAATTTGAGATGTTTGATATGTTCTAGGTTGATTAGGACTTATTCTGAGTGATTTTGGGTTGATTTGGGGTGGTTTTGAGTTGATTTGAAATGGTTTTGAGTTGATTTGATATGATTCCAAGTTGATATGAAATTGATGTGAAAGGGGATACAAATGATGAAATATGGTCAATCTGACCAAAAGATCAGAGTTAGTAGAATGAGAAAATGGGACAAATTAGTATGAAGAAGTGATGAAACCGTAGATGTGAACCATTTTTGAGTGTCTACAAATAGTAGAAGGAAAGGCCATTCAAAGATTGGATTAGTGAAAGAGGTAGAGAAGACCTCAATCTATGTGGAGAATAGGGACATGGCCCTTGGAGAGGCTAATTTATTATTATTATTGGCAAGCAATATTGGAATCAAACAATGCAATTAGAGGAATGAAGTTGTAGAAGAGGTTCATGATGACAAGAAGATGGCGATGGGTCAATGCAAGACCAAAAACAATATAGAATTGGAGTTTCTTAATGTACAGGCAATGAGTTATCTACTGGCTAACTATACTTATAGGCTCCCTCATGAAATAAGCTTGTGAAATCTAGAACCCAGTATAGTTAGCTCATTACATCAAAGCTCCAAAAGAGGGGAGCTATTCAAAATTAATCCCAAAATCACTACCTAATACTTGATTGAGATAATGTAATATACATGATGATTACATTATGATTTAGAAAAGAGCCAATGATCATATGAAGGAAAGTGTTAATCTAGGCATTATCTAATGAAAAAATGAACACCAGAGCCAAGCCAAAAATGGGCATAAAAGCCACTCTCATTGATTTTGATCTAGAATTCAAATTGTAACCATGATACTAACAAAAGCTATCCAATGTAAACACAAACTAATCCCTAATATAAATACAATATCTCCAAAAAAAAGTGAGATCCATAAAATTAAAACATGTGAGATCATAGAGAAGACATGATTTACTGTGACGCCCTTTGAAGGTAGCAATTGCCAAGGTAGGCACATTTAGAAAAAGGCATACCTGGAACACACAAGATTGTAAGAAAGACTTCTTTCTTGCAAGTATATTTTCCTTTGCAATATGCTATTTATAATAAAAAGAGTTTCCTTATTAAGTGTCAGTTTGTTTTCACTAATATAATGAAATGTCATTACTGGAAGAAACCATGGACAGTGATTAAGTATATTTGCAGTTAGTATGATAAGAGTATATTTGCTTATGGCTCTTAATAACAAGTGCTAACAAAATCTTATTAATTGTTAGTTTGTTTTCGCTAATATAATGAGATGTCATTACTAGAAGATACCATGGAAAATGATTATGTATATCTGCAATTAGTATGGTAAGAGTATATTTGCTTATGGCTCTTAATAAAAAGTGCTAAAAAAATCTTATTCTTGAAAAGTCATTATATTGTTTTAGGGCATCGACAAGGCACAACTTGGACTCTTTCAATATAAGACACATATCATTTTCTTATCTTCTTAAAATTGTGGTTCCAATTAAAATTACTTTATCCTATTTTCTTAGAAGATCAATCATATAAGTAAAAATATTTTTAATCTATGCTTTGAATTATATCTAATATTCATCACCAGAATGAGGAAATAATATTTATAGAATTGTGGATATGAACCTCACTATTTAGTAATCATTATTCTCTCATTTTAATGAATATTCACTGGGCAGTAGTTTAAACATATGGATTATAAATATATAGATACAATTCAATCCATTAAACTTTCATTGAAATTCCACATCTTTTCTAAAAAATTGTTTAAATGAAATTTTACTTTTTCCAATATTATGTTAGTATTTTCACCACAAAAATTTCTATAATCAGAATGAAGAAAGGATTGTTCAAGAGAAGATCATGATATTGGAAACTACTAGAAACAAAATTTATAAATTTGACAAACAAAATAAAGTTAAAGAAATACCTCCACCCACACTCTTGATGATGAATTCCATTTCTTTGATAGTTGAATTTTCTTCGATCCTCACTACAAGATAAATAAATGAAATATTTTTACTTATTATCTTCACAAATATTTCATTAAGAATGTGTGAAAAATAGAATAACATTAAAATTTTCTATAAATGTTAATAGATTTTTTATGTTCTCATAAAATTGAATGATTTCAAATGAACCCACTAAAAATCAAATATTTTTACTTGTTATCTTCACAAATATTTCATTAGGCATGTGTGCAAAATAGAATAGCATTAAAATTTTCTATAAATGTTAATAGATTTTTTATCTACTCATTGAAATTGAATGATTTCAAATGAACCCACTAAAAATAAAATTTTGTTGAATGTAAAGACTTTGAACTACTTAAATATTTTGCATGGATGATACTGTGTGCAATCACATGCTTAATGTTTGTATGAATTGTGGGAGCTTAGTGGTTGCAATCATAAAAATAATGGATACAATAAATGTTCTGCATGATTGGAATGGAGGAGACCCATGCTTGCTAATTGAATATTCAATGACAATGATTACCTGCATCTAAGATGATTCACCATGAGTCATTATCATGTAAACTAACTTGTATTTTGACAATTCATTGGAGCATGTATCTTATGCTATAAATGTGTATGATTCAAAAATCTCTGATATTTTATAGAGATCTAACAAGCATGAATTTGGAAGGCACAATACCTTCAAATATAGTGGACTTAACATCACTACAACAATTGGTAAGATTTTGTACGAACTTTCTTTTTCAGTGAGAAGGCTAATCGACATTGGAGTACAAATAATTATGGTTCATATAATAAAGTTGCTAACTCTATGCTTTCAGTTATAGTTTCTAGGAAACAATAAGTTTTTGGGCCATATTCCATACCTCAACTTATTGAACAAATGTAATACCCCTCCTCTTATGCATCAAATAAAACCATAGTTGTTCAAATCCAAAGGATAATTTTGGTAACAATGGTTATACCTTCATGGAAATTTTCATTGAGGAATTAGAGCACCATAATGTTAGATGCTAAGATAAATTATTGTGCATAAAATTCATAAGGCTACATGTGGTAAAATGTTATAGTGATATAATATGGTGAGCATGGAGTACCTATATGGGAATGATAACTAAAAGAAAATGTAAGTTCAGGTTACTTTTATAGATGCCGAGAGAGTAGATGATTCAATTGTGATAAAAATTGAACTAGAGTTTAACTAAAATAAATAGGCGAGCTAGATATGTTGGTTGAAGTTCTCATCTACCCCATATGCTATGAAGAATTACCAAATCAATGTTGACATAACTAGTATGAACTTTGATTAGTTGACTTAAGTAAATTTAGGGTTATGCCACATCTTAGGATAATAATGAGACGATTTAGTAATATTATCATAAATAATTAATTTGAAAAGGGATTATGATGAGAAGAATGTGCACTAGATGGAAGGATTTTAAAATGGCAAGGAATTCAACATTATATGAGGTTCTAGTGTAAATCATTTATATTGTATTTTTTTATTGGAGGGTAGTGATTTTTTCCCATTTGGACGACATGATGATCTCATGTGTTGTTGTTTAGGAAATTTTATAGACATTGATAGTTTGGATCCTATAGACTATGTGATGATTCCATGTGATGTTATTTAAGATATGCTTATCCAACTACCTTATGCTCTATAGGCCATGATGATACTAATTTGATACATTAATTGTGATACTTTGGTTATTAGATATGGTTCCCAAGTGATATCAATTACTTATGTTTTAGCATACTTGTGTATTTGGGGTTATAATTCATATATTATTATTGTTAATGTGAAGTAATTTAATTATCTATTTTTTATTTGCATTATACATTGGTGTATGTAAGTTGATTTTACATTTGGAGTAGATAAAATGACCATGGTGTATTATGTTTAGGAATGTGGATTTAAGTGTGTCAATGAAAGTGGATATGTAGATTTAATGTTTTGAATGTTCTATATGAAAATGATTAGAAAAGGGAAAGTTAATTGGAAATGATGAAATATGCTAGCCTAATTTTGAATGTGAAAGTGATTTATTGTACTTATTTATATATTTCTTATACGATTTTCTTGGAGTACTAATGGTTGAGTGTAGTGTGTAGGATTTTTAACCATGGGGTTTAATGGGGAACTAAGGCTCAAGCCCATGTGAACATGACATAGCCAAGGTTGAATCAGTGGAAAAGATTCAAACCTCATTGTAATGTGTTTTGGTCTGTAATAGTATAATGCATATATAATTAGAGACATAATGTGTCACTCGACACTTGTGTTGTCCATGTGTTGATGATTTTTCATTTAGCATTTTGGGCAAAAGTTACCTAACCTAAACCCAACCAAATGCAGTACCCAAGTTAACCCCTTATGGTAGAGTGTCAAGAGAAGACTCCATCAAGGGAAATTGGAATTCCAACTTCCTATTAACTTTTAAGGATCAAAAAGTGGTCCTAGGGGGTTTTTTTATGAAAAATAAGTGCTCTCATGATAGTACTATGGATTGGGGGGTCTAAATTTAACCTTTAGTAGGCTTAGATGACCTTGGGAAGCCTCCAAACACATTACTTCCCTAGAATTCCAAAATTTAAGAGTTTAAGTGTTTCTTCCACTTGGTCAAGATTACAATTTTAGAAAGGGGAAAGGATGTAAGAAAAGGGAGGGTTCTTGTTTGGGTCATTTTTAGTTGAGCCAAAAGTTAGAGGTTTTCAGAGGGCTTGGGGGAAATTAGTGGGTTGTCTATCTATTCTCGAACTTTAGAGACACTGAGGGCTTGGAAGCTTGGAGGGAGATCTTCTACCCAACCTTTCATTTCCATTTTTCAAAGGAATTTAAGGTTGGTGTTTCTTGCCATGTAGTTAATTTCTTCCATTTAGAAATCTTAGTAAATTGCATTCATGAGAATGTAGGTAGTGAGAATGCCATTACAAGGAAAATGTGTAGTATCATCTTATATCATGTTGTGTTGTGTTGTGATGAGCATGAAGTTTAGATTTTCATTGTTCTCGTGCTTTTGATTTCTCCATGATTTTTTGCATGAGTGTTGTTATGGGTGTGAGGGCTTCACTCACCCTTTGGGAAGGGAAGAGAAGTCCAGGATGAAGGGGTTAGTTGGGCTTGAAATATAGTTGAGAACCTTGGAGTATGGGCTCCATTGTATGCCATATTCATTCATACCTTTCTTTGGGGGTGATAAGGGAAAGCTGTTATAGAAAGGAATTTTATAGAGTATGGGCTTCAAGGAAGTTGTAGTTGATGATAGTATGTTTGGAGGATGTTTGTGAAAGCCCCGAAAGGGCATTAAAATTGCTGATTTGTGAAAGCCTCAAAAAGGGCATGAAAATTGTTTATTTTAGATATGGTTTGATATGGAAAGTCTCCTATTTGAAAGCACACCTTCACCCTATGTTCAAGGTTCCATTGGCAAACCATTGTGAAATACCCTTGGGATGGAATTGTTCAAGTGTTGTAATGTGATGTATATGCATTGTAAGATTGGAATGAAACCTAGTTTGAGCCTTGTTCCCCTAGCTCAAGGGTGGCCTCTTTGGAGGCCTATGGTTGGGTGGAGAGTACCCATGTTTCTTGTTGTTTTATTTGTGATGCTCTTACAGATTTTGAGCTCACAAAATCAATGGAAACAATCTTGGAATGGTCATCTTGTAGATATTTCTTGAAGAAGAAAACCTTGTCTTTTTGCATTGTACATGTATTTGTGAATCTCTATCCACCTCATTCATGTTTTTGTAATGAATGAATTCATGGTAGCAAGGAAGAGATGTGTAACCTTGTTATGTATTTGAAGGGATGAAACCCTTCTCCATGCTATTGTGTATTGCATTGTAAGAGTTGGAGCCTTCTATTTTGGTAATTTGTGTCTTGAATTGTAAAATGAAATCCTCATTTATTGTTGTGAAGAATGGACCCATGAAGGAAATGAATAAATTTGGATAGTATAGTATGTAATTGTGTTGTAAGATTCAATGTAACGAAATGCAAGATAGTTATGGTTGAATGCATAAGAGATTTCATTCCATAAGATATTTGTTGCTTAATATTCAAGAAGAATATGTAAAGTTAGGATCTTATCTAGTTTAGAATTAAAAATTCAAATAAGTATGTTTAAAAATATTGTTCACATAAATAAATTTTTATCACTTATTGGTTCAATAAGTAATCTCATTTCAAGTTTGATGAGGAATAATTAATCTACTAGTTTCATATTGATCTTGTTTCAAATACATTTCGTTTGTTAAATTTATTGTTTAGGTGATTTTAAGTAGGTTTATAATCCTTGAAAACATACATTACAATATCAAACCCTATCAAACCAATATTAGTAAGCCTGTAAATGCTTATTAACTCTTTGCAAACAATATGGGGACCAAAAAAAACCTCGTCTAATACAATTCAATAAAATATATTTGGAAGGAATATGCTTCAAAATCATCTAAGTTAATTAAATAATACTGGTCATAAGGGGTATCAATTGTTTACCCCAAAATGATTTGTGACTAGGTCACAATCATTCAAAACATACTATAATATCATGAAACTCGTGCAACCACCACATAAGCTACTGCCTTAAACCTATGGAAAAAGGGGCCCAAGTAAAAATAATAATACATACGTATCTACTTAACAATTAAAAGTAAAAAGGTAGATGGGTGAGTGGCCTTTTGGTCAGGATAGGGCACGCAATCACCCACGTAAGTAGGAGGGACACGAGGACTTAGGAAGTGCAAAATGTAGCTCGAGTGTGGTGTTTGGGGATGTTTGGGCACTGTTCCTACCGACACCCAAGGATGTTTTCTTGGAAAGAGGGGAGGCTAAGGATGGGTTAAGGGAGTTAGTGGAATGGGTAATGTCTATACAACCACGAAAATGCACTTCCTTACGAAGGAGAGGACTTAGAATTTTTTTTTAAAAGTTTGAAAAGGCAATGTAAAGGAAAAGCATTTTCGTGGCTGTATAGCCATGGGCAATGGAATGGGCGTTCGTGTGGATGAATGTAGGGTAGTAAATAGGTAGTTAGATGGGGTTAGTAAATGTTAGTTTAAAAATTAGTACATAACTTTAGTTAGTAGCTTTGAGTTAGTGTTAGAAAGGTTAATGAAGTTAGTTGGTTGATATTAAGTCAATTAGGGTGTTAGGTATTAAATAAAAGTATAAGGTTAGATGGTGGTTTAAGATAATTAAAATAATTCAAATTTAGTTTTAGAAAGTAGTCACATAACTATATTAGAATATCTAGATAATAAAGTAATATCAATAGATAAGCGTTATTATATAAGATTGAATATATATTATAATGGGCATATGAAATTAGTGTCGGTGTTAATGTTGGATTATTATGTCATTAAATGTTATTTGTAAAGAAAATTTTGTATTTATTTTAAGGGAATAATAACTAGATAATAAGTGTTATGGAATCGATAGAAGGTATTAGTAGGTTATTAAAATTGTTAGAATATAAGTCAATGTTGAATTGTAAGTGTATAAATAAAGTATTATTTAGTTATATGTAAATAAGGGTCAATAAACATGCTAGTGTAGATAGTTTGTTAGTTTGTGCTTCCTATGTTTGAGTAACGATAGGGTATCGTTATCAAATATTATATTATTTGTATGATTTAATAAAACATCACGAATATCTAAGTGTGGTTCACTCGATTAGTGAGTGCTTATGTTATGGATAGAAGGTGGTATAGGTTAGAGTAGTATAGATAACTTGATAGTTGATACAAGGTTATGATAGAAGATGAATTTAATGTCATAATTGATTTAATAGTAAGAGATTAATGTTCCAACAAGTTATGTTAGAATTGGATAGGTGTAACCCTTAATCACATATTGTTTCTCTAGGGAACTATCCTAGAATTTTGTAACAAGGTTATGATAATGAAACAAACCTAATGTGATTCATGTTATGAATCAAGTCAAATGATGTGTAACCCAAAATAGTTAAGGTTGACAAACCCATTATGCAAGGTTAGAGACAAGAATATATCAATATTGCAAAAGGATTCCATCCACATGATAGGAAATGGAATTTGTGAGCCTATGTTACTTAGGACTTGCATGCCATTTTTATGAACACAATCTATATAGAAGCCTAAATAAAATGTAATAGAATTCACCATTACAACTATTTTTGATGTGATATTAGAGTGTTCAATGAAATAAATCATTTGACGTTGTGACCAAGCTAGACTCAATAATCTATCAACTATATCCTAAAAGGTACTCAAAACATAATTAATTATCCTGGGTTACCTAGGACCTAGGTAGGATTTTAAAGCAACCTATTTGTGATAAGAGTATTACCCTATGATAAAATAACCAAATTAAGATATCATTGGTTAATATTAGGTAACAGTATGTGTATGTTAAATAATAACATTAGTATATAAATATTGAATAAATAAATATTTCATTTTTGCTATGTTAGTTATCTTTCAAAAATAATAATTTGTAGTGGTGTTTTTGCCCTATAATTTAGGGCATGACAATTAACTCACAATATTGTGTGACACCTCTAAAATGCCTTGTGTGAATGAGAAATCCATAATTCTTTGTATCTTGGCTAGTATTTTCTATTGGCCTCTCAAAGGCAACTATAGAATAATCAACTTACCAAAAAAATTCCAAGATCACTAGAGAAGCTTCAAAAGCTAAATTAGCTATTTGTTTACATGTATTTAAATGTGAAGACTCTAAACCACATTATCTACATCAACTCTTGTACACTGTGAGAACACCATCGCCTATGTTTTTAGCTGCTACTAATGGATTCATACAAGTCATTGAAATATAATAAAGATAATCATTAATCTAATCTTATATATAAAGGCACATCCAGTGCGTGCTATCTATTTGACATGTCTCTGTATAGTTAAGGAAAGCTTTGGCCTAGAGAGTAATTGACTATAGAGGATAGTTGTGATGATCAAGTTTCAATTTACTAATGTCAATCTTTCATGTCCTCATAGACCTTCAAACCTACAGGGAGTCCACAAAGGAAGTCGGTTTCCATAGTTCAACAAATGGAACATGTGAGCCACTTGACACAATGTCTTCTAGTGAATACCAAAATCAAGAATCAGGCATGTATGGAAAATGAAAACATGTTTGGCAAGGTGTCATCTCCAACCCATTTCCTAAATATAAGATAAAAAGGCACAGTGAATGTGGAAAGTCTGACAAAAGGAGGATGTATGGGAATATGAATTGTTAGTAGATGTCATAGATGTATTCAAATGTGAAGACTTTGAACCACATTTAACATAGATGAAAAATATCAAATTGATAACAATAGGCATACATTTATAAGTTAAATCAATGATACCAATTCTTACAAGTTTTTCTTTCAGTAAACAAATCTTTTGTTGGGAAATCAACTAGGTGCTCCCAAACTAATGAATTCCAATTAGAAGAACTTCCCAATCAGGCCTATCATTCAGTATGAGATCCCTTCAAAATCTCACCTGTAATAGCTCCCACAACACGTGATGAAATAACTAATAAACACCTTTTTTCCAAATCTCATGTTGGCGCTTTGTGTGTGAAGAAAGAAAATCACATCGCCATGAAATAGCTCCCAAGAAAATCAAATAGCCATCAAAAACCTCCCGCGTGCACACGGAGCACTGTCGAAAAAAAATGCCGCAAAATAAGAAATAATGAATCATGATTTTCTTTTTTTGATTATGAACATGAGTTGGTCAAAATCTTGATCAACTTGGGAAACCCTAAGTTGGTCAAAATTTTGACGAAATTGGGCATAGAAACCAAAAAAGAGGTATTGAACAACTCTCTAACTGAGTTGGTAAAAAATTTAGGTCAAAATTTGGCCTATAATGTACTGGTGTCTAGGTCCTTTTGTTATCTCTTCTTCTCAAATCCTCTTCATCAACCATCTTGATATGACACTCTACTCAGATAGAAATTGTCTTACTAGTAAGGTTTGACATTAATGGCAACATAAAAATTGTTCCAATTGTAGTTCCAACAATCTCCCTCTTTGGCATTGATGGAAATACTTCTAGTTACCATGCAATTCCAAATATTTAATTGCTTCAAGAAGCTCCCTTTATGTTCGGTATCAAATCCTCATTAATATCCTTAGTTTCATTTTGATTCTCATCCATACAATTCTGATATGCAATAAATAGACTCCCTCTATTGTATCGAATCATGAAATCAATCATTTCTCTCTTTTATTGTTGGCAACACCTTGCACTGATTTTCAACTTCACTTAACTTCTCTCTCTATAAAATATCCTTCTTTATGTCTTAACATACTCTCTGTGTGGATGGTAACTACATAACATCTCCCTCTTTAACAACAATTCCAAAGACACTTCATCTTTCTCATACATCTTCACCATGTAGATATCTTCTTGTAAGTGTTCTAAATTTTGTTCTCCATTTGTCATCTTTTCTTATGACCAATACAACATCTTGTTCTTCTCTCTTCACTACTTTAGGTAGCTCCTAAAGTATGATTTTCTGCATCAAATTTTTAAGATATTCTAATCAACATATTTGATGCAAAGCTCCATCTTATCTTAAGTATCCTTAGCTAAGGGAATCACATCTAATTTTTCTCTTAGATACTCATGTGCATCCTTAGGTAAAGCCTTCATGAAAATATTAGTTATTTTCTCCTTAGTATTTACATATTCCAATATTAATTCTTTGTCTTGTACTAGTTCCCTCAAGTAATGATACTAGATAGAAATATGTTTGGTCTTTGTGTGAATCACGTGGTTCTTTGATAAATTAATAACACTTCTTATTATCACAATGAATAACAAATGGATCAGTGATCTCTTTCTTTATTCCTTTTAACAATTGCTTGATCCACACAATGTTAGAGAAATTAACTACTACTACTACATATTCAGCTTTTTCTATGGATTGTGAATTACAATTCTACTTCTTGCTTGTCCATGAAACTAGTCTCTTTCCTAGAAAAAAAATCTCTACCACTTGTACTCTTTCTATCATCATTTCCTATCCAATCAACATCTATGTACACTTTCAATTCAAACGTGTCATTCCTTTTGTAATATAGTCCATAGTTCTTTGTTCCTTTAAGATATCTGAGTATTCTTTTCACTTCCATCATATAATTCTCTTTAGGATTTGCAAAAAATATTGCAACAACTCCAACTGCTAATGCAATATCTCTTCTTCTATGAACAAAATATTGTAGCTTCCTAATCATTGATCTATACAATGTTTGGTTCACATCGGTAGAATCATCATTCTTAGAAAACTTATGTGTAGTAGCCATAGGCATGTTGATTGGTCTTGAATCTTCAATCCCAAAGGTTTTTAGTATCTCCTTAATATATTTTGATTGTGTGATGTAGATACTTTCCTTCATCTAATTTACTTGTAAACCAACAAAGAATTTGATTTCCCCAAACATAGACATTTCAAATTCCTTCTACATCTCATTAGAAAATTATTTGCATAATACATTGTTGGGATCACCATTGTTGTTACTATTGTCAATTTGATAATAGTGATATGTAATTGTTGTCATTAATGGCAACACATGATGTACATTCTAATAGGAAACCTCACAAATAGTGATACTTAGTGTTTGGTAATAAGAAAATTGTCTAAGTATAGAATTTGTTTACAACAATGTATTGTTTTGTTTATAACATGTTTTAGATGTCATATTATGATTATCAAAGTTACATGGAGATAGTATACATGTTGGTGATGATGTGTATAACCTAAAAAAGTTTGCACAGACTATATGGAACATAGATAATCATGTTTTGATGATGCAGGATAGTGAAATTGAAAGAAAGAATTGTTTTGTCTAAAAAAAAATTACTTTTCCAATTAGGTCCGACATCCTAGATGTTTACTCTAACATGGAAAAGTGAATTGTGGTCTTAGTTGATCCAACAATAATTTGTGTAAAGGCATGATATTTATGCAAAGGACATCTTGCAATAAGAAGTGTGCTATCTTTATATTATATGGAAGTGAAGTGCAAGTATGAATTACGAACTGTGACTATATGTGAAAGCAATATATGCAAAGTCATCTGGTGATCCAAGATCAAGCTGAAGATTAGAGATCAGTCAAGAAAAGAAGAAAATAACAATAAACTATTTGTTTGAGTAGTGAGCTCTTCTTGTAGTTGAAATTGCATGTTTGGGCAGTGGGCTTTTTTGGCATACATTTTACTACAACTCTGAATAGGGTTGGAAAAACTCCTAACAAGGTTGAAATCTCCTAACATGGATTCAAAGTCTCCTAATAGGGTTTTCTTATACTAAATTTTCTCATTGATTCCTAAGAAGGTCTATCCTTTAACAAGGAACTTATATATTAGTATGTTATCTAGTGGGTATCATCCCTACAGGGGTTTTCCCTTGGCCAGGATTTCCCTAGTTAACAAAATATAGTGTTATGAGTTATCTTTGTACATTGCTATTGTTACTGTTGGACTCAAAATCGAAGCCCCAATTTTGAGTAACATTGAGGAAAAAAGCCCTATAAATGCTTTTTGATGCATATGTACCCGACTGTACTTTTAAGCCCCAAGAGGTGTTTGATGTTTCTAGCACCTTGCATTTAGTGCATCTATGTGTTTCATGAAGTTAAACTTCCGTTCCAAGCCATTTTGTGAAGTCCCGTTTTGAGCAATTGTCAATTCTGCATTTTCACTTTAGTGTCAAATAGCGACAGGAAGCTGTGTTTGTAATTGAATATCTCACACCCAGTAACGTTTCATGACACACCACTTTGGGAGTATTTAGTGTCCATACCTGAGAGCTTATGTGTCAAATTTTGAGTCATTTTGAGTCCGTTTGACTAGATTTTGAATCTCTCAAAATTGATCATTTATTGTTGTCATGCATTTGCAAAATGTTCAAAATTCTGGGAAGCCTTGTTTGACCTATAATAACTTTGAACCAGTTGACTGAAATGAGAAAATTCCTTTTACATTATATTTTAGAGGTCAGAGATTTGTTATATTTCAAGTTTGAGCTTATGACAAATTCGTTTAATATGTTTTCAAATGCAATTTGTAACTTTTAACTGGTGTCATAAAGTGCAAATTGGTCAGTACCCTTGTTCGGGATGTTATAACTTGAAATCCATGATAGGTGAGATTGAATGGATTGTACCAATGTGTTCTACTCTAAAAATAATTCAAATGTGTCAATTTTCAAATTTTGACGAATCTATTTGCACACTTTTCGAGGTCAATTCAATTTGTAAAAAATGCTTTCTGTTAGTGTTTCCAGTTTGCAAATTCTGAGTAGCCTACTTTGACTGTTTTCCATTTGCACCCAATTATTCATCTTGAGCCCAAATTATAGATTTATACTCTCCTCGTAACAGTGAACAAATGCCCTAATTTTTATTTTTCCAAGTGTCAATTTGCCCAGTTTTCAAAGCCAAATCTAAATATAGTTTATTGCTTTCTGACATGTTTTCTTGCAGGCAATTCTAAAAGGGTAACTTTGATGGTCAATATCTTTTGACTGAGAATTCGTCATGAGACGAGATTCGACAGGGTGCAAGAGTGTGGAGCAAAGAATCAGTGTGCCAGATTTCAGAGCCCGATTAGGTGTGTGGATCAATTTTTAAAGCCAGTCAAAGGGCCTCTTGGCATGAAGTTGGTAGTTTGTAGGAAAGATTGAAAATCAGTTTTAAGTGATAATGATAATGATTGAATTTTGATCAAATCAATGTTAGATGATTAATGGATTAGTTTGGGAGGATAGTTGTTCAAGAACGAAATCTTTTTTAGCTGGACCTGCCTTAAGGCCCAGCTAAAATTTCATCTGATTGATAAGGCATCATTGAGTTTTCAAAATGACTAAAATGGGTTAGAATAGATGTGGTCTTTCAAAAATATAAAGAGAAAGTGCAATGATTGCAAAGAGGTTGAAGAGGGACTGAATTGATTCATAACACTTTATTTTAAATTAGTAATTGCATCCATGCATATTATCAACCCTCTAGATAATGCTCAAATGGACTTCCCCAAAATTATTCTTAAATGGACTTTTGATTAAATCCAAAGAATGGTAACTAGTCCCTCCCCTTGTACCCATCTCTTTCTTTGTACCCATTTTTATATTTCTCCATAAAATCTTTAAGTAAGATGTGATGAATCTTTGGCCATATATTTAAAGACCCAATGCCAACCAATGAGAGTTGACTTACAAGATTTTGTTGCTCTAGATTGTAAGTGTTTCAAGGCTGCCCAAATAGTTGTCAATATGCCTGGTTCAAACAACGATAGACTTAAAAAAGACATGCTGATCTCCCAATGAGACAAACTACAGTAGGCCTAAAAATTTCCTAATGTACCAACCAGTGAAGACTGTGAAGTTTGAGATTGATTTATGGACATTACTATGGGCTTGAAGTCTCTGGCCTTGCATTACCTCCATCTTCAAGAATTGTTTTTAAAGTTTAGTCTTGGCGACTTGTGATAATTGTCACCGTTTTCTACTTTGATTACGCTACACATAGATACAAATCAACCAATTTTTTTTGATGCTTTGATAGAAAAAGTTGCTGCATCAAACAAGGCCCTCAAGGAGTTTGTGTACATTAATTAGCACTGCCTTTTGAGTGATGCAACTACAACGTTGCTTGTTGTAAGATGCTTCAAAATTATTTTGTAATACATTATTGCCAAATCATCTCATTTGGTGATATTTTAGTGCGAAGTCGTATCATTTTGTAATATTATAAAGCAAAGTAAGTCGTATCACTTTGTGATATATTAGTGTAAAGTCGTATAAATTCTAGACAGATTGTTGCAAAATGGAATTGGAGAATGTGGCTGTAGGGATTTGAACCCACACAGAAGTTCCCAATCCTCAAGTTCACGCTAACATAAGTGGTGTTAATGCTGGCGTGAGTGGGCGGATTGATCATCAATTAATGTCTCGCAAGGATGTTGCAGAGGGATTTCACTTTGAAATATATGGTACTAAGCGTGATTCTACCTGGTTCAAAGCCTGGTCTTGGGTGAGGTAAGCATTTAATGACGAGAATATCAATAGTTAGATAAGAGGAATCTATGCAAATAAAAGAGACCAGAGGCAGCGCTAGAGAAGATATGAGAATGAGAAACGTAATTGGGGATGTCTGAGGTTGATTTGCAAAGTGGTCTATATTTTCCAAATTAAATCAACCATTTTAAAAACGCGCCAAGCCAAAGACAGAGGAAGATAGGTGACAAGTCTAAGAAGTCACCAGCGCCGAAGAAAGAACAAGGTCTCTCGAATATTAATAGAGAAGCCCACGACTGGCAGGAAGATTCATGCAAATAGCAGAAAGGAAAAAAGAAGATGCCAAGGGTGAATGCATCTAGCTTATGTACAGAGAACTACTGCTAATCGTGAGTGGAAGGCAAAATTAAAAAGAGAGGAGCTCGGGGCATGGGGAAGACAAGAAGAGGACTTTAGTCCCACATAGCCTGTGTAAGGAAATTTTTGCCTTTTAAATAAATTTCCAAGCGAATAGTATAATGCTTTAAAAACAATGGTTTTTGTAAGCCATAAGCTCATGTGGGGCCCCTATAGCCAACTTGGAGGTGGATGATAGTTGAAAGAAGACATAAATGAAATTTTGACCGAGGATGACATCATGGTGATGTGGTGCCATAACACTAGTTCAAACCCAGATGATGCCACATGTCTTGATCCTACGGTGGGCACAAGATGCCACATGTCTTGATCTTGCGGTGGGCACATAACTGCAAAATAAAGATGCTCACTAGATAAGGAATGTAGGGATGTGGATCATCCACATATAGCAAAGGGTCTTGGTGCATGGTGCAAGATCGAAGTGGAGGCACCAGATGATGACATGTGGCCCAAATCAACGGCCAACGCATTCTCGCTTTAAGAAGTTGCAAGATGGTTAAGAAATGTAGGTAAGTGAGCGAGTTCCACATGGTGATGAGGTGGCAGGTCAAGATGAGGTGGACCAATCAGATGATGACATGTGGCCCGAATCATCATGTGGATGATAGTTGAAAGAAGACATAAATGAAATTTTGACCGAGGATGACATCATGGTGATGTGGTGCCATAACACCAGTTCAAACCCAGATGATGCCACATGTCTTGATCCTACGGTGGGCACAAGATGCCACATGTCTTGATCTTGCGGTGGGCACATAACTACAAAATAAAGATGCTCACTAGATAAGGAATGTAGGAATGTAGGGATGTGGATCATCCACATATAGCAAAGGGTCTCAGTGCATGGTGCAAGATCGAAGTGGAGGCACCAGATGATGACATGTGGCCCGAATCAACGGCCAACGCATTCTCGCTTTAAGAAGTTGCAAGATGGTTAAGAAATGTCGGTAAGTGAGCGAGTGCCACATGGTGATGAGGTGGCAGGTCAAGATGAGGTGGACCAATCAGATGATGACATGTGGCCCGAATCAACGGCCAACGCATTCTCGCTTTGAGAAGTTGCAAGATGGTTAAGAAATGTAGGTAAGTAAGCGAGTGCCACATGGTGATGAGGTGGCAGGTCAAGATGAGGTGGACTAATCAGGTGTTGCCACATGGCACACCTAGTCAAACCTAGTTTGACCTGAAATGCAAGGATAAAGGGAAAAATGAAAATATTTAAAATATCAATTTTTTTTTATCATTTTTCCAAATTTGAAAGTATGCACGTTCAAAGTTTTTAAAAAAAAATCAAAAGGACATTTGTTCTAAAGTTTAAACTTTAGAAATTTTAAAATTTTGAAAAAATTCAAAAGATGCAGACCAGACACTTATAGCAAAGGGACATTTTTCAAATCGAGATTCTGGGAGTTTTTGGTAGGCCAAATATGCACTCCAATATACTGTTGGAACCAAGAGAAACTAATTTTTTTGAATATGGAGTTCATTTTTGCATAGAACATCACTAGTACATGCTATAGAAGGTTTTGTCTCTCAAAGTGGTTTGCATGTTTTATCAAGTGTTTTGAGTTATCAATTGCAAAATTCAGTGGAAAAACAACTTAAACACATTCAGTGACTCTTATATCTAGTTATTTTGAGTCTTTGTGGTGTTTTGGTTTCAAATTGATCAATTGGCACATATTTGGGTTCAATTAGAAATTTTTTGTCTTTTGCTGACATATTTTGCATTTTGACAGGCAAAACATAAAGGATATGATTAGCAGTTGATGGGAGAAGGTAGAGAGAGGTTATTTAGTTACAAGAGATTGAATTCCAAGTGGACACATGTCATTCTGAGATTAGATCTAGGAATTCATCTTGGTCTATAACTTTCTTTCTTTCATCCATTGTGGGGGTTCCAGCCTTTGGAGAAAAACCACTCATTGCTATGATACCATGTTTTGGTTCTAGTTTTGATGTGTTCCCATACTGTGACACCTTTAGTGAATTTTCAATGTTTTATGATCTTTGAACAAAGAGCCTAGGTCATAGTTGTAGTCCCTTAAGGCTATATGTTGTTTCATTGTTGCTTATAATTCAAGGAGTTATGTAAATGCTTTAGAGAAATCAACAAGGTTGCAAGTTTGTTGAGGAGGATATCAAGTAAGAATGAGATTTAGATTGAACACAGATGTCTATTTACAAGGTGAATGGATAGATCATATATTTGAATATATGAACAGGTATCAGGTATCCATATGTATATGTTTGATTCATGGAATTGCCCAATAGACAAGGCACTGATCAGCTACAGGATCATTAGTTCTTATTGCTAAATATTAGAAGTTTTGTTCAATTTAACATTATTAATCAAATGCTTTTCCCCTTTCATGTTGAAGAGTTACAATAGAATTCTCTCACTCAGCTTATGAATGTCATAGATTTGCATTTAGCTACTGTAGATCTGTGTTATTACATGAGTTATTAGTAGATATAAGGGTTAAATCTGCTTAATAGATTCAAGAATATTTTTTTGCACTAGTACCATATCGATGGAATCTGAGGTCCACCTGCCGAGGTTTTGCAGAGCCTGAAGTAGAAGAAGGGTCTAGCCTTATATTGGCCTAGTATCTGAAAAGATATGTTAAGGATGGGAGTTAGTTGCCCCTAGATGTGTCTTGTTCTCATCGGGGTAATTTGAAATCGGTAGCATTTTAAAACACCAACAGTTACTATTTAGAATTACTTTATTTCTTTGTTATGCATGGTCTAAAGCAAGTAATAATATCTAGGTGGCAACTAAAGTCTATAGATTACTAATTCATCCCCACCCCCCCTAGTAGTCCCTATTTCTAACAACTAGTATCAGAGTGTAGTTACTTTGAAGAGGCTTAAAAACTTAAGTAAGATCCCTGTGGATATGGAACAGTTGATGAAGAACCTTAAAGAAGCTCTTGAACAAATTTATCTCCTTACTAAAAAAAGAGATAAGCTAAATGATAGATATGAAGAGTCCAAAGTATACATTGGTCAGTTGAAGGAAAAGATTGAACATCTGAAATCCAAGCCTAAATCTACTTAATCTGGAACTAGTGATGACTATTCAAAGTTGAATATAGAGTACAAGATCTTGAAGCATGAATTAAAGGTTAAAAATCTAAAGTTGACTTTGAGAATGGTCCTAGCAAATTTGAATCTGATTTGAAGATTGAAAATGTAGATCTAAGTGCAAGTCTGACAAAATGAACATTTGAGTTTGAATCACTAAAAGAAGATCATGAAGAACTCCTTAAGTACAATCCTATTGTGAAAGGTGAATTGCCACAGTGTAAACAATAGCTTGAAAAAACTTTATTCTAGTAGAGAAAAGCTTGATGATTCAATGTTTATACAAAGACCTTCTTATGATAAGATTGGTTTTGGCTATCTAATTAACATGTCTGCGAAGAAACCTAAGATTAGATTAGATCCGAAAGAAAAAGACAAATCTGATGATAAGATTGAATCAAGTCAATCTTCTAAGAAACCTAAAGAAGTTGAGAAAAATAAGGAAGTTGAAATCTTGGATGAACCAAAGCATTTGGAAACTCCTAAGGAATCTAGGTATGAATTTAGAGGTAAGGCTTTCTTATGTAATGAAATAGGTCATATGAAAAGAGATTGTACATAATTCATTTAATCATGTTAAGGACTTTTATTGTCATAATTGTCATGGTATGGATCATAATGCAATTGATTGTAGGAAACCTAAGTATAATAATGATAGAAGAAATAGTAAAATGTCTAGATATACTAACCCTATAGATAGAGGAAGATCTAATGAAAGAACATTGAGAGAAGGAAGATCTTATGAAGATAGAGGATAGATCATGTGTTATTAGTGTAACAACTTAGGAAACATTTCTTAGAATTGTCATGCACCTAATGATTAGCAGAATCATAGAAGTAGAGCACATGTATGTCGGTTATGCAATAACTTTGGACATACAACAAAGTACTACAAAATGGATAGAAACTTTGGGAACTAAAGGAATGATAGAAGGAAACATGAAAGGAACTTTGAAACTAGCAAAGACAATAAAGAACAAAGAAATATTGTGAGTGAACTTTGAGAAGAACTTAATGAAGCATTTGTGAAAGGAATAGACATTTGAAAAGAAAATTTAGATGATGATGTTAAGACAGGAAGATCGATGTCAGTTGTTGAGTTTGATTCAATTAGGTTGAATTAAGCTTGTTCACAACATCAAAATTTGAGAACTTTAGTCAAAGACCAAATTAGAGGTAGTGAAGTTGGGAAAAGGTGTATCCAATTATGTTTAGATGGTACCTAAGCTCGATTGTGATTTGGAGCTCATCTAAAGAAGTTATGATGGAATTCATAGTTACTGGTATTATAGTAAAGGCTAATTCTATAATAGAAGATGAAAAGTAAGTTTTTATAGAGAATTTTTTGATGCAAAATCTTGAGGATATTTTTCATGATGGAAGGAGGCTATAGTAAACCTTGGGTGACAACTAAAAATCAGATAGATGATCTTGAGTAGTTAACTGATTATAGAACACAAGTAACAACTTTTTCATATTTGTGAAAGTATGAAATTAATGCAAGCTCAAGTTGAGGGATAAATGGAGTACATAATTAATTTTACTTCATTGTGAACACATTCAAAGAAAAGAGCATTCAAAAGAAACTTGTCAGAGTGATTTTGAAGAAAATTCTATTTTTAGAAAGAGTTATTTTATCATTTTTTTGTAAATTTGTGCAGTAAAAGTTTATATTGATAAAGATCATGGATATATCATTAGTACATAGTGTTGAGAATGAGGAAAGAACTAAGTTTAAGATAGTTTCCATAAAACCTAATGAAGAAAACCCCAACTCTGCACTGTCTATCACTCCAAACAATGTAGTTTACCTTGAAGACATATAAAGTTATTTGAATTGCAATTTTGAGTCAATTGGTAGTGAATATATCAATAAGGATATGTAACTAGTCTTTAACCTTGACATGACTATGAAGCCCATATATGAACACTTTAAGGAACCTAACTTGTTTACGTATCATTTCTATTGTAAGCTAGATATAAATTAGTGGACTCAAATCATATTGAGTAGGATACATGATGGCAAATTATGAATGCAAGATAATGTAGTAGACATTTTTTCCAACCTTATACATGAGGTATCTAGTCTTAGCAAACAAGGTAGTGTTCCCATAGGTGAGAAGATGGTTAAGAAGAAAGTGGAAAGTTATACTAAGGCAACAGACAATGGGAAGGCCATGGTAATCAGCTCCATTAAGAAAGATGATGTGAGATTTCTTAGTAGAATTATTGCTTATTCAATTTGTGCAAGTTCTAAGATAGATGAACTTTTAGTAGGATTCATATATGCAGCTTATAAGATATGTGTTGAGAAAGAGCAAGTGAATCTAAGTGAAATATAGAGGATACAACTCTTGGAAAACCTTGAAAAGATTAAGAGAACCAAGAATGGCGTGTTTAGATTTTAATCATTAACAAATCACATATTCTTCCATGTATTGAAGAGATTTCCCTACTTGTTAGTCACATACATAATAAGTAGTGATAGATGCACTATGGAGAAGATCGTAGAGGTATGCGAAAGTCACCCTACAGACAAGATATTGGATAGTGGAAACCTAATTATGAGAACTTTTCAAAATGAGATAAAACAACAATTTAGGATTTCACAACAATTGTGGATAGATTCAAGGATGATATATGTATTCTAGTTGATATAGATCATACTTATATTCAAGTAGTGGAACCTCAAGAGACATTTTTAGATCCTTTGAGCTATGAATTGAATGATGATGTTGCAGTTGGTTACATTGATTTGTTGTTAAATCTAGAGAAAGACAAAGAAGAATATAGATTTGACATCTATGATGAGATCACACAACATGCTCAATAAGAAACATTGGAGAAGGCATCACATAAAAAGGTTCAATCAATAATGAAGAAGGCATTATTAGAGGCCAGAATAACAAAGAGTGAATCTAAGGCAATGAGACAAACGTTGAAGCAAGGTGCATTGGACATACAACCCTTGTCAGTATTTGTTGTTGAGACAACTTTGGAGTAGATCATACCATATGTGGTAGTATCCAATGTTCATCCTAATGAGCATAAAAGAAAATTAGAGAGATTAGTGGAAGCAATATCTTCAAAGGCTAAGAGAGTCAAACAACTAGCCACCAGACTAGGTAAGAGGCAGAAAACATTATTAAAAATTGAGTATAGTGATGAAGAAGAGGAGGAACATGAAACCAAACAAACTAAAAAGGTGACTCCACCTAAGCAAGCAGCGGGAAAAGCTTGGCAACCTTGGAAGCCAAAGATTGAGAAGATTAACACAATGATTACCAATGAGGAGAACTTTGTTTAGATGAACAAGTTTTATGACTTATATAATAATTTTGAGAAGGATTAGATTGAAATATCTATTGTAAGATATATCATAGAAAATGATCTAATTCTGAAAGATATTGAAGGATTAGTGAACAAGAAAGTCTATGAGAGACTTATAAATAAGAAGACTCCTGCAAGAGAAGAAAACCTTGAACTTCAGAAGTCTATGTTGAGGACTATTTGCAAGATTGATGATGAAGATGAAATAAAAGGACTGTTGAATAACCTCACACCATATCTAAGGAATAAATTGAGGCCATTTTTATTCATGGTTGAAGAAAAGGATAAGTTGAGAAAGTAGATAGCAACAACTATCAATAAGATGTTGATAGAGTCATAGGCAACATCTCCTCTAGCTCCTAGAACCTCGAAAGTGTTAGTAAGAATTAACACTATGTAGATCGATCAAGCTAATGTTACTATTAACATTGATGACACCAATCCATTTGGTGGATCTGAGCCAAATGAACCAGATACTAAAGATATTGAAGAAAAGCTAAAGCAAATTGAGGAAGAAAAGAGACTACTAGAAGTAGAAAAGAAGAAGATAGAAGAAGCCAAGTAGTAATTGCTTAAAGAAGAAAGGAATATGAAGATAAAAAGAAGGATTGTAGAAGAAGAAAAGAAAAGGAAAACTATGGAAGAAGAGAAGAAAAGATCAAAAGAGAAGAAAGAAAGAGAAGAAAAGGAAAGGAACGAAGAGGAAGAGAGAAGAGAACAAGAAGTAGCAAAGAAACATAGGGAGGATGAGACTAAACCATCTAGTTCATCTACTTTGCTCTCTCTTGAAAGTTTGGCTATTGATGATGATGATCAAACTGATCTGACCTCATCTTTATCTAAACTCATACAGAACAACAAAATTGTGAAAAGTTTGCAAAAAACTTTAATGGAAGTAATAGACAGATTGCACAACACTTTGATAGCTCAATATACTGAGTCAAATCCTAAATAAAGAGCACAAGTAGTGCTAAAATCCTTTGATGAAGAATTTACTAATTTTTGATTGTTGCAAAGGCAAAGGTTCAAATTTCCCATGATGCTAACCTATTTAGTACCATCTAACAGAATATCAAGAATGACTTAGTCAACCTTGATACATGCATAAAAGAATTTTAAAAATGTCAGCAAGAAGGGAAAACTTTGTATGTTAAGTGTACCTTATCATACAAGCTCACTAAAGACTTGGATAGTTAGATAAAGTCAAAGATGAGTGAACTAAAGGTTCTATATAGCCAAATCTAGCATCCATCTAGCAAAGTGTATAATTTTGAGAGTCAAGTTGCTAGTGTTACCAGTGACATCAAAAAACTACAACTTTGGAAAGAGTAGATCTTGAAGAGAACATCTAATTTTAGATAATCCATTGCTCTAAAGTTATCTTTTGTTGAGAAACAACTAAAGGAATTTGTCAAGACCAAGGACACATATACAAACTTTTTGTATTCAGATATCAATGTAGTTGAGATTGCATCATATACTTTATGTGCAATTCTCACATCAGCTAAATCTACCAAAGAGACATGGAACAAAGATATGGACAATATGAAGACTATTTTTGATGATTGTATGAAGATCATTTCAGCATAAAGAAGGATAGTAGTTTTGACAGTATCTTGACATTTTGACATTTGTCATTGATGTCAAAGTGGGAGAGATATGAAAATTGTATACATAACAAAAGGAGAGATTGTTGGGAAAGAAAAAATGGGGAGAAATACATGTGAAGATTGTAAAAGTATAAAGTAATTGTAAGGGGGAGCATATATGTAAAGTTAAACAAGTTGTAATAGATGTAATGTTTATATGTTGTTTATGTTAAGTATTTGTCACTTAGCCAATTTTATCTATTTTGTTGCCATCAATGTAAAAGGGAGAGATTGTTGACAATTGGCTAATAGCGATACGTATTTATTGTCATTAATGGCAACACATGATGTACATGCTGATAGGAAACCTTGGAAATAAAGATACTTAGTGTTTGGTAATAAGAAAATTGTCTATGTATAGAATTTTTTTACAACAATGTATTGTTTTGTTTATAACATTTTGCAAACATCATATTATGACTAGGGAAGTTACATGGAGATAGTATACAAGTTAGTCATGACATGTATAACCTCAAAAGTTTGTACAGACTGTACGGAATAGAGATAATCATGTTTTGATGATGCAAGACAGTGAAATTGAAAGAAATAATTCTTTTGTCTACAAAATAATTACTTGTCCAATTAGGGCCAACATCCTAGATGTTTATTCTAACTTGGAAAAGTGAATTGTGGTCTTAGATGACCTAGTAGTAATTTGTGTAAAGGCATGGTATTTATGAAAAGGACTTCTTGTGATAAGAAGTTTTCTATCTTGATATTATATGGAAGCAAAGTGCAAGTATGAATTGTGAATTGTGACTATATGTGAAAGCAATATATGCAAAGTCATCTGGTGATTTGAGATTGAGCTAAAGATCAAAGATTAGTGAAGGAAAGAAGAAAATAATAGTATACTATTTGTTTGAGTAGTGATCTCTTCTTGTAGTTGAAATTGCATGTTTGGGTAGTGGGCTCTTCTTGCATACATTTTACTACAACTCCTAACAAGGATTCAAAGTCCCTAACAGGGATTGCTTATATTGAATTTTCTCATTGACTCCTAACAGGGTCCATCCTTTAACAAGGAACTTATATATCAATATATTATCTAGTGGGTATCATCCCCGCCAGGATTTTCCCTTGGCCAGGGTTTCCCTAGTTAACAAAATATGGTGTTATGAATTATCTTTGTGCATTACTATTGTTATTATCTAACTTTATTTTATTGCTTTGTTCTGCATGGATTAAAGTAAGTAATAATATCTAGTTGGTGACTAATGTTTGTAGATTACTGATTCAAACCCCCCCCTCTCTTAGTTATCCCTATTTGTAAAAATTACACCAAAAGATCAAGTTTTTAATGAACATCACAACAACAAGAGACAAGGGTCCATAGGACGTGGTTAAGCACATTCAAAAATCCACCGGTCTATGCTGAATTGTACCTTCACCTAGAGGGGACGTAGGCACCAACCTCCCAACAATCCCCCCTCAGCATGACCTGAGGGATTTGAACCCATAACCAAATACTTTGATATCACTTCTTGGAATTATTGTTATAGTTACACCAAAATCTCAAGCTATCAATGAACATCACAACAACTAGCGACAGGGATCCATAAGAGGTAGTTAAGCACATTTCACAAATCCATCGGTCTATGCTGATTGATACCTTTACCCAGAGGGGACAAAGGAACCAACCTCCCAACATGCATCTTGTCCTCCAAACATGATATAATCCACAAATATTTTAGCTAACAGTATCCCTTTACCACCTACATTTTTTAAGTACATATTATTATTTTCATTAGTATTGGAAAACCCAATCTTTACCAAATAGTTGTGCAACCTTTCATACCATGCTCTAGGGGCTTGTTTCAATCTATATAGTGCTTTGTGAAGTTTACATACCATGTTACTTTTGTTGGGATCAAAAAATCCTTCTAGTTGTTCAATGTAAACCTCTTCTCCTAGTACTCCATTTGGAAATTCATATTTGACATCCATTTGATATAATTTAAATCCTTTGTAAGAAGAATATGTAAGTAGAGTTCTAACTCCTTCCAATCTTGCAACTAGGGAAAATGTCTCCCCATAGTCAATTCCTTCTTCTTGTGCATATCCTTTGCATACTAATCTAGCCTTGTTCCTTGTGACTTACCCTTTCTCATTCAACTTATTCCCAAATACCCACTTAGCTCTAATAAGATTCTTGTCTTTTGGTCTAGGTATTAGTGACCAAGTTTTTTTCTTCTCTATTTGTTCAATTTATTCATTCATTGCTTGAATCTAATCTTCATTGTCTAGAGAATCCTTCACTATTTTAGGCTCAAACTCTCAAATTAAACATGTGTCTCTTCTTAGTATTTTCCTTCTCATAAATCTAGAGTCTTTATTTCCAATGATCTCTTCAGGTGCATGGAATCTTATCTCATATTTTGCTAGTGTAGGGTCTTTTCTTCTTTCTTCTTCTCCATGTTCATCTTGAAATTTTATTTCAAGTTTATTTTGTATCTCTACTTCCACTTCTGGTTGCTTGACACTTTCTTCTTGCTGCTTGGTAGCTTCATCTTGTATCTCAACATCACTCTACTACCACTTGACACCTATAGTCTGTTGCTCAGTAGCTTGCTACTACAACTTGACATTCACAATTTGTTGTTTCTCACTAACCTTGTTCTATGGCTTAGGTAAGGTGCAGGTGACATCTTCATTGAAATATATGAGTGTTCTATAGTCTTCAAGTTCCTTTTTTCATTTTGTTTCTTTCTTTTCTATATATTAATCAACTTTCACATTACCACCTTCCACAACTTTGTTAGTGTTAGAATTCAACACTTATAACATTTTCTCTTAGTGAAATATCCCAAAAATATGCCTTCACCACTTTTAGCATCAAGTTTTCCATTTAAATTATCCTTTAGTATATAAAATTTACTTCCAAAGACTTAAAAATAATTCACATTAGGTGCCCACACCATAAATGACAGGGTGTAATATTTGTACCTTTCTTGACTTGTACTCGGTTCAAAGTATAAATTGTTATACTTATAGCTTCTCTCTAGTATTTTTGTGACAAGTGTTGTATCACAATCCAAAACTTATTTGTTCCTCCTTTTAGCTATTCTATTCTGTGGAGGGGTTCTGGGTTCTCACATCTGTCTCTTGATTCCTCTATTATAGTAGAATATGTTAAATTTTTTAGAGATAAAAGCTCCTCCTCTGTCAGATCTCAAGAACTTCATAATTTTACCTATTTCTTTTTTAGCTCTTACCAAGTACCACTTAAATAATTGAAAAACATTAGGTTTTTCTTTAAGAAACATCACAGTCATCATTCTAGAGTATTTATCAACAAATATAATGAAATATTTGTCACCATAGTAGATTTTCACTCCAATAGGTCCACAAAGTTTAGTATGAATGAATTCTATAATATCATTACATGAGTACATGTCTTTTTCTTGAATCTTGAATTTTTCATTTTTTCCAATTGACATTGTTTGCACATAGTATTGTCAAGTTTCTTCAATCTTGGTAATCCTCTTACTCTTTTCTTCTTACTAATTCTTACCAAATAATCAAATTTCACATGACATAACCTCTTATGTCATAACCATTTATCATCATATTGTGCAAACAAACATGTCTCATCAAATAAATCTAGATAGAACAAGTTACCTCTTATATGTTCTCCACTTCCAATTAGTTCACCAGTAGCATCAAATATCTTAGCATTCTTGAGATAGAATTCAACTCCATATCCTTATTTGTTCAATTATGAAACACTCAACAAATTATAGTTAAGTCCTTAAACCCAAATTTTTTTTTCATAATTGATCTTATTAGTCAATTTTATTGATCTTTTACCTTTCACAAATCATGGTGCATCATTATTAAACTTGACACATCTACCTTTATATTGTTCCAAAGTTTGAAACTTACTTTGATCACCAATTATGTGATGTGAGTGGCCACCATCAATTATCCATCTATCACCTTTACTCACATATGAAATTAATGCAATTTCTCATCTTCATCAAAATCTTCTTTCATAGCAACATAAAAAACTTTGTCATCATTACTCTTAGACTCATTGTCAGCTTCTTCTTTAACAATATAACAAGATTTCTTACCTTTATTTTTGTGGTCCTTGTTTCTTCTGTTTTCTCTATCATCTCTTCTTCTTTTATACTTCCTTTCCTTCCTTTCATCCTTGTCTTCTCTGTGAGGACATCTTGCAACAATATGACCAACATTGTTACATGAAAAACATATTATAGGAATTTTACCTTTGGATTTTCCTTTGCCTCTTGGAAGTATTCTAGCCATTGATTCTTCAAGCTCATCAAGACCATCATCAAAGATATAACTATCACTATTCATCACTTTCCTTTTCCTTTCTTATTAAGAACTAGTTGAGATTTGAAAGATGATTTAATAGTAGTAGGAGTAAAATTACCAAAGTTTGAAAATTCAAAAGTAGTAAGCCTAGCAACTAATCCTTTCAAAGTCAAATTTTTACCAGGTGTACATCTCAATTCTTTAATTCCAAAAACTCTAGTAACATATAGAGGAAGTAAGGATCTCACTACCTTGCTAATCATAGTTTCATCATCAATATTTCTATTTGATCCTCTTATAGAATTTACCACCTTTTTGACTCATCCACAGTATTGAGTAATGGTTTCACCTTCTACCATTCTCATCTAATCAAACTTACCTCTCAATGTTTCCAATTTTTCTCTTAAAACATTTGTGTCTCCTACATAGATAGTCTATAGTGTATCCCATATTTTTCTTGGCATTAGTGCACTCTTTTATGTCATCCAACTCGGTATAACTTAGGGTTGATGCATTCTCCAACATTTCTTGGTTGTGTTCTTACTTCTCTTTCATCCACTAAGCTATTAATGTATTGGTATCTCTAGATATGAATGTTCCACATAGTGCATTTCTCCTTCTCGAATTCCTACTAGATGCAACTTTATCAAACTCTATCATGTAGAGAAGTTCCCCTTGTCTAGCTTTGACACATCCTTTATGTAAATCCTAATCTTTAGCTTTAAGTACCTTCAAAATTTTATGTATAAGCATCAATTATCTAATAACAATTGTTAGAATGATTTAGAATAACTGAGAGTGGGGGTGAATCAACTATCCTTAGGTCCAAATGAACCAATTCAACTTTTAATCACTTCAAATACTTTAGATCTAAAAATTTAGTATCTCAGCCTCTATAGAAAATAATCAACAACATACAACTTGTAGAATGTAAAATATTAACAGTAAAACATCTCAGATAACATCCACACAAGTATAACACTAGGATTTAACATGCAAACCCAATTTGGGAAAAATCACCAATAACATATCACTAATTTTTTACTCTTCTGAAGTGAGTTCTTCTAGGATCCAACCCTATTAAAGGGAACAAAACACACTACTAAATGTTACCTTGTTAAAGGATTTAATCACCTTTTTAGGAGTGGCCTTATTAGAGGGCTTTAGAAAATTCCATTATAATGTCACCTTGAATAAAAGATTTTCAAATGACTATTAGGTCAAACTTGATTAAGGATTTCAAACTGATACAATGGTTAGAAAGTAACAACAAGTTAATATGATAAATAAAACTCACTTTTCAAACACAAATCACAATGTAACTCATATGCTAATCCACTATCTGACCTCCATTATCATCTTTGTCTCATATTTTCTTAGCATTCCTTCAAAAAATCACACTCCAACTTTTCATAACTCTTCTTGGCCTGTTGCTTACATTCACTAGTAAATAGTATCAATAAAATGTCTACTTGTTAGACTTAACTAGGTCACCCTTATGCCTCCTTAAATAGGTAGTTATGATCTTTTTCATCTTAAACATCATTGTTGATCTTAAGGTTTGGTCAGATTCATCGAATCCTTCCTTCATTTAATTTCCTTCATTCTCTTCTTGAAACTTCTCAAAAATTCTATTTGAATCCATGCATATGAATGCTCAAATATGGTTTCCCTTGAATTAAATGCTCCAAGTCATCCATCCTTATCTTCAACACTCTTTCCATATTCCAATATTTCAATTGCATTGGCTAGAAATCAAGATTTCCACACAAACTAAAAAAATGCAGTCACTCAACCAACATTGGGTTATGATGCTTGGTCATCATTGAATTACTTGGTCAATAACGATTCTTGGTCAACACTATATTCTAATTGTCTTATACTATCTCTTGGTCAACACTATCATCACTTGGTACAGACTTCTAGTTCCTTAATCTTCTTCTCTTTTGCATATTTAAGCCTATGCATTTGGTCTTCTATTGATCAATTCTTCTAGGATTCAATACAAATATCATTGATCCACTTGTTTTACAATTAAACAATCAAATTATATTGTCAAAATCCAACTGACCAAGTGTCCATTACAGTTTCTCATAACTCAACCTTTCCTCTAGGTTCTTTCATTATCTCTTCTTCTCAAGTCCTCTTCATTAATCATCTTGATATGACACTCTAATCAAATAGAAAATGTCTTACTAGTAATGTCTGACATCAATGACAATATAACAGTTGTTCCAATTGTAGTTCCAATGCTCTTCATCCATAAATATTTTCTAGGATTATGAATAATTCATACCAAGAGCCTATTATAAGGATATTGGTTCATCAAAATTAGCATTCAAAGTAAATATACACCTCCAATCATTAGGAGAATATTTATACATGTTTGGTACTTTCCTCTATCCACTAAGCTTTCAAACAAGATTAGGTTTAGGTTCTTCTCCTCCCTCTAATGATTCAAAAATAATAGAGATCTTCTCAACTTCTTGTCTTTCTAAGGGCCTCGATTCAAGTTTCTTAGGTGTAGCAAGTGTTGGAAACTTATAATTGGAATAATTA
The DNA here is from genome assembly GCA_028749045.1 of Cupressus sempervirens. Classification (NCBI taxonomy): domain Eukaryota; kingdom Viridiplantae; phylum Streptophyta; class Pinopsida; order Cupressales; family Cupressaceae; genus Cupressus; species Cupressus sempervirens. Next base: position 561,041,572 of record CM053792.1, read on the forward strand.
TTGTTTTGTCATTGATGTCAAATCTATTGATAAGACTGTTGAAAATAGATTGATACAAGTATGAATATGTGTTTCAATCTTTGTTTGGTCACTGATGTCAAACTTGCTACTTGCTAGTAAGACAATTGCTTAGATGATTTGAGTACTATCATGTGTTTGATTAATGAAGAGGATTTGATCAAATGAGGTAACAATAACACCTAGAGGAAAGGTTGAGTTATGGTATGGAAAAGGAGTACAAGGATTAGTTAAGACAATGATATTATAGTGCATCGATAATCTACTTAAGGTTGCAAAGGATGGATACACTGGTTAAGTTTAGAAGAACAAGTTAAACAAATTGTGTTTTCCAAGCTTAACGATTTGCATAGTAGGTGTTGAGAAAAGTTACTGTAAGCCGAGCAAAAAATTAGTTGGAGTTGAGCAAAGTCAATTTTAGTGTAAGCCAAGTGATACAATGTAAGTTGAATAAAGTTTAGTTGATGTTGAGAATTAGTAAACTTTAGTTCATGCTGAGTGTTTTGATAATGGATGTCGAGAAACATAGTATGTGCTAAGCATTAGAAGCAAGTTGATGCTAAGTGTCAACATTATGAGAAAGATCAAGAAATCGATAAATCTAAGCTAACAAGTTTGATTTCTTAGACTAAGTGAACCATGTGGAAGATAATATTGATGAGCTAGGGGCACAAAATTCAAGATGAACCATTTTGAGGAAAATTCAAAGAGGATTGAAGGAGAATTTTCTAGAAGGGAATAAAATGAAATGATGGGTAGATTCATTGAATCCTACCCAATCCAACCTAACCCTAAAATGGACAATGGAGATTGAATGAAAAAAGATCTTAATTTTCTATTTATAGAGATGGTTGGTCAAAAGAAAAGGCTATCATGTGTGAGAACCTAAGGAAGACAAAGAGTCTAGGGTATTGCTTCATTTAGTGACCTATGAGAAGAGACTGCATTCACAAGAAAAGAAAGAATGCTTTAGGGTATGGATGCTTGAAGGGTGAACAAGCTATCAGAGATCAAGTGTGTGAAAGCCAATTAGAATAGAGAACTAAAACAAATATTTTTAATCTGCAAGTGCATTGTAAGTTGTTATTAGATCAAGCATTACTATTAATTTTTAATCAATGTATCAGTCTAGGGTAAATAATTTGGATTAAGGTTGACCTGAGAGTCATTTGTAAATTCTTTAATTAGGTGACATTCCAAGTGAATGATCTAAAGTCCTCTAATAAGGCTCACTCGTAATAGGGTGATTGAAATCCTTTAACTAATTCACATTTAACAATATGTATTGTAACTTTTAACAAGGTTGGCCTTTCATAGGACATCACTTCGGAATAGTGAGAATGAGTAGCATGTTACTAGGGGTTTTTCCCAAATTATGTTTTCATGTTAAATCATTGTGTCAAATGTGTTATTGAATCTGTTATGTTTCATCCTTATATTTCTACAAAGTTGATTTGACAGTAACCTACAAGTTTATTGATTGTATGATCTAATAGATGCATGCATGAAGAAAATGTTTTATGGATATGGGTTCACTAAGTTGTGAAAAGTTTTATTTATGTATCTAGACCTTGGATAACTGATTCACTTTCCCTCTCATTTATTCTAAGGAATTCCAACAATTGGTATCAGAGCCATCTACTTAAGAGGACTAGTTTGAAGGTACTAGAAGCAAAAAGATCAAGATGTCAAAAAGAGAGGTACCCAAGCTTAATAGAGATAAATTTCTTGCACAACAAAGTCTGATGAAGCTACACCTAAGAGGTCTTAGAGGTTATGCACAATCTACCATTGTTTTTGAGCATGTCAATCATACTAGAGTCCTAACTATTGAAGATCTAAAAAAGAAGAAATAACAGAACCAAGCAATGTTGGAGATTGCCTCTTCCCTAAGTTATGTTGAGTTTGATGATATCAAGGGTTATGATAGTGCAAAGAAAATGTGGGATGCTCTACACACCATCTATAGAGGTGATACAAATGTTCTAAGAGCCAAATCTAAAAGTCTTAGAGGTAAAATCGATGATATGAGAATGCAAGAAGGTGAGAATATTGCTCAATATTTCTCTAGGATAAAGGATGTTGTCAATACAATAAGGGGATATACTAGTAAGATAGATGATGAGGCTTTACTAAGAAAACTTTTGAGAATACCGTTTCCCATTTATGTTACTAGAGTTTCTACAAACAAGAACTAAGATGTGTACTAGGTTCTAATATGACTCTTGAAGGTCTAGTAAGTAGGCTAACTACTTTTGAGCTATATAATTTTGATAATTTAAAACTTGACAATGTTGAATCTACTTTCAAAACCAAGGTGTCATTGAAGGAACCTAATGAGAAGAAAAAGAAAATGGTAAAATATGTGTCTAATGACAGTCATATAGATGAGGCGGATGTAGAACAACTTGAAGCACTACTAGCAAGGAGATTTCACAGAGGTAAAAGTAAGTTCAAAGGTAATTTACCTATCATTGTGTTTCAATTGCAATGAGGTTGTTCATATTGTTGCTAGATGTCTAGAGAAGAATATTTATAGAGGTGGAAACAAGTACAAAAGTAGAAGAGATGAAGAAAAAAAATATTACAAGACAAAGGAAAGAACTCTTACTACATTGTTGAGGAGGAAAAAAAAGATGGATTTGACAATCATGATGATGAAGTGGTGTATTTTGCAATGAAGGAAAAATTTGATGAGGATGAGGCAACTGTACTAGTGTCTTGTGTGAACAGAAATAATAGATGGATCATTGATAGTGGGTGTTCACATCACATAATTGGAGATAAAAGTAAGTTCATTACCTTGAATTATTATGATGGAAATAGTGTAAGATTTGGTAATGATGCACCCTATCTAATAAAAGGAAAAGGTTCTATCAAACTCATAGAAAATATTTTATGTGACAATGCTTACTATATTGAAGGACTTAATTATATTTTGTTGAGTGTATCACAACTAAATAGTTTAGGTTGTAAGGTTGATTTTGAGAACAATATTGCTAAGATATATGATACTGATGGAAAACTAATTGGAAAAGGTGGTTAAACTAGAGGTAATCTATTCTACCTTGATATAGTGGATGCTACTTGTTTAATTGTAGAATTTGATGATGTGTAGCTAAGGAACAAAAGGTAATGTCATGATAATTTTGATAACTTGGTTAGTATCAGTAACATGAGAAAAGTCAAAGGTTTTTCTAAATTGAAGAAGCCTGACAATATAATTTGCAAACAATGTCAGTTAGGAAAAAAGACAAAGTCAAGTTTTAAGAGTAAGAATCATACCTTTAAAGGAATATTAGAGATTGTTCATGCTAATTTTTGTGGGCCAATTGATGTGAAAAGCTACAAAGGAGATACGTACATTATACTAATTGTTGATGATTATTCTAGAATGATGATAGTTATGTTTCTAAAACATAAATGTGATGCTTTCCAAATGTTTAAGTGTTACTTAGAAATATTTGAGAAGGAAATAGGTAAAAGTATAAAATTCTTGAGATCTAATAGAGGAGGAGAATTTACATCAAATGAGTTTGAGATGTTTTGTAATGACAGAGGAATCAAAAGTTAGACATCTACTCCTAGGACCCCTCCACAAAATGAAATTGCTGAAAGGAGGAACAGGTTTATAATGGATTGTGCTAGAACACTCATGATGGAGAAAAATCTTGCTTTGAAATACTAGAGAGAAGCTATAAGTACAACTATCTATACCTTGAACCATGTAAAAGTCAAGAAAGGTACTCATTCAACACCTTTTGAACTATGTTATGGATACTCACCCAATGTAAAATATTTTGAGGTATTTGGAAGTAAGTGTTATATTCTCAAGGATTTCAGGAATGGTAAATTAAATGAGAAAAGTGAAGAAGGTATATTCCTTGGTTATTCTACAAGAATTAAAACTTATAAGTGTTTAAATACTAACACTAACAAAGTTGAGGAAGGTGCAAATGTGAAATTTGATGAATATACTGAAGTACATGAGACTGAACCTATGAAGGAACTAGAAGAATACAAATAATTTTTATACTTTTATGAAGGTATGCTTGATGATGAAGATGTTGTAAATCAAGGTACAAATCAACAACAAGTTTTATTGATTGCCAAGTCATATACTATGAATGTCGAGTTGCATTTAGGAATTGAGCTACATTTAGGTGTTGAGTTACAAAATGAAGTTGAGACACATTTTGATTCTAAGATTAGTGTACATGAAAGATATGTTTAACTACTTGACAAATATGTACATAGTGATTCAAAAGTTGAGAGAAAAAATAAGGAAAATAGAATAGAGCCAAGATTGTCAAATTATTTCAAGAGACATCATTGTGCTATACAAATCATTGGAGATAAAGATACTAGACCAATGACAAGGAACAATTTGAGAAATAATACATATTTTCTTAGCATGTATGAACCTAAAAAAATGAAAGATGCCTTAGACTATGTAGACTAGAGTAAAGAAATAAAAGAAGAGATTGAACAAATTGAGAAAAATAAGACATGAAATCTAGTTCCTAGACTAGAAGATAAAAATGTGATTGGCACCAAGTGGGTGTACAAAAATAAGTTAGATGAAAATGGTGAAGTCACAAGGAACAAGACAAGATTATTTTGTAAAGGATTTGAACAAGAAGAAGGGATAGACTATGGGGAAACATTCGCTCCTATTGCAAGATTGGAAGGAGTAAGAACTCTACTTGTATACTCTGCATACAAAGGTTTCAAAGTTTATCAAATGGATGCAAAGTTTACATTTCTGAATGGTATATTTGTCATGCCCTAAATTTAACAAGGCAAAACACAACTAACAATTTTTTTATTTTTTTTGTTTCATATGAAATTTTGGACTTCAAATTTTGAAGGAGACCAATTAGTTTTTGTAGCATTCATTGGAACCAAAACTATAATGTAGGAGTCAGGTGATGTTATCATTTCAAACCACATCCTATCCTTGAAATCAAATGTTATGTATGTAAATGTGACATTCAGTTTCTACATCAGTGTGGTTAAAATGATTCAATAGTTTTGCAAATGTAAGGATGCTCAATAATTGTCCTAGATATATAACCTTAACTTGTTACATTCTAAGTCTAATTCTATTTTGATTAATTAGTATTATGTAGGTATGTTATTTAAAGGATTTTTCTTACATTTTTATTCTTTAATAATTTCAACCATATTGGTGTCTTATGAACTAGGTACTACTCATCAGATTTCTAAATTGAACATCTATTATTCATTCTCCAAGTTACTATAATGTATTGCTTACTATTAACCCTTTTCTCAATAGTTAATATTTTAATTTTAATAATCCTAACACTAAAACTAACCAAGAAACCATGTGTCTACAGTCTTTGTTTACTTTTACAAACTCTACACTAGCTCTTTTCCAGTAATCTACTTGCGAACCTTGACATTTAATTAGCTTGTAACTTACTAATATAAGGATACTTTGATCTACAAAAGAAACTCATGTTCATATTTCAAAATTTATAGATTTAATTATTTATTTTAATTTTGTATCAATACTAAGTATCTACTTGCTACATAGGTCCAATATAGTTCTCATCTCACATGTAAAGAAAAGTCTTGTGGAATATAATTATGCTTAATGAAAAACAATAAGATGTATATGCAAAAAAAATAAATAAAAATTCCCAAATTATCTCCTAATATTTAACCTTTTTAAATATCCCTAAAATCCTATCCTACTTTTATCACTTTCCAAGATCCAAAACAAATGATAAAATAAAGGCAATATAATTTCAAATTGTCATACCCAAAATACAAGGGCAAAAACACATGCAGTTTTTTTTTTTTAAAGATTAATAACACTACTAAGTTTGATATGTTTGTTTTCACAAATTAAAGCATATGTACAATGTAAAATAGATATGGGGTCTCCTAACAATGTTCTGACTTCCCAATTAAGTTTATAATCATTAGTAGGAATAGATCGTTAAATTTGAACATTCATTATTAAATTGATTTTGACAGTTGTTTCGTTACTTACTTTAATTTTAAAATTATATATATATATATATATATTCATTTACTTTTCAATATTCCATGCATAAAGTCGAGAAAACATTAAAATCTATTAACACTACTAGTACTAAAAGACTAATTAAAAACACTAACATTAAAACATTCTAATTTAATCCAATTATTTACTTAATATTTAAAGTCTAAATCAAACTCTTTCTATAACTAATCTATCTAATTGATTAAAATTAAATAAAATATCTAACATTCACTTAAATAATATATTAAACTAATAATGAAACTAACTTATCTAAATATAATCTAACATTAAATTATTCTAACTAGAATATACTAAATAACTAATTTACAAAAATGGCAATGTTAGTTCTCAACATGGGGAGTGGAGCATGTAGAGTGAGTGGGAATGGGATTTTGAATCAGTAGCTTGGAGGGAATCGAGAGAACACGGGCATTGGGGGGCAATCTGCAGCTACAGGGTAGGAATTAGAGGTGAATGATATGGATGCCTCAAAGGATGGGGACACACGAGAGTTGCAGCCTCACCCAGGTGAGAAGATTCCTCCCCTTCACTCAGGTGGTGGGCCGCTTGGGTCCTGGGGGTGCTAGTCGAACCTATTTGGAGTCAAACCTTCAGGTAAGTTGACATTCCCGAAAGTCATTGATAAATCAAACAAGGTGAAGGGTATCTTTGCTCTGGAAGTTCCTCAAGAAATTATAGACCACAATATCCTCAGTATAGCGAATACTCTGGTGGGAAAATATATAGGGCCAAGGCCCAACATTGATGTTGTGAGAGCTTTTACCAGAAACAAATGGGATTTGAAGGGGCATGTAGAGGTGACAACAATGGCTAAAGGTTTCATGAATTTTGAATTTTCTTGCTTGGAAGATTTTTCCAGAACCCTGTGAGCAGGGAACTGGTCTCTGGGGAGATCTACTCTAATCTTGCAGAAATGGTCTTCCAATCTGGACTTGAATAATGATTTCCTATCCTAGGCTCCAATTTGGATTAGACTCTTAGAATTGCCCATGGAATACTGGCATGAGGACATCTTTGATGGTATTGCCAAGTCTTTTGGAGAGCTTCTTTCCATTGATCCTATAACGGTAGCTAAGAAGAGACTTACCTATGCAAGGATATGTGTAGGAGTGACCAAAGGACAGGATATGCCTCAAGTTATAGAATTTTGATCTCGATTGGGAAGCAGAATCCAAAAGATTGACTATGAAAGTGTGCCTTTTACGTGCTTCCATTGTAAGAAGGCAAACCACAAGGCTAGATTTTGCCCACTTTTCAAAGGAAAGGGAATGGGGGGAAAGGCTCGCCCTCAAGGTGGGAAGAAAGTTGCTCATGTTCCCAAAAAGATTTGGAAGAAGAAAGAAATGCAAGTCAAGAAAAATGGAGAGGCTGAAGGAAAAGCTAATGATTCTGTTCTTGATCTCCAAGCTGAACCCTGGGACCTCCAGGTTGTAGTGGAAGCAATGGAAGGAGAAGGGAAAGAGACAACTAAGGACAAAACCAATCCTTCCCAAATGAAGGAAACCAAGGAGAATCTTGAAGAGGCAAGTATTATGGAGCCTCAAATCCCTGAGAGTTTTGAGGAGGTTGATCTATTTCCTCTGTCTCGGACTCTATGGAGGAACAAATGGAAGGGGAACCAATGTCTCAAAACTCCACAAACCTGATTAGTAGGGAACCCCCTATTATAGTGAATAAAATCTTAGAACGACTGTCTGCTTCAACATCAGAACAACTGGCCAGGCTAGATGTTTTGTTTGATCTATGTAAAGAAGAAGAAGAGCCACCTTAGACATAAGTCAGGAGAAGAAAGAAGAAGAATAGCCGAGACCCCTCTCCTGCCTCTCCTGCTTCAACTAGAAGTAAGGCCAAGGTAGATCTTGGTCATAAAACCAACCCGGTGGGAAGGAAAAAAAAAGAATTAAATCAAGAAGGAGGAAGAAAGAAGAAACATCATGGATGGAACGCAGTGCACCATCCAGGAAGCCTACTCATCAATTAAAGCATGAAGATCCTCTCATGGAATATTCGTGGACTCAATGGAATCCATAAGCAAGAAGTTGTAAGGAATATGATAAGGGATCAAAGGCCCAATATATTTCTTATTCAAGAAATGAAGATGAAGAAAGAAAATTTGGAAAATATTAGATTCAACAGCAATATGAATGGAATTGCCTCAAACTTAGAAGGAGCATCTGGAGGGCTGCTGCTATTATTCAATAACAAACATTTCAATATTGTGCCTGAGTTTGATGAGGATAATATCCTCTTCTGTAGAGTTCATCATTTGCAAACTAATGATTGCTTGTTTTTAGTGAACATTTATGCTCCCAACAACAAGAGAGATAGAAAAAATTACTGGGTCAAAGTTGGAAAGTTGGTGCAAGCTAGTGACATTAAGAAAGGCATAATCCTGGGAGACTTCAACTCTCTACTGGAGGACAAGGAGAAGATGGGACGATTGCCCTTGGATTGGGAAAGTAAGTAGGATCTTTCCAATTTCATCAATGACCTAGCCCTAATGGATTTGGAGCTCTTGGGGGGTACCTTTACCTGGTCTAACAAGAGAGCTGGTCAGGACTGCATTCAAGTTAGATTGGATAGAGCTTTAATCTCCCCAGATTGGTTGCACTCTTTTAGCTGTAGATTATCTCTGCTTCCTAGGGTTGGTTCTGACGACTCCCCCATTTCTCTATCGGTGTCCCCTCTTGAGCCAAGAGAAATTTACCTTTTAGGTTCGAGAAAATGTGGACTACTCACCTTGACCTATTGGATAATGTTAAAAGATGGTGGGGGATTGGTGTTGATGGCTTAGCCATGTTTAGAGTCACCAGAAAGCTCAACAATGTGAAGAGGATGGTAAAAATTTGGAACAAGTCTAATTTTGGCCATATTTTCCATGACAAGGAGGAGTTTTCAGACAATCCATATGTTATCCAAGATAGTATACAGAAGGAAGGATGTAATGAGAGTAAAAGGGAGGCTGAGTTGTTGATCTTGTCAGATCTTCATAACATCATCCACAAGTAGGAAAAGTTTTGGAGGCAAAAATCTTGAATCACATGGCTTAAGGATGGAGATCATAACACAAAGTTCTTTCATCTCTCCACCCTAAATTATAGGGCTAACAACAGGATCTCTAGAATAAGGAAGGGGCAGGTGTTGTCTGAAGATCCAGATATCTCGGTTGAAGCGGTCTCTTTCTTCTCTTCTCTTCTCTCTGAGGACCCCCTGCTTTCCAAGGTGGACCAAGATGATATCATCTCTTGTATTCCTCAGATTATTCAACCCCACCATAATAAACTTCTCTATGCTATTCGTAATGCTTTGGAAGTTAGAGAGGCCCTTTTCTCCCTACCTGGTGACAAATCACCTGGTCCGGACGGGTTAACCACCTTTTTCTTCCAATGTACCAGTTGATGGTCATGGGGGATGTGATTAAGGTAGTTTAGGAGTTCTTCAAAGCTACAAGTATTCTTAAAGAAATTAATTCTACCTTCTTGGTTCTCATCCCTAAATCCCCAAGGGCTAACTCTTTCGACTAGTTCAGGCCTATAAGTCTGTGCAACTCTTTCTACAAGATCATCTCTAAAGTTCTCACTTCCAAAATGCTTAAAATCCTACATCTGATCATATCGCAGCAACAATTTGGCTTTGTTCCTAGGAGACAAATCTTGGACTCAGTGCTGATGGTTCATGAGGTTATTCATTCTTTAGAAGCTTCCAAGCGGGAAGGTATGTTGCTCAAACTAGATCTTTTAAAAGCCTATGATCGGGTGGACTGGTCCTTTCTTGGGAAGGTCCTTCGGGCCTTTGGTTTTGACTATAAAGTGTGTAAACTCATTTCTCAATTGGTGTCTACCTCCTCTCTTGCTATTCTGATTAATGGAGCCCCCTATGATTTATTTAAACCTTCTAGAGGTCTCAGGCAGGGAGACCCCCTCTCTCCTATCCTCTTCATTATTTTAGCTGAATGCATTGGGAGGCTTATTGAATGTAAAAAGTCTAAAGGAAGTCTTAAAGGGATTAAGCCTTCTTTGAGAAATGTCCCCTTCACTCACCAGCAATTTGTGGATGACACTATAATGGGGGGGAAGCTTCTGTGAAAGAAGCTAAGACTTTGAAAGAGGTTCTTGATACTTACTCTAGAGGGACTGGACAACTGATTAACTGGAACAAAAGCTCGACCTTCTTTATTAACACCCCTGAAGTCAGGCAAAGGAAAATTTCCAAAATCCTTGTCTGTGGGGTGGGCTCTCTTCCTTCATCTTATCTAGGGCTACCCTTGGGCTCCTCTCCCCCTGACTCTTTCTGGAATGGTATTCTAGATAGATTCAACAAGAAGATGGTTGGATGGAAAGGTTCCTCTCTCAAATAGGCTAGGAAATGTTTACTAGTCAAATCCACTCTTCAAAATCTTCCCATTTATGCTCTGAGCCTTTTTGAAATTCTTGTGAAATTTGCAAAGAAAATGGAGAAAATCCAAAGAGACTTTCTATGGACCAAGCTTGAAGGAAAGAAAAGGTACCCTCTTGTTGCCCGGGAGAAGGTCTGCCTCCCCAAGAGGTATGGTGGTCTGGGCATCAGAAAGCTTACCCATCTCAATAAGGCACTTCTTGCTAAAGAAATCTGGCAAATCTTCAATAACACTGGTGAATGGAGAGACATTCTAGAAAATAAATACCTCAGAAGACCCTCTCTTCATTTTATTTTATTCAATGAGGACATCCCTAAAGGGTCGACTATTTGGAATGGTATCTAGAAGGCCAGGGACCTAGCTAAGGCGAGGGTCTCTTGGAAACTAGGCAATGGGGAGGATATTCAGTTTTGGTCTGACAGGTGGTTATGTCAAGGCCCACTTTCTAACAACCCAGTATTTGAGAGATGGATGCAAGAATGCACGGTGCTATATGGGTTTAAAGTAAGCAATTATAGGGTTGGTCAGGAATGGAGAGACCTTTCCCTCATTTCCAAGGATTTGAAACCAATAATGACTATGCTTAATTCATTGATCCCTAGTAATAATAAGGATGAGCTGGTCTAGAGGGATAATCTCAATGGAAGTTATTCTGTTGCTTCTGGCTACAACTCTCTCTGGGGGTTAAAGGAGAAACCCCCTTGGGCAGATGCCTAGCTCACAGGCCTCACTCCAAAGATCAACATATTTTATTGGCTGGCCCTTCAGAACAAAATCCTAACACAAGATAATCTCATGAAGAGAGGCCATGTTATGTCTAGCAGATGCTCGCTCTGTAAAAACTAGTCTAAGTCGAGAAATCATATCTTCATTCAATGTGACTTTGCTAGGGAGGTGTGCAATTCTCTTAATCAGGAAATGGAGGTTCTCTAGTGCTGGCCAGATAATCTTATCAACTTTTTCAGTCAATGGAAAAGCCTTTGTAAAATTGCAGGCCGCTAGGATAATTATGTCTAGATTTTGCCTCACTTCTACTGGAGCATTTGGAAGGAAAGGAACAACAAAATTTTCAGGGATAGAGAGGAGACGACAATAATTCTGGGAAGGAAGATATTGAAAAACATAAAAGAAAACCTTCAAGTGATGAAGGAGGGGGAAGTTGATATAGGGGACAGGAAGATGGTTAAAAAAAAGACAGGATGCCAGATGGATTCTTCCCTCGGAAGGATGGTCAAAAGCCAACTTCGATGGCACTTCTAAGGGCAACCCTGGCCCCTATGGAAGCAGTGGAATTATAAGAAACAATTTTGGGGAGGGGATTGCAGCCTTTGCTCTCTCGCTTGGAACCCAGACCAACTGTTTGGCCAAAGCCAGAGCCGCGTGCAGTGTGGTAAAGCTGGCCTTTGAAGCTGGAATTTCCAAATTTTGGCTTGAAGGGGACTCCAAAAACATAATCAACAATATTAATGCTATCTCCACCCTATCATGGTCGATTGAAAATATAATTGATGAGACATGTGCCACCCTCACAAAATTTGAGAAGGTCCATGTCACTCATGCGTTTAGAGAGGCAAACCCAGTTGCTGACTGGTTCGCTAACAAAGGGGTGGGAGCAGACAAAGAGATGATTTGGCATTCTAGAAAAGATATTTTGATGGAGGCTAAGGTACCAATCGAGCTAGAGAAAATCCACAAAAGTACAGGTCAATCTAACTGTTATCATGTTTAATAAAGAAAAATTGCATGTAGGCACGAGCCATAATAAGTTTCTTGGTTTTCGTAATCTCAAGGGATTTCTTTCATCATTTAGACATGTATGGTGGATCATTATCATTTTCAATTGCTATTGTAATAGAGAGGCGAATGATCACAAACCCAATAATAGAAATAGAGCCAAAATCGTGGTTGGAAAAAATTTGTAGAGATTGGGGCTCATGTGAATAGTTGAAGAAAAAATAGATGTCATGACTAGAGAATGGAGCAAAAAGGAGCCGATCGGTGAAGTGGAGAAGTGGAAGAATATGGGAAAAGTCTAGAAAAAATTGGAAAAGGGCAGGGTTGCAAATTTTTTCAAGAAACTCCATGGTTTTGACCCTGAGGTCACCAACAACATGGTGAACTCATGGAACAATGGCAAGGTCAAAGTGGATAGGGTTTCTTTCCAAATCATAGAGGAGGTGGTTGCAGAGGTCAATGGTATCCCTATGGAGGGTTTCAAATTCTACAAGGACAAGAAACTTTCATCCAATGCTGTCAAGGAGTTCATGAAAAATTCTGCAGAGATGAAGAAGCTGGTAAAGAAAGAGTCTTTCTATGTGACGAAGATTATAAAGAAGTTCTGGAGGTATGTTTTATATGCCCTCATTGATTATGTTACCCTAGACCCTAGGTTTGATCGGGTCAGAACTCACCATTTTTTGATTTTAAATCATTTTTGCCATAAGAGTAGAATTTCCATTCCCTTTTACCTTCTCACTTCTATGAACAAGGCAATCTCTAGTTTCAAGAAGAAAGCCACTATTAACCCTACTTTGCATGAGGGATTATTTCTCCTCATCCATGAGCATTTCAAAGCTCAGTCTATATGCAATAACCCTCCTCAAGTTGAGGATGTTGACAAAGGCAGCTCCAACTTTTTTTCAAACTCTGATGATATTGAGAGCATTAGCTCGAAGGAAGAGAATGTTTCCTCAGGAAAGAAGAAAAAAGGTCAAGACAAGAAATAGTCCACAACTACAACTCCCAGCAGGAAAAGCCCTAGGGATCATGGCCATGCTCAAGCTAAAGAGGGTTATGTTGAGGAGGAGGAGGAAATGGATACGGAAGATTCTAACAAAGTGTCAGAGGAGGAGTTGGAAGAGGAGAAACGTGGGAAAAAAAGGAAGAGGGAGGTAGTGAGAGTTGAGGAGACTAGAAATCAGAGAACAGATGCTATTCCTCTTCCCCTCTCCCCTGTCCAGTCTCAACCTCCTTCGGAGGAAAAAGTGAATGTCAACACTGGTGAGAATGAGGGGGAAGTGCAGGTCAATAATAGAAGAAAGGGCTGGAAAAATTCCAATGTGAGAACTGCTACTATGGGGATTTTTAGGGAAGTTATGAACCCTCAGATCCTGGTGGACAACTTGGAGCAGCCTAGGCTCAATGAGCTCATAGACCTTGCTATCCTAGCCATTTTAGACAATGCAAGGGAGACTGGAATGAACCTTCTGAATAATGGCCGTAGTAGTATGATTGACAACTTTAGATCAATCAAATGGCTCTTCCATGAGCTGGAGGAAGTTAGAGAAAGGGTATCCCAGATGGAAAGTACTAAGAATAAGATAGGTAATGACAGCTAGGAGGACCAAGATAACAGAGAAAGCTTAAATGAAAGGAGATTAAGAAATCTTGAAAACTACAACCACAACCTGGCAAGTCAGATGATTTCTCTCCTGAGTTCAATGAATGACAACATTCAATCCCTTGCTAGAAAACTTAAGGATAGGGGCTTGTTGGTGGAGGAGGGAGGATAGAATAGTGATAAAGCCAAGCCGAATGATGACAAGACCATAATCAGTATGTTCACTAGTATGGACTAGGGCATGGAGAAGGTCCAGGATCAAATGGCAAAGGAGCAACAAAAGATAGTTGAGGCAGCTCAGACTATGCAGGAAATGGAGAAGATAACTGAAGACTAGTTTTCTTATCTTTTATCTTTTCGTCTTCCTGGCTTTTGGCTTTTGGACAGGCTTTCTATTGTCTGGTTTAGTTTTTTTTTTTTTTTTTGGCCTTTCTGTGGGCCTTTGGCCTTCTTCTTTTTTTTTTTTTTTTTTTTTTCAGCTGTTGGACCTTTGTTTTGGTTGGGCTTCTTTTGCTTATTATCAGCCTTGTTTTTGTAAAACTTATGGGTTTCAAGATCCCTTAAAACTTGTTTATCTTATCAAAAACTAATTTACAAAAAAATAATAATTAAAATTACTTAAAACTAACACTAACTAAAACTAAAATATAAAATAACAAACAAACTATAACTTTAATTAAACTAAAGTTCTAAACTAACATCACTAAATACAACTAACCCCTTACTAACCTAACCCCTTAACCATCCCCACCTACCTAACCCCTAGGCCACATGTCAAACTCCCTTCCCAATAACTGGCCACTTCCCTAAGTCTCCCCACACATACCAATGGGGGGGGGGGGGGGGGGGGGGGTGTGTTTAAAAATGCAGCCCAAAAAGGCTTAAGGAAAGGTATGCCAAGTTTCAAGAAGAATGAATAAGGGATGATCACAAACTTTAAACCCAAGCTTGCACTTTAAAATATGCACCGCCCCGCACACCCCCCCCCCCCCCCACAAAATCCATTTTTTGGTACAACTATCATGTTAGACCCCCCTTTTATTAGCATTTAGATGCCTACCCAAGTCAACTCACATGGAAGGTGGTGAAGCGGTTGAGGGAGGATATTTAAGAGTTTAGGGTGGAGGGTGGTAAACACAAGATCTTTTCCCACTCCAAGCCACCTACATTCATGCCAATCTCATCCTTCACGTGGCCCAAGGATGAGCTTTGTCTAGCCGCCTAACTTCCTCCATTTATTATGGAAGAAACATAAAGTTAATTAGGTGGTTGCAGGATAAAGGTAGGATTAAATAGTTTAGATATTATTATTTCTATTTATTTTGTTTTTTTTTGAGGTTATAAATAATATTTAAATATAAATAAATAAAAATAAAGTTATTAAAAGGAATTTAATGGAAAGATACTCTATTTCAAAAAGGGGATTATTTATTTTTCCCCATGCAAACTCCAGAGAGTATTTTTGCTCTAGGAGGGTATTTTTTTTTCAAGTCCATATTTTTTTCTATGTATGGGTTTTTGAATAAAATTTACATTTTCAAGTTTAAGGGGATGATAATTTTTTTCTTCTGGGTGTTGGAATTTTGCAAAACATAGCTATTTAATCAAGGGGGGGAAATTATTTTTCTTTCTAATGTTGATTATAATCTTTGAGTTTAATAATTTGTTAAACAATAATGTAAGGTTATTTTATCTCCTAAGAATCATGAAAGTAAATTGAAGTCTCAACCATAACATTAAATATTCTTTAACATATTTTAAACTTAAAATTGCATAACTATATTTCATCATTTTATCGAATTACCATTAATCAAGAGAATGCAATTTCGAAGTATATAATGCCAAAGTAAGATAAAACATCATTACATCAAAGTTCAAGTAAAACATATGCAAAACTAAAATACGAGAATCTCATATGCAAGAATACTACTCATTTATTTATTTATTGAACCACCTGATTCAAAGGCTTCGTCGAGAAAGAACCAAGAGGAAAATCTAACATTATAGCCATTTCCACAATAAGTTTAAAAATAACATTTTTACATAGGATTATTATCCTGAGGAGAAATCTCCCAACATAATTGAAATTCAATAACAATTATGAATTTCCTTCTTGGCTCCACAACAGAGAAACCATTACAAAGTTTGCAACACATCAAGGTGATCCTAGAAAGAATGAAAAACTGATAGGGAGACAACCAATCATAACATGAAGACAAAATCAAACATTCACTCCCATCCCAATTTGCACAACAGGTTCATCATTGAACTAGACTAGGGAGAAGGTGGATTTTCCCAATAGGATATGTCAACCACAACACCATAACAAGTGCCCTTTCAGGGCTATAAACTCAAGAACTTCTATTCTTCCAATTCTTATAATCCAAAACTCAAAACATGGTTTGTGCTGACGAGTAGGGGCCCATAACACCCTACTCTCTCTCCCTCTTCTCATCCTAAGAAGAGACTCTACACTGTTGGAGTCCAACTAAAGGCCTCCTCCTATACATGACCACTTTTGCCCTATATGAGGGTGAGTAATTCCAACACAACCAATTAAATCCCTTCAAAAATCAAAGCAAAAAAAATAAAGGAAAACATTCAAGAAAAACCCATTTCAATCCCTCCCAAACATATACAACAAGCACACAAACATACTTATGCAAAAAAAATGACTTAAGCATGAAACACAACATGAACCAAAAGAGGTTGAAGGGTTCCTACCTTCACAATAAGGTTATGGAAATTGGAAAATTTGAGATCAGCTTCCCGTCTTTCTCCTTCTCCTTCAATCCTGAATTGCTCTCTAAAACTAGAGATTGGGTGAACACTCATTCTCTCTCAAATTTGCCTCTAAATAAGATACTAACTCACCCACCTTCAAAATGTGATAACTCCCCCACTTTTCTAAAGGTTTTAGATACTTCTAACTCAATTAGTCATGAGGCTAAACATAAGGTGGAGTTAAACTTATCCAATTCATGGAGAAACAGTCAATTTTCGCAATAAAGTAAAAATGGGATATTTGGTGGACCATGAAAGTCAACAAAAGGGGCTAGGGGGGTGGAAAATGTCCCCAACCCATACCCATACCCCTTAGGTACTTTGATTTCATATTTTTGGCCTTTAGGATTAATTAGGGACCTATTAAAAGCTTGTAAATTTTAGGACTTTCTAACAAACTTCAAAAATGTAGATTACTCACTAATCTTTATTAGGGTAATTAATCTTGATCACTAATTGATTAGTAAAAAGGTCACTAACCTAGTCCAACTTAGATCTTTAGGTTACTCGGTTAACCCTAACTATCATGCTGGAATGCATATACAATTCACAAGTGTCAAGCGACACTGAAAAATCATTGTTACAAAACATTAACACTTAATGATTACAAAATGATACATTCATTCAATCTACGATACAAATAAAATAAAAACAATTGGGTTTGTATCTTTTGTTAGAATCAATCCTAGTTTTCACAAATGGTACATAGGGTTTAGTTCCGTTTCTCTGTTAGATTTCTTGGCTAAAATATCTTGTACACTCATTGCACACATCAGTAGCTCAAGAAAATCACATGCATACATACATACATACATACATATATACATACATACATACATACATACATACATACATATATATAACTAACTTATCAAGGAACTCACATAAATTAAAACATCCATATTTCAAATAACTAGTCATTTATCTCATTTCTACTCATATTCTTAACCATTAAAATTGCATAATCAAAGTGTTAATTCTGCATTCACTTTCTATACTACTTTATCAGTATGCATGTTCATAAAATATTAAATAACATATTTAAACATCTGAAAGTAAAATATCACACCACATAAAATAACATAATAATGTTCAGTGTATTTGATAGTGTCTCAACATATTGGGTCACAAGTATCAAAATAATAATATATCAACTATGCTATAATGGGTTGGGGCAAGGCCTCACATCCTCCCCCATTAGGCATGAAATTCCTCCTAGAATTTATAAAAAAAATATGGGTACTAAGATCACATCCGTGCTACATCCTTCCATGAAGTTGTAACCTCATCTTAACAATCCCACTAGACCCTAACATGGTCTAGCTCTCAGCCTCGAAGAGCTAGGGTATGTCAAGCAATAATATGGATAGGCTCTAGCACTAACTACCCATCTGACTCCACCTGCAAGGCATTCCAATCTATAATGTGAGACTCGTCATAAATGTATCCTTTAAGTACTAAAATGTGAAACACATCATGGATGTGTGATAGGTTAGGTAGAAAAGCTAGATGATATGCAATTGGTCCTATCATCTTTAGGATCTCAAATGGTCCAATGAACTGGGGTGCTAACTTAGAGCCCTTTCTAAATCAAATCAGACTCTTGAGTAGTCACACCCTCAAGAAAACTCTATCTCTAACCTGATACTCTTGATCTAACCTCTTCGCATCAACATACTTCTTTTGCCTATCCTGTGCCTCTCTCAGGTGCTGTCTAATTAGGATCACTTGTTGTTCCATCTCTTTGACTAACTGAGAGCCAATAGATACTCGATCCTCAATCCTATCCCAACTCAAGGGCATTTTACAAGGTCTTCCATACAAAGCCTCATAAGTGGGCATACTTATGGAGGAATGGTGCCCATTGTTATAGGAAAACTCGACAAGATGTAAGTATTCCTCCCATATGACCTAATGGTCCATCACATACATATATAATATGTCCTCCAAAACTTGACCACCAGTTTAAGGATGGTACATTGTACTAAGATTAAGCCTAGTGCCCAATACTACCTGCAACTCTCTCCAAAAAGATGAAGTGAATAGTGAGTCTCTATTTGAGATGATCTTATGGGGAATGCCATGAAGTCTAACAATGTCCCACAAAAAAATTGGGCTATGTCTCGTGTTGTGTATGTAGTACGCACAGGTGAGAAATGGGCAACCTTGGTCAATGTGTCAAATATCACCAAAATGACATCATGGCAACAAGATGACATGGGAAGAGCAATAATAAAATCCATAGATATAGCATCCCACTTCCACTCTACAATATCATGAGGTTGAAGAAGCCCACCAAGTTGACGGTGCTTTACCTTCACCCTTTGACACTCAAGGCATCTCACAACTATGTTAGCAATCTACACTCTCATGCCTAGCTAGTGAAACAACTATCTCAGATCTACATGTGACTTCTTAACTCTGGGGTGCACTGCATAAGGTGCTCTATGAGCCTCCAGTATAATGAGCTTGTGCAAAACCCCATGTATATGTCCTTTATGACACAAAAGTCCATTGAACTCCAAGGAATACTCTAAATACTTCCCCTCTAAGGGTCTCTTAGAATGCACCATCTGACTAACTTCTGCATAAGGCTCGTCTATTGGCAAGTGTTGTAGGATTCACTCTCTCAAATTGGTGCAAGTAGTCATAGATTAAAGCTCATGGAACCTTCTACTTAAGGCATTTGCAACCACATTCTCCTTTCCCTTGATGTAATGAACATCAAAATCATACTCACAAAGGAAATCCATCCACCTTCTTTGCCTAGCATTAAGGTTTAGCTAAAAAAATATGTACTGCAAGCTCTAGTAGTTAGAATGAAGCTCAAATCTATAACCTAGAAGGAAGTGTCAGCACCTCACTAAAGCATAAAGTACTACCCCAAGCTCTAGGTCATGAGTAGGGTAATTGAGTTCATGAGTCTTCAACTTCTTAGACTCAAAGAAAATAGGTCATCCATCTTGCACAAGGACTACCCCTATACCATCCAAAGATGCATCTTTGCACACCACAAAATCCACAGAAGGATCTAGCACTGCTAGGATTGGTGCACTCGTGAGGGCTCTCTTGAGCTCTTGAAAAGCTCTATCACACTTCTCTATCGACTCGTACTTCTTCCCCTTTTTTTGAAGCGATGTGATTGGATGTGCCAATCTAGAGAATCCTACAATAAAGTGTCAGTAATATCCTATTAGTCCCATAAAGCTCCTCACTTTAGTGACACTGGTGGGTGCTGGCCAATCCATGATGGCCCTAATCTTTGATGGGTCTACTAAGACACCATCACCTGATATGACATGACCCAAATAATGTATCTTAGGTCTATAGAATGCACACTTCGACAAGCTGCCATACAACTAATTCTCTCTCAACTTTTGCAATACTTGTCTCAAGTGCTCTTCATGCTCCTTCACATTTCAAGAATAAATTAGAATGTCATCAAGGAATACAACCACGAACTTGTCTAAAAAGGTATGGAATACTTCATTTGTGAGGCTCATGAATACAACTAGAGCATTCGTAAGGCCAAATGGTACCATGGTGAACTTGTAGTGTCCATACCTCATATAGAATGAAGTCTTGGGGATATCACTATCCACAATCCTTAACTGATGATAACTCAACTTTAGATCAATCTTTAAAAATAATCGAGCACCCTACAACTGATAAAAGAGATCATTAATCCTGGGAAGAGGATATTAATTCTTGATGGTTACTTTGTTCAACTACTAATAATCAATACACAACCTAAGTGATCCATCCTTATTTACAAAGATCACTGGTGCACCCCAAGGTGGCACACTAAGTCAAATATGCCCTTTCTCTAAGAGTTCCTCCAATTGGGTCTTTAGCTCACTAAGCTCATGAGTAGTCATCCTGTATGGTGCTCTCAATACTGGCTCAGCTCGTAGCACAAGATCAATATGAAAATCTACTACTCTAGGTGGAGGCATACCAGAGAGCTTTGAAGGAAACACATCTACAAATTCCTGCAAGATTGGAAAATCATCGAGGCATGGATCTCCCTCTGAATCTTCCTCTTTGTCACTGATGGTGATAGCAAACAACTAACATCCCTTTTGCATGCACCATCTAAGCTACATAGTGGAAATCATACCAAGGGATATTGGTGTCTTTACTTTGTAGATCACTCTAGAGATCCCATATTCATCCACACATTCTACCCTCTTTTGTTGACAATCCATCTTGGTGCTATGGGCATAAAGCCAATCCATGCCAAGGAAAACATCATAAGAACCTAGAGGGGTAATGTGTAGATTAGACATCATGGATATGTCTCCAATTTGAATCTAGCAATTATGCACCATGGAACTAACTGACACTCTGGCTTTTAAGGCTAACTCTACTTCCCAACTGACATCCTGTCTAATTGCCATGAGCTCGCAACACGCCACTACATATGGAGATATAAAAGAATTAGTAGCTCTAGAATCAAATAAAGTAGCGACCATATGACCCTGTATTATACTTATGGCCTTGATAACTGTGGCCTAATGCTCAGCTTGGTGGTTGTCAACCATTGCAAAAACTTTGTGGGATTTGCCCATATCACCAACTGTCAGCTCTAAAATAGCCCCTTGCTGACCACTGGATGATTGTCCCTGTGGAAACTCTCTAGCTATATGACCCATTCCACCACAAGTGTAGCATGGTCCCCATGTATAAGACCATACACCCTATGATCTAGACTGCTATGGGCCTCCTAAACTACTAGATCCAATGTATCCACCCCTGGAAGACTATTGAGTCTTCATTGACTATGACTTTGGGCATTGTACCTTCTAATCCTATTTGGGACCTTGTGACTACCATTGTTTGGGCTTGGAGCCCTAATAACCCTCTAAGGCCTTTGCTACTATTTTTTCTACTGAGATTGTTGGCCCTTAGAGGACCCTGCTATATAGTTTTGAAACCCTGTCTACCCTGAGTACCCTCAGCAACTAGTGCTATCTCAACTACCTATCTGAAGGTGGTAGGAAAGGCCAAATGGATTGCACCTTAGAGTGATAAATTTAGTCACATGATGAAGTGATTTACTTGCAGTTTCTCATCCTTCATGTATTCAATATATGGAAGGAGCTCGAGAAACCTGCTCTCATACTAAGCTACTATGAGACCACTCTAATGTAGAGAATGAAATTCCTCTATCTACTTCTATTTGAAGTGCTTAGATAGGTACCTCTCCTGGAATCTCTCCAAGAATGACTCCCATGTGAGGGTATCCATCCTCACTCCTCCTATAATATCCTCTTGATGCCACCAATTGGAGGCATCTCCCCTCAGCTAATGGAATGTTAGATGTGCCTTTAGATTACTCCTATAAGGACATAATTCAAAGCACTACTATAGACTTTGTAACTAGGCCTTTGCTACTATTTTGTCAGTGGAACTAGTATAGTATGGTGGTTGGAGTCATATCAACTCCCTAATATCATCCCCTACATGTCTAGGAGGTCTATCAAGTGGTGGTCCTCTCTGATTTATCGACTCACCCTCATGCTCGCCCTGCCCCTCTACCTACCTCAGTGGGGGACTCCTACTCCTTTCTCTACCATTGGGCCTACCTCCTCTAGGTCCCTGTGCTTCCTCTTCAAGAAACTACTACCCTAGTTGTGCTACGAGTGGTAGTCTCTACTGAACTACTCCAATCAATGTCTGAAGGGCATCCAAAATATCTTGATTTGGGTTCAGTGGTGGAGGTGGAGGTGGTAGTGGTGGTCCATCCTCTTGTTTTGCTCTACCACCTCTCTTCCTACAACCTCTACCTCATTGGTTGCTTCATGTGATGGGAGGCATCCTACACAATTTAAAGTTTTGATTAAGTTTTAGAAGCATAATGGTTTTAGATTCCTAGTGTTGAACATGGGCTCTGATACCAAAATGTCATGCACAAAATACAAGAGCAAAAACACACACAATTTTTTAAAAAAAAAGATGAATAACACCACTAAATTTGATATGTTTATTTTCACAAATTAAAGCATAGGTATAATGTAAAATAGATACAGGTTCTCCTAACAATGATCTGACTTCCCAATTAAGTTTATAATCATGAGTAGGAATAGATCGTTAAATTTGAACATTCATTATTAAATTGATTTCGACGTTTGTTTCATTACTTACTTTAATTATAAAATTATATATATATTTTTTCATTTACTTTTCAATATTCCATGCATAAAGTCGACAAAACATTAAAATCTATTAACACTACTAGTACTAAAAGACTAATTAAAAATGCTAACATTAAAACATTCTAATTTAATCCAACTATTTACTTAAATATTTAAAGTCTAAATTAAACTCTTTCCATAACTAATCTATCTAATTAATTAAAATTAAATAAAATATCTAACATTAACTTAAACAAAATATTAAACTAATAACGAAACTAACTTATCTAAATATAATCTAACATTAAATTATTCTAACTAGAATATACTAAATAACTAATATACAAAAACATAATAATTAAAATTACTTAAAACTAACACTAACTAAAACTCAAATATAAAATAACAAACTAATTATAACTTTAATTATACTAAAATTTTAAACTAACATCACTAAATACAACTAACCCCTTAACCATCCCCACCTACCTAAACCCTAGGCCACATGTCAAACTCCCTTCCCAATGACTGGCCATTTCCCTATGTCTCCCCATGCATACCAATGAGGGGGATCTAAAAAAAACATAGCCCAAAAAGGCTTAAGGAAAGGTATGCCAGGTTTTAGGAAGAATGAATAAGGGATGATCACAAAGTTTAAACCCAAGCTTGCACTTTAAAATCTACCCCCCAATTCCATTCGCTGGTACAACTGTCATGTCAGACACCCCCCCTCCCTCTCCCACCCATTATTAGCATTGAAATGCCTACCCAAGTCAACTCCAATTGAAGGTGGTGAAGCAGTTGAGGGAGGATATATAAGAGTTTAGGGTGGAGGGTGGTAAACACAAGATCTTTTCCCACTCCAAATTGCCCACATTCATGCCAATCTCATCCTTCACCTGGCCCAAGGATGATGCAGGTTTGCCTAGCCACCCAACTTCCTCCATTTATTATGGAAGAAACATAAACTTAATTAGGTGGTCACAGGATAAAGTTAGGATTAAATAGCTTAGATATTATTATTTTTATTTTTTTTGTTTATTTTTTTGAGGTTATAAATAATATTTGGGTAAAAGCACAAACCTGTGTCACCTTTTGTGATATCTTGTACCATTTTGGTCAGAATGCTTTCAGCCGTAATCGATCCGACCGTACACACGTGGCAGTTTCGCGCGCCTACATGGCATGTACCATTCCGGCCGAAACTGGTTCGGCCAAAAGTGTTACGACCGAAACCCGAAAAGGGAATAAAACTCTGCACAAACCTCTAGCGGCTATCATTGTTACTGTTGCGGTTTATGAATGTTTGGAGAGCGGATTAAGAGTTTCGGCCGTAACTGGTTGGTGGCTTTTCCCTCCCTATTTTTTAATAGTTTTTAAACGTATTTTTTGATTAGTAGATGTTAATCGTACTTAAAATAGTTGTTTTTTACGTATTTTGTGAGTGGAATGCTTTAAATTATTTATTTTTTAATATGTTTAAATTATTTAAATTATTTTAGATTATTTAAGAATGGTATTTAAATTAATTTGTTAGCAAAAATGTAGTTAAACATGATATAAAAACGTAGAAAAACATTAATTAAAAGTGTAGAAAAATATTAGGAAAAACATTAGAGTAAAATATAGAAAAACATTAGTTAAAAGTGTAGAAAAATATTAGGTTAAAATATACAAAAACATTAGGTTAAAATATAAAAAAACATTAGGTTAAAATATACAAAAATATACCTTCTAACATAACCTTATATTAACTACAATCATAACCCATACCACATTCTAACCATAACATAGGCCCTCTACTAACCGAATGAACCACACTTAGATATTGATGATGTTCATTTTAACAACTAATTATTGTTAGGTAATAATGATTCTTACATTACCAAATGACACATAATGACCTCATGATACATTTCTAAGTATTTTTATCCATATATATGTTAAGGGGACCTAGGGACTCCTACTAGGTCATTACGTCTGTTATAGGTTGTAATAGGTATTCATATGTTTACTAGCACATAATAGGTATTGTTAGGTAATAATGAGTCGTACATTACCAAACAACACATTACTTGATCACTTATGTCAACTGCATTTTTCAATACGTTATCCATACATGTGTGTCTTAAGGGGACATAGGAGTCGAAATAGGTTATACTATTTTTTATAGGTTAGATAATAAATCTTAATATGTATTATTAGTATATAATAGGTCTTATTAGGTAATGATGATTCTTACATTACCATATGACACATAACGACCTCATGATACATTTTTAGGTATTTTTATCCATATATATGTTAAGGGGACCTAGGGACTCCTACTAGGTCATTACGTCTGTTATAGGTTGTAATAGGTACATTCATATGTTTACGAGCACATAATAGGTATTTTCAGGTAATAATAAGTCTTACATTACCAAACAACACATTACTTGATCACTTATGTCAACTGCATTTTTCAATACCTTATCCATACATGTGTGTCTTAAGGGGACATAGGAGTCATAATAGGTCATACTATTTTTTATAGGTTCTAATAAATCTTAATATGTATTATTAGGATATAATAGGTCTTATTAGGTAATGATGATTCTTACATTACCAAATGACACATAACGACCTCATGATACATTTTTAGGTATTTTTATCCATATATATGTTAAGGGGACCTAGGGACTCCTACTAGGTCATTACATCGGTTATAGGTTGTAATAGGTATTCATATGTTTACTAGCACATAATAGGTATTCTCAGGTAATGATGAGTCTTACATTACCAAACAACACATTACTTGAGATCACTTACGTCAACTGCATTTTTCAATACGTTATCCATACATGTGTGTCTTAAGGGGACATAGGAGTCATAATAGGACCTCATGATACATTTCTAGGTATTTTTATCCATATATATGTTTTAAGGGGACCTAGGGACTCCTACTAGGTCATTACGTCTGTTATAGGTTGTAATAGGTATTCATATGTTTAAACTAGCACATAATAGATTGACCTTACTATCAACCTTAATAAAACTATATCCCATTTACTTTATTAACATTCTTAACTCTAATTCAAACTAGTAAATTAAGTCATGAGTTCTAAATTGTAAATTAACATTTGCTAACTAAACTCATTTACTTATCTAGTAACAATTTTTTCTATCCCTATGTCCTAACTGTCATCTACACTCTGGGCCATAATCATCAAAGCATTTACATCAAAATTTAGATTTTAGTCAAGAATTATATTTTTTTATTGCATGTATGTACATGTATGCACTTAGTTATCATTTAATCAAGAAATTTTATTTTATTTTTATTGCATATACATGTACATGTACGAATATTTATTTTTCACATTTGCATGAGCATGTTACAATGTACATTAGATATGGTCTCTAAGATAATTTATTTTAAAATACATATGTATGTTACATGATTGTTCATTTAGCACCATACATTTAATGTTGTGTATTTATATGTACATGTGTTTCAAATTAAATTTAACTTTTAATTATTTTAATTTAAATAGACTTGTATGTTTATATTTGTATATATATTGCATGTGCAGATCTCTAGATATTTATCACTCAGATTGTAGCTTCACATTCATATTCTCATATTTATTTTCATATATACACTATGGCATCCAGTTCTGCAGATCATGCTCTTGCATCCTCAGGGGATGCCAGTGTTCGTGGTGGGGGTTAGAGTGCTAAGTCTGGTAAAACACGTAGAGCGACCTCCACCCATGATAGACAGCAGTTATTTAGAGATACAGTGGCAAGATTATCTCATGCTATGCAGGTTTTAGATAGCTCGCTTTCCTCTTCTACCACCTTCCCTAATAGGGAGAAGGTTATAGCGATGCGAGAGGAGTTATTTCGTATGATTCAGAAAGTTGAATCATACAACCCTTTTGATGATATGAGCATTGAGACATTTTATTCTTCTTTATCTCGTAGTGTCACTGGCACTGTGAAGTACACACAGATTGATACTGAGGTTTCCACCGGCATGGTGAAAACCATGTTTCCATCTTACGCACATCGTCGTAGAGTCAAAGGCTACTCTATGACAAAGTGTACTGATCCACTTGTTGCACCATTGATGTATCCTCATTGGTTGGCTACTCATCATAGATGGCCACAGAAGGATGAGTTCCCCCTATATTTCTGTAAACAATTGTTTGCAGAATTTCATTTACACTATGATGTTGACTATACAGATTATCCACAGCATGTTGGGCAGGGTCGAGGGAGACTTTTTGATAGATTTAGACCCGCGGACACTCTTGCGCCTATTAATAAATGGGCAATGGTGGGTCCAAACCTTTTGGTTATGCCGAGAGGTCCACAGATGGCTACTACAGGTGAGAGTGTTCCTGATGACACAATTAGGACACAAATTTTTTTGAGCATCGCCACCATCGCCACACAGTTACATGAGATTTCTTCTAATTGATGTAGTCGATATATGCTATGGTCTCGAGGTACTATTCCCACAGCTACATCATCTAGCACACTTGTTGATGATGATTATGGAGTTGCAGACATACCTTCTCTTGTAGACATTTCTGCAGTCTTAGAGGTGGATGCATTGCATCATTTGGCATCATATTTAGCATCTGATCTTTTAGATGCATATCGAGCATTATCTACACTCTCAGGGATTCCACTTCGTGACATGAGCTCTCAGATTAGACATATTTTGTCACGTACAGCAGTCCCAGAGGATTCACAGAGGTAGGAGGACATTCCTGCACCTTCTACTACTCCTACTGCTACACAGGCCCAGGCTACAGCACCAGCCCCAGCTACTCAGGACCCTACAGCACCCCCCCTACTTAGGATCTCAGTGGCACCATACAGCCTGGTCTATTTACTTCCATGCTTTCAGATCAAGGCTGCACTATTGACTTGGATGCTAATACTATTTTTTCATTACATGATTCAGATATCAGTCAGATCGGCAGAGCATTACATAATGCTATGGTAAATATCTCTATATGTTTAGATTTATTTTTATTATAGTAAATAATATGTCTATATGTTTAAATTAATGTATATGTGTGTGTTTGTGTATGTGTTATAGGGTTTGACTGATAGTATGTTACGTTTTGCTGATCTGCAAACTGTGCCGACAGATCCTACATGTCGTGAGTCCCAGGTATACATTACAATTTATATATATATATATATTTGATTTATATACATGCAGATCTTGATATAATTTGTCTGTACACATAATTAAATGGCTCACTTGTTATCATTTGACACAGGGTTCAGATGCAGCTGATAGACCCTTTTGGGGACAAGGCCCAGGATTAGGAGGGGGGATGTAGCTGATTAGATCATATTGGCCTTTTATTTTACTACACACATGTTATGTCTAGATACATATTTATATGGACAGTTTGATGTTTTATATGTTATTTCCATATGCATACATTTTATATCCAGACACTTTGATGTCTTATATGTTATTTTTAGATACATGGTTTATATGGACACTTTTATGTTTTATATGTTATTTCTAGATACGTGTTTATATCATGGACACTAAATGATTTTTTATATGTTATTTCGAGATACATGCTTATATGGAGATTTTGATGTTTTATATATGTTATTTCCAGACATTTGATCTACATGATCTATTTTTATACATTTAATATGGGTACATTATATTCTCCAGATATATGCACATGTATGTTATTGATCTTTTAATGTAGACGTCTATTTTATTGATCTTTTGATGTCTTCATCTTTTATGTAACTTATGTATGTGTTATGCACATGTTTCTATATATGTTATTCATATTTTCAATATTCAAGTTTACATGTATATGTATAGTTATTCATCTTAATGCCTTAATCTAAGTGTAATTAACTATATAATTTTAATGGTCAATGTACATAACAATATAACATATATTTAATGACATGTCTTAATTAACTATATTTAGTCTAATTATATTTAATGTAGATCATGTATTAACTATATTTAATGACATGCCTTAATTAACTATAATTAACTATATTTAACCTAATTAACTATAACTAGTTCTATATTTAATCCTATTAACTATATTTAATCTAATTATATTTAATATCTTACTAATTAACTCTATTTAATGACTTAATTAGTTACTCTATTTAATGACATGTCTTAATTAACTATAATTAACTATATTTAACCTAATTAACCATAACTAACTATATTTAATCTAATTATATTTAATGTCTTAATAATTAACTCTATTTAATGAAATGCACCTTAATTAACTATATTTAACCTTTAAATTAACTATATTTAATCTAATTATATTTAATGTCTTAATAATTAACTCTATTTAATAACTTAATTAACTATATTTAATGACATACATTCTTAATTAACTATAATTAACAACATTTAATTAATAAAATATAATGTACATGTAATTATATGTAACATAGTTCATATAACATATACATGTAATCTTAACATAACGATTATATACAAACATAAAGAATGTATCATATAAGAACATATAAAGATTATATGTACACATGCAAATACATACAAATACTAAAAAGGTTGTCTTAAGGGGAGGTCCTAAGAGACCTGGTCTTAAATGAGATATCCATGTCAAATTTAAATAAAAATAACAATACATGTCTAATTTTTCATATGCAAGATAAATGATCCAATGTACAAAAAATTATATAAAACAAATATCCTATCAATATTAAATATGAAAGTATAAGAGCTATACAGGCATAACTCAACTAGAGCTCCACAATAAGTACATAGGTAAACTAGAGCTCCACAAACAATGTATTGTTAGGATCCTCTCTACTTTTTATTATCTCTAGAAGTTTTTCGTGTTCTTCAATAGGAAATTTCCACTTTTGATTTCCACGACGTCCTTTTCTTTGTACTTCTTCAAATTGTAATTTGGTTGCTATAACATGGTTACTATAGTGTAAAACCTTTTCTCTAGGCTTGTATTCAATAAATTCAATACCACTACCAATTACCCTTGTTTGTTGATAATATGTTCCTTCAATAACAACTGATCCAATTGGATATGACTGTTCATCAGCATCTATAGTTCCTTCTAGCAACTTGTGTTTTGCTTTTGTGCATCTTAAAAGATAATAGTCCACATTTTCTGCATTATCTGGTAAGGCTTGAACTGCAAAAATATCTCCTGCATGTATATAAAAAGAGAAATATAAATTAATTTAAAAATATATATACATGTATATTAATTTATATATATGTATATATGCACACAAACCTGCCACAACTAAATCAGAAATGCGCTCATAATCAGCTGAATATATAAGATCATGAATGTCAATGTCAATGTCAACATCTTCAAAAGGAGGCTTTCTAACTATCTCCTTCAAATCCCAATGTGAAACATATCCATTCTCAATATTTTCACATGCACTCACTACATTGTCCTTAATGCAATCATCACAAAAACATGTTTTCTCTCTTACTTTAAGTACTGGAGGTTTATGGTTTCCTGAAGTCATCACTTGATGTAAACTTCTAATTCCAGGAATCGTTTGACAATTGTAAGGATTAGATCGATCTATATCTGTTACAAATACAAAAACTAATTGTCATATTTCAAAATAAATATTTAATTAAAAACTCAACTTGATTTGAAAAAGACATTAAAAATAAATATAATTTAGTTCACCTTTCACCTCCCAAAAGTAACGCTTATTGTATTCAGTATCTCGAGTAGCAAAATGAACTTTGCACCATTCAACAATATGATTTGCGCTCTCTATCCTATTCCCTGTATGTACATAAAATATGCATGTATATATAAAATTTAAAACATATGCTATTAGAGTATTAAACATGTACATTTAAAAAATGCATATATTTACCTGCAAGTTCATGTTGTCGAAGTGCACATTTTATACATGCTCCTGCTCCATCATGCTCCCCTTTTTTGTGTCCACTTTCAAAGAAATTCCATAAAAACTTAACATTGGTTCTAGCATGTTGCATTGCTAACCAATTAAATGCTTTTGCAGATTTGAATTGTCCTGTGAACGTGAAACATGATAAGTATCTACAATTATCCAAGTACATATATTAAATAGAAATAGACATGTCCAAATAAATACAAGTTAAAATAAAGTTAAATAAATGTGTAATTATTTGGTGTACATACTAACCTACACATCCATCAGACCAAATCCAGTGCTCTGAAAAATTTATTCCACGATTTTTGAGATCTTCAGAGAACATTGCAAAACAATGAGCCACATAACTCCTGTCATGAACTTTATCATCGCTAATATAGAAATGAACCTCTTTGATGATGATGCATTCATTTTCATCCAATCTTTCTATCTGATCCACCTCAAATTGTGCATGTCTACAGGTCACTTGCACAAATATTGCAACTTGTTCAGAATGATAATATTGGCTTTGGAGCTCTGTATGAGGTGCAAATGTATAATTCTCAGAAAAATCTACAATTGAAAGCATACAACTAGGTGGAAAACAATAGTTGGAATCACAAAACTGTTTAGCTTGCCATCGTGCACCATGACAATGTTGGATATGTGGATATATCAATGGACGGAACTTGGCCATGAACTCATCATAATGCAATTCACTCTCCTTCAATACAATTTTTCTAGATTCATCCCCTCTATTATTTTGGTATGTCTCATATTCATATCTCATCCATGAAACTGGTGTGGGTTCATTAATATTCTCAACTTGCATAATTTGAGAAAATTTGTGTAAATTTGCACAAACTTCACACTGATTTTTGATGCATTGCACTTTGAATTCATCTGAATCTTCTAATTTATCACATAATATGGACCTCACAAATTGTGTTGTACTGCTAGGGATGACCAAATTAGGATCAAGTATTGCCATAACTTTTTTAAATGATTGCAAGTGTAGACCAAATTCAACATGATTTCTACAACAACAAGTTTCTTGCATCTTATTTATGCGTACAAAAGAAGGAGGTAAACTCTCAAACATTCTTTGACATATTTTGACATTTGAAAATTCTTGTTTGAATGCTTCAAAAAGTTCACTTTGAGTTATATCTATGAAATGTTTTGGACGTTCAATTTTGTCCCTTGTTTCTTGATCTTTAATTTGTATAGTATCACGCCTGTTGGAAGAAACACGAGAATGTGTGGTCCAAAATTCAATAACTTATCTTTTTACTTCTTCAGAAATCTTGTCTTTTTGAGGAACTCTACAAATAGTCACCCAGTTATTCTCAATGTTATCATCTAGCATATTTCTCCTCTTGATGTATCTCTGGACAGTTCTTCTAGATATATGTAGTACATCAGAAATTGCACGTACCTGTTTTCTATGTGTCAATTTTCTACTAGATATAGTAGTCATCAATGCTCTACGTGCATTACTCAAATCACCTCCTCGAGTTGTGTTGTCAATTTTGTTATAAGCATTTTGCAAATTTTCAACTATTTTTTTATTAATATTATGAGCATGGCTTTTCCTGTTATCAACACCCAACAACTCTGAGACAGGTCTCATATCTCTTCTCCTAAATAACTTGACAAATAATTGTGCTTGTCCAAATATACTTTTATCCTTGAAATATTCATCCCACATGTTCTAACAATGCTTTTTGATAGTGTTATCATTTATCATATCTTTAGATGGAATTTGGTTAAAAAGTAGTTCTTCATCCAAATCCATCAAATTTTTTATGCTTTCTAATTTGTCTCTATCAATAGAACTGCCAATTTTTTCCTCTTCATTACTTTCATTTTCTTCATGAATCTCATCATGTTCAGGAATTTCAGTAGGTTGGTTTTGAGCATGTTTTGTATGACCTTTCATTTTGTCATCTCTTTTTCTATCATATTTCCTTGATCTTTTCCTTTTACTACCCATTCAATAATTCAACCTATAGAAAAAAAATTAAAAAATTAGATTTTACTAAATATCAGCTAATGGTTCAATATATAATACATAAAAATAAAAATAATTAGAAGAGAAAAAAAGCACCTTCAAATTATTCGATCTTTTGCAATATTGATTAAATCCACAAAACAATTGTTGAAAATTGCTTCAAAATTAATTGTTTTTTGCTAATCTTCTTTCAATTTTTGTTGTCCCTGTATATTTAATTATTTAAAAAAGACAAAACAATATTTTTTTATATCAAAAAGTCACACTAACCGCTAGTGGTTTCTCAAGCCGACTAGGGGTTTCGGCCGTAACTGTTCTGGCCGAAACAGTTACGGCTGAAACAGTTCCGGTCGTAACTGTCTATGTGGCAGCCTATGTGGCAGCCAAATAAGCAAAAATCAGAACTTCTGTAAACATCTCACTTTGAAGGCCAATTTGACCTACTAAATTGAAGTATTTTTTAAAACTAAAAATATAATTTAGTAGTTCTCGGAGTCACGATTATGATTGTATAATTTTTTTAAAGTTTTGATTATGAATAATATGTTATAATTTAAAAATATTACAAGTAGGTATCTTAAGATTCAGGAAGATGTCTATTCAAAAATAAGAAAAAAATAGTAAATCATGTTAAATTTTTTTTTTTTTAATGGTGCACTAGAGGAGAGAGTCTTCTTCAAGAATATGTAATTTAAAAAAAAAAAAATGTAGATTTGATGGAAAATGTTTGACGGGAGAAAAAAACTGTCTATTTCTGATAACTTTGACTTTGACCAGTTATAACTTCAAAAATATTAGTCGAATTTTATTTTTTATTTTTTAGTGCACCAGGTATACATGTTAACTCTAACATATTCCAAAATCAAACCAAAATATGAAGATTTGCATATATTTGTTTGATGGGAAAAAAACTATATATTTTTAGTATTTTTAAAAAATTAAAAAATACACTTTAAAAATTCAAAAATAAATAAAATTTTCACTCAATTTAAAAAAAAAAAATTATAGACATAAACTTCATACAATTTTACACATTTCATTAGTTTACATCATCTTCAAATTCTAAGCACAAATGCCACTTTTATTTCATTAAAGTTGAAGACTTTAAATTCTGATATCACTTCTCCTTTATAAAAGGTGACACAGGTTTGTGCTTTTACCCATTTAAATCAAAATTAATAAAAATAAAGTTATTAAAAGGAATCTAATGGAAAGATGCTCTGCTCCAAAAAGGAGATTATTTATTTTTTCCCATATGAACTCCATAGAGCATTTTTTCTCTAGGGGGGTATTTTTTTTCAAGTCCATATGTTTTTCGAAAGTATGGATTTTTGAATGAAATTTATATTTTCATGTTTAAGGGGATGATAATTTTTTTCTTCTGGGTGTTGGAATTTTACAA
Organism: Cupressus sempervirens; assembly: GCA_028749045.1. Lineage (NCBI taxonomy): Eukaryota > Viridiplantae > Streptophyta > Pinopsida > Cupressales > Cupressaceae > Cupressus > Cupressus sempervirens. The sequence continues at coordinate 561,075,641 of CM053792.1, forward strand.
AACATATCTATTTAATCAAGGGGGGAAATATTATTTTGCTTTCTAACGTTGATTATAATCATTGAGTTTAATAATTTGTTAAAAAATAATGCAAGGTTATTTTATCTCCTAAGAATCATGAAAGTAAATTGAAGTCTTAACCATAACATTAAATTTTCTTTAACCTATTTTGAACTTAAAATTGCATAACTATATTTCATAATTTTATCTAATTAAAATTAATCAAGGGAATGCAATTTTGAAGTATATAATGCCAAAGTAAGGTAAAACTTCATTACATCAAAGTTCAAGTAAAACATATGCAAAATAATACTCATTTTTAAAATTTTATTGAACCACCTGATTCAAAGGCTCTGTTGGGAAAGAACTAGGAAGAAAACCTGACATCATAGCCACTTCCACAATAAGTTTAGCAATAACATTTTTACATAAGATTATTATCCTTAGGAGAAATCTCCCAACATAATTGAAATTCAATAACAATTATGAATTTCCTTCTTGGCTCCACAATAGGGAAACCATTACAAAGTTTGCAACACATCAAGGTGATCATGGAGAGAACAAAAAACTGACTAGTAGACAACCAATCATAATATGAAGATAAAATCAAACATTCACTCCCATCTTTGTTTGCACAACTAGTTCATCATTGAACCAGCCTATGGAGAAGGTGGATTTTTCGATAGGAGACATCGGCCACAACACCATAAAAAGTGCCCTTTTGGGGTTATAAACTCAAAAAAATTTGTTCTTCCAATTCTTCTTATCCAAAACTCAAAACATGGTTTTTGTTGACGAGTAGGGGCCCATAACACCCTACTTTCTCTCCCTCTTCTCATCTTGAGAAGAGACTCTGCATTTTTTGAGTCCAACTAAAGACCTCCTCCCATACATGGCCACTTCTACCCTATCTGAGGGTGAGTAATGCCAATACAATCCATAAAATCCCTTCAAAAATAAAAGCAAAAAAAAGCAAAGGAAAACATTCAAGAAGAACCCATTTCAATTCCTTCCAAACATATATAACAAACACACAAACATACATATGCAAAAAAAATGACTTAAGCATGAAACACAACATGTACCAAAAGAGCTTGAAGGGTTCCTACCTTCACAATGAGGTTATGGCAATTGAAAAATTTGAGATGAGCTTCCCTTCCTTCTCCTTCTCCTTCAATCCTGAATTGCTCTCTAAAACTAGAGGTTGGGTGAACACTCATTCTCTCTCAAATTTTTCACTAAATAAGATACTAACTCAACCACCTTCAAAATGTAATAACTCCCCCACTTGCCTAAAGGTTCTAGAGGCTTCTAACTCAACTAGTCGAGAGGCTAACCTTAAGGTGGAGTTAAACTTATCCAACTCATAGAGAAACACTCAATTTTCGCAATAAAGAAAAAATGGGATATTTGGGGGACCATAAAAGTCAACAAAAGGGGCTAGGGGGTTGGAAAATGCCCCCAACCCATACCCATACCCCTTAGGTACTTATATTTCATGATTTTTTGCCTTTAGGACTAATTAGGGACCTATTAAAAGCTTGGAAATTTTAGGACTTTCTAACAACCTTCAAAAATGTAAATTACTCACTAATCTTGATTAGGGTAATTAATCTTGATTACTAACTGATTAGTAAAGAGGTCACTAATCTAGTCCAACTTAGATCTTTAGGTTACTTGGTTAACCCTAACTATCATGCTGAAATGCATATACAATTCATGTGTGTCAAGTGACACTGAAAAATCACTATTACAAAACATTAACACTTGATGATTAAAAATTGATACATTCATTCAATCAACGATACAAATAAAATACAAATAACGAGGTTTGCATCTTTTGTTAGACTCAACCCTAGTTTCTACAAATGGTACATAGGGTTTAGTTCTATTTCTCCATTAGATTTCTCAGCTAAAATATCCTACACACTCATTGCACACATCAATAGCTCAAGAAAATCATGCATATATATATATATATATATATATATATATATATATATATATCAGGGAACTTACATAAATTAAAACATCCATCATTTAAATAACTAGTCGTTTATCTCATTTCTACTCATATTCTTAACTGTTAAAATTGAATAATTAAAGTGTTAATTCCTCATTTACTTTCTACACTACTTCATCATTATACATGTTCATAAAACATCAAATAACATATTTAAACATCTAAAAGTAAAACATCACACCACATAAAATAACATAATAATGTTCAGTGTATCTGACAGTGTCTTGACATAACAAGTCATGAGTATCAAAATAATAATGTATCAACTATGCTATAATTGGTTGGGGTGAGGCCTCACACAAATTCTACATTAATTAAGTAACATTTCCAACATATCAACCTTTTTCTATGACTTTAAAAAAGAGAATAAATTAAAAGAAAAGATATTTTCCTACACCCCTACCCCCTAGCTCCTACCCTTTTCACCCTAAGACTACCCCATTCCAAGGTGCCTAGTTCATAGATGGGTACTTTTTCAGTAGCCAAGAGTGGATGTAGCTAGCAAGAGGTGGTGTTGACATTTTTCAATGAAAGGACCCTTCCTCATACACCGAGTTGTTTTCAAAGAGGGTGTGCTTTTTAATAATTTTGTTTTGGGAGCTACTAACCTATTCCACCCCCAAAACCTTTTAATATCCTTTCCTATTACCAAGGCCATGCATTTTGGGGGGGAAGAATGGTCAAATTCTAAAAGCCATCGACTTCACAGATGTGGAGAGGAGGGTGGTACATTAGGGTGGTCAGATAAGTTAGATTTTGGTTGATCTCCCTTTGTTTTGTTAAGTATTTAGGAATATGTGATGTCCTTAGTGGGTGAGTGGTCTTTTCCTCTTTTCTTATTGTGTTGCATATATGAATAGTGTTTTCTCTTTTTTTTTTGGGTCACGGGACCATCAAACAATTTTGTAATTTATATTATTACCTCTTTACAAATTATTACCAACTATGCTTCATAAGGAAATTTAGGAGTCAAGATCATAGGGAATATTCTCTAGGATTAATTAATTGGTTTGTTATGGGGAGTGGGATATTTTTTTCTACTTCCCATATAATTTCTAGAGAAGAATGTGCATCTATAACTAACTTTTCTTATAGATTTTTAAGCTAAGTCATATAAGGTGCATTTTCTTTCACTTCCACTTCCCATACAATTTCCAGAAAAGAATGTGCATCTAAAACTAACTTTTCTTATAGATTTTTAAGCTAAGTCATATAAGATGTACTTTATTTCACTTCAACTATGAAGCTAAGGTGATTGGTTGATGATGAAATTGATGTTATCCCCAAATCTATATAACCTTAGAGGTTTTATGATGCAAGGTAATTCAAGGCTTATCACTCCAATGTATAGTTTCTATTAGGACTTGAAAATCAAATGAACTAATTTCCATGCATCTGTAATGAACTGTCAAAAATCTAATAACTTTCTTTCTATTGTATCTAATGCATCATATATGATTTTACAATTCAATCACCTATTTTTTGAATTGAGCCAACCATATCAATAAGAATCTCCCACACACAAAAATCATGAAATATTTGCACCAATGGATTTATAGATCAATATGAGGAGGAGTGTTTCATTCACATGACTTCTCCATATTACATTCAATCACATAATTATGAAACTTACAATGATTTACTCAATCTACCTTGCATAAATTTTACAAGGATTATCCTACATGAAGACCCCATAAGATGTAACTTTAAACTAAATGCATTCAACTTCATAGGTGTAAAAGCTTGATCATCAAATTTTAACATGCCTTTCCTTACAATAGATATTTCCATACAAAGACAACTATATACAATTTTTTTAAAACTTCACTTTACACAATCACAACAATATACAATAAGAAGTAGATCACATTTTTCTTTACAATGAAACAACGAAGAAAACTCAACATTCCAACACATTAGGGAGTGACATGGGAAGGATTAGTCTCCCCCCCCCCTTGCCCCCCCCCGCCACACACACACACTAGACTTTCACATCTCCAAGAGTGAAACCCTAATATCATCATAGGAACCATCCTTTCAAAACCTGTAAAACAACACAAAACTTGGAACCATGGAGGCTCACCTCCCATCCTAGGCTTCTATGAAGCTACCCACCAAGTAGGGGAAACAAAATTCAAATGAAGTTTCATTCCAATCTTACAAATGCATAAACATCACATTACAACACTTGAACAACCCCATCCCAAGGGTATTTTACAAGGGTTCACCAATGGAACCTTGAACATAGGGTGAAGGTGTGCCTTCCAAATGGAGACTTGTCATATCAAACAGTATCTATAGTAAACAAATTTCATACCCTTTTAGGGCTATCAAAAAATAACAATTTCAATGCCCTTTTAGGACTATTACAAAACTACAATTTCCATGCCCTTTTTGGGATTTCACAATCATCCTCCAAAAACACTACCATCAGTTGTAACTTCTTTGGAGCCCATACTCCATGAACTTCCTTTATGCACTAGACTTCCCTTATCACCCCCAACAAGATATGAATGATTATGGCATACAATGGAGCCCATACACCATTATTATCAAATACATTTTCAAGTCCAAATAAGCCCTTCAACCTAGACTTCTCTTCCCTTCCCAAAGGGTTAGTGAAGTCCTCACACCCATAACAACACTTAGGTACAAAATCATGGAAAATCTAAAGCAAGAAAATAATAAAAATCCAAACTTCATACTCATCACAACACAACACAACACAACATGATACAAGATGATACCACACATTTTCCTTACAATGACATTCTCACTACCTACATTCACATGAATGCAATACCAAGATTCAACTTCAAAATGGAAGAAATTAACTAGATGGAAAGAAACACCATCCTTGAATTCCTTTGAAAAATAGAAATGAAAGGTTTAGGAAGAACTCCATCCAAGCTTCCAAACCCTTAGTGTCTCTAAAGTTAGAGAGTGGGTGAAAATCCCACTAGTTTGTCCAAGACTCTCTAAAAAGGCTTTTTCACTAACTATTTTGGAAAAAATACCCAACCACTTCCTCTTACAAACTTTTCTCCCCTAAGTTTCTATATTTGACTTAGTGGAACATGGGGAAGACCTCATGTGAGAACTAAATTTTTGAATTGGTGGAAGAATGCATGGGTAAAGGGCCCCTCTAGGCTACCTAGGCATCAACATAGTCAAAAGTAGTCCCTAACATGTTATTTTTAATGGATAGCTTATTTTGACACGAAAGGCACTTTGGGACCACCTAATGACCCTTCAAAACCCTAGTCAAGTCTAATTTTGAATTTCCTCTAATTGTGACCCATCCTATCCCTTTTCAAGTGGGTTTACATAGTCATTAACAAGATAATTAGTTTTAGTGTAAAATGCTACCATGACCAAAAACCTAGGTAACATTTCATTAAAACAAAAAAATCTAAAAGTGTCAAGTGACACATAAAAGCACATTCCACATCATTGTGACATGCCCTTGATGCATCTTTGAGATCAACAATTTCAAACATAAGAAATCTTACATTTACGAAATAAAATACATCACAATGAGGCTTTTAAATCTTCCAAAGATTTTCCTTGGCTAAACTATGTTCACATATTTTTGCAACTTGTTTCTCCCAAAAATTTCCATGGTTGCACTTCCTACACACTAAACTTGAGCATCAGTAGTCCAAGGACGTCATATAAAATACATATCATAAATGCATAAGTATTTAAATGTTACATAATCCATATTAACATAATTCAATGGAATTCCTTTACTTAATCATTTCAATATAACATTCAAAATGTTAAAATATCAAAATCTGCACATCACATTAATATCAAACCAAAAGATCAACTAGCATTCTGAATCACATCATAATTCATTTCTTATCATAATGATGAAATTCTAAATCTATACTATTAAATCAGCCAACATGAAGATTAGTTCCAAATACATATTTTAGGTCAAAATTATTAGAATGTAAGTATCTTAACTAATATCCCTTGATTTAGTTAAATAAAGTTTGGTTACTAACATTATTCTACTATTATTATGAGATAATATATTATAAAATGTATCAATTATTTTAGGTAACAATATATTTGCATAGTCATGTCACATAGTTTTCAGAGTCCAACATAGAATAAATTGATTTTAATTTATTGGTCCATAAAATCTTTCCTTATAATTGCCAAGATATCCACCTAATTGACTTATTACATTACATCATATTGAGTTCTACCATGTAGATATTTATCCAAATTTGATAACAATTTTCATCTTAGGACTATTAATATTGAGTTGATTCATCTTTCCATGATAACCATCTAATTCAATTATCTTAATAGGTCATTGAATATCATGAACCTATTGATGTAGTTTCTAAGTTATTTCATCTCGAGCCTTTATTCCATAGGTCTTAGCTTATTGACCTAGTGCAATTTTAAATAGGGTACTTAGTACATCAATAGCTAAAATATATACATTAGTTTATTTGAGTTCTTAGGTTCATTATAGATAAAGAACATGTCAACCATGACATACTTAGATCCCAAAACCTTCTTACCATCATTTTGTCACAAGGCACATGGTAACAATATATAATTCACATTCTAATACACCAAAGACATAAACATGGCATTTCCAACCTTATGTTTTCTAGCTCTAACAATATTTGTGTTATTAATATTTATAATAGGGTACTAGGGGAGGGGCCTTCTAATACTAGAGGAAGAGGTTTATCTAGAACAACTAGAAGGATTTTTTGATGCTAACAACAAAAACATGGTATGTAGACTACACAAAGCTTAATATGGTTTGAAGCAAGTACCAAGAGCATGGTATGAAAGGCTTCATAATTATCTTGTGAAGATTGGATTTGAGAGGACTGATGATAAAAGTAATCTATACTTGAAGATAGAGAAAGGAAAAGGTATTTTACTATCTAATTTTTTTATTGATGATATCATATTTAGATGTCGAGATACTCTATCTAAGGCTTTTGCAAATGAAATGAAGAAAAAATTTGAGATGTCAATAATTGGAGAGATCAAGTTCTTTGTGTTTTTGCAAGTACATTAGATGGAATATGGTATATACATCACTTAGTCAAAGTATGCAAATGAGATACTGAGAAATTTTAGATTGGAAGATTCAAAGCCAATAAACATAGCTATGGTGATAGGACATAAATTGTTAAAGAATGATGATTCAACAAAGGTGATTCAAACATTGTACAGGTCTATGATTGGAAAATTACAATATGTAGTACACAGTAGACCTGATATTGCATTATCTATTGGGATAGTTGCAAGGTTCTCTACTAATCTTAGGAAGAATAATGAGATATCTGAAAGGAATAGAAGACTATGGTCTATACTATATGAAAAATGACAAATTTGAATTGAGAGCCTACACTAATGCTGATTGGGCTAGAAATATTGATGATAGAAAGAGAACTAGTGGAGGAATATTTTTCTTACAAAAAAGGCTAGTTATGTGGACTAGTGAGAAATAAAACTGCATCTCTCAATATATTGCTGAATCTAAATATGTTGTTGCCACAATAAATTATACAAACATTGTATAGATCAAATAGCTACTCAAATGTATCAAGGAGGAAATCACTGAACCTATGATACTTTATTGTGATAATACAAGTGCTATAATATATCAAAGAATTCTATAATGCATACAAAGACTAAGCACATTGCAATCAAGTATCATTACTTGAGAGAGTTAGTTCAAGATAAAGAGTTGAATATGGAATGTGTTAACACAAAAGAGCAAATAGCTGATATCTTCACAAAAGCATTACCTAAATATAGTCATGAGTATCTAAGAGGTAAACTAGGGGTGATACCCCTATTAAAGGCTATTTAAGAAGCATGAGAAGTGCCTTCCATCAAACATGTTGATTGCCATATGTTACACATTGATGTGGTGGATCTTACTTTAGGAGTTGCCTAAAGTAATCAAAAAGCTGGAGTTTCAAATCAGTCATAAGCTAGGTAACAGAGGTAGAAACTAAAAATCTTCATATCTACATATTCAGATGACAAGTCTTTGGCATTGTTGTCAAAGAGGGAGAAATCCTATTGAGGGAGAAAATACTAAATGAGGGAGAAATCTTCACAGATGAGTGGGATATTTTTGTCAAAGAGGGAGATATAAGAAGTGATCCATAGGGAGTCATAAGGATAAGTTTATTGATTATCTATTGATTAGAATAGAATTTTGTAACCTATTTAGAAGATGAAAGTTGCTGATAAAAGGAGAGATCTCAATACAAAGAATTATTTTCCTTTTGGTATTTTGTTGGTTGTACTAATTAAGTTTGGTTTTCCATTAATGCCAAAGAGGGAAATTATTGAAAATAGATTGATACAAGTATGAATATGTGTTTTAATCATTGTTTTGTTACTAATTTCAAACCTACTACTTGCTGGTAGGAAAATTGTTTAGATGATTTGAGTACTATCATTTATTTTATTGATGAAGAGGATTTGATCAAATGAGGTAAAAATAGAACCTAGAGGAAAGGTTGAATTATGATGTGGAAAAAGAGTACAAGGATTAGTTAAGATAGTAATAATATAATGTTAGAATTCTTTAGAATAACTGAGAGGGGGGAGGGATGAATCAATTATCCAAGGTCTAGATGTATAATTAGATTTTTTTATAACTTAGATAACCCATATCCATAAAAAAATTTCATCATGCATGCATCCATTAGATTATGCAATCACTTTAAACTTGTAGGTTACTGTCAAATCAAGTTTGCATAAATTTAAACATGAAACATATTTAACACAATGATTTAATATGAAAACCTAATTTGAGAAAAGCCACTAGTAACATGCTACTCATTCTCACTCTTCTAAAGTGATGCCCTATGAAAGGCCAACCTTGTTAAAGGTTATAATCCACACTATTAAATGTGACCTGGTTAAAGGATTTCAATCACTCTATTAGGAGTGAGCCTTGTTATAGGACTTTAGATCATTCACTTGGAACGCCACCTAGTTAAATGATTTACAAATGACTGTTAGGTGAACTTTAATCCAAATGATTTATCCTAGATTGGTACAATGATTAGAAAGTAACAATAAGGCTTGATCTGATAACAACTTTCAGCTCCATTTGTAGATTATAGATCTCTATTTTAGTCCTCCATTGTTCTTCGCTTTCACACACTTCAACTTTGATAGCATGTTCACCCTTCAAGCATCCATACCCTTAAGCCTTCATGCTTTTCTTACCAATGTAGTCTCTTCTCTTAGGTCACTAAATGAAGTAGTACACTAGACTCCTTGTCTTCCTTAGGTTCTTACACATGACAACCTTTGCTTTTGATCAGTCATCTCTATAAATAGAGAATTAAGACCTTTTTTTATTCATCCTTCATCATCCATTTTAGGGTTAGGTTGGATTAGGTAGGATTCATTTAATCTACCCCTAATTTCATTTTATTCCCTTCTAGAAACTTCTTCAATCTTCTTTGATTTCACCTCAAAATGGTTCATCTTGAATTTTGTGCCACTAGATCATCAAGATTATCTTCCACATGGTTCACACAAACCAAGAAATCAAACTTGTCATCTTAGATTGATCAAATTCTTTATCTTTCTCATAATGTTGACACTCTAAATTAATTGGCTTTTGGTACTTGGCACATACTATGTTTCTTGAAATCCATTGTCCAAACACTCAGCATGAACTAAAGTTTATTGGTGCTCGACATCAACTAAACTTTACTCAACTTACACTATTTCACTTGGCTTACACTAAAATTGACTTTTCTCAGCTTCAACTAATTTTTTGCTTAGCTTACACTAAATTTGTACCTATTTTAAAAAAATTTAAGCTTGGTAGGCATACTTCATTTAAATTTTTTGTCTAAACTAAATTAGTGTAACCATCCTTTGCAACCTTAAGTAGATTATCAGTCGACTATAATATCACTGTCTTAATTGATACCTATACTCATTTTCCATATCATAACTCAACCTTTACTCTAGGTAGTATTGTTACCTCATTTGATCAAATCCTCTTCATTAATCATAAAAATGATAGTACTCAAATATTCCAAGAAATTGTCTTATTAGCAAGTAGCAAGTTTGACATTAGTGAAAAAATAATGATTGAAACACATTAACATACTTATATCAATTTGTTTTGAACAATCTCCCTCTTTGGCATTGATGGAAAACCAAATTGACCAAACTTGATGTGTAACATATGTCAATTAACTTGTTTGATGCATGTCACTCCTCATTATTCTTAGATGGCCTTTTATAGGGGTATCACTCCTAGTTTACCTCTTAGATACTCATGAGAATCCTTAGGAAATTCTTTTGTGAAGATATCAACTATTTTCTCTTTTTTATTAACATATTCCATCTTCACCTCTTTATCTTGAACTAAATATCTCAAGTAATGGTACTTGATTGCAATGTTTTTTGTCTTTGTGTGCATCATAGGATTCTTTGTTATATTTATAACACATTTATTATCACAATAAAGTATCACAAGTTCAGTGATTTCTTCCTTCATATCTTTGAGTAGTCATTTGATCCATACAATGTTTGTATAATTTACTATAGCAACAACATATTCACCAACAGATTGAGAGATACAATTTTATTTAATGCTACTCCATGTAACCAGCCTTTTTCATAAGAAAAATGCTCCTCCATTGGTGCTCTTTTTGTCATCAATATTTCTAGCCCAATCAGGATTAGTGTAGGCTCTCAATTCAAATTTGTATTTTTCTTGTAGTATAGATCATAGCCTTCTATTCCTTGTAGATATCTTGACCTCCAAATATGTTATCATCAACAAAAAATTCAAATAGTAAAATACCTTTTCCTTTCTCTATCTTCAAGTATAGATTGTTGTTATCATTAGTCCTCTCAAACCTAATCTTCACAAGATAACTATGAAGCTTTTCATACCACGCTCTTGGTGCTTTCTTCAAAACATATAAATTTTTGTGTAGTCTACATACCATGTTTTTGTTGTTAGTATCACCAAATCCTTCTAGCTATTCTATATAAACCTTTTTCTCTAATATTCCATTTAGAAATGTAGACTTAACATCCATTTGAAAAACTTTGAAATCTTTGTATGTAGAGTAAGAAAGCTGAGTTCTTACTCCTTCTAGTCTTACAACAAGAGAAAATGTTTCTCCATAGTCTATCCCTTCTTCTTGTGTATATCCCTTACAAACTAATCTTTCTTTATTCCTTGTGACTTCACCATTTTCATCTAACTTGTTTTTGTATAACCACTTGGTACCAATCACATTTTTATCTTTTGGTCTAGTAACTAGAGTCTATGCCTTATTTTTCTGAATTTGTTCAATCCCTTCTTTCATGACTTTACTCCACTCCACATCTTCTAAGGCATCTTTCAATATTTTAGGTTCTTGCATGCTCAAAAAACATGTATCATTTCTCAACTTGAACTTTATCATTGGTCTAGCATCTTTATCTCCAATAATTTGTGCAACAAGGTGATGTCTCTTAACATACTAAGACAATCTTGGTTCTGCTTTACTTTCTTCATTTGGTCTCTCAACTTCTAAATCACTATGTACATATTTGTTAGGTAGTTCAACATCTCTTTCATTTACACTAATCTCAGAATTAGAACACATGAATGTAACTTGATTCTTGAATACAACTTGTCATTCACAGTATGTGACTCGATAGTCACTAAATCTTGTTGTTGGTTTGCAACTTGATTTTCAACATCTTCTTTAGTAGGCATACCTTCATAAAATTATACAAATGATTTGTATTATTTTGGTTCCTTGATAGGTTCAACCTCATGTACTATATATTCATCAAATTTCACATTTGCACTTTCCACAACTTTGTTAGTGTTAGTATTTAAACACTAATAAGCTTTACTTCTTGCAGAATAACCAAGGAATATACCTTCTTCACTTTTTGCATCTAATTTACCATTCCTAAAATCTTTAAGAATATAACACTTTCTTCCAAATACCTTAAAATATTTCACAATGGGTGAGTATCCATACCATAGTTCAAAAGGTGTTGAATGAGTACCTTTCTTGACTTGTACATGGTTCAAGGTATAGACAACTATACTTACAACTTCTCTCCAATATTTCAAAGCAACATTTTTCTCCATCATGAGTGTCCTAGCACAGCCCATTACAAATCTATTCCTCCTTTGAGAAATTCCATTTTGTGGAGGGGTCTTAGGAGAATATGTTTGTCTTTTGATTCCTCTATCATTACAAAACATTTCAAACTCATTCGATGTAAATTCTCCTCTTCTATCAGATCTCAAACATTTCAATATTTTATCTATTTCCTTCTCAACTCTTGCTAAGTACCATTTAAAGATTTGGAAAGCATCAGATTTCTATTTCAAAAATATAATTATCATCATTTTAGAATAATCATCAACAAACAACATAATGTACTTATCTCCTTTGTAGCTTTCCACTTCAATTGTTCCACACAATTCAATATGAACAATTTCTATTATTCCTTTAGAGATATGAGTCTTGCTCTTAAAACTTGACTTTTTCATTTTGCCTAACTAAAATTGTTTGCAAATTATATTGTCAGGCTTCTTCAACTTAAGTAAACCTCTGACTCTTCTCATGTTACCAATACTAACCAAATTATCAAAATTAACATGACATAACCTCTTATGCCATAGCCACATATCATTAAAATCTACAACTAAACAAGTACCATCCTCTATATCAAGGTAGAATAGATTACTTCTAGTTTGATCACCTTTTCCAATTAGTTTTCCATCAGTATCATATATCTTAGCAATCTTGTTCTCAAACACAACCTTGCAACCCAAATTATTCAGCTGTGACACACTCAAAAAATTATAGTTAAGTCCTTCAACATAATAAAAATTGTCACATAAAATCTTTTCTATGAGTTTGATAGAACCTTTTCCTTTAATCAGATAGAGTGAATAATTACCAAAGCTTACACTATTTCCATCATAACAATTCAAAGTAATGAACTTACTTTTATCTGTAGTCATGTGATGTGAACACCCACTATCAATGATCCATCTATCATTTTTTTTACACAAGATACTAGTGCAGTTGCCTCATCCTCATCAGATTCATCCTTTATTGCAACATACACCACTTCATCAACATAATCGTCAAATCCATCTTTTGTTTCCTCTTTGGAAATGTAGCAAGACCTTTTGCCTTTGTCTTTGTAATCTTTGGTGTCTTCATCTCTTCTACTTTTGTACTTGTCTCCACCTTTGTAATTCTTCTTTTCTGGACATCTAGTAGCAATATGACCAACCTCATTACAATTGAAACACATGATAGGTAACTTACCTTTCAACTTTCCTTTACCTCTATGAAATCTCCTTGCTAGTAGTGCTTCAAGTTGATCTATGTCTTCCTAATATGTATCACTATTAGTGGACACATATTTTTCCTTTTTCTTATTCTCATTAGGTTCTTTCATTGACAATTTAGCTTTGAAAGGAGATTAAAGATTGTCAAGTTTGTAATTATCAAAATTAGATAGCTCAAAAGCAGTGAGCCTACCTACCAAACCTTTAAGAGTTAGATCATTTCTTGGCATACATCTCAGTTCTTGTATTGTAGAAACTCGAATAACATAGATGGAAATTAGTGTTCTCAAAACTTTGCTTATTACAGTATCATCATCTATTTTTCCAATAGCTCTTCTTATTGCATTAACAACATCCTTTATCCTCGAGAAATATTCTCACCTTCTTGCATTCTCACATCATCAAACTTACCTCTAAGACTTTCAAATTTGGCTCTTAAAACATTTTGTGTCACTTGCATAGATATTGTGTAGAGAATCCCATATTTTATTTTCATTATCACAACCCTAATATCATCAAACTTGACATAACTTAGGGCAGACTCAATTTCCAACATTGCCTATTTGTGTTCTTTCTTCTTTTTCAAATTTTTAGCAGTTAGGACTCCAACAAGATTGACATGCTCAACAACAATGGTATTTTGTGTATGATCTTGAAGACCTCCTAGGTGTAGCTTCATCAAAAATTTCCATGCAGGAAAGTGATCTCTATCAAGCTTTGGTACCTATGATCTTTTGCTTCTAGTACCTTCAAACTAGTCCTCTTAAGTAGATGACTTTGATACCAATTGTTGGAATTCTTTAGAATAACTGAGGGGTTGGGGGTGGGGGGTGAATTAGTTATCCAAGGTCTAGATGTACAATTAAAACTTTTCATAGCTTAGTGAATCCATATCCATAAAAAAAATCATCATGCATGCATCCATTAGATTATGTAATCACTTTAAACTTGTAGGTTACTATCAAATCAGGTTTGTAGAAATTTAAACATGAAACATAACATATTCAATAACACATTTGACACAATGATTCAACATGGAAACTCAATTTGGAAAAAACCATGGGTAACATGGTATTCATTCTCACTTTTCTGAAGTGATGTCCTATGAAATGCCAACCATGTTAAAGGTTATAATACACACCATCAAATGTGACTTGGTTAAAGGATTTCAATCACCTTGTTAGGAGTGAGCCTTGTTAGAGGACTTTAGATCATTCACTTGGAATGTCACTAGGTTAAATAATTTACAAATGAGAATTAGGTCAACCTTAATCTTAAGTATTTACCCTAGACTGGTACAATGATTAGAAAATAATAGTAAGGTGTGATCTGATAAAAAATTACAACTCCATTTACAGATTATAGATCTCTGTTTAATTCCTCAATTCTACTTGGCTTTCACACACTTCAGCTTTGATAGCATGTTCACCCTTCAAGAATCTATTCCATTAAGCCTTCTTGCTTTACTTGACAATGTAGTCTCTTCTCTTAGGTCACTAAATGAAGCAATACCCTAGACTCCTTGTCTTCCTTAGGTTCTTGCACACAACAACCTTTGCTTCTAACTAGCCATCTCTATAAATAGAGAATTAAGATCTTTTGTCATTCACCCTCCATCATCCATTTTAGCGTTGGTTAGATTAGGTAGGATTCAATGAATCTACCCATAATTTCATTTTATTCCCTTCTAGAAACTTCTCCTTCAATCTTCTTTGAATTTTTCTCAAAATGGTTAATCTTGAATTCTATGTCATCATATCATCAAGCTTATCTTCCACATGGTTCACACAATCCAAGAATTCAAACTTGTTAGCTCAGATTGATCAAATTCTCAATCTTTCTCATAATGCTGACACTTGACATTAACTAGATTTTGGTGCTTGGCACATACTGCATTTCTCGGCATCTACTGTCAAAAAAATCAACACAAACTAAAGTTTACTAGTGCTCAACATCAACTAAACTTTACTCAACTTACACTGTTTCACTTGGCTTACACTAAAATTGGCTTTTCTTAGCTCCAATTGATTTTTTTCTTGGCTTATACTAACTTTTCTCAGCACCTACTATGTAGAATGTTAAGCTTCGCAGACATGTTTCATTTAACTTGTTCTTCTAAACTTAATCAGTGCAACCATCCTTTGTAACCTTATGTAGATTATCAATCCACTATAATATCACTATCTTAACTGATCCTTGTACTACTTTTTCATATCACAATTCAACCTTTCCTCTAGGTGCTATTGTTATCTCATTTGAATAAATCATCTTCATTAATCAAACAAATGATAGTATTCAAATCTTCTAAGCAATTGTCGTACTAGCAAGTAGAAGGTTTGACATGAGTGACAAAACAATGATTGAAACACATTATCATACTTGTATCAATATTTTTTCAACATATAGTGCATTGATAATCTACTTAAGGTTGCAAATGATGGATACCCTAATAAATTTTAGAAGAAAAAGTTAAAAAAAATTATGTCTGCCAAGCATAATAATTTGCATAGTAGGTGCCAATAAAAGTTAGTGTAAGCTAAGTAGAAAATTAGTTGGAGCCAAGAAAAGTCCATTTTACTATAAGCCGAGTGATATAGTATAAGCCAAGTAAAGTTTAGTTGATGCCAAGCACAACTGAACTTTAGTTCATGCTGAGCGTTTTGATAGTGAATATCGAGCAACATGGTATGTGTTAAGAATTAGAAGCAAGTTGATGCTAAGTGTCAACATTATGAGAAAGATCATGAATTCAATGAATCTAAGCCAATAATTTTGATTTCTTGGATTGTGTGAACCATGTGGAAGATAAGTTGGATGAGCTAGGGGCACAGATTCAAGATGAACCATTTTGAGGAAAACTCAAAGAGGATTTATGGAGAAGTTTCTAAAAGGGAATAAAATGAAATGATGGGTAGATTCATTGAATCCTACCTAATCCAACCTAACCCTAAAATGGATGATGGAGGTTGAATGTAAAAATATTTTAATTTTCTATTTATAGAGATGGTTGGTGAAAAGTAAGGGTTGTTGTGTGTGAGAACCTAAGGAAGACAAGGAGTCTAAGGTATTTCTTCATTTAGTGATCTAAGAGAAGAGACTACATTGGCAAGCAAAGCAAGAAGGCTTAAGGGTATGGATGCTTGAAGGGTGAAAAAGCTATCAGAGATGATGTGTGTGAAAACCAAGCAAAATGGAGGATTGAGATAGAGATTTGTAATCTACAAGTGTATTGTAAGTTGTTATTAGATCAAGCCTTAGTGTTACTTTCTAATCATTGTACTAGTCAAGGGTAAATCCTTTGGATTAAGGTTGACCTAATAGTCAATTGTAAATCTTATAATTAGGTGACATTCCAAGTAAATGATCTAAATTCCTCTAACAAGGCTCACTCCTAATAGGGTGATTGAAACCCTTTAACCAGGTCACATTTAACAGTGTGCATTGTAACCTTTAACATGGTTGGCCTATTACATGGCATCACTTTAGAAGAGTGAGAATGAGTAGCATGTTACTGGTGGTTTTTTAAAATTGGGTTTCCATGTTAATCATTGTGCCAAATGTATTATTGAATTTTTTATGTTTTATGCTTACATTTCTACAAAATTGATTTGATAGTAACCTACAAGTTTAAGTGATTATATGATCTAATCGATGCATGCATGATGAAAATGTTTTATGGATATGGGTTCACTAAGTTGTGAAAAGTTTTATTTGTATATTTGGACCTTGGATAATTGATTCAGCCTCCCTCTCAGTTATTCTAAAGAATTCCAAAAAAGACATGTTGCTATCTGATCTAAATGTCATATCTATTTGATTGATAAAGAGGATTTGAGATATTTCTCATAAAAATAACACCTAAGAGGAAATAATGAGTTATGAAAAGGAAGCTAAAATAGAAATTTGATTAGTTATTTTTTGATAAGAAATTTTTTTTTTTAATATCTTGGATGTAAAGCTTAACTGAGCAATAGAGTAAAAGATCAAGGAATACTGAGTGATGCTAGTGTTAACCAAGTTCTAGTGCAAGCCAAGACAATCAAGTGTTGACCAAGCATTAGTATCAACAAAGAAATATAGTTGATGCTAAGCCGAGAAGTTCTAGATTGAGTGAGTGATTAAGTGATGATCAAGTGTCAGAACTTAGTTTCTACTGAGTAACAACATTTTGAATTATTTGAGGAATCTTGATTTCTAGCTGAATTAGTTGATTTTTTGGGATATGTAAATGGTGTTGAAGATAAGATTGTTGAGTTAGATTATTTAATTCAAGGAGATGATAAGGAAAATACCTAACAAATGGATTCCAGAGAAGTTTCTAGAGGATGATCAAGAAGGTGGACATATTTATTAAACATGTTGAATCAAATTGTAAACCCTAAGATTGACAGTGATTATTAAAAATGACAAACTAAGAATTACCTATATAAGGAGGTGAACATGAACACTCTTTGTGTGTGTGTGTGTGTGGGGATTCATGTGAAGCCCTACAGTTAGAACATATAAACTATACACATAAGAAGATCATGAGCGATCTAGTGTAAGATTTTATGTGCATGTGAAAATGTTTCCAATATGAAGGAACAAGGTTGTTGATATTGATAAGTTAATCAAAGTAGTAGACTTGAGTTTGATGATAAGGGTGATGATTTCTTGAAGGGTTTTCAAGTGAGTCAAAGACAGAGTTGACAAAGGGACTTATTAGAGATCAACACAAGGACAAAAAAATGATTTGAAACCACAAAAGTGAGTTGTAATCATACAGATAAAAACCCTTCTATATTATTTCTAATCATTGTAAATAATTTGTATTGAAATCCTTTTAACAGAGGTTGACCTAACAATCATTTGAAGGAATTAACAATCCATGTAAATCCTTTAGCAAAATTCTAAATGAAATGATCAAAATCCTTTGATAAGGCCACTCCTAACAGGTTGATTAAATTTTTTAACCACATCACATTTAACAGTGTGTATTGTGACCTTTAATAGGGTTGGCTCCTAATAGAGCTCACTTTGAAAGAGTAAAAAAATGGTGAAATATTGCTGGTGGTTTTTCCCAAATTGGGTTTCCACATTAAATCCTAGTGTCAAACTTGTGTTGAATTTTTTATGATGTTTTACATCAAGCAATATTTTTTTAATCTTAGGATAGTGAACTACTAGTAATTTTTTTATCAGTATTTAGTAGGGACCGAGCAACAACATGATAAGAGAATAGTGAATGTTTAATGTTTAATTGTTCAAATGGCACTTATGGAACTTGAGTAATTGATTCACTCCCCCCTTGTAGTTATCCTAAAAGATTCAAACAATTGGTATCAGAGCCAAGTACTTACAAAGAGAAATTTGAAGATACTTAAAGCTAAGATCATGACTCACAAAAAGGGAGGTACCAAATTTGAATAAGGAGAAACTTTTTACACGAAAAACATTAATGAGGTTGCATGTATCTAGTATCAATGATGCTACTATAAATTTTTTGGATAATAAGTATGTGAAGATAACAACTGTTCCAATGACTACCCAACAATTGAAAGAAAAACAAGAACACAATCAAGCAATGTTGGAAATTGTTTCAGCATTAAGCTATGAAGAAATAAAGGATTTTGATAGTGCAAAAAAAAGTGGGACAAACTAAAGACCATATATGGAGGAGATTAAAATGTCTTGAGAGCCAAATCATAAAGCTTGAGAGGAAAATTTGATGACATAAGAATGATAGAAGGTGAGAACATACTACAATACTGCACAAAAATCAAAGAAGTTTTCAATGATATTTGAGGTACAAATGGAGCAATTAAAGATGAAATAGTGAGAAGTAAGGTGCTAAGGACTCTACCTCCCATATATTCCATTAAAGTTTCTACAATTCAAGAATTGAGATGTACTCCAAGAAACACTTTGACTTTAGAAGGTGTACTTGGTAGACTTACCACTTTTGAGATGTCTAACTTTGATAACTACACACCTGCTACTATGGAATATGATTTTAACTCACAACTAGTTCTTAGAAAAAAGAAAGGAAAACATGTAAAGAGTGATAGTGATAGCTATGATAATGAAATTTAATCCCTCATTGGAAAAATATTTGACAAAGGAAGAGGTAAATACAAAGGTAAATTACCTTTTTTTTTTCATGCAACAATGTTGGTCATATTGCTGCTAGATGTCCTGATAAAGAACACTGATAAAATAATGGAAAGAAAGTTTAAAGGAAAAAGAGATGACCAAGATTACAAGAAGAACAAGGATAAAAAATGTAATAAGTCTTGTTATATTTTTGAAGAAGAAACTACCACTGAATCTAAAAGTAATGATGATGAAGTTTTCTATGTTACTATAAAAGAAGATTTTGATGAAGATGAGAAAACTACTTTAATCTCTTATGTGAACAAGAGTTGAGAGATCGATAATTGATAGTGGTTGTTCTAATCATATGATTGGTGAAATTTTTTTTTTTAAAGGATATTGAACCATACAAAGGTGGATGTGTTAAATTTTGTAATGATATTCCATGTGTTGTAAAAGGTAAAGGTACAATTCAATTAATTGACAAGATCAAGTGTGAAAAAGCTTATTGAGTTGAAGGACTTAACTATAATCTATTGAGTGTTTCAAAACTAAAAAAATAGGTTATAGAGTTGAATTCCATCATAGAAAGGCCAAGATATATGATGTTGATGGTAAGCTAATTGGAAGTGCTGATCAAACAAGAGGTAACTTGTTCTATCTAGATTTATCTAACATGCAATGTTTGTTTGCACAACAGGAAGATGTTTGGTTATGACACAAGAGTCTATGTCATGTGAATTTTGAAATTTTGGTAAATATTAGTAAAATAAAGAAAGTAAGAGGGTTGCAAAAACTAAAGAAGCCTTGCAATGCTATGTTTAAAAAATATCAATTGGGAAAATGACCAAGTCTAGTTTCAAGAGAAAAAGATATACATCTAGTGAAATTTTGCAATTGTCTCATATTGACCTATGTGGACCTATTGATGTTCAAATATATTATGGATGGCTATTCTAGGATGATGAATATGATGTTTCTTAAAGCTAAATTTGATGCTTTTCAATTATTCAAGTGGTATTTAGCGAGAGTTGAAAAAAAGACAGGGAAGAGTCTAAAGTGTTTAAGATCTGACAGAGGTGGTGAATACATTTCCAGTGAGTTCAATACATTCTATAATAATAGAGGAATTAAAAGATAGATGTGAGCACCAAGGACCCCTCCTTAGAATGGGATAGCTGAAAGGAGAAACAAATCAATAATGGACTATGTAAGAACATTCATGATGGAGAAGAATGCATAACAAAAATATTGGAGAGAAGCTATTAGTACTGTTGTCTATACCCTGAATAGAGTACAAGTCAAGAAAGGTACAAATGCTACACCTTTTAAACTATGGTATGAATATACTCCAAATGTAAAATATTTCAAGATCTTTGGAAGTAAATGGTATATATTCAAAGATAATAGAAATGGAAAACTTGATGCAAAAAATGATGAAGGCATATTACTAGGGAATTGCATAAAGAGTAAAGCTTACAAGTGTTTAAATTCTAACACTAACAAAGTTGTAGAAAGTGCAAATGTGAAAGTTGATGAGTTTGTAGAAAGAAATGACCTTACATATAAAGAAAAACGTAAAGATTATAGCTCATTCATTTATGTGGATGATGATTCTCCAAGAACTTAAAATGAATAAGAAAACCAAGCCATAGTTTCCCAATAGATTGGAAATGAAAAGGTGTGACAACAAGTTGCCAAGTAATAGATAAAGGGTGTTGAGCAATAGACTGAAGATGCTGAGTCATAGACAAGCAATGTTGACCATCAAAGAGAAAATGTCAAGCATGCAGAACTTGGACAAGAACCTAAACAAGGAAGAGCAAATGAGCTTGAGATTATTTTTCAAGATGAACCTATTGAAGAAAAAAGAAGGAGACCACCTATACTACACAAGTATGTAAGAAAAATTCAAAAACCTGATCAAATCATTGGAGGTATAGAATCTAATGTTGTGACAAGAAACAAACTCAAAGATAATACATGCTTACTTTACGAATTTGAACCCAAATCAGTGAAGGAATCTCTAGATAATGAAGATTGGATCTAGAAAATGAATGAATAAATTGAGAAGAACAATACTTGGACCTTAGTACCAAGACCAAAAGATAAAAAATTTATTGGAACAAATTGAGTTTTCAAGAATAAGATGAATGAAAATGGTGAAGTAACAAGGAATACAAAAAGATTGCTATGAAAAGGATATTCTTAAGAAGAGGGAGTTGACTATGGAGAAAATTTTTCTCCTATTGGAAGACTAGAAGGAGTCAAAATTTTGCTTGCATACTCAACCTAAAAATTTTCTATAATATATCAGATGGATGTAAAATATACTTTCTTGAATGGTATACTTGAGGAAGAAGTGTAGATTGAGCAACCTAAAGGATTTGTGGATCCAAACAAGAAGAATATGGTATGTAAACTAAACAAAGCTTTTTCTGGATTGAAACAAGCCCCAAGAGCATGGTATGAAAGACTACATAATTATTTGGTGAAGATTAATTTGAAAGGAGAAGTGATAATAGTACACTAGTACATTTGAGGCCATTTTTTGACCATTATTGGTTGAAATTTTGACCCAAATTTTGACCAAATTCGACCAGCTCATTGGTCAAAAAAATTTTGGTTGAAATTTTGACCAACCTACTAGTTGGTCAAAATTTTGACCAATACATTGGTCGAAAACCTTCCAGAGCCATGGTGCAAGTTTTGCTAGGATTTGGTCAAAATTTTGACCAATGAAGGTAGAAAATTTTGACCAATGAAGGTAGAAATTTTGACCAATGAAGGTAGAAAATTTTAACCAATAAAGGTAGAAATTTTGACCAATGAAGGTAGAACATTTCAACCAATGAAGGTAGAAATTTTGACCAATGAAGGTAGAAAATTTTGACCAATGAAGGTAGAAATTTTGACCAATGAAGATAGAAAATTTTGACCAATAAAGGTAGAAATTTTGACCAATGAAGGTAGAAATTTCTACCAATGCTTGGGTGTAAATTTTTTTTAGGCATTCTATAAAATAGTTCACATGCCTTGCATATGATATGACATTTTGCATGCATCTTGCACTCTCTCATCTGGTTGATGATGGATTACGAAGAGTGATCTGAAACGATGATGCTAAAAAACACACACAACCAAATCCAAAATAAACTTGCATTACAAATGGATTGTGGAAATTTGATATTGTTAATTTTTCCTACATGTCTACCAGGACAATCACAACTTAAACATATATAGTTTTAATTAAAGATTTGAAACTTGTATGATCTTCAAGAGGAGCCCAATCTTTATATTCCAATGTCCCAAGGAGGTCCTCTTAATCCATGCGATTATTTAAGCCAATAGGTACAAAGACCATATGAAGACATAGAATGCTAACTAAACATTTTCTACGCAAATGGATAAAGATCATAATGGCATGTCAACAGTGAGATATCCTAATCCCTATAGGAGCATTATTCAAATATAAGGTAACCAATATACTGTATGAAGTGGTCAAACACAAAGTGACAAAGTCTAAAAGCCATGTACGAAGATGATATCCCCATCGTATCATTATGATGATAGAAGCTAATATTATTACTCAAATTCAAGAAGACAATGATGATACCAAGTATTGAGGACCAATGATCTGTACACTGCTTGATGGTCAACTAGCATATTGATCCCAATCAGTTTGTTAATTAAATATTAATCCCCTTGACCCTTAATCAATGGATAAAATAATCAAAATTACACAACCAAAAGTTGATAGTGAACAAAAAACATAAACCAATTAGACACCATGCTAGGCCATTGACCAGAAAGTACAAATTGGAAGATTAATTGATATCTAAAGAGACATGTCTAGACAATGATTTATTATCTTTAGTAAACAACAATATACAAGAAGAAATAAATGGTTCTTATTGTGAACTAAACCAATCTGGATCATAAGAGAAGTGATTAGAGATTATTATGAAAGGGTGCAAATGAGAAGAGATATAACTCATGTCATTTATAACATTACTAATCATTTCTAATGCAAGCTGTAAAAAGGTAGTTCTATCATTCAACTCAGGATGATTGTAAGAACTTATTATATTTTGTATCTCATAATGATTGCTCTGTAAGAGAGCATATTAACTTTGGCACCCATTTAGTGCAAGCATATAAAGTCTACCATCAGAAATGACATCATCTTTGAGTATATTTATATTGTCATATTAGACAGCTTATCACAATATTTAGAGCATAAATATAAAGTTATATTAGAGATGTCTTGCATATTTGCAAATTCTTACTTCTATATCAGACACAACGAATAGTACAAGGTATTGAGAATTTCCTCAGTCATTGCATGTAATTTCATGTATATCAGAAATAGCAAATATATATCATCTTGATTGTTATGCAATCATAATTATTTTGATCTGAACGATACTGTATATGCATTTGGAATTAATAATCATTCAAAGATTACTTTAATACAAGAAATTGTTTCTATATTCATTGAATTGTGAAGAATTCAAGTAGTATCTCATAATCAGAAACATAAGGAAATTACAACCACCAAATTATGTGATAGAGAAGTGAGTTTGCAGAGTCTGTAGTTGCTCATTTTACTATATATAGCATTTTCCTAAGAAGCTTTACCCCACTCAAGAATTGATACTCCAATGACACATACTCACAACCACTAGTTTTTTGTCCACCAGGTTCCCTGCCAATATTTGAAGGTTGCATATGATGCATGACTACTACTAGGATTTTCTCCACAAAAATAATTTCATGTTGTCATAAAAGCTATTTTCTAGTAACCTCCTAGCAAATCTCGAGCCTCTAAATTTCTAATGATTTTTGTATATGTCATATCCCAATTGTGACGGTTGCAAATAACACATTACATATCTTCCTAGAATGTTCTTGATAGGAAGAGGCTATTTTGGACACATTTAATATTCTTTTTTGCAATTACACAATCTACAAGTCAAAGGAGAACTGCATTTGGTTAAGAGGAATGGTCAAGGATATTCAAGATAGAATCCTCATTTTTGTGGAGGTAATGTCTAGATAAGAAGGGAAAGATTATAAAGATGAGATTGTGTGAGAGTTCAAAGAGAAAAATGAGAATTACCTTCTTCAAGGCTACAAGTTACATTTGGAAGATGCTACTTCATTTGTGACTTTATATTATAGGTATCATTTATGGTTTTGAATGCAGAGTGGAGCACTAAGAGAAAGAATAGTGAATGGCTGGTGAACACACACAGTGAGGGTGCCTAATTGTGAGACAAATTGTATTGGAAAAAAATTTACCTTTTATTCTATTGAAGATCTGTATATGAACTTAATGATTGCATATTGTATGAAAGGAAGTGTCAAATTTTATTGAATACAAAATTTCAATATAGTATAGATTACAACACAAGTTTTCAACAAGATATAAAATAAAACAAAACTCTATTATAATAAAGAAATGAGACAACAAATTTTAGTAAACCCATTAGGATAAAGAAGATATATGTTCTCAGCAATCTATAAAAAAAAAAAAATCCTAAATGTTTATATCCTCAATGCAGCCAAAATGTTCCACCATATTTGCTTTGAGTTGGAGTCTTCAAATCTTGATTATATCTAGGAAAACTCATGTGCAGGTGAAATAAGGGCAAATTCATCTTTGTGCAAGTTATATTATACATATCCTAATTTTAGTTTGTGTAGGTTATATTATGCACATCCTAATTTTAGTTTGTGCAAGTTATATTATGCATATCCTAATTTTAGTTTGTACAGGTTATATTATGCATATCCTAATTTTAGTGCAGGTATAGCAGATTTTGAACACGTTTCTCTTATTTCAAAGCTTCTAGAATCTGTTCATCAGTACATCAAGAGATATATTGATAGTTATTTTCAAAGCTCACTAGTACTAGCACAAGCAGGGCTAGCTGAAATAAAATATTGTGAAAATTTCCACCTAATCTCTTCAATAATCAATAAGCCTATGAAATTGTCAATCATCAATACACTCTATGTTTAGAGAGGACCCTTGATCAAATAATAACTAGAAGAGTCTCTTGACATCAAATGAACAATTAGTTGGCAGGTGGAAATCACTACATATGCTAAAGTAGATGACTTTTTAAATTGAAATAATCTATGATAAGTTTTCAAGTTACATTAATTATTAGAATCTAGATACAAACAACACTGAACAATTTTCTTGAATATTTTTGACATGAAGTGAATTCTTATAGACTAAAATATAGAGTTCGATCATAGAAATTAACAAAGAACCATCCAAAGTACCTGGTTGAATGGTCTTGTCTCTATGCAAAAAATTAGTCCCTAATAGTCCCTCAAAATGAAGTGCACAAATCACACCAAGAGCAGTACCATATCCAACAGTTGCAATATTGGCCAAACACATCACTAAGTTATGTTAGAATTATGCAGAGTTCACAAAGAAATAGATACATCAAACATATTATTGAAGTTTTGTCACACCTTCTAGTGTTACAATGAGTCAAAACATTAAGGTTCTAAGTTTTGTTGGTCTGGCATAGATTAAATTTAGCCCCATGTAAATCAATTTCTTTGTTAGAATTGAAATCATCTATTAGCATTCCTTCAGCATTCCTTTAGCCACTGTGACTTAATGAGCCAGGGTAACAGGTTTCTTGGATGTGGTAGGGAAGACCTAGGATACAAACAAGACTTGTGGCAAGTTTGGATTCTATGATATGTATACTATCCTCAAATCTTTAAAAATAGCATTCCAATATCCATTATCCATCCATGTCACTTGTATCGATTCTAGTCTCCACCTCTCACTAACAATATTAATATGTTATAGCCTACATAAAAAGAGAACACATTACCATCCACCAGATGAAGAATATGATTTTGGAACCAAAGAGAAATAAGCCCAATTTCACTTAGTAGCACACTATAATTTAGATCCTTCATCCATATATTTTAAGGAGCTACTTAAGGCAATCTAGGCTTAAGTTCCCCAAAAGCAACTAGAAAGGTTGCTACCCCACATGCTAGAAGAAAATTGTACAGGAATCCCTTACTGCACACGTTTGTCTTTGAACTGATGACAAGTAAAAGACTTGTCAGGGTATACCTAAAAGGTGTGGGATAGGAAGAAATTTAATAGTATAGATATGTTGATTGAAGAAATATGAAGCCAAATTGCATTTGGCAAGATCTTTTTCTTTAATTGCTTATGTTTGGCTTTGCAAGAGATTTAATGATGATAATGTATAATAAAAGGAAAGATTGCATGGGTACGGGGGTACTTGGGTATAGGTACAAGTACAAGTATAGTTATCTTTGAAAACAGGGAAAGGAGGTATGTGGTTGCCTTAAAAAAATTTAAATATAGATTTTATATTTTATAGAAAATCTGAAAATATGATTCATGAGTCAAAATATATATGCTGAATGTTAAAAATTTTGATGCATAACAAAGAAGGAAAACTTTATATATGAACAAGAGGATCATAAATCATATAACGACATATTGCAAATGATAAACTTCTAGTTCTAACTTGAATAGAAAAAATCAGAAAATGTTTAACAGTTTACTAATACTCAATATTGTATCAAAGATTCTAACTAATTACATATTGAATTAAGCTTGATAAATAGAAAGCTGATATGCAGATGTAAAACTGAAAACAATATCAGGCATTTTAATCTACATGGCAATTTTTTACATTTTGCAAGGGGGGTGGAATTTGTGAGCTGATGTGGCATTTCTGGCTGTAGGGTACGTACCTAGGCAAGTGCCCAATATGGGATAGGCCTACTAGTACCTCGTACACATACCAAGAGTATGGATATGCATACATGTTCTATCTTGATAAAAGGGTGTGGGATAGGAAAACATTTAGCAGTATAGAGATAATGATTAAATAAATATGAAGCCAAATTTCATTACTTGGCAAGAGTTTTTTCTTTAATTTCTTATGTTTTCATTTGCAATAGATGTATGCGATGACAATTAATATCCTTCATAGGCAATATAGTCGAATCTATGAAAAGATTGGACAAGATATCACAGTCCCATTTTAACTAGTAATAGGAGTGATTAGAGTAAATATCTAAATAAACTATGCTTGGGGACCTGCTTATTCCTAAGATTGTTCAACATACTCATGAAATACTAGGAAGGAAACTCAGCATTGGAAATGAAAAACTACATTGGAAATCCATAGCTATGATGCATTTAACATCTTCAAATTCCCTCCTTTATACAATATGATAATGAATTGTGTAACAATGGAAGAAACTAATCCATTATTAATGCACTATTTCATGGAATCAATTGCTGCCTGAAACTTGTTTTGGACTGTCAATAAAATTAAAGACTGATGCATACCTACAAAAGTGGATGAAGGAAAAAACTCCCAGGAAACAAATTCTCAAAGTTAAATTCTCCACCTGGAGTAGATACAAAATTGTTTCGGTAATCGTCCTCATCACTAAGTGATAAAAGAATAGATGGTAGTGATTCCTCTACACCTTCTCTAGCAAAGATATGAACCACAATTTCACTAAGCTTCTAACAAGAGAATGAATATCCTCCATTTTTTTAAAGATGATATCCCTCCTGCAAATAGAAAACCAAAGATTTAGAACTCAAATTTAAATAAGAAAAGTAAATATAAGCACAAATCATTCTTCGTGTTCTAAGTCCCTACAATTACAACACGTGAAACTATTTTCAAGTCTTTTATAATAATATTTTGACTGCACCGCATCCTACAATTAAGAAAATGTGTTGAACATATGACCAATTGCTTCCCAAAAACAAGACCCTTGCAAAAAGAAGAAAAAAGTGATTCAAATATCGGATGTTGCTCCAGCTAAAGTAGTATCTCCCTTGTTGGATATTATCTAGTATCATTAGAGACAATATAGACAGACTTCACAACAAAATGCCAAGAATGGCCCAGAAAATCACCAAAACTGGAAGTATTTTGGTAAAATTTCAATTTCAGAACTCAAAATGAAATATTATGCTAGCTTTCCAGCTTTCCCAAATAACCTTTTACAACTTAAAATCAGTGTTATCAATCATCCATTAACAAAATTATAATTACTTTTAATTTGAAAGATACTAAATTACTTCCCTAAAAAATACTAAAGTTTCCATTAAAAAAAACCTAAATTTAAAAAGAAAAAGGGTTTTTTCAGTAAAATCCTCAAAAATTGTCACCAAAATGTTGCCCAAGAAGTTTTAATTTTCTTCCCATGCCCAACTTAGTAATTTGTGAGGTCATACCAAATTTTTTAATTTGCAAAAGTGATAAAAATTTGTTGCCAACTTGTACCTCAATGCATTAACAAGGGCTTTAAAACATAAGCTAACTTATAATATAGCTTATCAGTTAATTACTGAACCAAATGCAAAACATTTCAATTAATTCCACTTTACTCTTAATGCATATTGATATGAGTTTATTGATTCCAATTGCAGAAGCAGACGTTAGAATAAAATAACATTGAAACATTCATACTATGTCAGTATATCATTATCTCCTAAAAAAAAAAGTTCAAGATAATTATAGCACTTGGAAGAAACCCAAATTGGAAATCTTGTTGCTTTTTGACATTTTTCTTTAGCAGAAATGCTTTCTTCAATTCTATTAGCTTTCAGTTACATATTGATCCAGGAAAATCTGTATCTTTGATCACCTCACACTCTAAATTAGATGCTTTCTTTACCATTATTTTTTCCATCATTTGAAGTACATGTAAAAATTGAAGAAAACTATAGAATATTGATAAAGAAAACTATAGAACATTATCAATGCCAGGATACAGGGGAAAATTAAAACAATTTAATCCATTAATTCATGACCACTGACCTTTTGTGAGACTGTGAAAGCATAAAAAATCCAAGACGATATAGACCAAGGTTCAAATAGGTTAGTACAACCCATACAGATTGCATCCACCAAGCCATGAAAATGGCTAATTCTTGAACAAATATTGATGAAACAAGAAAGCTGCCTAGCAAGTTTGGACCAATATCAATACTCTTCATCTGAGACAAGCCTACAAAAAAATTTATCAAAGAACTTGGAATGAAGAATTGTAATGCAACCTGGCAAATGAAAATAATTATGTAGAAAGAGTTTTTCCTTGCTAAAGTCAAGATTGGGAACCTTGCTACCATTCAATCTCTGATACTAGATTAAAACAGCTTCATTTAGATACATCTACAAATTGGACAGCACTAGTAATAGTTGCAAAACTCTAGTGAATAATAAACACCAAATCCTAAACTGTTCAAAAGATGCAGAAGACATGCCAATTTCTTGAGCCCAATTTTCTTGATGGAATGAATGGGAGGCTCTCCAGATGTACCATTTTATATCTTCTACTTCATTGTAAACAACACCAGAATCTGACAGGTCTGACTTCAGATCTAGATTCTTTTCAAAATTACTAATTTCACTCATTTCCCTCTAATGGAATGTATGCTCACATTGACTTAGAAAACCCTCTTTTGTCTCAAAACACTTACTCATTTCGCTTTGGTGTCCAGAATCTTGCATACCTGTATTACCAACTTCAATATTTTTCCCAGTCAGATGATCTGAGTACTCTGTGCCAGGTTGTAGGCCAATTGGATTTTTATCAAATGGAAGAATCCTAGGCTTCACACTATTCAAACCTTGTTTCTGACTGGACTTTGAGATAAAGATATTTTCCATTGGGCTAATCCAAAATAAGGACGTAAAGACAGGCATGATGATATTCATGTAGAACAAAACTTGAATGACTTTTCTAGAACCAATGATAGACATATTCCATTGAAGTTGATCTGTACTGAGCCAAAATGATCGAATAACCTTGTGAATAGGGTTGAAGAGAAGACCACAAAGCCAACCACCAAAACATGCCAGCAAAAACTTTACAAAACTAGATTGAAAAGACATCTCACTGCCATCATTATCTTTTGATTTTGCACTATTGCTGACACCAACTCTAAGGTCAACAAGTCTAGGTGTAGTAACTAAAAGAATTTTTAGAGATATAAGAAACCCTAGAACACCCACAAAAACACTCAATAGCTTTTCTATTTTTTTTGAGGTGTACCTGTCTAAAGATACCCTGCCAAGAAACCTAGCTAACCTATATATTACTAAGAATCCCACAAGGATGGGAAAACAAGTCACCTCGAAAAAAATAGTAGAAACCTATTTATCATCAGATGATAAGCATCTAGGAGAAACTAATACGTGAGAAGGCTAGAAAGACCTAATGAAGCATACAATACAACTTCATCATACTCTGCCAAGTACTGTCTTATCTGGATCTATGAGTCAGCTAGTCTAACTCTAAATATTTGAACATTAGTTTCATTGAAATTAGTTTTTTCTTTCAGCTTATCCTTTTTTCTTTTCAAACCTTTCAATGGGTCTACTTTTGACCTTTCCTTCAATTTAGAAGAATTTTCATTTGTGTCTATATTATCTTCAGGTCTCCTAATGGTTGCCCTCACATTCCCTCCATCTCCATTCACAACATTCTCTGGAATCAAATTCGACTCAATCATCCAAAGAATCAGAAAGCTTTATTTGGATACCAGGACACAAAGAAACATGTCAAAGCTAAACAACAATGATCAAATTCAAGTCCAATAGATTATGATGAAGGACTTTAGTGATATTTTTGGCAATGGAGAAAAAAAAGAGGAAACAAATCTTGTGTCTACTAGAGGATCCATTGATATCGAGTCGGCAATTAAGGGCTCAGATATACTTTAGAAGGTGGCACTAAAATGGATGCCTGTTGTAGTTTTAGCTACTATTGTAATCATACTCATATGGGCATGAATGGCTCTTTGGGGAATTTAATTACATTGAAATTTGAAGAACAATTTAGAAGAAAGAGTAACCTTTTGAATACAGGCTTGATAAATCATTTTTTTTCTAGTCTAGTTCATGGACTATGGGGTTATTTGTTCAATGTTCATTCATCTATATGATATTTCTATTATCACAAAATGGTGAAGAAGAAGGGTGTGATGAGAGCATTTCAGTCAGAAAATAATTAGAGTTAGACATATGAGGTCAAGCTTGCTACTTTGTCAAGGTGATTACTAGAAAAATAGACAAATAAACGTTACTGATATCCTATTTGAAAATTTACAAATTGAGTCATAAAAAATTTGCCAATGTAACTACACTTATTTGTAATATTACTTTCATTCAATTAAAAGAAGTTAATCCATGTGTATATAGATTGTACTTCAAAGACTTGAGGCTTTTTAAGTCCATAGATGAATTCTTTTTGTAAAAAATGTTAAATTCTTGTAGACAATTTCTCCTAAAGCCTGTTGCTTAAGGTTGTATATGTTCACATGTAGATAGTTGGAGTATATAATGTATCTTAATTTTTTAAAAATTATAAATGGTCTTATTTATATATTAAAAAAAAAATTCTCTAGATGAACATAGGTGTGCAAGCTGCATATAATCCAAATAGAAACCTTGAACGTTGTAAGCAATAAGCTTGTAGCTATAGAGACTATGGTATAGATCACCAAACTTGAATATGGAAACATTTTTCTTCTCTGTTAATATTGGAAACAAGCCACTGGTGGGCAAAATACTTTTCCCTTATGACTGTTTGTTCAATCTATATCGTTCTTGTGTTACA
Source organism: Cupressus sempervirens (assembly GCA_028749045.1). Taxonomy (NCBI): domain Eukaryota; kingdom Viridiplantae; phylum Streptophyta; class Pinopsida; order Cupressales; family Cupressaceae; genus Cupressus; species Cupressus sempervirens. The sequence goes on from CM053792.1 coordinate 561,107,770, forward strand.
CAAATCATCTTTTGATGCCTCCTAATCAGCTCTGATGAATACACCATAATGAACACAACAAAGAAAGGCCACAAATGACTAGAATGAAAAGATTTGGGGTATAAAAAAAATCTCCACAAAAACATATACCAAAGGAAAGGAATTTTTTGAACCATGCAGTTTGTGCTTACACGCATTTACCAAGGGAAAATAAATTAATAGAAACATATAGACTTACTAGTTTTGATTCAAAATTGTTTTTGGCAGTCATGTTGTTCTTGAGTGTGTAGCTCTTCAAATTAATCTACAATAGACATATAATTCTTGATATTATGATGAAATGAGCAAAAACAAAACACAAAGTCTGCAATATTGTAGCAACAACAATTGAAGAATTATGTCATTTTCCATCTCACTAGCCACCCTCATTGAAGAAAACAATTAAACCAAAATCAAATCCAAAAGATAAAAGATAATTATTTAATACTTTGTTACTTTTCTATTCACTCAGTTGAAGCAATTTTTTTGAATACTCAAAATCCAAAATATACCCATACATAACACAGAAATCAAAATTTCTTAAAAATCAGTTACTGTAAGATTATAAAAAAAATTCAAAGGTAAATGATCAATTTCCTTTTCTGCTATAAATTTTAACTTCATGTGATGCATTGCAAATGATTTTCCCATACCAAATTCTCACAAATTTCAACAAACTGATCTCCATGGCTACTGAAATCTCCTTGAAATAGAATTAAGTAAACATTTGTTTCTTGTAAGAATAATTTGTTTGGTACAAACCCTTGTCCCATATCTTTATTTTCTAGATTTTTATATTTCCTTGACTTAGATTTGGGAAGTAATGTGGTTGCATCAGGTTAAAGAGAATTTGGTTTCATATTTCTCTTATGTGGACAAATTCCCTTTATTTGGACTAAAAGATTGTTGAAAGAAATTAAATTTATCCTGCTCCACATGTACATACGAAACCAATAAACACAAGCATATCCTTCTCCTTACCATATCTTGTTTGTTGCAAATATGTCCTCCTCCTTTCTCCCATAGACCCCAAGAAAAAAGGAAATGGGGCAAGAAAAAAAAATAGAACCAGAAGCAAAATTGAAAAGATGCAATTCACCCTGTTGTATCATGGGTTGCATTAGATCTGATGACAACAAGGATAGGAGAAAGCCTTAATCTTCCTCCACAGTATCATCACGAGCCATATTGCATGAAACATGAGGTAGACCTCCTTTGCTACCAGTCCCTTCTCTATCAACGTGACCACATTCTTCAGATCTGCCTCAACAAATCCCCATTATTATACCATTTGTAAAAAGAAACCCCAACAAAACAAAGAAAGAAATACTTACGGGTGACCATGGGCATGGAGGAATTGGAATTTCCTGATGTAGGTGTGTCCTTCACATTGGTCTGCATCTCCATCTCATTCGAAGTTTAACAAACCAAATGATTCTTTCCATGCTCATACCATTTTTTCTTTTTTACCCGCAAATGAAAGCTTTTCATTTTTTATTATGACATTGAGTTGGTCGAAATTCAACTTGGGAAAACATGGGTTGGTCAAAATTTCAACCAAAGCGAGCATATAAATTTTTTTTTTGACCAACATGGGAATGAAATCAAAAAAAAAAAGGAGGATTCATAGCTTTGGTTGAAAATTTTGGTAGAAAAATAGGTGCAAATGTACTAGTGGTAACCTATATTCAGAGACTGGAAAGAACAATGAAGCTCTACTAAATGAAATATTTGTTGATGAAATTATATTTGGACAAAAAGAAGCACTTTATAAATCATTTGCTGATGAAATGAAGAAGGAATTTGTGATGTCTATGTTTGGTAAAATAAAATTCTTTGTTGGATTGCAAGTTTTTTAAAAGAAGTTTGGTATTTTGATTACTCAGTCCAAATATATCAAGGAGATACTAAAATTTTTTGGAATGGAAGAATGGGATCAGTGAGCACACTATGTCTACAGGACATAAATTATCTAAAATGATGAGTCTATTGATGTAAACCAAACATTATATAGATCCATGATTCAAAAATTGTAATATGTTTTTCATAGTAGACTTGAAATTGCATTAGCTATTGGGATAGTTGATAGATTTTCAAAAAATACTAAGGAGAATCACATGATGTCAATGAAAAGGATATTAAAATATCTGAAAGATACAAAATAATATAACTTGTATTACAATAGAAGTGAAAGGTTTGAACTGAAGGTATTCACTAACTCTGATTGGGCATGAAATATTGATGACAGAAAAAACACTAGTGGAGGTGCATTATTTTTAGGAAATAGATTGGTGTCATGAACAAGAAAGAAAGGAAATTGTATTTCCCAATCAACAATTGAAGTTGAATATGTGACTGCTATAGTGAAATGTTCAAACATTATGTGGATCAAGCAATTCTTGAAGGGAATGAAAGAAGAAATTATAGATCTAGTAGTTATCTATTGTAATAATACATGTTTTATTAACATTTCAAAGAATCCAATGATACACACTAAGACCAAGCACATTGCTATCAAGTCTTGCTACTTAAGAGAACTAGTTCAAGACAAAGAAGTTAAGTTAGAATATGTGCATACCAAAGAACAAATTGTAGACATATTCACTAAAGCCTTACCTAAGGATGCTTATGAATATCTTAGAGGTTAACTAGGGTTGATTTCCCTAAACAAAGAAACTTAAGGAGATAAGGTGTGTTGCATTAAATGTTCTAGTTAGAATATCATACACATTGATGTAGACTATTCTACTTTAGGAGATGCCGAAGGTAGTGAAGAAGACTAGAATAATAGACTAGTCATATACAAATGACAAAGAATTCATTCAAACATGCAAATATTTACATGATCAAGATGCATAAATTAATTGAATCCTAGAATGTTAAGTGTCTTTGGCATTATTTTCAAAGAGGGAGAGATGTACGAAAGAGGGAGAAAATTAGAAAAGAGAATGAAGAATGACACAAAATGATAGAGAGTGTTTCTGAACTTGCAAAGATGAGAATCAAAATGAACATGATAGTGAAATCTTTTGGATTCCATGGTAACAAACAGGGAGATTGTATTCTTGCACAAATATGTATTATAATATGTATTGAGATGTTTACTTCAATTCCAAAATAGGATATTGTTGGAAACTTCCAATTGGAACAATTTTTGTTTTGTCATTGATGTCAAATCTACTAGTAAGACATGTTGCTATTTGATCTAAATGTCATATCTATTTGATTGATAAAGATGATTTGAGAGATTTCTCATAACAATAACACCTAAGAGGAAAGGTTGAGTAATGAAATGGAAGCAACAATGGATATTTGATTAGTCAGAAATTCATAAGAAAAAGTGATTTTTTATATCTTGGATGTAAAGATTAACTAAGCAATAGAGTAAAAGATCAAGAAATGTCGAGTGATGCTAGTGTTAACTAAGTTCTAGTGCAAGCCAAGAAAATATAGTGTTGATCGAGCATCAATATCAACCGACTTAGTTCATTTCTTGGGATATGTAAACCATGTTGAAGATAATATTGATGAGTTGGATCATTTAATTCAAGGAGATCATTAGGTAAAGACCAGACAGATGGATTCCAAAGAAGTTTCTAGAGGATGATCAAGAAGGTGGGAAGATTCATTGAACATGTTGAATTAGATCATAAACATTAAGATAGACAATGATTACTGAAAACAACAAAGTGAGACTTACCTATATAAGGAGGTGAACATGCAAACTCTTTTTGTATACATGTATGAGTGTATGGATGCATGTGAGGCCATATAGCTAGAACATATAAACTATTCATGGAAGGATATCGAAAGTGATCTAGTGTAAGACTGTATGCACATGTGAAAATGTTTCCAATATGAGAGAACAAGGCTATTGATGTTGATAAGTTGATAAGAGTACTAGAATTGAGTTTGATGAGAAGGATGATGATTTCTTGAAAGGTTCCTGAGTCAGTTAGAGACATAATTGATGAAGGGACTTATATGAGATTGACTTATATGAGATCAACACAAGGACATAATAGTGATATGAAGTTGTAAAAGTGAGTTGTAATCATACAGATCAAAACCCTACTATTTTCTTTCTAATCATTGTAAATAGTTTGTATTGAAATCCTTTTAACAGAGGTTGATCTAATAGTCATTTAATGAACTTAAAAATCCATGTAAATCCTTTAGCAAGGTGACATATTTCTAAAGGGAATGATTAAAGTCCTCTGAAAAGGTCACTCCTAATAGGGTGATTAAATACTCTAACCATGCCACATTTAATAGTTTGTATTGTAACCTTTAATAGGGTTGGCTCTAAATAGATCTTATTTTGAAAGAGTGAAAAAATAGTGACATGTTGCTAGTAGTTTTTCCCAAATTGGGTTTCCACATTAAATCCTAGTGTCAAACTTATGTTGAATGTTTTATGATGTTTTATATTTACATATTTTACATTCACCAAAGTTTTTTATCTTAGGACAATGAACTACTAGTAATTTTGTTTATTAGTATTAAGTAGAGACCGAGCAACAACAAGATAAGAAGAACAATAAATGTTTAATGTTTAATTGTTCAAATTTTATGTATGGACCTTGAGTAACTATTTCACTCCCCCCTCTCAGTTATTCTAAACAATTCAAACAACAAGAAGTTGAATCACATCTTTTTCTTTTTTTTATTATGGTTGTAGTGTAATAGAAGAAGGCTTAGTTTCTCTAAAATAACACATCTGGAATAAAATACCTTTTATTCAATAGGATTCCAAAGCTTGTATCCTTTCACATGATAAATATATTTGATGAAAATACATTTGAGAGTTTTGTTATCCAATTTTTTTTGCTTCTCCTTTTCCACAAGATTATATGCCTCACAATGAAACACTCTCAAATGCCTAAGTGAAGGCTTGCAACCTGGCCATTCTTCCCTTGGTGTCTTATCAACAAGAGCTAATGTATGAGATGTATTTATTAGGTAGCAAGTAGTGGCTACAAATTTAACCCAAAATTTTTGTCTCATCCAAATCTACTCAACATAATCCTAACCTTCTTCATTAAGGTCCTATTCATTCTTCCCAAACTTCATTTTGTTGTGGAGAATAAATAGTTGTATTTTGTCTTTTAAAACCATAATATTTACAAAATATATCAAAATCATCGGAGAAAAATTCACCACCATTATCAATTCTCAAACATTTTGTCTTCTTTTCAATTTGCAACTCAACCATTACTTTAAATTCTTTGAAACAAATGAGAACTTCAACTTACTTTTAAGAAAATAAACCCATGTTCTTCTACTGAAATCATTAATGAAAGAAACATAATAAAATGATCTAACTATAGAAGGAACATCAATTAGACCAAATAAATCTAAATGAACTAGATCCAAAATACATGAGGACTTATGAGAACTTGAGTAAAACTGAATGTAATTTTGTTTTCCATAGATGAAATGCTCACAAAAATCAAACTCAAGATAGATATCATTCAACCCATCAATAAGGCTTTTATTTTTCAAGGTCTATAGACCCTTCTTGTTCACAATTAGCTAATAGTGATATGTAGTTGTTTTCATTAATGGCAACACATGATGTACATGTTGACAAGAAACCTCAAAAATAAAGATATTTAGTGTTTGGTTATTAAAAATTGTCAAAGTATAGAATTTGGTTTATAGCAATGTATTATTTTGTTTATAACATGTTGCAAAAGTCATATTATGACAAGTGAAGTTACATGGAGATAGTATACATTTGGGTGATGACATGTATAACCTCATAAGTTTGTACAAACTATACAAGATAGATATAATCATGTTTTGATGATGCAAGACAGTGGAATTAAAGGAAAGAATTGTTTTGTTTACAAAATAATTACTTGTCCAATGAGGGCCAACATCCTAGATGTTTACTCTAACTTGGAAAAGTAAATTCTGGTCTTAGCCAACCTAGCAACAATTTATGTAAAGGCATGGTATTAATGCAAAAAAATTCTTGCAATAAGAAGCTTGCTATCTTGGTATTATGAAGACGTGAAGTGCTTGTATGTGCTTGTGAAGTTATACAAAGTAAGAAATGCAATGTTTTGTATGAGCTATCTAGTGATCCAAGATCAAGCTGAAGATTAAAGATCAAACAAGGAAGACAAATAATAGTAAATTACTTGTTTGAGAAGTGAGCTCTTCTTATAGTTGAAATTGCATGTTTGGTCAGTGAGCTCTTCTTACATACATTGTACTACAACTCCTGATAGGGTTGGAATCTCCTAACAGGGATTCATAATCTCCTAACAAGGATTCAAAGTCTCCTAATGGGGACTACTTATACTAAATTTTCTCATTGAATCCTAATAGGGTCCATCCTCTAGCAAGGAACATCTATATTAATATATTGCTAGCATGAATGCTAATACTATGGGGGAGCATTGCAAAACATTGATATGATGTATTTATAACTATGTTTGTCATTGATGACAACATAGTAATGAGTTTGTAAAAGATTAACAAAGCAACAAACTGTGATTTGTATTAAGGACAATATATCACTTATCTGCTTATGTGTAGTTACCATCACATACTACAATGTGTATTTGTTACATAAGCAAGTGCACAGAACCTAAATTGACAACGTACGAAAGACACAATTGATCTATAGAGAACTATATGGAAATATATTATTAGGAAAGCAAGTCCTATTATGTAATTGTTACAGATCATTACATTTGTAATGAAGGGTTGCACAGTTAGCTAGAGATAGTATACTGACTGGTGATGATGTCAGAGAGTGCACATGTACGAAAGTTGCACATGTGAAAGTTTATGTATAATTGTGAGCTGAGAACATTAATTAAATGTGTATTTCATTTAATTAACATATGATAATGAAGTGTGAAGACAACTTAAGGATTTATTATTGAGTTTGGTATAAAGGAAAGATTTTTTTCAAAGTAAGGATATAGAGAAAACTTGCAAATTATTAAACAATAGAGAAGAGGGACTTACTAATGTGTGCAAGTGACCTTAAGGGTTACAGTTACTAAAAATAGAGTTGTAGATCTGATTGCATGATTTGAAGGTGAAGGAGTCCAACATACTAGATAGAGGAAGAAGTAAAAGCCTATTACACATCTATTTTATTGAAAGGAATAGTACCGAGGTCAATTGGATAGCCCCGTTCATTAATTTGATCCTAAAGCTATTTGGGTAGTGGGTTCAACTGCCTTCCAAAAATCCTAATAGGGACTCTTTGTACTAAGTGTTGTAATAGACTCCTAACAAGGTCCATCCTCTAACAAGGAATATGCATATTAGTACATTATTTTGTGGGCATCATTCCCACTAGGGTTTTCCCTTTGATTAAGGATTTCCCTAGTCAACATATTTGGTGTACTTGTGTATGAGCAACTCTTTATGGTTGTTGTTTACATTGGTTGATTGGTGACGACTATTTAAGCAGATAAAAGCTTTAATTTTCATATAACTGATTCACTGCCCCCCTACCCCCCTTGGCCCCTCTTAGTTATATTGGTGACTATTATTTCTAACATATATTATCTAGTGGGTATCATCCCCACTAGGGTTTTTGCTTAGCCAGGGTTTCCCTACTTAAAAAAATATGGTGTTATGAGTTATCTTTGTGCATTGCTATTGTTATTGTTCAGCATTACTTTATTGCTTTGTTATGCATGGTTTAAAGTAAGTAATAATATCTAGTTGGTGACTAAAGTTTATAGATTACTGATTCACCCCCCCTCTCAGTAATTCCCATTTCTAACACTTTTCACCTATATGGCTGATTCTCTAGTGCCATAACATGGTCTTCTCCATAGGAAATTTTGATTTAGTAGATAGAGCACCCTTGGGTACTCAAAAACCATGACCATCTTTTGAAGGAGAAACCATCTCCTTTTCTAATGAAGTAATCCTTGTCAAATCTTATTAGAAGTGTTATTGCACTAAATTGTACATGCATCAAGTTGGTATAATGTAGCCAATCTTCGTCCTCTTGTTATCACCATGCCACCTCTTATAATTTTTACACCAGCTTTAGAAAAGTGTGCATGCACACTCGCATATATTAGTTTGCTAATAGATATTAAATTTATTTCTAGTCCCAAGATATGCAAAACACCATCAAATCTTCTAATTTTTCCATCCCAAAATTTTACATGAAAACCTCTACAGCCAAAAAAATCAAGAACTGAGTTTTCACCCAAAAACACCTTACCACCATCAAAATTTTCATACTTACTAAACCAATTTCTATTAGGAGTCATGTGGAAAGATGTACCTAAGTCTATCAACCATGCATTTTGACTTGTACATGTAGCCAAGGCTATGATAAAAGAATCTCCACCTTCCTTCTCAGATTTAGAATCAGATACTTCATCTTCTTATTCTTTTCATTCTTTCCTATATCTTTTGGTCTACCTTGAACACTCAAAGCCTCTTTAGCATTCAAAGAGACCTTCCTTCTCATTTCCTTAAAAAGTGGAGAATCAACAACATCCTCCATTGTTAGGACAACTGAAGTATTCCCTATGGCCATTACAAGGTTGTCCCATAAATCTAGAAATAAACATAGCAATATTTGGCACCTTTATTCTAAATCTATTGGTGCCTATGAGAACATGCAAAAATTTGAAGATGGGTGATAATTATTCAAGATTTTTTGAAGACAATATATAAATATAGTTCTTGAGAATCAATTTTTGGTAATTAGATTATATCTCCTAATAGTGATAGAATTTGGTTAAGCACACTTAGACAGAGGTAGAAGACATCATAGTGATGATGTGAGTGAGTGTGTAAAGTTTGAGGTTGCACATCTAAATATTTGTGAAGACTGTGAGCTGATAGTATTATGTAATTATGAAAAGATGTAATGTAGCCTTTATTATTTTATCATAATGAGGTTCTATTTTTATTATAAATTGAGAAATCCTCAAGGGTGACTCAATAAATTAATTTGAGGACTTGGTATAAAGGAAATTTATTTTCCTTGTGATTATGAATAAAAAAGTAAGCAAGTGAAAGTACATGATTTGTAAGTGTGAATTACATACGAGTAAGTGATCTAAGGGATTTATATGATGAAAGTTTATTGATCTAGTTTTGAGATCTTAGAAGTATTTGGTGTACTAGAGGCATAATGAATGAGAGAAGTAACTATATATTTGGCAGACAGTACTACTAGATAGTTGATCAATTGATATTGTTCTCAGAGGAATAATACTAAGGCTAGTTGGATAGTGAGTTTAGTGGTCTTGCTCCTAATGCTATTTGGATAGTGGGTCTTTTTTCCTTCCACAACTCCTAATAGGGTTCACACAACTCCTAATAGCATTAGAATCTCCTCACAAGAATTCAAACTCTCCTAACACAAATTGATATGTACTAAATGTATTTCATTGACACCTAATAGTGTCTATCCTCTTGTAAGGAATTTATATATTAGTACACCAATTTGTGGGTACCATCTCCATTGGGGTTTTACCTATGATCAAGGGTTTCCATTGTTAGCAAATCTAGTGTTATTGTGTATGGTTATCTTTTTGTGGTTATTGAACTTATTGATTACATGATTCAAATTTAATAAGGATAATAAAAGTTATTTTGATTGCATGAATACTTCACCCCCCCCAGTTATCTTGGTGAATTGTCCTTTCTAACAATTGGTATTAGAGCATCAAGTCCTTGAAGGAAAAACTTAATAGATTAAGGAGATCTATGGTGAGTCATTTTAGAAAGGATAGTTTGAAGTTTGATGGAACCAACTATGATAGTTGGAAAGAGAAGACAAAGACACATTTTCTATGTATGGGTCCAGGATATTGGCTAGTTATTGTAATGCCCCGCCAAGGGATCCAAAGAATTAACCTAAATTTTCACTAAGTTTGGTAACATTTTTTTAAATTTTTTTAAACATCAAAGTAAAACCATACATAACATAGTAGCAAAAGCAATAAAATTTATCAATTGAAAGTATACATAAAGTAACAAGTTACATTCTTTAAGGATCCCTTAATGTTGAATCACCTCTAAATTAATATTAATGGATCCATCTAATACTACATCCACATAAAATAATAATGAAAAGTCCAATGTTCATTAATTACATTTTCGAATGCTCAATCATCCACTATACATGCCACAAGGTATGAAAGGCTCAAAAGAATATACATATGTGAAATAAAGTATATCATCAATTTAAATCTAATCCATGATGCAACAAAGTAAAGGTAATCACATGTCATACATGATACATCATCATAAAAGATAACCATTTATCACAAACATAATTAACTAAGTGCATAGTTCCTCCCAACCGTAAATAGCATCATTAGACCATCGTGGGTCCTAGCCATCCCTCCATATGTAACATTCCAAATCAATGAAGAGATTCATCAATAGTATCCAATGGGAATGTCACTCCTAAAAACATACTACATCATATGCAGAAAGTAATCTAACATGTAAAATAAAGCATAGAATAACATCATCTAACATATGCTAATCGTCAATATAAGGATACATGTTCACCATCATAATCCATGAACATAATGAAGATAGATGCCAACAAATAATGCATCAACCATGGTGAACCAAATGGATCTCAAATGATAAGAGTGAAATAGCACTACCACCTGACCACGTGGAACCTAAATGGTCCACTCCCACCACGCTGAGGAGATAGTCTCAAGTCCCAAATAGGTTATCAATATCACATAGCATAAATACTCTCTAAGTCCAGGAATCCTAAAAGTATACTAACTCAAGGTTCCAATCACAAAACTGACATCTAATCCCAGAGGCACACAAAGACATGGAGGAAAGTTTCATCGTACGGATCACGCTAGAGTTACATTGGTAGCCTCTCAATAGACTTCGACCCCCTAGTGATCCCTGTGCAGCCACTAGTATCCTCTCATATAGATGAGGCATACTATGGAATGCAATGTCGCAACCAAGAATTCTCTCTACTCCCATCCTAGTTTGTACTAGCACTCGAGGCATGGGTGAGAACAAAAAAATTATCTTTTTAGGTTCATTAAGTCAGTATTAGGTGTGAATGTTTTCACTTATTAAGACAAATTACAATGAGTTACCCTGGCAGCCTCTTAGAGCCCCGACCCCCATTGCAATCCACTTCCCATCACTACAAGTAGATAACCGACCCTAAGCTCATGGAGAAATAACAAAAGATAATCCACAATATAAACATCAAATCTCCATGAGTCAATTGAAAAGCATCCATAGATAATCATGACCACAACAGTTCTCTATTGGCAATTGAAGGTATCCTTGATAATCACAATAATCATTGGTTCTTAATAAGAAACCAAAAAGTATCTCAAAGTAATACTGATCGAAGACTCCAAAATGGTTGAGTCAAAACATGTCACAACATGACATCATCAAGATCAGATAAACAATTTCAATTCCATCAAATGACCGAAAAGTAACCTAATGTTGGAATTATAATATATTTGTCATTAGTGAAAACACTTATTCGATTTTGAATGCTTACTGAGCTCATCACTTAGTCTACAATGTATACCAAGCATTCAGTGGTTTCCTTATAAAGTTCAACAAGTGAATAGTTCTCATCGAGCATTCCAGAGGATACCGAGTGAATGGGCAGTTTAGTAGTGTTCACTGAGAAAAGCAAGGTAAATGAAGAACTCAGTGTTCACTAAGCAAAGCAAGGTAAATGAAGAACTCAATGTTCACTGAGAAAATCAAGGTAAATGAAGAACTCAGTGTTCACTGAGCAAAGCAAGGTAAATGAAGAACTCAGTGTTCACCGAGCATAGCAAGGTAAATGAAGAACTCAGTGTTCATCGAACAAAGGAAGGTAAATAAAGGACTCAGTGTTCACCAAGCACAGGAAGGTAAATGAAGGACTCAGTGTTAACCGAGCATAGCAAGGTAAACAAAGAAGTTAGCTTCTACCGAGTGACACTATATCTACCAAGTCACCAATGATTACCGAGTTCCAAGCAGTGTTGTGTAGCTAGTATGAACCAAGCCTCTACTTATATTGAGTGCATGATGATGCTAAGTAATGTAGTAGATGCCGAGTATCAGAAGGTCATCAAGTTAGCTTGAGGAACTTGAGTTTTCTACTATCTGGCTAACTCAGTAATGTTTTGTTCACTTATGTTTTGGCCAACCTTGTAGTTGTAAATATTGGAATGGTATATATGTAATGTATGATATCATTTGTAGTATGGTATGATGTATATAAAGAAAGGGATTGATGTTCGCATGTACAGAGGATATTAAAAACTAGAAGCAGAATTAAAAAAAGGAACACAACAAAGTCAACATAGGAGTAGAAAAGGTATATCTATCACATCAGATGATCAATGCAAAAAGGATCTTATCAAAAAAAAGTTGTAAGCAGATCCACTGCTTCATCCTAACAGGTGAATCAGTCCATAAATCCTTTAACAGGGTGGACCTAATAGTCTTTTTGTAAATCTCCTAACAGTGTGCATACTTCATTGTATGTTTGTAAATCCTCTAACAAGGTGGATCTAGCAGTCCTACTTGCTCCTAACAGGGAAAATCACCAGAAGTGATCATTGTAAGCCTTAACCAACCAACTTTATACTACAGTATTGAATTTTTGTGGGTATCATCCCCACACCAGTTTTACTTTCTATTTGGAAGGTTTCTGGGTCACCAAATCTCTGTGTACGTATGTAATGAATGTTTGTTCCTTCAGTTATGCAGTAGTTTAGATGAATGAATGATGAATAGTTAAAATGTTGAATAAGATAAAAGTTTTATAGGTTACTGATTCACTCCTCCCCTCTTAGTAACCCACCTTATCCTGAATATTTCCAACAATTGGTATCAGAGCTTTGTGGTTCACAAGATAAAGTTTGACAGCTTGAGCAAAGATCAAGAACAATAGAGATATTCAGACTTGAAAAATCTATTAAAAATGAAAAGCTAGATCTAGAAATGGCCATGGCTCAACTCAAGGAAGCAAAGGAGCATCTTTCTCAATCTCTAAAAAGAATGAAGGAACTTGCAAAACAAATGAATGATCATCAGTACATTGAAGAAAAGATTGAAGACCTTTTACCATCAAGCAGTTCAAATGAAGCTAATGAAGCAATCAAAGAACTCCTAGCTAAGAATGGTTCTCTGCAGGAAGAAGTAAGGAAGCTTAAAAGAGAACAAGAAATCTAATCCATTAGGCTATGTGAAGCTTTGGAACAAAGAAACAAGGCAAATGAAGACCTAGAAGTGAGAAATAATCAATCCCTTCAGCATGAAAATCTTGTAGGTCAACTATCTAATGCAAACAAAAAAATTTTGAATCTAAGATCTGAGAATGAAAGTTTGAGAAATGATTTAGTCACTAAAAGACAAATTAATGCAAGCTTACAAAGTGATCTAAGATCTGAGAGACAAATCAATGAAAGTTTGGAAAATGACTTGATCACTGAAAGGAAAATCAATGAAAGAATGATGAAATCTCAAATAGATATAAACCAATTAAATCAACAACATGAGAAAAATCTTCATAGACAAAAAGGTAAAACCAATCTTGGATACAAGGAAGAAGGTGAATCCTCCAAACAAGGTGCCCAAGGGAATCAAAGACCCACTTGCAATCATTGTGGCAAAATAGGTCATACATCAAAAAAATGTCAGAGTAATGGAAAAGGAAAATTCAATGGCAAATGCTTCAACTGCAATCAGCATGGTCACAAAGCTAATGAATGCAAAGAAAAACCAAAATTTGAAGGAAAATGTCACAAATGCAAGAAACATGGTCACAAGGCATTCCAATGCAAATCCAAATCATTCAATCTAGCTGAACAACTTGTCAAAGCAATATTTGGATGGGACTACAATACTTGGTGCATATGTCATTATTGTGGAGAATATGGACATGTTGGCAAAGACTATTCAAGGCATCACTTGAGGAAAAGAGACACAACAGTAAAATGTTATACATGTACAGAACCTAGTCATATAGCCAAGAATTGTATGAATACTGAAAGAATTGAAGATGAAAAGAAAGCTAAAGCTAATAACATTCAGAAGTACATGAGACAACAATGGATTCCTAAATCTACCAAGCAAGACAGTTCAAATGATGGTTATGTCACTCAAGAAATGGGCGACTCCACCATTTCCAATTAGATGTAAGAAGAATCAAGAACTGCATCATCAAGTCGTATCTCAAGCAGTTCCAGAGTGACAGAATGCAAATGATTAAATTAGTATTTCAAGTTCAAGGACCAAAGGAAAGTTATCATTCACCATGTTGCATTTATTGAGCAAGGTTGGTTAAAGACTTTACCGAGCTAGGTCAGGAGTATCAAAGATTTTGTTTAATCACCAAGTTGCAAATCTTTTACTGAGTAGAGCGATGATAGACTAGAAAACACTATGGCATCTCATCTACCTTTGTACCAAGCATTAATGACAAGATTTTCATCAAAAGGATAGAATTCAATTTCATTTTTCACCAGGACTTAAGAATACTCAGAGCTAAAAGATTTCCAGTAAATTTAGAGAAAATACCAACCAATTCCAAGCGAATTTCAAGCAGAGAATTTGTTCAAGATTTTCTTATATTTATCAAGCAACTATGGCATTTGCAAGCACTAGCAGCAGCAAGGCAAAAAGAGGTTCAGAGATGTTAGTAAAGGGTACAGAATGGAAAGCACCCAATTTCAAGACTGTTCCGGTCATTGCAGAATCACTCGACCGAATTGGAGCTCAATCAAAAATACCCCCTAAGATACTTCTTATCAATGATATTCATACTCATTTCAAATGTTCTATTCAAGAAATCATGCCCTAGGTGAAATGAGTGTAGATGGCTCTTTGAAACCTGAATTCAAACATCTTGAAACCAAAGGATTGACTCATATCTCGCATATGCCTAGAAACTTCCAAACCAAATGGATTAGGTATATCTTGAGTTGCGTACATAATGGACAATTATGGTTAGAGTAGCTAGTGCTAATCACTAAGAAAATGATTCAAAAAATCACAGGTCTCCCTATGCTCGATAAAGCCAAAACCACCAAAACCCTAAGTCAGGAGGAGTTACAAAGGAAAACCCTAGCCGAATGGGATGGTAGAGGTTTAAAGGTAAATACTATATCTGATGTCAAACTAAGATTATGCATTCATGTAATTGCATATAAATTATACAATTCCAGTAGATTGAATAGTGTACCTTGTGAAGCTATGGATTTAGCCCTCAAGGTTGTAAAGAAAAACCTTGAACTTGATCTGTCTGAGGTATTGCTGAAACAATTGAATAAAAATATGGATAGTATAAGGATTTCCAAGAATAACTCTTGTAAATTTGGTTCTCTATTGATTTGTTTATTTTTCTACATTCAAAAATTCTTTCCATCTAAAGGAACTGTCGTATGAAGAAAAGACATTCCAATTTTGTATCAAATAAATGAGTTTGTAGCAGAGATGGGTTAAAATTTTGATAGTATCATAGACAACTATTTTGAATATTTCAAGAAGATAATGAATAATAGGTTCTAGATTCCACCAAAGTTAACTGGAGATTACAAAGATGATGTATGCTTCATGGTTGACTGTGATAAGGTGTACATCTAGGCAGTCAGACCCTGAGTTACATGGGTAAAACCTCTTCCCTATGAGGTAAATATTGATGAAGCCAGAGACATCATAGAAGCACTGGTAAATGAGCCAATAGACCCAAGGAAACAAATTTTTGGAACCTATGATGAAGCAAAGGCCAAAATTGAGTTTGAAATCAAGCTACCATAGGCCATAAGCAAAGGTAAGAAGAAGATACAAAAATTGAAAACTGCATCTGGCCCTCTTATGCTAATAGAAGGAAAAGGTGAGGATGAACGAGATGATGAAGAAGAAGGAGGAGAAGAAGAAAAAGAAGAACAAGAAACCAAAGAAGAAACTTCGAAGAAGAAAGGCAAGGTAATAATTACAAACCTAAAAAGAAGCCTACTACAGTATCTACCAGAAGGACCAGAAAAGGTAAGTAGGAACCTATATTAGTCAGGCCTGCACCTACATTTGAGGAAAGGCTCAAACAATTAGAAGGAGATGGCATCACAAATTTCAAAGCATTGAAATTTGAAACTAGAACAGATGTTGAGAAAATGCAGATAAAGGAACTGGTACTAAGCAAGATGGGTAAATGGAAATACTCCTCAGACCAGCTTGCCTCCCAAATCTCAAAGGAACTACTAGAGATATTGCAACCGAGATGGGAGTCAGCAACTCAAATGGTAAAAGACATATATGAGAAATCCCTGAAGAATCTTCAACCAAGTCTCTTTGGAGTAGAAGTAAAAACTGTAATGAAAAACCATCAAGGCAAAATTATGATCAGATTTCACACATGTTTAATTTTGATCAAAGACATTGAGCATGTTGTAAATGATGCTACAAACATGTGGAAAAACATCTATCATCTGCATAAGCCCAGTGAAGACCCAGTAGAAATCAAGGATGATAACAACAGTGGCAGTGAGGACATTGATGGCACTCCATCTATCACCGTTTCACCAGGTGAGCTATATGCATAAATGGGAGAAGACAAGGAGGAAGAAGTTGAAGAGGAAGATAAGGAGGAAGATGATCTAGTGAAAATTGCAGCAATAGTCATTGCATCCCTTCCTCACTCTCCACCTAAAACTATCACATCATCAAGGTTGGAGTCAGATTCAGTAGGTTTGATAACATCCACATCAGATTTATCATCTGCACCTGCCTCATCACAGCTCTAGGTATCATCAAAGGAAGTATCTACCACTTCATCTACTGAGCTACAACCCTCTCCTTTAGCTACCGAGCCAGCCTCCTCAACCCCATTATCTTTAGTCGGTATAGCAGTAAGTTCCATAATTTTGTCAGCTACATTAGCACCAATTTTTGCACTAATTAGTCCTCCCATTATAAATATTCCAGCTTGTTCTACAATTTTTTTTGCATTATCTGCATCTACTTCAAATCTAGTTAGATCAAATACTGCATTATTGAGTGTATCATCATTTTTGGGAAGTGTTCCAATTTTTGATCCGATAAATACTCCTATTGGCACTCAATCCTCAAGTATCCCAGTTTTCACTGCTAGTCCTTTCATCTCCAATATTATGTCTATTCCCAAGGTCAAACCAGTCATCACAGAAGCCAAAAAAAAGCAACCATTAAGACTTCTACTCACTAGAAAAGAAATTCCTGAGGATATTGACTTAGACACAGAGGTAGTGATTCCAAAAATTGACTACAAAAATGCTACCATTGAAGAAATGAGGTATGCTAGTCAACTAATAGAGATGAAGGCTATGTAGAAGTAGTTAAGGTCTAAAAGGGATAAGGAGTACAGAATAATTGAGAATGCCAAGAATATAATTACAGAAGCTATAAGTGTTGAAGTAGACTCTACTCAACACATTTTGATTCAGTTAGAAGAGGCTGTAAATAAATTCAATGAGGACACTCTGGCCAAGAAAAATTTATTGTAAAGTCTGAAAGAAAATTTGATAATAAGGTGCTTGAGCACATTGCAATAAAATAGGTAGAATTGTCCATAATTTTGGTCAATCTTGAAAATTCTTTTAATAATGTAACTTCACTTTTTGCCAAACTTTGTGATGTTATTGAGTACACCAAGGAAATCAAAGAAAATTTGAATAAAATTGATGAGGATATGAAGGTTAGTGCCCAAATGCTACAACTTGACCCTAATTCAAGTTCATCCCATCATCTCAAAATTAGATTTTTGTTACACAAGCAGGCAGAATTGTTGAGAGAGGAAGCAAGGATCAGATCTACATTGATTGACATTCAGAATATGATTCTTCCTATCATGGATACAATGCAGAAACACATTGCATACTCCAAAATATGGATCCATACAACAACTTTTTAGTTGCAGATCATGTGATTGAACTTTTATCTGAAGTTCAGATAGCACTCTCTACTTGCAAAATTTTGCAAGAAAATTGGGATAAGACTTTGGCTCTTATTCTCAAGGTACATTTTGAGTTTATCTCTCATTTTGGTGTTTCTATGTAAATACATATTGCCTACTTTGGCATTATTGTCAAAAAGGGGGAGATAGAGTACCAAAGAAGAGAAAAGAGATATATGTAAGTAAAGGAAGTCTTGTGTAAAGATAGAGATACTTGTAAATACTATGTGCATATTGTATGAGGGAGATATATGTAAATCAGTACGTCAAATTTTGCACATAATTTTTGGCTCATAAGTGTTTTTGTCACTAATGCCAAAGGGGGAGATTGTTGGACTTATGCTATATTTTTCATTAGTGCAAACACTTATTCGGTTTTGAATGCTTATCGAGCTCATCACTTAGTCTACAGTGTATAACAAGCATTCAGTAGTTACCTTATAAAGTTCAACAAGTGAACAGTTCTCACCGAGCATTTCAGAGGATACTGAGTGAATGGGTAGTTCAACAATGTTCACCAAGAAAAGCAAGGTAAATGAAGAACTCAATGTTCACTGAGCAAAGAAAGGTAAATGAAGAACTCAGTGTTCACCGAGAAAAGCAAGGTAAATGAAGAACTCAATGTTCACCGAGCAAAGCAAGGTAAATGAAGAACTTAGTGTTCACCGAGAAAAGGAAGGTAAATAAAGGACTCAGTGTTCATTGAGCACAGGAAGGTAAATGAAGGACTCAGTGTTCACCGAGCACAGCAAGGTAAATGAAGAAGTTAGCTTCTACTGAGTGACACTATATCTACCAAGTCACCAATGGTTACCAAGTTCCAAGCAGGGTTTTGTGGCTAGTATGAACCAAGCCTCTACTTCTACCGAGTGCATGACGATGCTAAGTAATGTAGTAGATGCCGAGTATCAGAAGGTCACCGAGTCAGCTTGAGGAACTTGAGTTTTCTACTATCTGGCTGACTCAGTAATGTTTTGTTCACTTATGTTTTGGCCAACCTTGTAGTTGTAAATATTGGAAAGGTATATATGTAATGTATGATATCATTTGTAGTATGGTATGATGTGTATAAAAAAAGGGATTGATGTTTGCATGTACAGAGGATATTAAAAACTAGCAACAAAATAAAAAAAAGGAACACAACAATGTCAACATAGGAGTAGAAAAGGTATATCTATCACATCAGGTGATCAATGCAAAAAGGATCTTATCAGCAAACAGTTGTAAGAAAATCCACTACTTCATCCTAACAAGTGAATCAGTTCATAAATCCTTTAATAGGGTGGACATAATAGTCTTTTTGTAAATCTCCTAATAGGGTGCATACTTTACTGTATGTTTGTAAATCCTCTAACAAGGTGGATCTAGCAGTCCTACTTGCTCCTAACAGGGCAGATCACTAGAAGTGATCATTGTAAGCCTTAATCAGCCAATTTTATACTGCAGTATTGAATTTTTGTGGGTATCATCCCCATCCCAATTTTACTTTCTATTTGGAAGGTTTCTGGGTCACCAAATCTCTGTGTACATGTGCAATGAATGTTTGTTCCTTCAGTTATGGAGTAGTTTAGATGAATGAATGATGAATGGTTAAAATGTTGAATAAGATAAAAGTCTTATAGGTTACTGATTCACCCCTCCCCTCTTAGTAACCTACCTTATCCTGAATAATTCCAACACCCAAGTATAATTGATCGATGATTCAAAATGGTTAAGTCAAGTGTCTCATACATATGAATCTCAGCTTCACACAAGAAGAATGGAGAACAATAACAATACAACATTTCATAGAGCATACCATCACATAACCATGGTTGGGTTTATAAATATAAGAATCAAAAGACATTATCATGACATCACAATCATAACCCCTGAGCCTCTGGTAGATGTCCTCTAACTGGTCAACACTAGTCAACCCAAAATCCAACAACAAGAAGCATAGAGAAAACACAATGCAAGCACATGTTTTGGTTTGCTAAAAACTTATAATGGAAATAAGTGTGGAGGTCTCAGTTTTTTTTTTTGGATTTAGATATCAAGTGGAGAAATTTGTACATTATTACTTAACCCATGTACTAGTTTAAAATTTCCCATAACTCTAGAATCGATTTTCCAATTATTCTAATGATATATTGTTTATATAAATGTTATTTGAAAATGACCCACATCAAAATTACATTGTAAATTTTCAACATGAAAAATTGCCAATTCTTTTCATTATCATCTTTTCTTCATAATTCAAGTCAATTAAAATAATTAAATTGACCCTATATTGTTGGACTATAATATTATAAAATAATTTATTATTATAAAGAATTATCCATTTATTCAAATCATTTTTTAAATATAATAATTATTTATTATTAATAACATATATACATATATATATATACATAATTATAAACATTTAATAATAATAATAACATTTTATAAACATTATATATAAAAAAATTGAAATGTAAAAATTGATTCACATAACTCCCAACTTATATTAATAATACCGCTGATGCAGTCGCAGGTCCTGCAGTGATAGCAGTACAGAGTACTGCTTGTTGTCGCAGTACCTACGACGCAGGTACTCGACACTTATTGCCGAGGGGGCACGGGCTTCGCCCTCCCAAAATTTATTTTGTTTAAATTTTTTTAAATAACGTTTACTAAAACATTTGTGTTAATATGCGATTTAGTTTTTACAATAAAGTTTTTCGACTGCAATTCGGATTTTATAATGATATTTTTTGACTGCGATTTAATATATACATATATATGTATATATGTATATATATGTATATATATATATGTATATATGTATATATATATATATGTAGATTATTATCAAGTATTATAACATATATACATATATATGTATGTATGTATGTATGTATGTATGCATGTTGATTTACATGATTTTAAAGAGAACAACACATAGTTTTTAAAACAAAAAGGGCTTTCTAATTTTTTTTAGAATTTCCTTTAAAAAATAATTGTTCTCTAAATTTTACCCATTAATCCTTCTAATAGGTTTGACTATAAATTTTTGACCCTAGTCCATAGAATTCTCAGATCTACACTTGTGGGGTTTTCTTAGATAAAGAATTTAAATATCCTCGATAAGAATAAAACAACTGGAACATTCACACATAGAATCCTCAAAAAGTATTCAGAAGACATGAAGAAGATAGGAAGTGCAAGAATTAGAAATAATATAGGAGAATCACAAGTGTCTACCTGGACACTGATGCTAAATCGCTTCTCCTCAGAATCCGCTGAGCAAGCTCCTTCCTTCTCCAACGTTCTCGGGTCCTCCAAAACACGCTCCCTAAGCTTCTAGGAGTGCCTGAATATAAAGAACTCCTAGGAAGCACCTAGAATGTCTCTAGAAACAACCAAAAGGTGTTGACAACTAAGCATGAGTATTTTCCAACCTTCTAGATGAGTCATAAGGTTGTAGACACCATGTGCTTAATTTGTGTGCTAACTGCTACATTGTAGACATACGTGCATTGAAGAGGTGCGTTTACTCCTAGGTAGACTTATAACTTTTATTTTAATTCTTTTATTACTTTTATTATTATTATTTATTTATCACTTTATTATTATTTTTATTATTATTAATTTTAATTTCTTTTATTTAATTCTTTTTCTCAATTAATTCTCATTTAATTAATTATAATCAAAATATCAAAAGATCATGATATTATATTAATTTTTTTCAAATAATTAATTTATTAATTAAATCTATTTATTTAATACTTAATTAATACAAAATTCACCATATACCTCAGATAAAATATGAAAACCCATTATAGAACAATCCATACAAAATCAGTCTAAAGGGTTAAAAATCACAAAATATGTCATCTGACACATTTGGAAGGTAAATTGTCTGGGATACTTGTCCTACCTCACTAGGACAAAAGGTTTAAGGGTTTAGGATTTGGACTTGAGAATTTATCTCCCCCCTCTTATCATTGAGATAGTGCGATAGGGTATGCTCATCTTGGCAATTTAGGGAAGTCGATACTTGGTACTTGCAACCTGCATAAAAACCATACATGTACATACAATATACATATGCTAAACTAAATAGGCAATGGTAGGAAGTGCTGCATCATGTAGATCCTGACTAGCAGGTGACTATGACTCCCTTCCTTAACCACATCAAAAATGTCATACATAAGAAACAAACACACACACCATACACATGAAAGTATGGGGTAAGTATCCATAAGAAAACACGTGATAATAAACCATCTAATTAATCATCATGCATACATGAAATGTAGAGTCTAAATAATCTCATCATACATCAACTGAATCCATAACATAATATCTGATAGTCTCGAAACAATACTACTAACCATCAACATAAAACTAGTCTAACATAGTCTAACAATAATAGCAACAATGTGTCCAAAAAAATGTAAACGAGGGTAGGAACTACAGTTATTATGAATAAGAAGGAAGTGATTGAAGAAGATAATCTTAAATATTGTACTAAAAGACAAAGAAATATTCATGTGTAACATGCTTTCTAGGGAAGTACTTTTGGCAACCCTTCTAGAAAAATGAGTACAGTTAGCTAAAATCTTTAGGATTAGCATATGAAATTTGGAAAGCTTTAGAGTCTACTTATGAAGGTGATAATCATACTAAGAAGGTTAGATTATAGAATTGGATGTGTTTATTTCAAGAAGCTGAAATAATGGAAGATGAATCTATAAGAAGTTATTTTGGTAGAATATCATCAATTGTTGCAAGAATTAAGGCTTGTGATGAGAAGAAAGAAGAAGATGAAATTGTATGGAAGATCTTAATATTTTTGAAACCTATATATAAGAATATAGTGCAGATGATTGAACAAGTTATACCATGCTCAAAGAAGTTCACAAGAGAGACTCTTTTTGAAAAATTGAAAGAAGAGGAGATAAGCTTAAGACAAAGTGGAGATTTTCCTAGAACAAAGACAATATTAAACATACTTAGTGTATGACCTACATTGACAAAGAGCATGAGTACTAGTGGAGATTATGCTAGCAACAATAGAGGAAGAATTGAAGAAGACACATTGATTAAAGAAGGAATTTCCCTACTTGTGAGAAGAAAACTTGAAGGAAAGAAAATATTTAAATGTTGGACTTGTAAAGAATTAGGTAATTATGCTCCAAATTGTCCTAAGAGAGTAAAGAAGTATAAGAATAATTTTAGGCCTAGGAGGCCTAGAGAATGTCTTTGTACAAATGATGAAGATATGGAAGCTAGTGAGGAAATATTCTTAAGTGGAAGTGATAATCGGAGTGATGAACTAGGATTTATTGAAAATAAAAAAGTCCTAAAAAAAGAAGAAATTAGAGAAGAAAAGGCATTAGTATCACAAGTTAAAAATAAAAAATCTGATTGAATCATATATAATAGTTGTTCACATTATATGACTAGTGATATGAATAAATTTGTTGAGTTCAATAGGTGTGATAGAGGAATTGTCAGAGTTGGAAACAATGTAGCTTGTCACATAAAAGGAGTAGGAACTATTACTCTAGATGGTAGAATTAATACTAATGATGTTTATTTTGTTAATAGTTTGAACCATAGTCTTCTAAGTGTTGGATAATTCGTTGACAAGGGATATTAGTCATAGTTCATGAAGAAGACATGTATTTTGTGGAAATATAAGAGGAGTAACTCAGAGGGGTAGGGTAAATCAATTACCACTAAAATAAATCCCATATCCCTTAGATGTTAGCACATAACATAAACTAAACTAAAATATTGTATCTTGGTAATCACATAGGCACTTAGTTAATACTAATAATATGTTGTAACTTGCAAAATGCTTAACATAAAAATCTTAGGATATTGTCTATGATTAACCTTAATTAACTTAATTGTATACACATGAAAGAAATAGGATGAACACAAGTGACACCAATATTGTGGAAATCCAATTTGGGAAAAATAACCAATTGGAACTAGTTACCAATTTTCACTTTAAGTAGGCCCTATTAGGAGTCAACCTTGTTAAAAGTTACAAAATACACTGTTAGTTGTGACCCTGTTAAGGGATTTAATCACCCTCTTAGGAGTGGCTTTGTTAGAGTTCTTTAGACACTTCAATATATAAATTCCACCTTGTTAGAGGATTTACAAATAGTTGTTAAGCCAACTCTATTAAGAGATTTAGATCACTACTACAATTGTTAGAGAGTAACAATGAGATGACCTAAATTCTAATGCAATTGTATTGCTGATTTCAGATCTCAAGTCTAGCTTGAATACTTGATCCTTGTTCAAATTTATGTTTTTAGCTCCTCAAGGATATTTTTCTTATCCTTCTAATTCACTTCCTCTTAGCATCTCCTATTCTTCTATACACTCATACTCACATTCAATCCACAACTTGACCTTGTATTTATACCTTATGTATTGTCAAGTTGGCTTGAATATATTTTAGAATAATTTAATATTCATATCCTCAGTTAGATAGAAGCAACACACAAAACTATTTAACTCAATGTGCCAAATTAAGAAAATCCTTCATTAGCCAACCTTGCTTGGTAGAAATTAACTCAGAAATGATTTCCCTATGTTAACCAAGTGAACTTAGTTAATGTTGCATCTTCACAAACTTTCTTTGGTAACCGAGTGAGCTTGATTAGCACTAGTTCCATCAAACTTTCCTTTGTTACTCGAGTGAGCTTAGTTAACACTCAAGTTCTACAAACTTCTCTTTGACACCCATGTGAACTCAGTAGATACTGCCTTCTAAACTTGGTGAAAACTGGAATGCTCGATAGACATAGGAAATTGTCTTTATTTTCCGAGTGAGCTCAACATACACTAATTGGTAAAGATATGATATTTTTTATAACATCAAATACAATATACAATTGATCAATTATTTTCAATAGTATTATCAAGGATTAAAATGGTAAGATGTTTGGTACTGGCACAAGATCAAGAGGTAATGTTTTTTAGTTGAATCCTATAGAGATGACATGCTTGATTGCTAAAGTTGATAACAACTAGTTATGGCACAAAAGGTTTTGTCAGATAAATTTTGATAACATTGTGAAAGTGAGCACAATGCTTTTTGTTAGAGATTTTCCTAAAATAGTGAAGGCTTCTAGCACGGTATGCAAGGAATATGTTATGGAAAAGAAAAAGAAAAGGTCTTTCCTGGGTAAGAAGTTACTACATCAGCTAAGTTGGAGATAATAAATACAAACTTGAGTTGTCCTACAAAGACATGATCATTCTATAGTGAAAGGTACTTCATGATTCTTGTTGATTATTTTACTAGGATGACATAGGTAGAATTTATTAGAGAGAAATATAAAGCATTTGAGAAGTTTAAGGTGTTTAAGATCAGAGTTGAAAATGAATCTAGATTAAATATTAAGTGTTTAAGATAAAATAGAGGTGGAGAATTTACTTCGAATGAGTTTAACAAGTTTGTGAAGTAAATGATATTAAAAGAAAACTTTTAGCCCCTAAGACATCTAAGAAGAATAGTGTAGAAAAAATGAGAAATAGATTAGTAATAGAAGTAGAAAGAGCTATGATGTGTGAGAATAATGTCTCAAAGAGGAGAGAAGTAGTTAATATGATAGTATGTACAACGAAAAAAGTATAGATTAGAAAAGGTACCAGTAAGGCCCCTTATGAGCTTTGGTTTGGACATGCACCATGAGTTAAGTATTTCAAATTTTTTAGAAGTGTTAAATTAAGAGAGAAGATGACATTGGTAAGTTTGATCTAAGAAGTGATGAAGGTATTTTTCTTGGTTATTTATTAAAAAGTAAAGTATACACATATTTTAATCAAAGAATTAAGACTATTATTGAAAGCACAAATGTTAGAGTTGATGATAAGTTTGGAATTCAAGAAAGAATACTTGATTCTGATTCTAATGAAGAGACTAATCCAAAGGCTAACTAAGAGAATGTTGAGTTATTTTATGAAACTAACATAGATTTGCAAAATGCTATAAAATTTGTGAAAATGACAGAACCAAGGAGTGAATCTAGATATGAACTAAGAGTTGAGACAATGGCACCTAATAGGAATTTGATAAATAATCATCCATTTGATTAGATTACTGGCAACAAGGACAAATGTGTGATGACAAGGAACAAGGTACAATGAGAAGAATTGTGTTTGATTTCTCAAGTATAGCCTAAAAGTACAAATGAAGGTAGTGTTGTCACTTAGGTTTGCACCCTTGTCCAAGGCCTATGCACGAGGACAACCTAGTGAAACATGGAAACAACCTCCAAGCTATGGGACTTGAACTGCGAGGTTGAGTCTCCAAAGAAGGCCGACTTCCTCTTACTATCAGGGTGCACCTAACTACTCTCGAAAGGAAAAGGGGAAGAAGGAGATGCAAAAAAAAACTCTACCCTATCTAAACTACGAAGGTGATGCACCAAAATAGAGTGTTTAGACCCATTTTTGCCCATGTATATACTATTGAACCAGAATGAAACTAAGGATATATACGTATAGGCTTGTTTTGATCTGATAACCTCATGCAGATCAAGAAACCAAACTGAATAACGCAAGGAAAGAGGAATCTCAATTATATATTATCTAGTAGGCAAAAATAGATACAGTATGCAGGCTATAGATCTCGACAATACACCAATGAGAGGAAAAAGGGATGCACATACACATTAATGGCTGAAGGAGATAAAATAGAGAATCATTCAATTCAAAGGCATAGGGAATGTTACACTGAGAGTTGCAGAGCAATAACAGAGAAATCAGAAAGAGTCAACCCTTTGGAAAAGATTACAAAATTGCCTTTATAGTTCAGGCATAACTGAGGAAAATGATTCTGCATTAACTACTCAACTACTGCCATTGAACCCAAAAATATCTGATCAAAGATCACACTCGAGCATGGTTTTGAAGTACAAAATTAGATATTCGACTGAAGGAATGCCTCAAGTAGATAGAAGCAGTCCCAATGAATGATCCTGAGACAGTAGATGGATCGACTGAGATGGTGGAGTGTTTCCCTATGCCTTGCATTCATTTCTGGTAGGTCAAAATTGATCGCAAAGATCAGATCGCAAGATAACATTGATCATCCTTACTTCCTGGTTCATGAATCAATAGGGTTGAAGCAAGTCAAATAGGCTATACGAGCCAACTGGGTCATGCGGGCCAATCACCTTTCTTCGTTCTGCCACCTAGGGAAGTCTTTCGTGGTTGACCTTTCATCATCAAACTAACTACGACACCCTTGTAGATATTAATATTAACTGTGACAATTACATTAACTGCTAGCCACCGATCGTCCTTCCTGATTGGGCTAGTGAGACACGTGTCAACAAGGTGTTGTGTCACCAACATAAACCTTGAGCAGCTTACCCATAGCGAGGTAGTGACGGCCATCGATCGGCCTAGATCTGATGATCGTGAAGACTCATCATACTCCACTTTTTCCTTACCCTAGGCCCATCATATTTGGTGCCACCCTGCAACTGCTGTCATATCCAACCGACACCTGGCAACACCTCAGCGACCGCACCTTGGCAAGACCTGGCTCCACTGACACATGGCAAAAGGGTGCCATGTCGCTATGGTAAAGATCGCACATCTTCACCATGGTGACATGGTGACAGTCGTTGATCTTCTCTAATCTAATGGTCATGAAGACCCACCTTCCTGCGACCTTCCTCCCTCATAATTCATTGGGCCCGCGATACATGTGGCACTTCCTTGTTGGTTCATCGATCGTTTAATCCCTACTTCGCTAGCGACATAAAATACGGTCCCACCAGGACACATGGTGCCCTGTCGCTATGTCGTCGATGTTATCTCCTGAGCAGTTTCTAATGGCGAGATAGCACCAACTATAGATCTTTGCAGATCTGATGATCGTGAAGACTTGTCTCTTGACTGTGCTAGCTGAACTGAAGATCTGGCACACGTGGCTCCCTCTAATTTGCTTCCATGACACCAGACTCTACCAACTGGGCAGATGAAGTACCTAACGTAACCCAACCGCTTGCCTAAAACCTCACCGTTTATCTTGTCTGGCCTGCCAAACCTTGTCGCCGAACACGCTAACTCACTGTTGTCGGCACACCTTTTCTGACGGGTGCTATGTCACCATGGGAATTTCCCAGCCAATGCGTGATAGCGACATAGCGCCTACAGCACCGTAGAACATTTCCAACCCACAATAAAACTTTTTTGACCTGCGCCATCCTCTGCCCTACAAGCTAGACCCACCGGACACACGTTGACCAGATGCTATGTCATCATCGTAACCCTCACACAACTTCATCATAGCGAGATGGCGACAACCATTGATCAACCTTGATCTGACGGTGGAGAACTTGCGAGGCGCAAAAATATCATAAGGTTTAAAACTTAGGTAATTTTGATATCTTCGTGGGTATTAAAATATTAGTAATCAGGGAGGTGACTGTTGGGCGGGGTAACATTTAAATTTTGAAATTTGGCGGGGCAAACAAAATGTGGTAACATTCCGGTGACTCACAGGGGGCATGAGCCTGCTCGATGCATAAGACCAGTGCTTGTAAACAATCCATTGGGCTATGGAGTCAAAAATGGGTCTGAAAGGTACAAGTCTAAGAACTGCAAAACCCTAACCCCTCTACAAGGAAATCAAAACATAAAAAACCCTAGATTTGCCTTTATAACTGAAATAAAACAAAACTTCCTCTGCAACCTAAGACTGTCAAAACTTTGAAAGCTGGCAACTCAAAAAGAGAACCCTGTGCACGCGCACTTCTTGAAAAGCAAGAAATACCAGAAAAGAAACTAGACTAACTATGTACATGGATTCAAAATCTTCATTAGAAGCAAGCTTTAAGATAAATCCCATTGACTGGGATGGGCAGAACTTCACCGTTGGGTCTGCTCAGTTGGAATGCATTAGCCTGTTTGCAACTGGCAATTAGGTAAGGGCCACTCCACAATGCATCAAACTTAGAATTTCTTCCTGGTTTCGCCCTATTAGCATCCCATTTCAGAACTAGATCCCCCTCTTTGAAAGTCTTGTCCTTGGCCCTCTTGTCGAAGTTCCTTTTCACCTGTTGCTGATGCAACTCCAGGGTCTTCATAGCTTTATCTCTTTTTTCCTCTAGCTCTGCCATTCTTACTGACATGGCACTATTTTCAATCAATTCTAGCTGATGAGCCAACTCCAAGGATGGGAACTCCAATGAGATTGGAAGTCTGGCCTCCCTACCATATACCAGTACAAAAAGTGAATTCCTGATAGATCTCTTGGGTGTTATCCTATCAGCCCATAGAGCAGTCTTTAATTTTTTATGCCAGACCATCTGATTGTCTTCTATTGTCCTCTTCATGATTCTGATCAGATTCTTGTTGGAAGACTCAGCCAAACCATTTCCCTGGGGATAATAATTTTATGATGTGCTCAGGTAGATATTGTGATTCATTGCCCATGCACAAATCTAGGTTCCAACAAAAGATTTAGCATTATCTGAGATGATAGTAGAAGGAGCACCAAACCTAGATACAATCCCATCAAGGAACTCAACCATTGATGGTTCTGTGGCATCCTTCAAGGCAACTGCTTCTATCCACCTAGTGAAATAATCAGTAGCAGCCAAAATCCATTTATGACCTACACTAGATGGAGGATTAATAGGGCCTATAAAATCCAACCCCCACTGGTTAAAGGGCTGCTCCACTTGAATAGGATGAAGGGGGAGAGCTGCAAGCCTTTGTTTGCCTGAAAAGAAAGCACATTTCTCACATTTTCTCACATACCTATAACAATCATGGAACAGAGATGGCCAATAATAACCAGCCCTCATGATCTTCATAGCAGTTGTTCTTGTAGAGAAATGGCCACCATCAGGGCCATTATGAAGTTCCTTAATCATCCTCTCATCTTGATCCTCTTCAATGCATCTCAACAGGGTCCCATTAAAATCCCTCCTGAATAAGATATTATCAATCACAATGTAGGGAATGGACTGTAGTCTATATTGTCTCCTTTTAGTTTTGTCCAATCCCTGAGGGTATCCATTCCCTGATAAGAAGCTCTTCATATTATTTATCCAGCTCCTTGGGCCATTAACATCTCCTTCCTCCTGTTGCTCTGTTAATACCATAGCAACCTCTTCATTAGAATCCTAACTTGATAACATTTCTTTGCACAATCCTCTCCCTCTTACCAGCTTGGTAATCTAAATATCAACATCATATTTCATTAGCCTAGTGATCCATCCAGCTCTCTTTTCACTGATATCCTTTCTTAACAAAAAATATTTTACACTGGCATGGGGCACCAACAAATGGATCCTATTATGGGATAAGAGGTGCTTGAATTTCTTCAAGGCTTTGATAAGGGCTTGCTTCTCAACAAAGCTATATTTATCTTCATATTCTTTGAGCCCTTCACTAAAGAAAGCTATGGGCTACTCCTCATCCTTGCCATTTGTCTGAGTCAAGATAGCAGAGATACTTGACTCACCACCTAAAGTGTAGAGGATGAAATCTTTCTCAAAATTTGGGTTCATGAGAGTAGGGGCTGAGGCTATGGCTGTCTTGATCTCTTGAAAACTCTCCTTCCCCTCCTTGGTCCATGAGAAAACCATGTCTTTCTTAAGCATTGATGTAAGAGGTTTCACCATGGTAGCAAGATTAGGAATAAACCTTCTCACAAAGTTTATTCTACCAAGGAAACTTTGTAGCCCCTTCTTTTGTTTAGGAAGAGGAAGGGCAAGTATTGCCTTTGTTCTTTCTGGATCAATGGTCAGACCGTCCTTAGATACAATGTGTCCCAATAATTTTCCTTGACTTGTAGCAAAGACACACTTGGATGGGTTGAGGGAAACCCCAAACTCTCTACATCTTAGAAATACCTGCCTTAGATGATCAAAATGATTTTCTACATCTTTTGAATATACAGTTATATCATCAAGGTATACTAAGACAAACTTATCAATTAATTTTTTGAAGGCCATCTCCATTGCCTTCTAAAATGTGGCAACTACATTTGTTAGTCCAAATGGCATCTTGTAGTAAGCATAGGTGCCCCATTTAGTAGTAAATGTTGTTTTATGTCTATCAAATTCTTTAACCAGCACTTGATTGTAACCAGAGAATCCATCAAGAAAAGAGAATCTCCTTGACCCACTGACCTTGGATAGAATTTGCTCCATGGAAGGGAGAGGATGGTGATCTTTAAGAGAATCCTGATTAAGATCCCTAAAGTCCACACACAATCTGATTTCCCCATTCTTCTTCCTTACAGGTACAAGGTTAGCTACCCATGATGAGTGTTTGATAGGAAATATTATATTTGCCTCTATCAACTTGGATAATTCTTTTCTCATTAGGGGCTCAATCTTAGGATTCACTGGTCTCTATTTTTGCCTTACTGGTTTGGCCTTATCAACTAGATCTATGGTATGCTGAAACAAACTAGGGTCAAACCCTTTTAAGTCATCATATGTCCAAGCAAATACATCATTAAATTCTTAACATAAATGAATGAAGTTTTCTTGCTCAATTTTAGAACATACCTTCCCCATATTCAAAGATTTCCCATTAGCAATTGTAACTGGGGCATAATCATCCTTTTTTGCAGCTAGATTCATTCCTTTGCCTCTTGTTTGATCAATAGGATTAAAAACACTCTCCAAAGTAATGAGACCCTTGGGCAACTTGTTAGAACTAAGGTGAATGATCTAATCACCATATTGATCTTGCAGCCTTGACTGGTTTCTATTTGAGAATTCTGCCTTATTCTACAAGAAACTCACAATTTGTTCATCAGAGTCAAACACTTTCCAATGAGTGTTGTTGTTAGGGATGGTAGGCCTCACTACCACCCTAATTTGTTGCTTCTTCTCCTCCTCAAGATTCCCTGGTACATCATAAGCTGCACCCACCGCTGCAAGTCTATCAACATGTTTATTTTCTTTTCTAGGAATGCTCTAAATATTAAATGCATTGAAATGCTCAAGCAAATCCCAGACTCTGTGTTTGTAAGACTTGAGTAGGACATTTTTGGTGATATTCTGGCCTCTCACCTGATTCACTACCAAGTCACTATCTCCATATACTTTCAAGGCTTGGATTCCCCTCTTTTGGGTAAGTAAGAGACCTTGAATCAAGGATTCATACTCGGCCACATTATTGGTGCAACTGAATTGGAGCCTAAAGGAGAAGTAGTATCTTATTTGTGTAGGAGAGACCAACATAACACTGACCCCTACTCCATTTCTATTCCTTGAGCCATCAAAGCACATAATCCATATTCCATTTATATCATCATTAGTCCCAACAAGATCAGGAACTTGAGCCTCTTTCTCTATTATGCAATATGTACTTAGGCCTGTCTCAAGAATTTTCAACATAGGCTCAAATTGATATGCATTTGCCCACTCATCCAAGAAGAAATTAGGAATCTCTGCTATGGAAGTGATAGGCTCATTTACTATGTTATTTTCATCCATCTCTAGAATATGGCAATTCATATTGATGAAGTTGGGGGTGTAAGATTCAGTGTGATGAAGGGCTTGAGGTTCTGCTCTAATTGAGGCATTGGCTCCATATCTAGTCTTAAATGACATATATGACCAATCAGCAGATATGAATCCACCAATCTAAGTAGTGAAGTCTATTGAAAGACAGATGGCAAAATAGGGCTTGACTTCAGAAACAGATATATCTTGAATCATAGTGCAACCAGGGCATGCATGTAGGGCCATCTCCACATTCCTAAGGATACCTATGGTTTTGATGGTACTACCATCTATTTGTAACACATCCCTAACAATGGGCTCATATTTCATCCTTAAAGCATCAACAACACACCTAGGCATTACTGAGCTACTAGCCCCTGAATCTATCATGCAATTGTGGACTAATTTGCCTTCTATAATCAGGGAAACATAGAATGGAGGAGGTCTAACCTTTTTATTTGTCTCCACATCCCCTGCTAGTTGTACTAGACTTGTGGCATTCTCCATGATAGATGGCTGATCCTTGAGTTCAATCTTCTCTAATTCTTGATGTAGCATCCTCTTCTGCATTGGTATGGTAGCAACAACATCCCACATAGAGATATTCACATTGGTCTTCTTCATTTGCTCTACCACACTGAAAGGTGCCTTAGGAACTTTGGTAGAAACTTTGGGAGCTGCACTTATAAGAGGTTGAGATGGGGCAACATAAGGATCACCTGCATCTTTCTTTCTTGGATCTTGCTTTTTCTATTGTGAAGTACTTGTTTGTTCATTTTCTACTTGTATATGAGGTGTAGCACTTGAAGTTGAGGCCTACTTAGGAGAAGGAGGGGCAGCATGTTCCATAGCTCTCTTCCTACTTCTTATGTTATGAGCAACGAAATCCTGGTTTACATTGCAATGCTCCCCAACCTGATGATTCATGAAAGAGAAATCATCACATCCTTGAATATATGATGCCTCCTTGGGATGATCCTCCTTGTATGATTGCTTTGATGTAGGTTCTTGGATAGTTAGGGCCATATAAGATTCTACCTTCTAGCACATGCAATAGGTATAAGAATAGTTGCAAGAAGGATATAAATCTTGATCTTGGGCCAAGTTATTTTGAGGGACTATAGCTCTGTTCTGATTTGAGCTTGAAGTAGAAGCATGACTATTTTTCCTACCCTAATCAAAGGAGCTATTCCACTGATTAGGAAGCCTAACACCACTTGGAGCTTGATATTGCAGTTGGGGAGACTTGCCACTTTGAGCTTGCTGCCTTTCTAAGGCCACCACCTTGTTACTCATCTTTTGTATCATAGAGAGATTATCCTCTAATCTCTTCCCCTGGTCCTTCAACTCCCTCCCCTACTCTTGCAATTTTTTATCCAGGGTCTTCTCTCTTTTATCTGTATTCAGCACTAGACCTTGGAGCATTTCTTTGAGCTCATCTATCCCATTTGAAAATGTAGAAGCTCGAGGCACTGGAGTAAGGGTTTGTGATGTAGAAGTTGTAGGAAGAGGGGCCATTGCTGGTTGGTAATTAGGAACATCAGGAAAGAAAGGCATAGGGGGCCTTGGAGCCAATTTTCCTCCTTGCATTAGGATGTTCTCAACTTTTATGGCTATCTCATAAGCATTAGGCAAGGTATCTCCTCCCATAGTTTGGATTGTAGTGGCAATATCACTGTTAAAAGCTCTAAGATAATGCAAGAAGGCATTACTAGGGGTAGGTTTCACTGCAGTAGGTATTCTATCCCATGTCTTTTGGAATCTATAATTAAAATCAGTCATACACTCATGGAGGGCTCTTTTTATTGTAGTCAACTACTCTAATAGTGACAGATGGTCACTTCTATCCTCAAAATGTTTGCATAATCCTGCTCCTAGTTCATCCCAATTAGTTATAGAACCATGAGCTAAGCCTCTATACCACTGTAATGCTTTTCCTTTTAAAGATGAGGCTAGAATTCTGACAGCAACATCATCCTCTGTAATACCATGAATATTACAAACATTTTCTACTTCTTGGATATGCTCTAAAGGGGAGATGGAAGTTTCACCGGTAAAATCAGGTATACTTTTTAGTGCAGATACTGGTATATCATGTCTTTGGGCTAACAATAGAGGACTCCCACCATTAAAGGTGGCAAAAACATGAACTCTTGTCTATGCCATGTAAACAAGTGTTCTATTGGTGAGTGTTGATGGTAATCTGGGTTGAGTTCGAACAGTAGGAGGAGTAGAGACAAACCTTATAGGTATATTAACTATTATTGTACCCCTAACTGGTGATAACGAAGTTCTAATCCTCCTTCTTCTAGGATTCGAAAGAGAAAGCTCTTGATATTGAAATTTACCTCTAGAAGATGCCCTTGTTTCAGCTCTGTGCATGAATCACTGCAACTTTGGCCTGGAACCAAATTTGTTGATGTTTAGAGTTGCCAAGTACTTTGAAGAACCAGCCTCTTGAAGGCTTGAATACTGAAGCTAGCGCTACCTCTTTAGCATTAATCTTTGAAACTCTTCCTTCTTTGACACCAGTAGACTTTTAAATCTTCAATAGGATTATCCCACCGGGCGTGCCAAAAACTGTTGTCACTTAGGTTTCCACCCTTGTCCAAGGCCTATGTGTGAGGACAACCTAGTGAAACATGGAAACAACCTCCAAGCTATGGGACTTGAACTGCGAGGTTGAGTCTTCGGAGAAGGCCGGCTTCCTCTTACTATCAAGGTGCACCTAAATACTCTTGGAAGGAAAAGGGGAAGAAGGAGATGTAGAAAACAACTCTACCCTATCTAAACTACGGAGGTGATGCACCAAAATAGAGTGTTCAAACCCATTTCTACCCATGTATACACTATTGAACCAAAATGAAACTAAGGATATATACATACAGGCTTTTTTTGATCTAATAACCTCATGCAGATCAAGAAACCAAACTAAATAACACAAGGAAAGAGGAATCTCACTTATATATTATCCAGTAGGCAAAAATAGATACAGTATGCAGGCTACAGATCTCGACAATACACCAATGAGAGGCAAAAGGTATGCACATACACATTAATGGCTGAAGGAGATAAAATAGAGAATCATTCAATTCAAAGGCATAGGGAATGTTACACTGAGAGTTGCAAAGCAATATCAGAGAAATCAGAAAGAGTCGACCCTTTGGAAAAGATTACAAAATTGCCTTTATAGTTTAGGCATAACTGAGGAAAATGATTTTGCATTAACTGCTCAACTACTACCATTGAACCCCAAAATATTTGATCAAAGATCACACTCAAGCATGGTTCTAAAGTAAAAAATTAGATATTTGACTAAAGGAACACCTTGAGTAGATAGAAGCGGCGCCAATGAATGATCCTGATATAGTAGATGGATCGACTGAGACAGTGGAGTGTTTCCCTATGCCTTGCATTCATTTCTGGTAGGTCAAAATTGATCACGAAGATTAGATCACAAGATAAAATTGATCATCCTTACTTCCTGGTTCATGAATCAATAGGGTTGAAGCAAGTCAAACAGGCTATACGAGCCAACTGGGTCATGCGGGCCAATCACCTTTCTTCATTCTGTCACCTGGGGAAGTCTTTTGTGGTTGACCTTCCATCATCGAACTAATCGCACCACCCTTGCAGATATTAATATTAACTGTGATGATTACATTAACTGCTAGCCACCGATCGTCCTTCCTGACCAGGCCAGCGAGACACGTGTCAACAAGGCACTGTGTCACCAACATAAACCTCGAGCAGCTTACCCATAGCGAGGTGGTGATGGCCATCAATCGACCTAGATCTGACAATCATGAAGACTCGTCATACTCCACATTGTCCTTACCTCGTGCCCATCATATTTCGTGCCACCCTACAACTGCTATTGTATCCAACCGACACTTGGCAACACCTCAGTGACCACACCCTGGTGAGACCTGGCCCCACTGACATGTGGAAAAAGGGTGCCATGTCGCTATGGTAAAGATTGCACATCTTCACCATGGCGACATGGTGATAGTCGTTGATCTTCTCTAATCTAATAGTCATGAAGACCCACCTTCCTGCGACCTTCCTCCCTCGTAATTCACTAGGCCCATGGTACATGTGGCACTTCCCTGTTGGTTCATTGATCGTTTAATCCCTACTACACTGGCGGCATGAAATACGGTCCCACCAGGACAAGTGGCACCCTGTCGCTACGTCACCGATGTTATCTCCTGAGTGGTTTCTGATGGCAAGATAGCACTAGCCATAGATCTTTACAGATCTGACGATTGTGAAGACTCTTCTCTTGACTGTGCTAGCTGAACTGAAGATCTGACACACGTGGCTCCCTCTAATTTGTCATTGTGACACTAGACTCTGCCAACTGGGCAGATGAAGTACCTGACATAACCCAACTGCTTTCCTGAAACCTCATCGTTTATCTTGTTCAGCCCGCCAAACCTTGCCGCCGAATACGCTAACTCACCGTCGTCGGCACACCTTTTTCGATGGGTGCTATGTCACCATGGGAATTTCTCGGCCAACACGTGATAGTGACATAGCGCCTACGGCACCACACAACATTTCCAACCCACGATAAAACTTTTTTGACCTGCGCCATCCTCTGCCCTGCAAGCTGGACCCACCAGACACACGTCGACCAGATGCTATGTCGCCATTGTAACCCTCACACAACTTCATCATAGCGAGATGGTGACGACCATTTATCGACCTTGATCTGATGACGGAGAACTTGCGAGGTGCAAAAATATCATAAGATTCGAAACTTAGGTAATTTTGATATCTTCGTGGGTATTAAAATATTAGTAATTGGGGAGGTGACCGTTGGGCGGGGTAACATTCAAATTTTGAAATTTGGTGGGGCAAACAAAATGTGGTAATAGGTAGTAAAGATGATTTTTTGATTCAAGCTATGAGAGAAGAATTATATTAGATTGAGAAGAAAGAAACATGGGAATTGGTTCCTAGACCTAAGGACAAGGATATTATAGGAACTAGATGGGTTTTTAGAAATAAAATGGATGAACAAGGTAAGGTTGTGAGAAATAAAGAAAGACTAGTATTTAAAGGTTATTCATAGCAATAAGGTATTGATTATGAGGAATGAATTACACTTATTTCTAAAATAGAAGTAGTTAGAATGTTTTTGGCTTATGAAGATAATAATAAATTCAAAGTGTATTAGATGGATGTGAAGTCAACATTTTTGAATGGAGAACTTGAAGAAGAACTTTACATTGAGAACCTTAAAGAATATCCTTTCAAAAAATAAGGAGATATGGTTTACAAATTGAAGAAAGTTGTAATGCCCTGCCCAAAGATCCTTGGAACAAGGATTCAATACAAGCCAAGACATATTTTTTAAAACAAGTATGGATGCACATGACATACAACATACAAGGATCAATAAGATTGTAATGAAAGACTTAACCAACAATCCAATCACCAATGGATCTCCAAATGCCACTATTGAACAAAATAACAACTCTTGATGACAAAAAACTAAAGACAACAATAGAAAACAAAAAACCTTCGATTTGTTGAAGCATGGTAATTCAAATAGTCCTGAAGGGTACTCAAATCACCTAATTATGTTTTCTAAAAAGAATTGGAGATGCCCCATGTTTATTTGCATGAGAAAATACAAATGATAGTTTTGTGCAAGGAAATGCACCATACCATGTGAAAAAATACCCTCTCACATGAAGGAATACTTTGGCCTAGCCACTAAACTCAAAGAACTGGTATCAAGGCCTGCACAAGGAAGTACAAAGAACTATGCAAAGAAGTGCAAAGAGCCACATGAGGAAACATGGAGAACCACATGATAAAACATAGAGAACCACACAAGAAAATTCAAAAAGCCATGTGAAACTTCACACTCTTGCATGAGAAATCACATTAGCAAGTAGGGAAAACTAAGAAGAAAAGAAGGTAAAACTATTCCTTCACATTAGGGAGTACCAGATCCACTAATCAAGGCTTAGGCACTCAAATACAATAACTGCAAGATGGAAACTAAATCCAACCATTTGAAACATAGTATTAAGGAAATAAATTAAAGCAACATCACAATGTACAAAAATAACTAACTAAATCTATGGTTCCTTCCAACCATAATAACATCATGAGACCTCGAAGGTCCTAGCCATCCCTCATGCATAACATCCCAAACTACCATCTAGATAGCTAGAGCTATTTTAAGAGGACATCACTACTCAAATGTAATAACATCATAAGAATAAGAAAGCTAACATGCTAAAATAAGAAGTTATAGATACTCCAACTAAGAAAATCACATCATCTAATCATATGCTAAACATCATAATAAGGGGATGCATCAAATAAACTAATATCAGCTAAACATGATATTTGAGAATTCCAATGAAATCATACATCACAAGAAAGCATACTCCAAAACTTGAAGTATCAAGTGAAGACATCAAACAATAGTTGCACAAGAATAATAGACCATCTCTACACATCAATCTCAAATAATGGTATAGGTAGCTATGCCTCCCAACCACTTGAAAAACCATAGGTCCACTCCTACCACACTAATGGAGATAATAATCCAACCATAGCAAACATAAAACAAACATCCATGGCTTACACTCATACCATATAGTAAGATAAATGCAACCAAGATCATTAGACAATACAAGTATAATAAGTCCTGGTTAGACACTCAATGGGTTA
The DNA here is from genome assembly GCA_028749045.1 of Cupressus sempervirens. Lineage (NCBI taxonomy): Eukaryota > Viridiplantae > Streptophyta > Pinopsida > Cupressales > Cupressaceae > Cupressus > Cupressus sempervirens. The sequence goes on from CM053792.1 coordinate 561,146,917, forward strand.
CTATGTAGGGACTCACTTAGAGAGGAAATAACATGGAATCAAGTAGCCCAAGCTAGTAGGGTGCTAAATTCAACTTCCTAACAGAAGGCTCATGCATTGTGTCCTCAAACTTAATCAGGTGCTCACACATTTTGATTATCTTAAGTTTTATTACCACCCATTATTTTTTTTAGTTATCATAAATTAAGCCTTATACCCATCAACTAGGGAAAATTCCCCAAAATTATGGTAGAAGCCCCTCCATGAAGCTACCCTACCCTACCCATACACATTCCACAATGAGAGCCTATAGGCATGCATGTTCCCAATCCGACCCAAAAGATACAACTCAATTGAATTACCACTGGGATTTTGGGCCTTGTAAGTGACTCAATAAATACACACACATGTGTTCATGAGTGGGCATACCACCATCACAAATATAAAAACACAAGGGTTGGATGAGAATAAAAGCAATAAAACATTCAACTAAATAACAACATGGCAAGACAGATGTGGCACACATCCCAATGTAACACAAAAGTGTAACAATGGTCTAACTAACATCCAAATGGATGATCCAGATTCATTACAAACATCATGCCAAGAAAGCTTGAGAAAACTAGGTGGTACACAAATTGAGGTAAAAATTCAAAAACTAGAAAACTTTAAAAAAAAAACCCATTTGGTCTTAGGGCACAAAAGCCATGAAAATCCTATAAAATTCAAGTTTGGACGCCATATGCAAAAATGACTAGCATAATGGTGCAAAACCCCAAACCCTCATCCTAAAAATAGGAAAAATATTCATACTCAACCAATTGGGTAGAAACAGTAAATAGGAATAGAGGGGAACACTTGTTCTTAGCTTCCTAACAAATAACTACCAGAAATGTAACAAAAAATGGAGTTGAAACAAGAAAATGAGAGAGCCCTACCTAAAAACCAAAAGGGTAGAAACAATAATCAACACAATAAAATAAATAACCCACAGAAGTTGTCAAAAATCATGGCAAAACAAGGTCTCCCCAAGTTGGATCCAACGAGACCAATCTCATGAAGATCTTATGCCCATAGCTCTCATAAAAAATAAAAACATGATACTCCAAAAGAGGATTTTGGAAAAATCTCTCAATTTCCAAAAGTGAGAAGTGAGGAATTAATTTCCTCTTTCAATACTTATTCAATTTTTGAGAGAGTAATTGATTAGGGTAAATAACCAGTTAAACTAGTTAGACCTTGAGTCAACCAAAACAAAAATAGGTTATTCCAAGTAATTGGAATTCATCTATGGAAAAGCTACCAGAAGTTAAAAATAAATTAAATAAAGCCCAAAAACCCTTAAATCAAAATAACAGAGTTCCTTAACAACTTTGAGGCAATGCGAAACTCCAAATGGACAGACACATTTACTAGTCTAATCACATAATGCAAATGGGTTTGGATTTATGAAATCATTGGAAAGTTTAATTTAACCATTTAAATAAGATACGTTGACCATATAGGGATGACATTGGTAAATATGAACAACTAAATCACTAACTCCATGTGCCACTACCAGGGATATAAATCCTGCACACTAAAATACATAATCAAGTGCAATTACATATAATAACATAGCTAAAGAAATAAATGCATTAAATACCTAATTTAACCATTTATTCAATTATACTAAAATAATCCATTTACATCATTACATTTGCATAAATCATTATGAAAGAAAGAATGAAGTAAATAACCATATCCTTAAATCCAACACATTTTTAAAAATTAGAGATATGTTCAAATACCAAATAACTAGATATCAACATAAAATATGCTATCATCTCAAAATGGCATCATCATTCATACATGATCAACTAAACAAAATATTAGTATAGCATCTATGATACTAAAATCAAAGTATAACATATGATCCTTAGCCCATCTCAAAATAAGAAATAATAACATGACTACAAGTATCTCTCAAATCAAAATAAAACAAGGTACAAATTGCAATCATGAGAGGTGCTACAAAAGCATTGTATGGATTGAAAAAAGAACCTAGAGCCTTGTATGTGAGGTTGAACAAATATTTGGAAAAATTGGGATTCGCTAAAGGTACTATAGATAGTAACCTATATTTGAAAGAAATTGAGAATGGTTTGCTAATTATTGAAGTATCTATAGATGATATAATCTTTGAAGGTGATGATGAATCTAGTTAAATATTTTCTAGTGAAATGAAGGAGTTTGAGATGAGAAAGTTTGGTGAGATGAAGTATTTCTTGGGTTGATAGATTGTGTAGAAGAGTGAAAGTTCTAGAAAAGATGAGACACCTACTGTTGAATAGAAAAAGTACAAATTGATGATTGGAGGTTTACAATATTTGACACATACAAGACCAAATATAGCTAATGTAGTTTGAATTGTTGTGAGATTTCAAGCTGACCCTAAAGAATCATATTATACAATAGCAAGGAAGATTTTTAGATATTTGAAGGGTTCACATAATTTTGAGTTGTGGTATGACAGATCAAATGACTTTACTTTATGTGCATATATTGATGTAGATTGGGTAGGCAATATGGATGACAAAAAAAGTACAAGTCATGGAGCATTTAGGAGGAAGATTGTTTTCTTGGCTAAGAAAAAAATAAGATTGTATTTCATAGATCACAATAGAAGTAGAGTATGTAGCAATGATGAATAATTGTAATCAAATCATGTCGATGAAGTAGATGTTGAAGGAAATTGGAGTTGAGTTTACAAAACTTGTTATAATATGTTCTGATGGCACAAGTACAATGAGTATATCTAAGAATAATGTGTTACATTCTAGGACAAAGAACATATCTATTAAGTATCATGTTTTGAGAGAAAAAGCTACAAAAAAAATAAATTAGATTGGAGTATAGGAGAAGATAGAAGACATATTTACAAGTCTTTTTTGAAGGATATATTTTAGTATTTGAGAGGTATGCTTGGGGTTATGAAAATGCCTACTTCTGATTAAATGATGCAAAGATTGCATTAGTCTAGTGATACATAGCACTATTATTTGTTTGGACTAGATTTTTAATGCTTCCTCTATGGGGGAGTATCTTTGTTTGAGCTGAGTCATGGAGAACTCTTGGTATCTATTATTTATTAGTGTCTTTGGATACTTGATCTTGTTGATAATATATTTGTAGAGAATTGATATAATGATGCCTTTGTCATTGACACCAATGGGGGAGAAGTTATACATGAAAAAAATCTTGTCATATATTTAAATAGAGAGAATATGTATTCAAATTAGGGAAAAGATAGAGAAAGTATTGGTGCAAATAGGAAAGTATATCTATGGGGGAGAAACATAGTAATGGAGAGTTGTTCCTAAGACTCAGATTTGATTGATGAAGAAGTTTTCAAAAGAAAGAGTACAACAATAGAGTAATGTGTTTGGTATTCTCAGAACTCAAATGTTTTTCATCTATGTTTCCATCAATACCAAAGGGGGGTGTACTAATGATATTCCTATGGGGGGGTATCTTAGCACTATTGGAGCATTTGGGAGATTATTGATATGATTTCATGTTGCATTCATGGTAGTATTTTTTATTGATGTCAACATATTAGTTATTTCTAAAGACTAATAGAGTAATAGATAGAGTTTGAGATTTTGAGATTAAAGGATTGAAGATGAGGTCAAGCATAGTTGAGGATATGTTCTATATATTGTCTTGATAATGTGGCTATGAGTACATGTAGAAAATTGAAGACCGGTGATAGTTATTCAAGATTTACTGAAGATAGTATATAGATATAGTTCCTAAGAATCAATTTTTGGTAATTAGATTATATCTCCTAAAAGGGATAGAATCTGGTTAAGCATAATTAGATAGAGGTATAAGACATGATGATGATGATGTGAGTGGGTGCACAAATTCTAAGGTTACACGTGTGAATATTTGTGAAGATTGTGAGTCGATAGTGTTATGTAGTTATGAAAAGATGTAATGTAACATGTATTGTTTTATCTTAATAAGGTTCTATTATAATTGTAATTGTAAATTGAGAAAGCCTCAAGGTTGACTTAATAAATTAATTTGCAGACTCAGTTTAAAGGAAAGTCATTTTCCTTGTGATTATGAATGAAAAAGTAAGAAAGTGAAAGTAAAAAAATTGTAAGTGCAAATTACATGTGAGTGAGCAATCTAAGGGATTTGTGTGATGTGAGTTTACGAATATGGTTTTAAGATCTAAGAAGTACACAGTGTATGAGAGGTACAATAAATGAGTGAAGTAACTATATTTGGTAGAGAGTGCTAGTGGAAAGTTGATCATTTGGTATTGTTCTGGTAGGACTAATACTAAGGCCAATTGGACAATGAGTTTGATGGCCTTGCATCTAAAATTGTTTAGATAGTGGGCCTTTCTGCCTTCCACAATACACTTTCAATACAAGTTCTTACAAAAGCATCACCATGACTCGAGCTTAGGGAGATAACTTCTAGCATCCAGCCTTGCAAACAAAACTCAATGATACAAAATCCTCTCCAAGCCCTCATTATATAGTGATTTTACAACCTAGAAACTATTTGTGGTTTTACAATACTGTGGGCTAAACCATTGTGCCAAGTGTTGTCCATTCTTGACATTTTCATTTCCAAGATGGGAAAAAGCTAGGTTAAAATAGTATTCTCGTCCAAAACTTTGTCTCCTAATTAAGACTCCCATGAAAGACATAAAATGATTCATCTATGCTCTAAAATTGGCCCTCATATAGTCTACTATGGACAAGGCACATTTTAAACAACTCATACACCTTTTTCAATGCATAAACATGTGGAAAACTACCAACAATAACTTTGTAATTATCTGGAAAAATATTGTAAGGTTGAGACAAATGTTTTTAAACAAGTATATTGTGTTAAACTAGGATCAAACCCTTTTAAAATTATTGTATACCATTGTAAAAACATCCTCAAAATCTTAGAAAAGTGAAATAAAACAATTTCTCTCTTATTGTGTAGATATTTTACCCTGTCTCAAGATTTTACCTCTTAGGACCTCGACTAATTCATAGTGTTCCTCTTTTGCAATCATGCTAGATTTTTTATTTTTCAATTAATCATCAATGCTAGAATGCACTTTGCAATACATTAATTGCCTTAATTTTAGTTATAGGCATAAAATTGGAAAGACCAATTGAATTCAAGGTGGAAAAATAAATGGAATGTTTTCAAGATTTTTAATATTGTATACCATAAATATTGGAAAATATCAAACATAATTTCTATTGCATGCTTGCTTGTTAAAGCTAGGTAGACTTGAAAATTCAAAGGTAGAAATACCTAAATTTAATGTCTCATATAAATGACAAATTATTAGCTCAAACTTTTAGCCAGTTCTAAGGTATTTATTACACCAAATGATCTATGATTCATATATATAACCTCAATTCAATACTGATGCCTTGAAGTCTCTTCAAATTAAACAAATCAAATATCAAGAAGTTGTAAATCTTCCTAGTGGAGAATTATGAAGAGTGCATTATGCTTATTTCTTTGAAAGCTTTGTGTTATGAATATTAACCTCTATTTAGATCTCCTTTGTCTTTCTTCCTCTATAAACTCTAGCTTGAAAGAGAAAATAAATAGTTATTTAAAAAAAGAAAGATCCATACAAAAAGTTGAGAGTTATAGTTCTCTCTTAAAAAAATCAATCCAGTACTTTAAAGTAGGTTTAATCTCATGGAAAATTGGTTATATATTCTTATTGAAAGGAGATAAATTGCAGTAAAAGACATAGATGACATTCTTTCTTTAGTAAATGATCACATGAAAATATAGTAGCCCCACTATTTATTTTAATAGATCATAAAAAACCTTTTCACTTTGTACTAGAATCCATTCCAAAAAAATTATGTTTTACACTACCAAAAAGTATGTAAATTTTCATTTCTTTCATACAAAATAACACAATATACAACTTCTATGAGCGTTGTCTTGAATACTGAAACCTATTGAAGAATAAACCATCCCAAATAGTTTATGCCTTATTTAAGCTCTTTTATCACAATTAGTTTTTAAATCTATGCAACTATGAATCCTAAGAATCTTGATATTTTCACTTTTGGAAAGACAAAATTTAAGTGTTATGTATATTTTTGTTGTAATGCTTTTAGTTACCTATTAGTGGTTAGATTTGGCATAAAAATTGCACTTCTACAAATAGCTCTAGAACCTATATTACATTAAAATACATACATACATACATACATACATACATACATACATACATACATACATACATACATACATACATACATACATACATACATACATACATACATACATACATACATACATACATACATACATACATATATATATATATATATATATATATATATATATATATATATATATATATATATATATATTACAAATAAAAACATATGGAGAACTAGTTCTCAAATTTTCTTAATATTTCCAATTCTTTTTTATTCTTATTGAAATATATCTAAATGGTGTTTATAAATATTTGATTTTAAAATGATCGAAAATCCAAATTTCTGACACAAGTTAGGTATAGATGGATTTCTCATGTGCACTAATCCTATTATAAAGTAATAATTTCTAGTGAAATTAAACTTCTAATTTATTTATTAGTCTATGATTATTTTATCAAATTCTATTATAAATGAGTAATACTATTTTATTAATTCATTTTTTTTTGAGTGATTGATTATTAGTGACTAACTATTTAGTGGTTTTTGTTTAGGTGACTAATTATTAGTGACTAATTTTCCAATCATCTATTTAGTCATCTATTTGATAGTTTATTTAGTCACTTTCATTTGGTTGGTCTTGTGATTGTACCAAATGACTAAATTAGCCACTTATTTAGTCACCTATAGTTGTAAATTATAATGAAATAGTAGAATGTGATCAGTTTTAGTCAGAGTGTGACTAAAAGTTCTAGTCACTTAGTCAAATATTTTCCAAAATACAAGTACTAGTGTATTAGTTTCCATTTCTTATATGTTCTTGATTTCTTCATATAAAAATACCAAAAAAATCATATAAAAAAAAAAAAAAAACAAAATTGTTTTTGTAATGGTAATTTATTTTAATCTCAAGATGTTTGAATCCTTCTATGAGTAATTTAATGATATCTTTTTTGTGCATAGTGCTCATGACCCTATTCCACTTCCTTTCACATCTCTTTCAATCAACCCCTATGATAAGTTATGTGCATGACTTCCTTTTTCCATAATTGTTTGTTCCATTAATATACCTCATGTATGCTATGGAAAACCTTTGATAATTGTTTAAGTTTGTCCTATGATTACTATCAAAGGTAAACATACAATCCCTTTAAATTATTTTGTTGATCCAAATTTTGTTGCTCATGCTTAAAGAAAATTCAAAATAATCCTCAACCTACTATTCTAGTCTCTTTACCACCTTCTCAACTTGTGCTTCCTCAAACACTTGAATTACTGACTACTTCCATTAAAGAGTATGACTTGGTAGAATAATTGTGAGCCACTCTCTCTAATATTTTCTTTGAAAATTGCTTCAAACTTCACCTACCTACCATGAATATTTTCAAAAGGATTTATCTACTCCTCTTGTTCCTCCATATAATGGATATACTATTAATTCCTATTTAGAATATATGAAAATTATGCCATTTATTCCTTCTATTATCTTCACAAAAGATGATTTTTCTCCTCGTAGCTAAAATCCAAAATAAGTATGATGCTTTGATAGTAGCTATGTCTATTAATATGAATACAATATTTCGTACTTTAATTGATAATGGTTTAGGATTGAATTTTTTGAAAGATATACAAGTTGATCTTTCCACTACTCAGCTTGATCATATTCCTATTTTTAGATTTGATAACATTTCTAAACACAATTTGGGTATTATTACATTACCTATTAAAGTTGGTCATGTGATCTTGGATACTCTTATGCATGTTATGCTTGGACCATTTAATTATAATCTTATTTTAGGAAGACCTTGGTTGTATTTTATGCATGTTGTTCCTTCTAATCTTCATCAAAAGGTGCATTTTGTTTACAATAATCTTATGTATACTCATCATGTTGATGATGCACCTAGTCCTTTCTTAAATTCAAAATATGCTCAACCTTCTTCTATGAAAAAATCTAAGACACTTGAAACTAAACATGAACCCACAAATAATTAAAATCCTTCTTCATATCTTTCTAAAGATGATTGGGGTATGCTAGATTTTAATCCTACAATTATTAGAGAATACAAGGTGTTAGATTTAAGTTTCATGAAAAATAAAAGTGATCACAAAATGAAAACACCTATTGATCTTTCAAGTGAATTGGAAAACACCTTTGTGTCTACTTCTACTGAAGAAATTATAGAGACTAGATCAAGCCCAATTGCTATGAAATATAGAGTTATGAAGAATCTTTAACTCCTAAAAACATGATTTAATTTTATGGTATTGCTTATACTTGAAAACTATTGATTTAATGGAAAAGGTTGTGAAAACTTTGAACAAGATATACAAGCTCCAATGGATAGTGGATTTTTCAAACATACACATGGGTTAGGATTTAATCCTTATTAACAACCTTCACTATTCCCTTTGAATGTTAATTACATTTTTGGTGGACCTTTAAAATTGATTAACTTGAACCTTCTAGATCTTGAAACAAACATTGAAATGAATATTTTTCTAGATGATGATGCTCTAATGGACTCTCTAGGGGTCTATGATAAAATTTCTTTTTTTTCATCATAATAAATGATGAATATATTGCCTAAATGTTAATGGGTACATTGGGGAAAACAAGACTTTTTTATAACACATGATGATAATTTATCAATTGAAGATTCCACAAAAAGTAATTTTCTTATAACAAAGATTGTTGATGTTTAAATGGATTCGGATGATCCTAAAAAAGCGATTAAAATTTGTGAATGCTTCACTCAAGAAGAACATGAATAATTTAGTACTCTCTTGATTGAATTCAAAGATATATTTGTATGGGGTTATTCTGATATGTCATGTATTAATCCTAAAATTTTGAAGCATAATATCATCCTTGTATCAAATCCTAAACTTTGTAAGTAAAATATTTATAAGATGGATCCAAATATTGTTCTTCTTGTTAAAGAAGAAATTGAAAAGCTTTTGGATGTTAAATTAATCTTCTCTATTGATTATTCTCCTTGGACATCGAATATTATTGTTATTTATAAGGAAGAAAACAAGATTAGGATGTGTATTGAGTTTTAAGATTAAATTAAAGCTTCCTTGAAATATTATTTTCCCTTACCTAATATTGACATGATAGTGGATTCTATAGTTGGACATGCTTTATTATCTTTCATGGATGAATTTTTTTGTCATAATTAGATATTTGTTCCCTTAGAGGATCAATATAAAATAATATTGATTACACATTAGGAAACCTTTTTGTGGTTCATGATTCCTTTTGGAGTAAAGAATATAGGTACAAATTATCAATGAGCTATGACTTTGATATTTCATGATTACATGCATAAGATTCTTGAAGATTATGTTGATGATATTCTTTCTAAATTTATCAAATATGATGAACATATTTATAGTCTTAGGATTTTTTTTTAAATATTGAAATCATTTACAAATCTTGTTCTAATTAAAGAAACAACATGAGACTTACAATCTTATTCAAGATCCTTATGAGAAACCACACTAGAAACAAGAATTGGAAGACCAAGATTCACAACTTAGAATCCACCTTTTACAATGAGACATATACAACCAATAGAAAACCAAGAGTCACAACTTAGAATTCCACAAAGATGTCCCTCTTGGGATTTGAACTAAGATCTCCACAATGAGAACTCATTGCTTCAACCAACTAAGCTAAACACCTTGGACATTCTTAGAAACTATTTTAATAAATACATAGCTATAATATGTACTTGATTCCTCATAAGTGTGCCTTCAGGGTTGATAGTGGGAAATAGCTATAATTTATTATTTCTAATTGAGGTATTGAAGTGGATACTAAAAATATAAAATCTATAATCAAGATGCCTCCACCTAAGAATATATCACAACTTCAAATTTTATAAGGGAATATCTAAGTTATCAAAATATTTGTTTCAAACTTAGCTAATAGGAATATTCTATTTACTTCCTTTCTTATTAAGGATTCTACTTTCTCCTAGAATGACAAATGTAAGAAATTATTTGATAAATTTAATTACTATCTCACTAATAATCCTATCTTCAATCCTACACAACCTAATAATCCTTTTTATCTTTATATATAAATTTCTCCTAAAGCCTTAAGTGTTGTTATTATTCAAAATGATGATAATGGTAAAGAGAATCCTTGGTGTAGGAACACCTAGGGGTAAGGTCAAACCCTAAAGGAATTTTGGTTCATACATGATCTAATAAAATATGGAATCAATAAGGAATACTTATAGAGTCCCAAGGTAAGTGTAGGAAAGTTAATTTGGTTGATTTGAGTCTAGGTGTTAAAAGTTGTCAAGTAGGTCCTAAGAAGCAAAAAAGTTGCTCAAAATGCTTAAACTAGAAAAATAATGTGAAAAGACCCAATGGGTGGTTAAAGTAGGTGAAAAGTGGTCATTTGATGATATGAATCCATGTGGAAAGGTTCCAAACAAAATTGGTCAAGGTTTGAGCCTTGGTTTGCAATAATTGCAAAAGTTGTCAAAAAAAGTTGCTCATTGACAACTTTTCAATTTTACAAAGTTGCTTAGCAACTTTTTAGGTAGTTTTTGGAAATGAATTACTTGGAGTAGTTATGGATTATTTCAATGGCAAAGAAGGAGGGGGGAGACTATTTAAACATCCCTCAATCTAGTCCTAGGGGTTGGATACTTGGATGTATGGACATCACCTATTAGTGCAACACTATATGAGCATTTAGAATAGTTTTTGTGAACTAATGAATTTCAAGAGTTGATTGTGTTACTATTTGCTTTGATTTAGATTCGTTGGATCATGTTTTGAAACTATAAAAAAAAATTTGTATTCAAGAGTTCTATTTCCTTAGGTTTAGAAAATCATTTGCTTTGTGTGATACTACTCTCTAGTTTTGAGTTGTTAACATAGAAATTCCTATGGCTTTAACTTCTAGGATCAAGCTCTCATGGCCTTTGGAAATTAGGAAATATTCTTTGTACATGTTGTAAATATGCAAGTTGGATTTTGTGCAAGGTAGTTGGCCATGGTTACAAGCAATCCCTACGAAAGCTAGCAAAGCTTGGCAAGGAACAATGTATGCTTGTAAGGAGATACAATAGTGAATAGGGGATTGGTAAGAGTCAATGTCTATAAGGTATAGAAATATTAGGGTACTAAGAGTTTTGGATTCAAAGGAGGAGGCATGAAGTGAAGAGGAGCATCTTAGGAGAGAAACCTTGCTTTTACCTTAGAAACCCTCAAAATAGGGGTTTCTAGAAACCGTACTATACAGATAGTATTGTGACCTAAGACCACAAAAATCCTTTTGAATAGGTCCATAGGAGACAAATTCCTTTAGAAACCAACTAGCCTTATTAAGGGTTTTTGGGGGAAATGATAAACCCTTGTTTTTAGGAGGGCTAATAGGGGCTCTTAGGGCTACAAGGCCAATTTAAGCAATTTGGTGTTATGGGTGTGATGGACCTAAAAGAATGATGTAAAATTGTGGGGAATGTGTCAAGGAACTCATTTGGAGAGCCTAATATTGGTTATAACCTAGAATTAATAGTGTGACAGGATTTTCCCTTATAGGCTAAAATGTGCCTAGTGGAAAGAATGGGAAGGAGAGAAGGTAAACTTGGATTGTTGGGGAGTTTTCTTGGAGGTAGGGGATCTAGAGAGTGATTCCATAGAGTAGGGTTGAAGAAAGAACCCAAAGAGGCCGTAGATAGCCTCAATGGAGCTAGTGAGCTCTTGTGGAAGGAATCTCCTAAACAATCCTATTTAATACATTAGTCATACCTTAATTGACTATGAGACATGATGTACAAATTTAGAGAAGAAATGTCTTACTTTAGCTTTTGAAAGTTAAAAAATTAGACATTATCTCCTTAATGAAAAAGTCAATGTCATTGTAAAATTCAATCCTCTAAAGTATCTCTTTTCTAAAACTGACCTATGTGGACATCTTGCAAAATGGGTGATGCTTTTGATAGAGTTTGATTGAAAATTTATCTCCCAAATAGAATCCAAAGGGAAAGCCCTGACTGAGCACTTAGCTGAGGCTCCTTCTTCATACACAATTATTACTCCAATTGATTTTCCCAACATAAGAATATTACTCATGAGTAAAGATGATGTATGTGAAATATAATTTTATGAAACTAAGTATAAAATTGGTGCTAGTGGGGGTGTAATATTAGTTCCTCTTTCTAAGAAATTGATTCATATTTCTTATAAGATCACTTTTCAATGCACAAATAATATTGCAGAAAATGAGCCACTAGTTGCTAGATTACAAGAAACCTTATCTGTTCAAGTCAAGAACTTGATAATATTTGCTGATTCAAAATTGATTGTGCAACAAATAAAAAGTTTATATAAAGATAAGAAAAATAATATATGAGGTATAGAGAATGAGCTCTTGATTTACTATTTGAATTCTCATCCTATGATATCTATTTGGTACCTAGAAAGGATAATAGACATATTGATATTATGGCTAGTGTTGCATTTCTATTATGCCTTGATGATAATAAGGATTTCTATTAGAACTTTTTATTCCTAAGACTAGTCTTGTGGTAGATCATCGTTGTAATTTACATTCATATAAGTGGTTTTATCATACCTTTTAGGACCTATAGGATGGAACCTTTTTTTAATTTGGCTCTCATAATTCTTATAATCACATTAGAAAATTATCTCTTCATTGTATCATTTTGGCTTATACTTGTCATAAAATATCTCATGATAGCCACCTATTGAGATGTCTTGAAAACAATAAAATTTTGATAGCTTTACAAGAAGCTCATATAGAGGGAATTTTGATGGAAAGTCATTGGTAAACAAGCTATTAAGAATGGGATATTATATATTGGAAAACAATAGAACATGATTATTTTTCCCTTGTCAAAATATTCTTGTAGTGTCAACAACATGGTAATATTATTCATTCTCCTTCTACCACACTTTTCACTTAGGTGACCTCTTGGCCATTTAGTCTTTGGGATCTAGATCTTATTAGAATTATTTATTCTCATTCCTTAAAAGGACACACATACATCTTGGCAACCACTAATTAATTTACAAAATGGGTTGAAGTTGTCCCTCTTCATTCTACTATAACTAAAATTATTTGTGATTTTATCCTTCAAAATATCATTTCTCACTTTAGTATTCTTTCTACCATCATTTTTTATAATGGTACTTTCAAAAATAAGGATGTTAAGAAGTTTATGGAGAGATATCAAATTCATCAACATTTATCTACACCTTATTATCCTCAATTTAATAGGAAATTTGAAGCATCTAATGAGGTCATTAAACAAATCCTATGCAAAACACTTAATAAACATGGAAAATATTGGCATACTCAATTGATTTATACTTTTTTGGATTACAAAACCGGTGTTTGTACAACTAAAAGTACTACAATCTTGTTTATGGTGTCCAAGCTATTATGCTTTTATATTAAGAAATTCTTTCCCTTTCAGTGTCTTTTCATGGGATTATTGATAAGGATACTTTTAGGGAATAATGTCTACAATAGTTAGAAATGATAGATGTACAATGAATTAGTGTGTTGGAACATATAAGAGTCTGTCATAAATACCTTCAAAAGTGATATAAGAACAAATTGTTTGAACATTTTTGTTGTTGGTGATATTGTTCTTTATGAAAAAAAGGAATGCCAATACTTTACCCAATAAAAAAGGAAAATAAAATCCTAATTGGTTAGGTTCATTTAAAGTTACTTAGGTCTATATTTTAGTTTCTTATAAGATTTTTGATATGGATAGTGTTAATGTTAAGGAACCTATTACTATTATGCATCTTTTCCATTATTATGTTTAATCTTTCTTTCCTTCTTCGGTGCTTATGTTTCTCCTATAGAATGTTTTATTGAGTTTTATTAGTATATAATGTTTATTTCATTCAAATGTTACTTTGGAGACATAAGTACTCTCTTTTCTATTTTTATTTTTATGAAATTAATTATTTTTTAATCATAGGAATACAATATCTCTCATATATATATCATCAAAATTTCTATTACATGAAGGCACCATATAAAATATGCCTTTAATATATCTCCCTCTCACTCTTAATCTCTTAATGTTCCATTGTATGATGATTTTGAGACCTCTCTGATCTATGTGTAAGGAGGACAACCTCTCTAATGTGGTACTATGAGAATAGCTCCTAGATGAGTTGCACTCATATAAATTCTCTTATTCTAACTGTAACATGGTCTCAAACTATTTTATGCATTGCCTAAGTCTCTCTGCAACCTCCTATCTCAATATTATCTCTAGAGAAACAAAAATGAAGATATTAATGTGTCTTCTTAGATCTCTTTGTCCTTAGAATCTATGTTGGTAGATGGATGGTATCCTCAAAGAATAGTTATGTCCTTAAGGATCAAAATCACAAAGCTCCTCCACTCTCTCTCTCTATTACTTAATCACAACATATTCTATCATTTGTACATTTTTCTTTTACAATTCTCTAATACACATCTATAATTTTCTCATAATATCTTATCAAACTCTTCCTCTAGCTACTCTACATATTTCTTTATTGTTGAGGGTGGGGGCATGAAATGACTACTCTGTGTGTGTACTCACTACCTCAATTATGGGAGTAGTGTAACACTCCACAAACATAGATGTCATAATTGAAGTAGTCTAGTAGGAATACTAAACAATTAGTCATCATCCATAGCATGGCCTCCTAGGGGAATCTCCACTTCTCTCTCTTGTCACCTCTTCTACTAGGGGCTATTGTCTCACATCTACTTTCTCCTCTTTCCTAGGGATATACTCATATATCACCTCATCCTCTCCCACTCCCTCATCATCCTCTTTTTTAGATCCTCTCTAAGCTTCATAGAAGAAAATTGGAATGCCTATGGGATAGCTTGGTTGGAAGTATCACTCCCTCTATTATCCTATAGACTCATCAATACATTTGATATACTTATTTTCTACCATAGGGACATCCTATACCTCCTCTATATCACTAGGGATGATATAAGCTATTGTAGGCCTATGCCTAGCTCCATGTCTCTGTATATATCCAATGGAATGCATATGCTATGAAAAAACAAATAGGACATCCCATTGTATGTTAGATTATGTAGTCCACTGATATAACTGAAGGGGGGTGAATCAACTATCCAACTATTATCACAATTATCAACCTTAAAAAAAATTAACCATATGAGTAATATAAATTGAAACCACAATAAGATACTTATACACAATAAAACCACATGTATTAATAGGGAAACCCTTTATAAGAGGGAAAATCCTAGTGGGGATGGTACCCAAAAGATGATGTACTAATATAAATATTCCTTGTTAGAGGATGGAACCTGTTAGGAGTCTATGAATGCATTCAACACATATGAGCCCCTATTAGAAAAATTTGAATCCTTATTAGGAGATTCCAACCTTGTTAGGAGTTGTGGAAGATAGCTAGACCCATTTCCCAAAAAACTTCAACGGAAAGCCAATGAACCCACTGTCCAAATAATAGAATTATACTGTATTGTTCCTTCCTCTTTCTCTTTCATATCAACTAGACTTCTTCTCCTTCTAATCTTGTTACTAGATCAATAATCTCACATCCAATAATTCCTTGGATTGCTTACATGCATTTAGTAAGCACTCTTCTTCTTTTCACACTTTGCACTTCTTGCCACAATAGACACACACATCAATGTTCACAAACAAGGAAAACATCTTTCATTTATACCATACCTTCATAATAATTCCTTGATTCTTCCTTGAGGCTTTCCCAATTAAATTATAGTAAGATAATTAATAAATTACAATAACAATAGCATTTTCAGTTCACAATCTATACAATGTGATACTAGGGCTTGTGCACTTGCTGATGTAATTAACTAACTATACTTTGCCACTTCTTGACTACACATCTTCTTAGTACATCTCAAATGTAATCTAGCTAACAAAAAACAAGAACTAATTTCCCAATACTTTGTCTCTAAATTTCTCTCTATAAATTAGGTATAACTTTTGTACATCTTCAACTTAAACTCTACACACTTAACCACATCATTAGGACATAGTGCCAAACATGGCAGTAATTGTGCATCACCAGATAAACAAAACATTGTCTGTACCATTAAGATTTGTGTCTGTTACTTAGCCAGTCTTTATAGAAACAAAATTATGCTGACATTAATGACAAACATAGTCATTGATGCAAGGAGGTTGGGAGTAACTAAGGCCAATGGGCACACTTAGCTACCCAAACCACTATGAAAGAGTTAACACAATGGAAGCAAACACAAAAGATAACAACACCATAGAGAGAGAGAGAACAATATTCTTTATTGATTCATCAAAATATCATCATACATGCCTAGCTATAAGGCCTTCTAGTTTACGGCCAGATACCAAATACATTCATGATCTAAGATCTAGCTTCAAATTTACACTTTCCAATTTTGCTCTCCAATCATCTCTAAAACTTCCTTAGCTCTAAGCCTAAACACTCTATTTATACTACCCAGAATGGCTTATAGATCATTTTAGAACATAGAGAAGCCACAAGTTGTCTCTTAGCAAATATTAAATACCCATCATGAAAATAAATCTAATGTTAAATACTTGAAGAGCCACAAGTAAGCCTGCATCAACAATTAAATGTCTGATAAAAATTGTGATATCTCCTAGCTTTGATTGAATTAGAACTCATGCTTTGAACCATGGGTATTATTTTAGGTCCTCTACAAGCCCTTAAGTGAAAAAAGGCCAATTCACCAAGGATAAGTGCACATCCATCCCGAAAGTCAAGCATAGAAAATTGTCATGTAGAATTGCCAAAAATCCATACTTTGGGAGAATAGGCATATCTCCAAACTTATGTGGAATTAGAACTTTCACTTTTAATAATAGATGATACTCTAGGCCCTCTTCAATCTCTAAAAAGTGCATCATATCATTCACTATGAAAAATTAGTTATATAGTCTGCAACATGCACCCATAAACTAGAAAACACAATTTTGGTAGCAAGGTAGAAACTAAAAACATGTAGGATAGCAATGCAACCTAGGATGCTCCTACATTAGACAAATAGGGTTGGAAGAAATGATTCTCTTAAATCATTGAGATGTCACAACCTAAGCTGAATCCAACTTAGATTGATAAATCCATGAAGCATCTTCCATAGGTCTATTCTTCCACTTCACCAGATATTCATAATAATCTTTTCCCCTTGTGCTCTTACCAATTCTCTGATCTGATATCTATTGAACTTCTTCAATTTTCTTCTTAGGATAGTCCTCTAATACAAAACTTCATCAACTAACTCATGATACTTTTTTAAATCAACAACATTTAATATAGGAGATATATCCATGTTATTAGGTAACTCAATTTCATAAGTGTTTCCACTATAAAACTTCTTAAAGATTTTAAAAGGTCCAAACTTTTTCATCTTTAGCTTACTGCATGTTCCAACTAGAAATCTTCCTTTCTTTAGATGAACCATCACCACATCACCAACTTGAAAATCATGATGTCTCCTAGACTAGTCAGCATTCTCCTTATACTTATTTGTACTTTGTTATATCCTCAACTTCACTTCCTTATGTAAAGACTCCATAAAATCAGAAAATTATTCTCCTACAACACTTCTATTTTTTCTGCTAGTAATATCTCTCAAATCTGATACTCCTCTAGGCTTCATTCTAGTAGCAATCTCAAAAGGTGTCTTCCCTACAGTCTTATTCATAGAATTATTATATGCAAATTTATCTTGTGCTAATACCATCTCCCAATTACTTGGCTTATTCCCAATTAAACATATCAAAAAATTACCCAAACTTCTATTCACAACCTTTGTCTATCCATCTTTTTGCAAATGGAATGTAAAACTAAACTTCAACTTAGTACTCATCTTCTTCCGCAAAGTCTTCCAAAAATAACCATCAAAGTTACTATCTCTATCAAAAATAATACTTGTTGGTAATGCATGCAATCTCACAATCTCTTTAAAGAAAATTTTAGCAACATGCTTAGCATCTGATGTCTTCTTACATGGTATGAAGTGAGCCATCTTAGAAAATCTATCCACTACAAAAAATATAGAATCATACCCCTTTACTATCTTAGGTAATCCAAGAACAAAATCCATACTGATGTCACTCAAAGGTTTCTCAGGAATAGTAATAGGTGTATACAAACCAGTATTCTAACTTGCTCCTTTTGTAACTTGAGAAAATCGACAACTCTTTACAAATTTCTAAACATCCTTATACATTTGTGGCCTATAATACTTCTCTTTCAACAAACTCAATGTCTTATCAATTCCAAAGTGTCTAGTCAATCCACCACTATGCTTTTCCTTAATTAGGTTCAACCTCATAGAACTTCTAGGAATACACAACTAAATACCTTTGAGCAAAATACCTTCTTGAATTAAGTATTCATCATACTTACTTATGTGATTTATCAGATTTGGTGCTTTGAACTCTCTCTTTACACCTCAACAAAATTAGGATCAGCATCATACAACTCTTTCATTTCATCAAAAGCAAGAACTTCAACCTTCATTTCGACTCAATGCATCAACAACTCTATTAGTAACTCCACTCTTGTGCTTAATTACAAATGTAAAATTTTGCAAATACTTAACACACTTCATTTGTCTTTGATTCAATTCATGTTGACTTCCCAAGTACTATAAAACTTTATGATCAATATACAACACAAACTCCTTAGGAATCAAATAATGTCTCCACTTCTCCAAATCTTAGACAATAGCATAAAATTATTGATCATACACATAATACTTCCTTTTAACATCATTGAACTTTTCACTAAAGAAAACAATAGGTTTACCTTCTTGATTTAATACAACTCCTATTGTATTACCACTTGCATCGCATTCAACTTGAAATTATTTGTTAAAATTAGGCAAAGCCAATATAGGTAATTCAACAACCTTTTGTTTCAAACTCTCAAAACTCTTATTAGCTCCATGTGTCCACTTGAATTCCTTTTTATCTCCCCTCATTGTCTTAGTTATAGCATTACAAATAGAATTGAAATTCTTTATAAACTTTTTGTAGAAACTAGCCAAACCATGAGATGATCTTACCTCACCCACATTCTTAGGTGTAGGCCATGCCAAAATTTCTTTAACCTTCATACAACTCCTATTGTATTACCACTTGCATCACATTCAACTTGAAATAATTTGTTAAAATTAGGCAAAGCCAATATAGGTAATTCAACAACCTTTTGTTTCAAAGTCTCAAAACTCTTATCAGCTCCATGTGTCCACTTGAATTCCTTTTTATCTCCCCTCATTGTCTTAGTTATAAAATTACAAATAGAATTGAAATTCTTTATAAACTTTTTGTAGAAACTAGCCAAACCATGAAATCATCTTACCTCACCCACATTCTTAGGTGTAGGCCATGCCAAAATTTCTTTAACCTTCTTAGGATCCATCTTTAATCCATCAGCTGAGGTCACAAATCCCAAATACACAATCTCCTCTTGCATAATAGAACACTTTTTCAAATTAATCAGCAGCTTTTCCTCTTTCAACCTCTATAATACTTGTCTAATATGCTCAAGATGTTCTTCCTTAGTCTTACTAAATATTTTAATATCATCCAAATAAACAATCACATACTTACCCAAGAATCTTTTTAGAACTTCATTGATCAACCTCATGAAAGTATTAGGTGCATTAGTTAAACCAAAAGGCATAACCAACCATTCATACAAACCATCTTTTGTCTTGAAAGAAGTCTTCAATTCATAACCTTCTCTGATTTTGATCTAATGATAGCCACTCTTCAAATCAATCTTGGTAAAATACTTTGGTCCACTCAAATAGTCCATTATGTCATCCACCCTTGGCATATGAAACCTATATTTCACTGTGATTTTGTTAATAGATCTAGAATGTATACACATGCTCGATTCTCCATTCTTTTTAGGTGCTAATATAGTAGGTACAACACATGGACTTAAATTTTCTCTAATTAGTCCCTTTTGTAGTAATTCATGCACTTTTTTGTTAAGTTTTTTATTCTCTGTAGGTGTCAATCTATATGGTTTTTTATTTGGAAAACTAGCTCCAAGAATCAAATTCATACAATGACTTATACTTCTTACTGGAGATAAATAATGAGGAATATCATTAGCAACAATATCTTTATACTCATTCAACAAATCTGCAATTTCCGCTATCACTCTATCATTACCAACTTCTACTACTTGATCATTACTGCCAACACTTGGGTCCTCTACAAACTATAGCAAAACAAGATTGGTTCTCCTTTACTTCCTTTTCAAGTTGTTTTCCATTAACCAAGAAAAGTTTTATTGTAGTACAACTAACCTCATCTGGACTTTCAATCAGAGGTAGCAATATTTGTTTCTTCCCATTTACCCAAAGAGTATATTGATTCAATCTTCCATCATACACAACATACCTATCATATTTCCAAGGTCTACCCAACAAAATATGACAATAATCCATGGGCATAATATCACACAAAGCTTCACCAAAGTAATTTCCAATTTTAAACTTCACAATACATTGCACACTTACCAATATCTTATGGTCATCTTTGATCCATGAAACATGATAAGGTTTGGGATGCTACAACTCTGTAACCAGCTCTTTTGATGCCAAATTTGTTAAACTTCCACCATCAATGATTACCTTGCAGCATTTTCCATTCATCTTACATATGGTCTTCAAAAGACTTCTTCTAAGAATAGGTTCTTCATTTCTTCCCTTATTACATTAGGTTTTTTCTCACCATCAAGATTTCTCCAGCCTCAAATCCACTTGGTGAACTCTCAATGTCTCCTTGAATCAAAACATTTCTATTATTTTGCTCACTTTTAGATGATCTTCATTCAAAAGATCTATGCCCTTCTTTGCCACATCTGAAACAATTACCACAAAAACCACCTTTAGAATAAGAATTACCTCTTCCTTGGTAAGAACCAATACCTCCTCGGTATGACCTAACACCTTTCCACTCAGTCTTGTCTTTTTCATCATTCTTCCATTCATAGTTTCCTTTATCATGCACAAAATTGTCAGATCTGCCACCTTCTCCATAAGATCTACCTCTGCCTCTCTAGAATCTACCACCTCTACCTATTTGTCTTTGTTTATGCTTCTTTGTCAAGATCTCTGTACCTTTCAAGGAATATTGATATGCTTCTTCCACACTTTCCAACTTCAAAAAACTTATTTCATCTTGAATTCTAGATCTCAATCCATTTGTGTACCTTTCAATTTTCTCAACATCATCCACATGTTCAGATCTGATGTCCAATCTATAGAATTTCTCAATATACTCTTTCAGAGTCATGTCCTTTTGTCTCAAATTTTGGATCTTTCTCAACAAGCTAACTTGGTAATCAATAGGAAGGAATTTTTTCTTTACCTTGTTCACCATCTTTGGCCAAGTTTTAATCTTCTCCTTTCCTCTCCTTTGTCTATTAGTTTGAAAATGTTCCCACCACAGTGAGGCATGACCTTTTAGCCTAGTAACTAAAATCTTCACCTTCTTATTATCAAGGATGTTTTCATACCCAAAGAACTTCTCTATATCTAAGATCCAATCTAACAAAGCATTGGTATCAAATTTTCCATCATAAGGAACAACTTCAATAGTAGGCTTTAAATTTTCCCTAGATAACACTCTCAACAATCTTTCCTCATCTCGATCTTCTTCAAGTTTTGGATTATGGTTTGGTGCTATTGCTTCATCATCACTTACATCATCAAGATGTGCTCCTCTCCTCTAGGCTATCTCCACAACATCTAATCTGGCTAAAAATTTCCTTAATTGATCCAATATAACACAATCAAAATTTTCTCTGCTATGAACCATCTTTACAAATAAGATTCTTGCAAAATTGTAACCCTCTGCAAGTTATAGGTCAAATCTGTAGATCTATTACCCTACAACCAATATCTAAAATAGGGTTCTAGATGATCTAATCACCACAAGGATGAACCTCAAGCTCTAATACCACCTAACATAGAGAGGTTGGGAGTAACTAAGGCCAATGGGCATACTCAACTACCCAAACCACCATGCAAGAGTTAACACACTGGAAGCAAACACAAAAGAGAATAGCACCATAGAAAGAGAGAGAGAGAGAGAGAACAATATTCTTTATTGATTCATGAAAATATCATCATACATGCCTAGCTATAAGGCCTTCTAGGTTATGACCAGATACCAAATACATTCATGATCTAGGATCCAGCTTCAAATTCACACTTTCTAGTTCAGCGCTCCAATCATCTCTAAAACTGCCCTAGCTCTAAGCCTAAACACTCTATTTATACTAGCCAAAATGGCTTATAGATCATTCTAGAACATAGAGAAGCCACAATTTGGCTCTTATAAAATATTAAATACCCATCATGAAAATCAATCTAACATTAAATACTTGAAGAGCCACAAGTCATCGTGCATCAACAATTAAATGTCAAGAAATTGCTATCCGAGAAAAATTGTGATATCTCTTAGCTCCAATTGAATTAGAACTTGTGATTCAAACTATGGGTATTATTTTAGGTCCTATATAACCCCTAAGTGGAAAAAGGCTAATTCACCAAGGATAAGTGAGCATCCATCCTAAAAGTTAAGCATAGAAAACTATTGAGCAAAATTGCTTGAAATTGATACTTCAGGAGAATTTCCATATTTACCAACTTGTATGAAATTAGAACTTGTTCCTTTGACCATAGATATAAATCTAGGCCCTCTTCAATACCTAAAAAGAGAATCCTCTCATTAATTATGAAAAATTAGTTACACAATTTGCAATAGGCACCCAAAAACTAGAAAACACAGTTTTAGCAGCAAGGTAAAAATTGAAAACATGCAGGATAGCAGTGCAACCTAGGATGCTCCTAAATCAATCATGAATGAAACATGTAAATACACTCCAATGCTTAGAATACTCCCCCAATGTAGTATCATCAACATTCATGTTTTTTATAAGATAAACAAGTTTTAAGGGATCCTGAAACCCATAAGTTTTACAAAAACAAGGTTGATAATAAGCCAAAGAAGCCCAACCAAAACAGAGGTCCAACAACTTTTAAAAAGCCTGAAGGCCCAGCCCAAAACAAAGGCCCACAGAAAGGCCAGAAAATAAACAAACATTCATGTTGACAATCTCCCCCTTTGGTATTGATGACAACATAGATGAAAAAACCATCTAAATTCCAAGAATACCAAACATTGTTATGTTGCTGATGTAGACCAACGTCAGTTGTCAATATGCTAAAAAGAATCTCAAAACAATAGGTGAACAATAAGTGTATACTCCTTCTTCTCAGAAATCAATTTTTTACTTCACACTAAACAATTCTAAATACATTAGATGCATATTCCTACTTCCTTTCATGAGTCTTTCTAAATCTCTCTAAAGAGATATCTCTCCTCCATGCCTTAGGAGATACTCTCCGTTATGCCTTAGGAGATTTTTTTTTTCATGCATACTATACTCTCCCCCATTAACATCAACGTCAAGGACCTCAATTTCAAGGTTACTAAATACCAATTGATAAATACCAATTGTTAATATGTTGCTCCAATTCTACAACCAACTTGAGTGTCCAAATAAACTATTCAATACTAAATACCAAGATTCCTTAGTGACTCAGATCATTATAGATACTCCCCCATACGGGAAGCACCAAAATTTAGTCTAGGCTAAAAATAGTGCTTTATACCACTAAATTGATGCACTCACTACATCATCTACTCAAAATTTGGTAGGGGTATAAGCCCAAGCATACCTCTCAAGTACTCGAATGTATCTTTAGGCAAAGGCTTCATAAAGATATTTGCAATCTGATCTTTAGTACTTACATACTCCACTATGATCTCCTTTTCTACTGCTTTCTCTCTCAGCACATGATACTTAATAAATATATGTATATCATCTTAGAATGGAAGAACTTCCATCTTAATAGGTTTAGCACCTTCCTTTAGTACATTTATCATGATATATTTACATTTAGGATGTATTTTGCACTTGATTCCTTTGTTCTAGGTGAAATTAGGGTTAGGATCTTGAACATTCTCCTTAATTTCCCTTCTATGACTCTATTTTCTAGGTAGGACTTAGGAATAGGCCCTTCCAGACTTTATTATATTCATTATAAGATTGTGTGCCTATTCTTAGAATTTATTCCTATTTTGATATCATTTCTAGGTTTCTATGCATCCTCGAGACCTTCTATTTTGTACTCTACCTAGGTTTTGACCCCTAGGTTGAGCCTGGCCTAGGGAAAGGTTGACTAGCTTGACCTCAACCTAGGGCAAGGTCAAGGTCATCCCTGACCTAGATTAGGGTTGAGGTTGTCCTTGACCTTCTTCAAGATTTGATCTCCCTTTTCAAATTTTGGTTCTGGAAAACCCTAAAATCAATGTCAGGCTTTCATATTTGAATATGAAATAGTTTTAATTCAAGATTTATTTAATTATTTTCCCTCCTTGGTTGGTTATTGTGATTGGACCATAATTTAAGGTGAAATTTTAATTATGGTTCCTCACATTACTCTAGGAGTCTCACGTTGAAGCCTCTATATAAGGACTCTCATTTTCATCTATTTACAACTAGAACTAGAACTAGAACTAGACAATGAGAATCAAGAGATAACAAGATGACACTATGAAGATGCAATATTGCAAAAGAATGATATAGAAAATCAAGCTATTTTGGATATCAATCATTTTTACACACTATTGTGAACATCTAGTTGGAGAAAGAGAGATCCAATCTTCCTTGATCCACCATTATCAATATTCAAGCATTCAAAGATACAATCATGGGGTAGCAATTACAAATTATGAATTTGGTAGGAGTACTTTAGCCTTGGGGACTTGGTATGTTTTCTTATCTTATTCAATTCTAAGAATTTCTTTGTCATACATATTCATGCTAGATCTTAGCATTACACATTCAATACTCTCTCTCTCTCTCTCTCTCTCTCTCTCTCTCTCTCTCTCTCTCTCTCTCTCTCTCTCTCTCTCTATTATATCTAACTATTCATGGAGGTGAAAATCACCAAAATAGGGGTTTGACTAAGGAAAAACCCTATATAGCCACCCCAAAACCCCATTTTAGATATATGTAGGTTTGTTTCAAAGATCAGAGTACAAATTTGGATACCCTTTTTAGCAAACTTCTGAGATCTATGAATGAAATTTTCATTAGAGTAGTGTAGGTCAAGTTCAAATTTTTGGGGCACAATTGTGCCTTAGGGTAAGATTTTGCCCCACCATCTAGGTCATGGTCAACCTGCCTTCAGAAGTATAATTTTTTTCTGGGTTTTCTCCATTTCGACATTTCTAGTTTGGAATAGTTTGTAGATTTTCTAGAAACTGTGCACATGCATCAAAAAATAGGTATTTCCAGCTTGGTGCTATTTTGAGGTATGTATCTTATCTTTTAAATTTTAAGCATTTCTATTACTATTCCATATCAACTCAAAAAAAATAAATGAATAGTGGTGAATGTTATAAGAATTGTTAAGAGATCCATTTTTACCCTATTCATTTTGGTGAACCTATGATAGACAACTCTTTCTTTTTGGTGTTAGATTTAAAGCATGCATTAGATTTATTTCAATTATATGCTTCAAAAATACAAAAAAAAATTCAATTTAAAAAAAAAAAATACAAAAAACATTTACATTTTCACACTTTTTGTATTTCAGTATGTATGAATCCTGTTTGGAATACTTTGATGAGGTTTTTATTGCAAAAGAGGAAAGATTCCCTAATGAGGTACATGGAAGTGAGCATGAAAATGGTATGGATAAGATCTCTATTATTCCTATTCTTATTTCACTCTCCTCTACAACCTCTCTAATGGACCTTTACCATAGGGTGTGTGCATGGTTGCCTTCATGTTCTACTATATGCACAACATTGATAAACCTAAGATGATATATCCTACACCTCTGACAATGGTAAAAGGATGTTCTCGAACAAAAATTAAGGATAAACCTAGAGATCCTTTGGATTTTTGTGATAACACTAATTCCATTTCACATGCTTATCACACATAGAATAACCCTCATCTTATTGTTCTGATTTCTTTACTGCCTTCTCAACCTATTCTTCCTCAAGCTCCTAAGTTTTCTTCTCCCTTTAAGGAGTATAACTTAGTTGATCAATTATGTGCTACTCCTAGTAAGATATCTTTATGGTAGTTACTTTAAACTTCTTCGACATATTATGAAACATTGCAAAAATATTTATCTACTCTCCCTGCTTCACCTCCTAATCAATAGAACATTCATTCTAATTTAGATTGCATGCATGCTATGCCTTTTGTACCTCCTCTAGTATTTTTTGATAATGATTTACCTTCTATTGAGGTGCAGAATCAATATGATTCTCTCATGGTTGTTTTTTTATTAATCAGAGTATAATTTGAAGAACATTAATTGATAATGGATCTAGGCTTAATGTTTGTAGCATGGATATTCTTAAAGCAATTAAAGTTGATCTTACTACTATTCAACCCGATAATGTCCCTGTACGTGGATTTGATAATATTACATAGAGAACTTTGGGAATTATTACTTTAGCTATTAAAGTAGGTCCAATCATCTTGAATACACCTATTCATGTTATGCTTGGACCTCTCAATTATAACCTTCTTTTAGAAAGACCTTGGTTACATACTATGCATGTAGTTCCTTCTACTCTTTATCACAAGGTTCAATTTATGTATAAAAACTTAATGTATACATTACATGCGGATGATGTACCGAATCCTTTCTTAAATACAAAATATGTTAAGATCTCCAAGCCTCTTCAACCAAATAAAAAGATTTAAAAACAACCTGAGATTCAATAGTCAAAAGCTTCATCTTGGATGATTGAGGGACATTTGATTTTAATCCTACTTTTATTGGAGAATATATGGTTTTTGATTTATAATTCATGAAGCAAAACACTTAATTTTAGAAACAAGTTTTCATTCCTTCTCCACTTTTTGAGGAATTAAAAAGTACTTTTTTTGCTACTTTGATTAATGAAATGATTGGAATGATAAAACCTAATTTCTCTAACATTGTGAGATGTGCCGCTCCTTGGACTCCATCTAAAATGGCTGATTGGTATGGTTTTGGTTATCATTTTCTTAAGAAATTAGGATTTAATGAGAAAAGATGTGGTAAATATGAGAAAGGTATACAAGTGCCTTTGCATAATGAAATTTATGATCATACATATGGTTTAGGATTTAATCTGTATAAACAACCATCAAAGTTTCCTCTTAATTTTAATCATATATGTGGTGGCCACTTGAAATTGGTTAACCCGCTTCTCATTGACATGAATCAAGTGCCTACTTTGGATATTTTTCCTAAAGATGAAACTTCAATTGAATTTTTAGGGGTTTATGAAGATCCACCTAAGTTCCATCATAAATGAAGGAAGCCTTATTGTTTAAATATAGATGCTTATTTCAAAGAAGATGATAATCATGATATTATTCCTTTACCAGTGGATCCTTCAATACGAAGTGATTTGCTAATAAATGAGACTGTTGATATTTAAATGGATGAGAATAATCTTGAGAAGATAATAAAAAATAGGAAATGTTTGAATCAGGATGAGTGTGATCAATTGAGTTCCCTTTTACTTGAATTTAAGGACATTTTTTCTCGGACATATTTAGATATGCCGAGTATAGACTCTAAGATTGTTACTCATAGTATTTTTTAAAAACCAAATATGAAACCTATATAGAAAAAAATTTGAAAGATGAATCCATGGATTGCTTTATTTGTCAAAAGTGAAATTGAAAAACTATTGGATTCTAGATTTATCCATTCTATTGATTAGTCAGATTGGATTTCAAACATTGAGCCTATTTCAAAAGGAGAAAATAAGGATGTATACTAATTTTAGAGATTTAAACTAGGCATCCTTAAAGGATGATTTCCTTACCCAATATTGATATGATTGTGGATTCAATCAAGTGTCATGCTTTGTTATCATTTATGGATATAATCAACTCCTAAAGATGGGGAATATTTTGTTGGGTCATGATGCATTTAAGATTAAAAAATACAGGAGCAAATTATCAATGCACTATGACTTTGATTTTTCATGATTACATCCATAAGATCCTTGAAGATTATCTGGATGATATCTTAGAAAAATCTATACAAAGAGAAGATCATGTTACTATTTTACGAAAAATATTTGAAATGATTAGAAGTTACAACATGAGATTGAATCCTAAGAAGTGTGCTTTTGGAGTAGACTCTAGTAAATTATTAGGATTTATAATCCCTAAGTGAGGCATAAAATTTGATACTGAAAAGATTGATGCTATTATTAATATGCCTCCTAAGAATATTTCTCAGCTACACAATTTACAAGGAAAGATACAAGGTATTCATTGCTTTGTTTCTAAGTTAGCTAATCAAACAATTCCTTTTACTTCTTTTCTTAGAAAGTATACCACTTTCTCTTGGAATGATGAATGTAAGTAGACTTTTGAACAATTTAAGGAGTATCTTGCAAATCCTCCTATCTTACAGCCAGCTAAATTTGATAAGCCATTTCATTTGTATACTTTAGTGACTTCAAAGGTTGTGTGTGCCTTGTTAGCTCAAAAATGATGATATTGGTAAGGAGAGACCTGTGTATTACATTAGTTAGACTTTTACTTGATTATGAAACAAGATACATAGATTTGGAAAGATAATGTCTACCTATAGTTTATGCATGTTAAAAAATCAGGCATTATCTTTTAAATGCTGAAGTCAATATGATTGTCAAGTTTGATTCTTTGAAACATCTTTTTCTCAAAAATTGATCTCTCTAGCCATTTGGAAAATTGGGTGATGTTACAGAAATTGATCTTAATTTCATTTCTCAAAAGTCTATTAAGGGAGAATATTTAACAAATTATTTAGTTGAAACTCCTTGTCCTCATTTGGATACATGCTCTACTTTTATGGAATTTCCTGATGATAATATTCTAGCCATTCAACAAGATGATATTTGGGAATTGTATTTTGATGGATCTAAATGTATGATAGATTTTGGTATTGGTATTATCTCAATTCATCCTATGAAAAAACCAATCCCTTTATCATAAAAATTAACTTTTCCTTGTACTAATAACATTGCAGAGTATAAAGCTCTTATAGTTGGTTTATGAGCAACTTCATCCCTTAACATCAAACACTTGCAAATATATGGAGATTCATAATTGATTATTGAAAAAATTAAATGAGGTTATCAAAATAGTAATTATAAAATGACACAATATAGAGATTTGGCTCTTGATGTACTTTCACAATTCTCTTCTTATCAGATTCAAATATTAACTAGAAAAGATAATCGACATGCAGATGCCATGGAAAGCACAACTTCTTTGGTGTGTCTTGAAAATAATTCTGAAAACTTTTAATTTACTATAAAAAATCTTAAAATCCCTACCATTTCTAAAAATATTATGTCTAATTATTTCAATTTGCATGAATTTTATTCCCATATTTTTCATTTTTTGAAAGATGGTACTTTTTCCTAAATCAGCAACACAAAACATGTGTAATCATGTTAGGAAGCTTGCAACATGTTACATCATTATAGAAGTTATTATTTACAAACATTCTTACAAAGGATCATTATTAAGATGTCTCAATAGAATTGAAATGTTAGTAGCTTTGGGAGAAGCTCATTCTAGTTCTTGTGGAGGGCATTTTGGTGGAAAATTTTTGGTCAATAAATTATTTAGAATGGGATATTATTGGCAAATGATAGATCAATATTATTTTATGTTTGTTAAGAAATGTCCTCAATATCAATAACATAGTAATTTGATTCATTTTTCTACTTGTGAGATTCATAATCGAGTTTCTCCATGGCCTTTTAGTATTTAGGGTTTTGACCTTATTGGAAAAATCTCACTAGCTTCTTCTAAAGGGCATACTTACATTCCAATTGCTATAGATTATTTCATGAAGTGGGTTGAAGTTGTCCCTCTTCATTCAAAAATTGTGGATTTTATTTGTGATTTCATCCTTAATAATATCATAACAAGATTTGGTGCACCTTCAACAATAGTTTTGGATAATGATACTTGTTTTAAAAACAAAGAAGTCACAAAATTCTTGGAGAAATATCAAATTCAACATAAATTTCCAACTCCTTATTACCCTCAATCTAATGGTCAAGTTGAAGCATCAAATAAAATCATTGAATAGATTTTGAGAAAAATAGTTAACAAGCATGCAAAATATTGACATACTTAATTGACATATGCTTTATGGGCTTATAGGATGAGTATTCGTAATGCCACAAATAATTCTCCTTATAATCTCATTTATGGTACTAATTCTATTATGTCTTTGGAAATAGAAATATCTTCTTTGAATACTTTATTTCATGGGATAATTGACAAAGATGCTTTTTGGGAATGACACAAGAGTTAGAAATGTTTGATGAACAATAAATACATGCATTAGAACATATAAAAGCTTCCCATAAATCTTTACAGAAGCAATATAATCATAAGGTAATTAAACAAACATTTTCATTTGGTGATTTAGTTTTATATCAGAATCAACAAAATGTGAATGCTTTACTTGGTGAACAAGGAAAGCTTAGCGCTAATTGGCTTGGACCTTTTGTTGTCATTGTAGACTTTGATTAAGGTGCTTATAAACTTGCTAATATGGATGGTGTTTCTTCTAAGGAACCTATTAATATTATGCATCTTAAAAACTAATATCCTTAATTTTATTCGTTCTTTTCTTTCTGCATTTATATATTCCTTATAGAATTTTTTTTATATGTAATGTATTTTTAGAAAAATTACATATTGAATATATTTATGCACCTTCTTTCTTTCTATTAAGTTTTATATCAAACATAGAAATAATTAGTAAAGAAAGTTTTTCATTCATCAAAAAGTGATTCAAGTTGTGATACATATATGGCCAATAGCCCTATCTATCACTATGCCTATCACTATGCTCTGATGGCCAATGGCTATTAGATTGATGTAGTTTAAGGTAGGAGAATCCTTGAAAGAGATGTCCAAACCCCCAACAAACAACCACATAGTGGAAACACAACAACAAGACAACAATAATGCAAGATCTGATACCAAATTACAACTCTTTATTAATAGATATAACTGATTACATGCAATATGCCTAGCTATAAGGCCTTCTAGGTTAGGGCCAAATACAAATAAAAATTAAAAAATCAGTTCTACAAGATCCAACGAGATCCAACTTACAAACCCAATCAAAGCTAGTCCAAATACACAAATGGATAAGAACACCAAGAAGAATCCACACTTGTACCCTCAGGCCCACCAAGCAATCCTCTAGTATCTAAACCATAGCCCTAGCTCTTCAAAATTTTCATCTACACTTCATTCCCTTCCAAGCTGGAATATCATTCCCTCAAAAATGAATGACCAAAAGACTCCACAAGATATCCTATTTATATTTGTGAAAATGGCTTATAAAAAATTCTAAAACATAAAATAGAAAGGCCAACCCAAAGATGGTTTGCACACATCCCAAGACAAGATATAATCATAAATGTCATGATTAAAATAAAACCTACATGTTAGTTTGCACCAAAAACACAGAAAACATGTCCAAAATGCTAACACTCGACATCAATAGGAAAACTCAGCACATAAAGGATCACTTAGCACATGAAGAATTAGTTAGCACATACAAAATAACTCGACACACACTATAGAGTGAGATGGGATAACACACTAACCCAAGTGTTAACATGATGTGGGAAAACTTCAACTTGGCTTAAATTACAAAATTATTGGTACTCAACAATTGTTGTAACTCAGTAATGACTGTATCTTGACAACAACTAGTATAATGAACATAAATGAGTATGATAACATGTCAACCCAAGATGCTCCTACATCAAACACCATAGGTTCAAAAAGATGTTCTAGAAGTTGGAAGAAAATCTCCTAGGATTGAACACATAAATTCCAAACTGGTTCTTCGCATACATGTCCTCTAAGTCTTCAACTTGCACATTCTTTCCCTTGTTTTTGTTCTTCTTCTTAACATCCATCTTAGGTGTGCTATAGGTTTTCTTTCCACACTAATTTCTAACCTTCTCAGAATCAGCCAACTCAACATGTCTATCAATACATAGCTTCCTCCTACCAAGCTCTTCATTTTGCAAAGGAACTAGGGAAAACTTCCTACCACCTTTCTCAACAGTAAACACATTCTTGACATAATCATGCACAACTCTACAATCATACTACCAATTTCTACCAAGTAACACATGACAACTATTCATATCCACAATATCACACAACACTTGATCCTTATACTGCCCAATTTGGAAATCAACAAGGCATTGCTCCCTCACTTCCAAAGCATGCTCACCTTCCAACCAAACAATACTATAAGGATAAGGATGTTTCTCTCTCTTCAAACCAAGTTTCTGAACCATCTCCTTAGAAATAAGGTTATCATTACTACCACCATCCATAATCACCTTGCAAATTTTTCCACCAGACTTACAACAAGTCCTAAAAAAACTAATCCTCTAACAAAAATCTAATTTCCGCTGACCAACTAGTACTCACCAAGATAACACATTATCTCCTTGCTCAGGCTAACTATCCTAGACTTCAACCTTATTCACAATAGCACATGTCCTACTAATTGGACATTCAAAATATCTATGCCCTTCTTTGCCACATTTAAAATAATTACCCCTAAACACACCTCCACCTGTCCTCCTTTTCTGATCAATAGGTTTTGGTTCACCTTCTACACTCAATTTACCTTATGCTGAGCTATCCTAATTCTCCTTTCCTTGAGGATTTCCTTGATGTTTCCTCTTCAACTTCTCTTCTACTCTCAAGTCATATTGATAAACATCCTTAACTGAAGGAATATTTAGCATACCAATCTCATCCTAAATATTGAATCTTAAACCATTAATGTACCAAGCTACCTTTTCCTTTAATAATTCTTTGTGCCTAGATCAAATAGTTAACTTGTAGAACTCCTCAATATAATTCTTCATAGTCATATACTTATGTTTCAGATTCTACAACTTCTTAAACAACTCAAGTTCATAATCCATAGGAATGAAATTAGCCTTTAGATTAGTCACCATCAATCTCCATCCAGAGATCTTCATTTCATCTTCCTCCTCTCTGTCTCTTTGCATCTCCTTCCACCAAAGAGTAGCATAACCCTTCAACTTAGTTTCTACCAACCTCACTCTAAGTGGATCCTCAATATCCTCCAACTAAAAGTTGTCTTCTAATTCACCAATCCAATCAATCAAGTTTTTAGGATTCAAAGTACCTAAAAAATTAGAAACCTCCATCTTATGCTTCATCTTCAACTAAGATCCAAGTCTAGCAAACTAACTAGCCCTAGTTCCAATAGGTCTCTCCACATGATCAATTTTGTCCTCACCACTAGATCCAATAGCTTCAAAGTCTTCAACAACTTCTTCATAACTTGCTTAAGTACTCACATGCCTAGGTATGCCACCTAAAGAACTTATAATTTTAGCAATAATGTCACTCTTCATCAATGTAATCTCAGATCTGAACTTTGCTCTTATCTTCTCTATGATTCTTTCTTCCATGGCATCACTAAGATCTTTAATTTCCCTAAATTCCAATATTCTTGGAGGCATCTTCCAAAATTCTCATAAACCCAAAGCAATAGATCCACAAACCTAGAAGATCAATCAGCTCCACCAAATCAACCTTCTCCAACCCACAATCTTGGTGCAAACTACCTCAACTTTGGTGATCTATCTACACACTCATGAACAACCTAACTTTGATACAACTTGATATAGTGCAAGGTAGGAGAATCCCCAAAAGAGATGTCCAAACCCTTAGCAAACAAGAACATAGTAGAAAAACAATAACAAAACAACAATAATGCAAGATCTAATACCAAATCAGAACTCTTTATTCATAGATATATTTGATTACATGCAATATACCCAACTGTAAGGCTTTTTGGGTTAGGGCCAAATACAAACAAAAATTACAAAATTAGTTCTACAAGATCCAATGAGATCCAACTTACAAATCCAATCCTAGCTAGTCCAAATACATAACTGGATAAGAACACCAAGAAGAATCCACATGTGTACTCTTAGGTCCACCAAGCAATCCTTTGGCTTCTAAACCACAGCCCTAGCTCTTGAAACTTCGCATCCAAAATTCATTCCCTTCCAAGCTGGAATATCATTCCCTCAAAAATGAATGGCTAAAAGACTCCATGAGACTCCCTATTTATACTTTCCAAAATTTCTTATAGAACATTCTAGAACATTATAAAATAGAAAGGCTGACCCAAAGATGGTTTACAAACCACCCAAGACAAGATCTAATCATAAATGCCACAATTGAAATCAATATCACAAGTTAGCTTGCACCAAAATGCAGAAAACATGTCTAAAATGGTGACACTCAACATCAATAAGAAAACTTGTCACATGAAGGATCACTCAGCACATGAAGAATCACTCGGCACATGAAGAATAACTTGGCACACATTGTGGAACTTGACACACACTACAAAGTGATATGGGATAATAGGTTACCTTGAGTGTTAACATGACATGGGATAACTTCAACTTGGCTTAAACTACAAAATTACTAGCACTCGGCAATTGCTATAACTCAACAATGATTGTAACTCAGCAACATTTGGCAAAATGAGCACAAATGAGAAGTATAATGCATTAACCTAGGATGCTCTTGCATCATGGATCTCTTTAGCCTATAATAGGAAGATATAGATATGTGTGTTCACATAGGACTCCTGGATATGCTCATACCATGCAAATATTCTTGAACACTCTGTAGCTAAGCTATCCGTTTCTTCTCCCTTTCTCTACACATCCTTAACTCTCATTGGACAATTGTAAAGATATTGGTATGCATGTAAAGATCTCTATAGCCAAGAGAGGACTCTTGCTCACTCATTGCTAGTAAGTAGGATATATATGTCCTTTAGAACCTCAAATACAAAACTCCTCCACTTTTTTACACTAGCTATAGAAAAAAAATTACATTTATCAATTTTATACTTTTTCAAATTAAATTACATATTTAATAATATCTCATATTTCATACTTGGGTCTCCCTTTTGGATGTCTCTAAAAGGTTTGGATGGTGGGGGCATGGAGTGACTACTCTCTCCACACTCATTATGTCTAGGCCTCGTTGGTGGTGTCTCTATGTGGGTGCATGAGGGCTATCAAGATCTTAGAGGTGATATGTGATAGATTTGTACATCTACACCAATATCACTAGATGGGGGCATATCCTCTTCTCTCTCCTCCTCTCTCCTCCTCTCTCCTCCTCTCTCTCCTTCTCCATGGGATATCCCTCAAAGATGTGCTCCTCCTCATCTTAGATATCCTCATTCTCTTCTATTGTACCATTATCCTAGTGTGTCCTCTCTGAAACACCTAGATTACCTATAGGATAATCCTCAAGGAAGATGGGGTGGGACCCCTTCAAACTCTAGTACCTAATGTAATCTCAACTTATGCCTGAATAGGTTTGATGCTTGGCATATGCCATTGGGTCTCTGAAATTACCTCAACATATGTACATAGTGAGGTACTAATCTAGGGACTCCCTATACTAGACCAAACTATCTCATCACCTAATCATAGTTATATGGCATCACTATATAATTTTGATAACCCTCTAGCAACTTTAATTGGTGTGAGTATCTCATCTAGAATCGTGTATCAGGCCACTCTATCATTTGACAATAGGATCTCCATATCATGTCTACACTCAGAATTTAGTCTAGAGATACTCTCCAATACAAGATATCTCCAAAATGCCAGGCATTCTCCAATTAATAAGAAAAGACTCTCATTGTGCTCTCATCTACCATCACTAGGATAACCTATGGACATGTACATGTAAAGTGCTCAAACAACCAAATCTATAAGAGTATGCATATCGATAGGCTATCTCTTTGATATCTCACCAACTGACATAGCTCATGGTATAGCTGAGCTAACATGCTATGATCCCATGAGAATATAGTCCTCTCACTCTCCATCCTCCATATAACATGGGTAAGAGGTGTCAAAAATATGGTACCCTTTGAATTGGGTAACACAACCAAGGATATTATACCAAGAATCACTCTTTGTACCAAAGGTGTAAGGCATGATAGTATGGATGATAGAAGGACACGATCTAATTGGGTCTACATCTATGGAATCTATCCCAAGAAATACTCCTTATCTGCAAGGACCTCCTCATAGACTTGATGTGCTCTAGGTCTGATGGTCTCACCTCAGATTGGAAGCTACATGATCTTGTAGATATCCTCTACTGTTACTGTGATCTATCCTAAGGGAAGATGAAAGAAGCATGTATCCTCATCCCACCTCTCTATTATAGTTGATAACATGGCTTGGTGTAGCCTGATATATGGTAGATGTAGTGCCTCTCCCAATGGATTTTTGTAAGTCATCTTGATTGATACAACCCTAATGAACTTTCTTTTTGATGTTTTATGTGATAGTGAGTGACATAAATGGATTATTTTAGTAAAATTAAATAAATGGTTAAATTAGGTAAATTAATGCATTTATTGCTTTGGATATATTACTATATGCAATTGCACTTGATCATGTTGTTTAGTGTGCATGATTTATGTCCCTGGCAGTGGCACATGGAGTTAATGATTTAGTTGTTCATGTTCAACCAATGTCATCCCTATATGGTTGATGTATCCTAATTAATTGTTTAAGATTTATGTTCCTAGTAGTGGCACATAGAGTAAGTGATTCAATTATTCATATTTAACAAATGTCATCCCTATATGGTTGATGTATCCTAATTAATTGTTTAAATCAAACCTTCCCATGATTTGATGAATCTAGAATCATTTGCATTATGTGATTAGACCTATGAAAGTGTTTGTGCATTTAGAGGTTTGCATTGTCATGAAAGTTGTTAAGGAATTCTATGATTTTGGTTTAAGGGAGTTTCAAGCATTATTTTTATTGATTTTAATTTTTGGCAGCTTTGTTCTAATTGAATTTCAATTACTTGGAATAGCCTACTTTCATTTGGGTTAAATTAGGGTTTAACTAGGTGACTTAGTTTTTTTCCCTAATTGATTATTCACTCAAAAAGTGAATAATTATCCAAAAAGGAATTTTATTCCTCACTTCTCACTTTTGAATTAGAAAGTTTAAGAGTAAAACCCAAAATCCTCTTCATGAGGAATTATTGTTTTGTTTGTTGTGGGAGCTACAGGAGTGGGATCATCATGAGATCAGTCTTGTTGAATCCAACTTAGGGAGACCTTCGATTGCAAAAATTTTTATAAATTTTTGCATGATTTTTATTTTATGGTTTAGATTCCTATTTTGCCCCTTTTGGCTATGAGGTAGGGCTCTCCCATTTTAATGTTTCATCTCCATTTATACTTCTATTTTTGGTAGTAGTTTGTTAGGAGGTTAAGAACTAGTTTTCCCCTTTGTTTCTGTATCTTAGCTCTACTTGGTTGGGTAGGTATGAGCATTTTCCTAAGTTTTGAGATGAAGGTTTGGGGTTTCATGCCGTTATGTTGGCTATTTTTGTATACGGTGTCCAAACCCAATTTTTATTAGATTTTTGTGGCTTATTCATCCTTGGGGTGAATGATTTTTATTTTCATTGATTTTTGTCGATGTTGGTTTTTGGGAGGTTTTCACCTTGATTTGTGGGTTTTCTAGTTTTCTTAGGTTTTCTTGGCATGGTTTTGGTCATGGATTTAGATTATCTATAGGATGTTAAACTGACTATTTTTGTGTCTTTATGTTTGCATTGGGATGCATGT
Organism: Cupressus sempervirens; assembly: GCA_028749045.1. Classification (NCBI taxonomy): domain Eukaryota; kingdom Viridiplantae; phylum Streptophyta; class Pinopsida; order Cupressales; family Cupressaceae; genus Cupressus; species Cupressus sempervirens. Next base: position 561,184,993 of record CM053792.1, read on the forward strand.
CACATCCATACTTCCAACGTTGTGTCTAGTTGAGTCATTTTATACTTGGTGTTATTATTTCTTAATGAACCCCTATTATTATTTCACAAACACTAGGATTTGTGTAGAATCCATACTCTTGGATTAAGGCCAGTTGAGTGAGTTCATGATGTTTGGTTTTGTTGCATCATTGGGATTCATGTAGAATCCATACTCCTAGATTGATGTCAGTCGAGTGACTTCATGATATATGGTTTAATTATTCATTAACATTCATGTAGAATCCATTCTCCTAAGCTTGTATTTGGTTGAGTGTTATTTTTCTTATGTTCTCATCTAGCCCTTGTTTTATGATCTTCATGATGGTGGTGTGCCACACATGAGCACATGTGCATGCATTTGTTAGGAGACTCGTGAGGCTCAAAATCCCAATTGTATTTTGGTGGAGTTATGCTCATTAGGGTTGGGTTGGGAACTTATTTTGCCTTTGGGCACTCATCATGTGATGAGCATGGGTATATAGGGTAGATGTGTGGAGTGGCTTCTGCTGCAGTGGCGGATCAAAAAAATGCTACAGGAAGTAACATTGTTGAAAGTGTGACAAGAAGTTAATGTTATGTTTTATGTTTTGTTTTAAATTTTAATGATTTCAATTAAGTCCTATGTGTGGTGGCATAACTAGAATGGTAATTCAATGAGCCTTCTAGTTATAGCCACCTAGGACAACGTATGTGTTGATTTTTCAGTTATGTAGTTTTCTTTAAGTCATAATTTTGGGTGTTCAATAATTAATCCAATCAAATTCTGGACTGTGATAGAAAGTTGGTGACAATTTTTCTAATTTCTTGGATTCTCATGATTTCAAGAAATGTTCTTGAGAAGGAGATGTTTTATATTCAAACTGGATAGAGAGAAAAGCCAATTTTTGATGTAATAGAAGGATCAAATGTAGAGAGAATAGAAAGTTTTTCATGTTTTTTTGGTGTTGATTTTCTGCATTTTCAGTTAGAAATGTGATTTTTCCTTTTGTACCATCTTTTGGAAATCAAAATTCTGAAAAATATAAGAATGTTCTAATTTTGCAAATCATACATAAGTTGATTCTTTGTATTCCTTCATAGTTTAGAGTTTTTTTTTGGATTGTATTATAGTAGGATCGATTTGGGTGTTGCAAGTCTGGCATAAACTATTTTGAGAGTTGTTCCTTATGGAAATCATTTAACTCTCTGTGATTAGTTCTATGGTCACAGATGAGTATGTATATAAGTTTATTTTTTGCTTTATTTTCTTTTTTCATCCTTGCCATCAATATGTTCAGCTGTGCAGGTTTATGTCTATCAGTTGATTGAATATTTCATATATTCATCGATATGTGATAAAGGGAAAGATTTTTTTTATATACATAGAATGTGCAATTGTAAATTCCTGAACATTTCTTGATTGGTGGTTGGTTTGTATCCAAGTTCTAAATTCATGCAAGAAGAAAAGATGGTGTAGGTTTAAAGATTTGTAAATGCTATTTGATGGTCAATCTATGGTCAGGTTAATTTTAGGTTTTATTTTCCCAAAAAAATATGTCAAACAGATTGCAGAATAGTCAGGTCAAATTTCATTAAGTTTGGTGCAGCAAAATGTTGCGACAGGAGGTTAGGAAAGTTCATGTCGCATGCAGTTTTCACTGGGTATTGAAAAATCAGTTTGTTAACAGTCGATTTTGGTTTTAGTTTGATCCTGGAGGGTGTCTGTGCCCCTTGAAGCAACTCAGTTGAGTGACTATTTTCCTCCTGAGTTTTCCAAGGTGAGGCTCTACATCAACTTCTCTCGTGGACCTCAGCCCTAAAATGGCCAACAAGGTAATGTGAAGAGGTTCTAACAAGTAATAATTAAATTAATAAATGAGTACTAAAACTTAATGAAAATATAAGCTTTTGAACACTTGGCCTCCTAAGGGATTTGATCTAAGGTGTGTGTGCATGGCCTCCTAAGGGAGTTGATCGAAGGCACAATATCTAGCTTCCTACAAAGTCACTTTCCAAGTTTGGCCTTCCGAGGGAGTTGATCAAAGGCTTGAAGTACTTTCACTACCTAATGGCAAGTAATGACATTCCACTAGAGCCCCTACATAGTTATCCATAGAGAGTTTGACCAATGACCTGTTGTACTTGCATTATCTCATGATCTTGTTTTCAATCATTGATATTGTTTAGTGTGAGTGTTAGACATGGATGTTTTTTTTATGTGTGTTTTTGGTTGGATCATTATCTCCATCAGTATGATAGGAGTGGACCTATAGGTTCCACATGGTTGGGAGGCATAGCTACCTATACCATTGCTAGGGACTGATATACTGAGACAGTCTTTTATTTGAGTGCGACCAGTGCTTGATGTTTTACTTGGTATATTTGGTATTCTAGAGTATGCTTCCTTGTGATTTATGCTTTCATTGGAATGCTTTGATATCATGTTAGATAATGTTAGTTTATTTGATGTATTCCTATATTATGATTTTTAGCATATGATTAGATGATGTGATTTAATTAGTTGAAGTATCTATTGTTTATTAGATTAGCATGTTATATTTCCTTGTTCTTATGATGTTATTACATTTTAGTAGTGATGTCCTCATAAGACAGCTCTGACTATCTAGTTGGCTATTTGGGATGCTATGCATGGGGGATGGCTAGGATCTTTGAGGTCTCATGATTCTATTATGGTTGGGAGGAACTGTGCAATGATGTAGTTTTTTTGTACATTGTGATATTGCTTTTAGTATGTTTCCCTTTGTTGCTATGTTTTAAATAGGCAGTTTGTTGTTCCATCTTACTACTTATTTCATCTTTCTTTTATGGTGTTCAAGTGTCTAGGCCTTGATTTGTGGATCTAGTAATCCCTAGTGTGGAGGATTTGTTTTACCTATCTTCTCATCTTGTGTTTACCTTTCTTGCTATTATGAATCCTTGCACAAAATTGTACTCTCTCCTATGTGAGATTATACATTCAACTACATGAGGCTTGGCATTTCCTCATGTGGCTTGCTGCATTTTTTTGTGTGGATCATGGTACTTCCTTGTGTGAACCTCAACATCAGTGTTCTATCTTTGGCTACTGGGCTAGATAGTTCTTCATGCAAAAGGGTAGTTTCTCACATGGTATGTTTTACTTCCTCACATGAAACTATCTATTGTATTTTCTCATGCAAAAAATAGAGGGCATCTCAGCTATTTTTTGGAGAATGCAATTTGGTGTTTTGAGTACTCTTTTGAGTTGCTTTTATTTCCAAGCTTTGACAAATCACATATTTTCATGTTCTATTTTTGTCTTTGGTTTTTAGCTCTTATTTTGAGTGTTTCAATTTGGAAGTGGCATTTGGAGATTTGCTAGTTGTTTGGATTGTGGTTAAGTCTTCTATTGCGATTGTATCGATCCTCGTATGTTGATGGTTGTGTGCATCCATAAGTTTTTTTAAAAATATATCTTGGCTAGTATTGAATCCTTGTTCCAAATATCTTCAAGCAAGACATTATATCTTGTATTAGATCCTAGTTTAAACATTGGGATCTCTGTGTATATGTTGCTCATATGGTTGATGTTGCAATTGTGTTAGTGTGAGTGTCTCTTTGAGAGTTCATGATTTCTTTTTGCTTAGATACCTACTTGGGATGAATTTGTGTATCCAATAGATGTGACTCAAGTAAGATGATGGAGGGAAGTGTGCATTTCCTTTTTATGTAGATAGAATTGGCATGCCTTAACATGGCTAGTTGATTTTGTGAGCCTCTTAGATAGAGCCATCAATTGGTGTCCTTGTGTTGGCCTTGAGTGTCTTTTTTGTTGTCTTTGTGGAGTAAGATGCATTGTACTCCTTGTGTTCTCCTATTGAATGTTAAAATATGAAACATAATTGTAATCTATTGTCACTTCATGATGATATTAAATTGTTTCCTTTTATTGAAAGAAATGAAAGTGTATTGTGAATAATTGTAGAAAAGTAGGTGTTTTATTAAGGATCATTTGGTTTAATGACTTAAGTCCCCAAACTAATTTCTACTTAAGCTTATGGAAATTGTATTAAATTGATGCATATCTAAATTTTGTATTGCATAGAAAATAATTAAGAAAATTGTAGTGATGCATATGCATGAGGTCATGAATGGGGTATTGTCTGATGTGTGTGAGTGCGTTCTCTAATGATGCTAGGAAGATGTATTCCTTAGCATTGTATGGTGATTTATCCCTCTTGTGTGATTGTTCTCAATCATCACATGTAATGTAATCTAATTGATGCCTTATTTTATTTGGCTAGAGGTACTTTCCTCATGTTATTGGGCTAGCATTGGTTTTCAGTATTTTCCTCTCTTGGACTAGTCATTAGAATTTCTCTATCGCTCTCTTTGTGACAGTTGTCGTACTTGATTTGTTGTTGAACTATGTGCATTTTTGAGACTTGCTATTGGAATTGATAATTCCCCCACTTGGGATTTTTCATTATGTTTCATGATTACTATTCTAAATGCCTTTTACTACTGCCTTGTTGTGCCTTGTGACTCTATCATGTCCATTCTGGACCACAGACAGTATGTATAAGGGATGAGATTGTAGAGAACATATCAGTGTGTGTGTGTTAATTGATATATAGTATAATGAAAAGGTTGTTTGGTTCAATGTTGAGTTAATGAGATATTTCTATAAAAGAGAAAGAAAGTTAGTAAAAGGTGTATAAGTGTTAAATGGTTATTTATCCTTGCTGCTAACTATTGAACTCTTTGGCTTCAATTGTTCTTAACTGCTTGTAAGAAGGGTGATTTAATGTTGGTGGTTTTAAATGAGAAGCATATGGCTTGAGAATCTACTTTTACTTTCTTATTTGGATGTATGATGTGTGTCAATATTCCTCCTCTCTTGTAGCTATGAACAATTTATTGTTGTATTCTTTGGCAACTAGGATTCTAAGTGTTTATCTTGCCTTTTGGTGTTGAAATATGGATAGATGAAGTTTTTGTGATTGGTTAAAATTTTGTTTGGGCACTTGGGGTGTTTGGTTTCTATTCTTTGATTTTAGGCTTCTAGGAGTAATCCTAGTCTTTGGGGGGATGATGTAGTGCCTCTCCAATGGATTTTTGGAAGTCATCCTAATGGATACAACCCTGATGATCTTTCTTTTTTATGTTTTATGCAAAAGTGAGTGATGTAAATGGATTATTTTAGTACAATTAAATAAATGGTTAAATTAGGTAATTTAATGCATTTATCACTTTGTCTATATTATTATATACAATTTCACTTGATCATGTTGTTTAGTGTGTAGGATTTATGTCCCTAGCAGTGGCACATGGAGTTAGTGATTCAACTATTCATACTTAACCAATGTCATCCCTATATGGTTGATGTATCCTAATTAATTGTTTAAATTAAACCTACTAGTGATTTGATAAATCTAGACTTATTTTCATTATGTGATTAGACCTATGAACGTGTTTGTGCATTTAGAGGTTCACATTATTGTGAAAGTTGTTAATAAATTCTATGATTTTGGTTTAAGGGATTTTTGGATTTTATTTTCATTGATTTTAATTTTTGGCAACTTTTCTGTAGTTGAATTCCAATAACTTGGAATAGCCTATTTTTTTTTGTGTTGAATTAGGGTTTAATTAGGTGACTTCTTTATTTGTCCTAATTGATTATTCACTCAAAAAGTGAAGAAGTATCCAAAAAGGGATTGTATTCCTCACTTCTCACTTTTGAGTTAGAAAGTTTGAGAGTAAAACCCAAAATCCTCTTCATGAGGAATTATCTTTCTATTCATTGTGGGAGCTATACACATGAGATCATCATGAGATCTGTCTCATTGGATCTAGCTTGGGGAGACCTTGGATTGCTGCAATTTTTTGATAACTTCTGTGGAATTTTTATTTTATGGTTCAAATTCTCATTTTGCCCCTTTTGGCTATGAGGTAGGGCTATCCCATTTTAATGTTTTAGCTTTGTTTATACTTAGATTTTTTATAGCAATTTGTTAGGAGGCTGAAAAATAGTGTTCCCCTCTATTTCTTCCTAGCTCTACTTGGTTGGGTGGATATGAGCATTTCCCTAATTTTTGGGATGAGGGTTTGGGGTTTCGCACTATTATGCTAGTCATTTTTGCATATGGTGTTTGAACCCAATTTTTATTGGATTTTTGTGGCTTCTTCATCCTTGAGGTGAATGGGTTTTATTTTTGTTGATTTTTTTCAATATTGGTTTTTGGGAGGTTTTCACCTCGATTTCCATGCCACCTAGTTTTCTTGAGTTTTCTTGGCACGATGTTGGTCATGGATTTAGATTATTTGTAGGATGTAAATCTGACCATTTTTCAATCTTTATGTTTGCATTGGGATGTGTTCTACATCCTTACTCCCGATGTTGTGTTTGATTGAGTGATTTTATACCTGGTGTTATTATTTCTTAATGAACCCCTATTATTATTTCATCAACACTAGGATTCATTTAGAATCCATATTCCTGTATTGAGGTTGGTTGAGTGAGTTCATGATGTTTGGTTTTTTTGCACCATTGGGATTTGTGTAGAATCCATACTCTCAGATTGAGGCTGGTTGAATAAGTTCATGATGTATGATTTTATTGTTCATTAGGATTTATGTAGAATCCATATTCCCAAGTTTGTATTTGGTTGAGTGTTATTTTGTTTGTTTTCTCATTCAACCCTTCTTATATGATCTTTGTGATGGTGGTGTGCCACACATGAGTATGTCCATATGCATTTTTCATTTGACTTGTGAAGCCTGAACTCTTGGTTGTATTTCAATGGAGTTATGTTCATTGGGGTTGGGTTGGGAATTTGCATTTCCTTTGGGCACTCATCATGTAATGAGCATGGGTATGTAGGGTAGATATGTGAAGTGACTTCTCTTGTGTACCCCAAACCAAAAATGGTCAACAAGGTATCGTGAAGAGGTTCTAACAAGTGATAACTAAATTAATAAATAAGTACTCAAACTTAATGAAAAGATAAGATTTTGAACACCTTCCCTCCCAAGGGAGTTGATTGAAGGCATGTGTATCTAGCCTCTAAAGGAGTTGATCAAAGGCACAACATCTAGCCTCTTACAAGAGTTGATCGAAGATACTTTCTAAGTTTGGCCTCTTGAGGGAGTTGATCAAAGGCTTGAAGTGCTTCCACTATCTAATGACAAGTAATGACACTCCACTAGATTCCCTACATATTTATCCATAGAGGGTTTGACTAGTGACCTATTGTACTTGCATTGTCTCATAATCTTGTTTTCAATCATTGTTACTATTTGGTGTGATTGTTAGCCATGGATGTCTATTTTATGTGTGTTTTTGGTTGGGTCATTATCTCCATTAGAATGACATGAGTGGATCTATAGGTTCCACATGGTTGGGAGGTGTAGCTACCTATACCACTATTGGAGAGCAATGTACAGAGATGGTTTTTTATTCTAGTGTGATCAATGCTTGATGTTTCACTTGCTATATTTGGGATTTTGAAGTGTGCTTCCTTGTGATCTATGCTTTCATTAGAATGCTTTGATATCATGTTTAGATGATGTTAGTTTATTTGATGCATTCCTATATTATGATGTTTAGCATATAATCAGATGATGCCATTTAATTAGTTGGAGTATCTATTGTTTATTGGATTAGCATGTTAGATTTCCTTGTTCTTATGATGTTATTATGTTTTAGTAGTAACACCCTCATAAGATAGCTCTGACTATCTAGTTGGTAGTTTGGGATGTTACATGCAGGGGATGGCTAGGACCTTTGAGGTCTCATGATGCTATTATGGTTGGGAGGAATTGCAAAATAGTGTAATTTTTTTGTACATTGCGATGTTGCTTTCAGTACATTGTGGAAGATACCTGGACCCATTGCCCAAATAGCTTCAAGGGCAAGACCAATCAACCCATTGTTCAAATGATCTTTGTATTATTCCTTATAGAATTATAGAATGGTACTTTATTGTTCCTTCCTCTTTCTCTATCCTATCAGCTAGACTTCTGCTCCTAATCTTGTATCTAGATCACAAATCTTGCATCCAATAATCCCTTGGATCACTTACACACATTCAATAAGAACTCTACTTCTTTTTGCACTTCACAGTTCTTGCCACAAAGGATACACACATCAGTGTTTATAAACAAGGGAAACATATTTTCTTTATACCACATCTTCATAATAATTCCTTTAGTTCACCTTGAGGCTTTCCCAATTAATTATAATAAGATAATTAATTAATTACAATTACAATAGCACTATTGGCTCACAATCTATACAAAATTTCACATGTACAATATTGGGGCTTGCGCACTTGCTGACATCATCAATTAACTATCCTCTATCACTACTTGATTATGCATCTTCTTACTACATCTAAGATGTAATCTAGCAAACAAACAATAGGAACTTCTTTCCCAATACCCTATCTTTGAACTTCTCTCTATAAATTAGGTACAACTTTCATATGTCTTTGACTCAGAATTCATGCACTTAACCATGTCATCAAGACATATTGCCAAATATGTCCATAATTGTTCATCACCAGAAAATCAAACAATTCTTTGTACCATAAAGATCTCTATCTATTACTTAGCCAGTCTTTACATAAACTATGCTATGTTGACAACAATGACAAATACGGTCATGAATGCAAACATGTCAATAATCTCTAATGCTTAGAATACTCCACCAATGTAGTATCATCAACATTCATGCTAACATTGTATGCCAATCTCTCTTAGTATTTGATTTTTGTAGTATGAAATCATAAAATTAATCTTTTATCCCTCCAAGAATTTCCTCTTCTATGAGCATCTCATCTTCTATGTTGTCTAAAGCCACTCACCATATAGAGGTATGGACTCCATACAATCTCATCTCCTCGCATCTAATCAAATATCACTCTCCAATACAATGTCTCTTTGAACTTCTATATTTCTTCTAGGGAATAGCCATACACTCTTGGAAGGCTCTTCTCTAATGCTACTAGAACCCTTTTTGGTCTAGTACATGCAAAGTGCTCAAATCATCACACTTGTAAGAGTGTACAAGTTGTCAAGATATCTCTCTAATAACTCGTAAGTCTACTCAATTCTAAATATAGAGTTTCTATCATAATACTCCCCCATGTAATCACTACTTGATTAGTGTCAAATAGTCATACCAAATGAAAAAAGGGTGTCATAAACATTTTGTCCTTATTTTTTAGGGTCACCATACATGACAGTACATATCATATCTATCATCTAATCAAACGAGTATGATTCCTTATGATGAAATGAACATCAATATGGTCTATCCTAGATCTCATCTATAACTGGTGATCTACATAGATCCCTCCTACCTCTTTACCTACATCTGACCTTTGCTAGAATACTTTTAGAATAATGAGTAGGGTGAATCAGTTATGCAAGGTCTAGATGTATAAATAAAACTTTTTACAGCTTAGTAAATAAAACTTTTATCTTCATGCACACATCCATAAGATTATGCAATCACTTAAAACTTGTAGGTTATTGTCAAATCAACTTGTAGAAATGTAAACATGAAACATAATAGATTCATCAACACACTTGACACAATGATTTACATGGAAACCCAATTTGGGAAAAACCACCAGTAACATGCTACTCTTTTTCACTCTTCTAAAGTGATGTCGTGTGAAAGGCCAACCCTATTAAAAGTTACAATACACACTATTAAATGTGACCCTGTTAGGAGTGAGCCTTTTTGGAGGACTTTAGACTATTCACTTGGAATGTTACTTGGTTAAAGGATTTACTAATGACTGTTGGGTCAACCTTAATCCAAAGGATTTACCCTAGACTAATACAATTATTAGAGAGTAATAGTAAGGCTTGATCTGATAACAACTTACAACTCCATTTGTAGATTATAGATCTATGTTTCAATCCTCCATTCTACTTGGCCTTCACACATTTCAGCTTTGATAGCTTGTTCACCCTTCAAGCACTCATATTCTTTAAGCATTATTTCTTAACATGCCAATGCAGACTCTTTTCTTCGGTCACTTGATCAAGCAAAATCCTTGACTCCTTGTCTTTCTTAGGTTCTTGCACATGACTACTTTTGCTTCTGACTAGCCATTCCTATAAATAGGAAATTAAAATCTTTTGTCACTCAGTCTCCATTGTCTAATTTAGGGTTAGTATGGATTAGGTAGGATACAATGAATCTACCCCTCATTTCATATCTCTTCCAGAAACTTCTCCTTAAATTCTCTTTGAATTCACCTAAAAATGGTTTACCTTGAATTCTGTGCCACCAGCTCATCAACCTTATCTTCCATCTAGCTCACACATTCCAAGAAAACAAACTTGTTGACTTAGATCCATCGAATTCATGATCTTTAAAATAATGCAACCACTCGACATTATCTAGCTTCTAATGCTCAACACATACTATGTTACTTGGTATCCTCTATGAAATTACTTGGCATGAACTAAAGTTTACTGGTGCTTGACATCAACTAAACTTTACTTGACATCCACTATTTTTCTTGGCATACAATAGCATAAAATTTTACTTGGCTCCAACTAATTTTTTGCTCAGCTTGCACTGACTTTGCTCGACACCTACTATACACTCAGTCAAGCTTGGCAGACAAACTTTGTGTAACTTGTTCTTCTAGAATTTCTTAGTGTAACCAACCTTTGTAACCTTAAGTAGATTATTAATGCATCATGTTATCACTATCTTAACTTATTTCTTGTACTCTGTTACATAATAATAACTCAATCTTTCCTCTAGGTGCTATTGTTACATCTTTTGATCAAATCCTCTTCATCAATCAAATAAGTGATAGTACTTAAATCATATAAGTAGTTGTCTTACCAAAAAATAGCAGGTTTGACATCAATGATAAAACAATGATTGAAGCATATTGATCATACTTGTATCAATTTGTTCTTAACAATCGCCCTCTTTAATAGTCTTCTTCAATCTATTTTCAACAATCTCTGTCTTTGGCATTGATGGCAAACCAAATTGATCAACAAAACTGAGTAGGTTAAAATAGTAAGATAATACCAAAAAGAAAATAATTCCTTGTCTTAAAATATCTCCCTCTATTAGCAACTTCCACCTTCTGAGTAGGTTACAAAATTCTTCCTTATAACTCCCTTTGAATTTCTTCTTATCATATCTTCCTCTTACTAGGTAGATGTTATGATTTCTCCCTCTTTGGTAAGTCTAAAATCTCTTGTATATCTATCCCTCTTTGGTAAGTCTATAATCTCTTGTATATCTATCCCTCTTTTTCTTGTTTTTTACTATCTCCCTCATCATACTTGTGCTTTCCTTTGATTAGCAATTATCTCCCTCAATAATTACTTCCTTGATCATTCCCTTGATCGATAACTATCTCCCTCTTTCTTGCATTTCCCTTGATCAGTAACTATCTCCTCTTTGACAAAAATTCCAAAGACTTGTCATCTTTATATGCAAATATGAACATCTTCCATTTCTCCCTCTATCACATTACTTGTGACTGATTTGGAGTGTCATTTCTTTGATTACTTTAGGTAGCTCCTAAAGTAAGATCCATAGCACCAATGTGTAAAATATGAAAATCAGCTTGTTTGATTTAGGGTACCCCCTTTTTTTTGGCTAGGCTTTGATAGGGGTATCACCCTTAGTTTACCTTTTAGATACTCCTGAGCATCCTTAGGTAATTCTTTTGTGAAGATATCAATAATTTGTTCTTCTTTGTCAACATATTCCATCTTCACCTCTTTATCTTGAACTAATTCTCTCAAATAATTATACTTGAATGCAATGTGCTTAGTCTTTGTGTGCATCATAGGATTCTTTGATATATTGATAGTACTTGTATTATCACAATAAAATGTAACTAGTTCTATAATCTCTTCTTTCATACCTTTGACTAACTGATTGATTCATACAATGTTTATACAATTTATAGTAGCAACAACATATTCAACTTCAGCAGTAGATTGTGAGGTGCAATTTTGTTTCTTGCTAGTCCATGTAACTAGACTTTTGCCTAAGAAAAAAGCTCCTTCATTGGTTCTCTTTCTATCACTAATGTTTCCAGCCAATCGGCATCAATGTAGGATTTTAATTCAAATTTTTTCATTTTTCTTATAGTATAGACCATACTCCTTTGGTCCTTTTAGATATCTCATTATTCTCTTTACATCCATCAAATGATTCTCCCTAAGATTAGCTGAGAATCTTGCAACTATCCCTATCGATAATGCAATGTTGGGTTTTTTATGTACTACATAATGTAACTTGCCAATCATGGACCTATAGAGTGCTTGATTCACCTCAACTGAATCATCATTCTTTGACAACTTGTGTCCTATCACCATAGGTGTACTTACTGGTTTTGAATCCTCCAATCTTAAAGTTTTCAATATTTCCTTGACACATTTTGACTGAGTGATGTATATACATATTTTATTTGATATACTTGCAAACCCACAAAGAATTTGATCTCTCCAAACATAAACATTTCAAATTCTTACTTCATTTTATTTGCAAAAGCCTTAGATAAAGCATCTTGTCCTCCAAATATGATATCATTAACAAAAATTTCAAATAACAAAATACCTTTTAATTTCTTTATCTTTATTTATAGATTATTCTTATCATTAGTCCTTTCAAATCCAATCTTCACAAGATACTTATGAAGTCTCTCATACCATGCTCTTGGTGCTTGTTTCAAACCATATAGAGCTTTGTGTAATCTACATACCATGTTCTTATTATTAACATCAACAAAACCTTCTAGCTATTCTATGTAAACTTCTTCCTCTAATATGTCATTCAAAAATGTAAATTTAACATCCATTTGATAAACTTTGAAACCTTTGTATGGAAAATAAGCAAGTAATGTTCTTACTCCTTCCAATCTATGAAGAGGAAAAATGTCTCTCCATAGTCAATTCCTTTTTCTTGTCCATATCTTTTATAGACTAATCTTGCCTTGTTCCTTATGACTTCACCATTTTCATCTAGCTTGTTTTTGAATACCCACTTGGTGCTAATCGCATTTTTGTCTTCTAGTCTAGGAACTAGAGTCCATGTTTTGTTTTTCTTAATTTGTTCAATCTCTTCTTCCATAGCTTTACTCTATTCCACACCTTCTAATGCATCTCTCACTGATTTAGGTTATTTCATGCTCAAAAATCATGTATCATTCTCAATCTATTTCTTGTCATTAGTCTAACATCTTTATCTCCAATAATTTTTGTAGCAAGATGATGTCTTTTAACATATTTGGACAATCTTAATTCATCTCTAGTTTTTTCAATTTGTCTCTCAGCTTCAAAGCCACTATGTACATATATGTCTCCACTAATCTTTGAATCTGAATGTGCTTCAACTTCATTCTATAACTCGACATCTAAATGTAACTTAGTTTCTAAATCCAACTCGACATTCATAGTGTGTGACATGGAAGTCACTAAAACTTTGTATTGGTTTGAAGTTTGATTTGCAACATCTTCTTCACCAAGCATACCTTCATAAGAGTATACAAATGATTTTTAATCTTCTGGTTCTTTCATAGGTTTAGCCTTATGTACTTCTGTATGTTCATCAAAGTTTACATTTTCACTTTTCACAACTTTGTTAGTGTTAGTATTTAAACATTTATAAGCTTTACTTCTTGTGGAATATCCTAGGAATATACCTTCTTCACTTTTTACATCTAGTTTACAATTCCTAAGGTCTTTAAGAATGTAACATTTGCTTCCAAATACCTTAAAGTATTTTACATTGGGTGATTATCCATACCATAGTTCAAAAGGTACTGAATGAGTACCTTTCATGAATTGTACACAGTTCAAGGTATAGACAGCTATACTTACAACTTCTCTCCAATATTTTAAAGCAACTTTTTCCTCCATCATGAGTGTTCTAGCACAGTCCATTATAGATTTGTTCCTTCTTTCAACAATTCCATTTTGTGGATGGGTTCTAGGGGTAAATATCTATCTTTTGATTCCTTTGTCATTACAAAACATCTCAAACACTTCAGAGTTTTACCTATTTCCTTCTCAACTCATGCTAAGTAAAACTTAAATATTTGAAAAGCATCAAATTCCTATTTCAAAAACATAACTGTCATCATTCTGGAATAATCATCAACAAATAGCATAATGCATTTATCTCCTTTGTAGCTTTGCACTTCAATTGGTCTACACAAGTCAACATGAACAATCTCTAGTATATTTTTAGAGGTATGAGTTTTACTCTTAAGAATTCACTTTGTCATTTTTCTTGACATTGTTTGCACATTATAATATCAAGCTTCTTCAACTTAGAAAAACCTCTAACTTTTCTCATGTTACTAATACTGACTAGGTTATCAAAATTGACATGCCATATCCTTTTGTACCACAATCACACATCATCAAATTTTACAACTAGACAAGTAGCATCCTCTATATCAAGATAGAATGATTACTCCTAGTTTGATCACCCTTTCCAATCAGTTTTCCATTTGTGTCATATATCTTAGCAGCTTTGTTTTCAAACTCTACCTTATTTTCCAAATTATTCAGTTGTGACAGACTTAAGAGATTATAGTTAAGTCCTTCAACATAGCAAGAATTATCACATAAATCTTATTTGTGAGGATAATAGAGCCTTTTACTTTTATCAAACATGGCGCATCATTATGAAATCTTACATTATTTCCATCATAACAATTTAGGGTAATGAACTTTTATCTCTAGTAATGTGATTTTGAACACTAACTATCAATGATCCATTTGTCACTCTTGTTTACTCAAGGCATAAGTGCAATTGCCTAATCTTCATTAGATTCATCCTTCATTGCAATATACACCACTTCATCATCATGTTCATCAAATTCATCTTTTGTTTCTTCTTCAATAATGTAGCATGACTTTTTGCCTCTCTTTGTAGTGTTTGATGTCTTCATCTCTCCTACTTTTGTACTTGTCACCACCTTTGTAGTTTTTCTTCTCTAGACATCTAGCAACAATATGACCAACCTCATTGAAATTGAAACAAATGATAGGTAATTTACCTTTGTGGAATCTTCTTACCAGTAGTACTTCAAGCTATTCTATAGCCTCCTTATCTATATCACTATCACTGGACACATACTTTATCCTTTTCTTCTTCTTCTTCTCATCAGGTTCCTTCAATGACACCTTAGATTTGAAAACAAATTCAATATTATCAAGTTTGTAATTATCAAAGTTGGATAGCTCAAAAGTAGTGAGTCTACCTACCAGTCTTTCGAGCGATAGATTATTGCTCGGTATACATCTCAGTTCTTGAATTGTAGAAACTCTAATGGAATATATGGGCAATAGTGTTCTTAAAAATTTCCTTAATACAATATCATCATCTATTTTACCATTAGCTCCTCTTATTGCATTAACAATTTCTTTTATCATTGCAACCTATTGGGTAATATTTTCCCCTTCTTCCATTCTCATATCATCAAGCTTACCTTTGAGACTTTTAGCTTTGGCTCTTAGAACATTGGTCCTCCTCCATAGATGGTGGCTAAGGCATCCCACATTTTCTTTGCACTATCAAGACCTTTTATATCATCAAATTTGGCATAACTTAGGGTAGAGGAAATCTCCAGCATTGCCTAGTTATGTTCTTTCTTCTTTTTCATATCCTCAACTATTGGTGCTCCACTAGGATCACCATGTTTAGTGGTAATGGTAGATTGTGCATGATCTCCTAGTCCTACAAAGTATAGCTTCATCAAACTTTTAAATGTAGGAAAGTTATCTCTATTAAGCTTGGGTATTTCTCTTTTTGACATCTTGATCTTTGTGCTTCTAGTACCTTCAAACTAGTCCTCTTAAGTAGATGTCTTTGATACCAATTGTTGGAATACTTTTAGAATAACTGGGGGGGGTGACTTAGTTATCCAAGGTCTAGATGTATAAATAAAAGTTTTCACAACTTAGTGAACCCATAAATTTTTTATCTCCATACATGCATTTATAAGATTATGCAATCACTTAAAGCTTGTAGGTTACTGTCAAATCAACTTGCAAAAATGTAAACATGAAACATAACAGATTCATCAACACACTTGACACTGATTTATATGGAAACCCAATTTGGAAAAAACCACTATTAACATGCTACTCTTTTTCACTCTTTTGAAGTGATGCCCTTTGAAAAGCCAACCCTATTAAAGGTTACAATACATACTATTAAATGTGACCCTGTTAAAGGATTTCAATCACCCTATTAGGAGTGAGCCTTGTTAGAGGACTTTAGACCATTCAATTTGAATATCACCTAGTTAAAGGATTTATAAATTATTCTTAGGTCAACTTTAATCCAAAAGATTTACCCTAGACTGATACAATTATTAGAGAGTAATAGTAAGGCTTGATTTGATAGCAACTTACATATTTGTTTGTAGGTTATAGATCTTTATTCTAGTCCTCCATTCTTCTTGGCCTCCACACATTTTAGCTCTAATAGCTTGTTCACCCTTCAAGCATTCATACCCTTTAAGCCTTCTTTCTTAACATGCCAATGTAGACTCTTTTCTTAGGTCACTTGATAAAGCAAAACCCTTGATTCCTTGTCTTCCTTAGATTCTTGCACATGACTTCTTTTGCTTCTAACCAAAAATTCCTATAAATAGGAAATTAAGATCTTTTGCTGCTCATTCTCCATTATCCAATTTAGGGTTAGGCTGGATTAGGTAGGATACAATGAATTTACCCTTCATTTCATATCTCTTCTAGAAACTTCTCCTTGAATTCTCTTTGAATTCACCTAAAAATGGTTTTCCTTGAATTCTGTGCCACCATATCATCAACCTTATCTTCCATTTGGTTCACACATTCCAAGAAAAAAAAATTATTAGCTTAGATCCATTGAGTTCATGATCTTTCAAATAATGTAGCCACTCAACATTATCTAGCTTTTAAGGCTGCTTGACATCCTCTATGAAATTGCTTGGCACAAACTAAAGTTTACTGGTGCTAGGCATCAACTCAATTTTACTTGGCATCCACTATTTTTCTTGGCATACACTAGAAAAGACTTTTACTCAAGTCCAACTAATTTTGTGCTCTACTTGCACTGACTTTTCTTGACACCTACTATCCACTCAATCAAGCTTGGTAGACAAATTTTGTGTAACTTGTTCTTCTAGACTATCTTAGTGTAACTAGCCTTTGTAACCTTAAGTAAATTATTAATGCATCATGTTATCATTTTCTTAACTAATTCTTGTACTCCTTTACATAATCATAACTCAACCTTTCCTTTAGGTGTTATTATTACATCCTTTGATAAAATCCTCTTTATTAATCAAATAATTGTTAAATTATATAAGCAATTGTCTTGCTAGAAAATAAAAATTTTGACATTAGTGACAAAAAAATGATTGAAGAAAATAGATCATACTTGTATCAATCTATTCTCAACAATCTCCCTCTTTAATAGTCTTCTTCAACCTATTTTCAATAGCCTCACTAGAAGTCCTCTGATAGGAAGACAAAGTATATCCTCTAAGGTCACTATAATCTCTCCAGTTGAAACATGAAATGATTATGTGTTCTCATTCCACCTCTCTATCAAGGTTAGAACCATTTCTTAGTGGAATCTCATGTAGGGTAGCTAGGATACCCAATATAGGCCCACATATGTTAGTAACTAGATGCCATCCTCACCCATAGTCTATATTCTCTCTCAGAGAATGTGCATTACCTATGACATGGGATGTTTTTGTAGATGCACTAGCTCCTATAAATCACACCAAACCATCTATTAGTAATATGATTTACAATATTTAGGAAATCTTGATCAGATTAGATAGGGTCAATTTTTCCTTGATCAAGCTTTAATTTTTGATCAAGGTCTACTTTTCCCTAATTAGGGTTGACTTTTCTTATTACGGCCTACTTCCTTGAGTAGGGTTAAATTTCCTAATTAGGTTTTACATCTAACCAAACTAAAAAATTAGACTCATAGGTACATATATCACATCCATAAAATACTCAAAATATTATGCGAAAAGGTCAAAATCAAACAAATAAAGGTACAATACACTTAGCAATAACACTTACTTTAGGAAGTGGCTCATCATCTATTAGGGTTTCTCTTAGATCCTCCATCTACCTCAACTCCAACTCCTTCTTTGTCATCTTCAAGAATTCTATTCAATTTTTTTAGTCAACATAAGTAAAAAATGAATGTTAAGCATAACTATTTATAGATTTTGAAATAAAATTAGGGATATAATTAGAGTTTCTTCTTTCTATGTATTTAGAATAGGCATTCACACTTTTAATAATTAATTGAGCTACATAACTTTGATTCTCTCAATGTTATAGGTTTTGGAATTGTGATTTAGTTAGCTCCCTATTAAAGCTAGTTTAGTGAGGTTTTGATAACTTCCTTATTAGCTTTAAAGGTACTTGATCATATCCTCTTGAGGCATGAGGCTATGCAATGAACTTAGGGTTTAGTATCTTGATTCACATTTCTCCCTACACATGTAGATGGAGAGAATGGTTTATTTTCAGGGTCATGGTTATGTGTAGTGTAAGCAGGAATGAAATTAGGATTTGTATGTATAGGAAATTGAGACGTGGTTATTGAGAAGGTGAAGCATATGGATCAACTAAGAATTATTTGAGATATAGTTCATGAACTATAATTTTAAGGTGTTGGAAGGTAGTAGGGGTGTGAGCATATAGATCATGGATAGGATTAGGAGCATTACTAACATCTCTAATTCCATCTAAAAGATGAATGAAAAATCCACATGAAAGTCTAATGATGATCTTTAAATATGCCTTATCAGTAAACCTTGTATTAGTTAACCTTATAATACCATATGTAAGAAAATAATGTAAAGAAATGAACACCATTAAATAAAATAAACTTACATAAACATCATAGGTATGCTAAAGAGATGCAAGAACCAAAGTAATCATACAAATGATTATGCACCATAGTACTGTATAGAATTCCATTTGAAAAAATAAGATCTATTATCACAAGATAGTCAAATCTAATTCTAAAAGGATCACAAAGGGGAAAATACTCAAAGAATAAATATTACTCCACAAAGAAACAAAAGGGAGAATTCTCAAAGAATAAATCTTACTCCAAGTAAAGAAAGGGGCACAAGTTGAATTCACCAAAATGTTTAGGTGAAACCAATACAAAATAAGAGAGATAAAAAAAAGTGGAGACACATTAGGTTAACCAATATGTTTGGGGGAAAATAGAATAAATAATTTTAACAATTTAATCTTTCATTAACTAACCACTTTCACACTAACATTCAAAATAAAAGAGAAAGACTATCTTCCAAACATAACTCTTAATATAGCCCATGTAAGATTATTAAAACTCAAATGGATGAAGGGATGCTAGTACTAAATGGAAATTATGTCAAGGAAGTACACAAGAAATTCATGTTTTATGTTATGTTAATTAATTTTTAGATGTACACAGATGGACTACAAAAGGTTTTCCCAAAGGAAAATATTGATCCCAACATGGTTTCCTTTAATGTTGTTCTTCCTCCCAATGAATTTGACAATGTTTTCTATCAAAGTTTTAGGAAGTAACATGGCCTTCTTTCCTCAAATCTAATTCTATACATTGATCCATGGACGAAGGGTGTTGTGAACTATTATGCCAAAAACCAGGGCCTTCTTTGATATATTTTTAGGTTTCATGGATAAATTGGATAATTTGAGCATCTAGACATGATTTGAGGGTGAGATCAAGAATAAGTCACAAATTAGTGTAGGTTTATTTTTTCAAAGATATAGATGAAACTGATGTATCACAGAGGGATTTATTTAATAAACAATAGTACCTAGGAAGATAAATGTCATGAAAAGTAGCCTATAATTTGTGATAACAAGAGCTAATGTGAGTGCAAATGATTCTTCCAAAAAAGATAACAATTAGAGGTAGGTACAAGAATAATGTTAGAAGCTAATTCCATGTATAGACATCTTTACACATGGAATGTCTATCAAGTTCCTTCTAAGGGAACTAATTGGCTCTAATTGATTGATGACTCATCAACCTTGTATATATAACACATCTATCACTATCCTTTAGCATTTCCTTAAAACATAATGACAAACTCAAAGGGTCAACATTTATATAAGCCACAAATCTTTGACAAAGGAAAATTCTTGTATCATTCAAGTCACATTCAATCACTTGGTAACTGGTATTTTTCATTTTAATGTATTTTCTTCATGAAGTTGTGTTGAATAATTAAGAATGCTTCCTTGTGACTTCTTCTCTAATTAGCTCTATCATATTGCCTATTGAAGATCATTGTATGTGTCCCTATATTTGAGAAATGATGTAGGGTTTTATTGCTAGTTATTTTACTACTAAGATTTTGAACTGGCTTATTAATTTGAATATTTTACTATTGGCTCCATCCACTTTAGAAAAGATAAAAAAATGATAATTAAATTTTAAATGTGCATTATAAATTTGAAATTGAAATTTATTGAAAAGTGTAAGATGAATATAGGTGCTAAATTATGCAATTAGCCCAATTAAAATAGGAAAATTGGTCTATTTTAAAAGTTGAAATGAGTAATATGTTAGCTTAAAGAATAAATTTGACAACTGAGTGTCCATACACTTAACCAAGATCAAGAGTAAGTTCTGAGTAAGATAAAGTGTCGAGCTATAACAAGTATCGAGTGATAACAGATGCCAAGTGATAACAAGTGTCGAGTGATAACAAAGTGCAGAGTGTAACAGGTGTCGAGTGTTAACAAGTGCCGAGTATAATAGGTGCTGAGTGCTAACAAGTGCTGAGTAAAACATGTGCTGAGTGATACAATTTTGTTCAAGTGTTGAGCTATCTAGGAAACAACATGTGCCGAGTATCAGAAATACTTCAGGAGCCGAGTAACTTAGTAGATCAGCATAAAAGTTTGAAATTGCACAAACTATGATGCAAACAGCTTTTGTAGCCGACAGAAGGTAAAATTTGAGGGATTTAATGATAAAATCGAATCTTTTATTTTTTCGATCAATTCACATGCAGACAATAAGAAAAATGATAAAGGCATGCAACCAATTAGTAAAAGACAAGTATTGAGTGGGAAATTGAGATTCAATATGGATCGTAGATCCAAATCAAACCCTAAGACTTTGTAGTCTTTATAAGGAAGAAAAAATTTCATCATAAATACATATATGGAAGGACATACAAGGGTGCATAAGAAAATCTATTTTTAGAACCAAGGGTTATCAAATCACAAAGGATCAAGATCAAGAGAAGGCAAAAAAGGAGCCTGCATTCAGCAATCAAGAATTGTAATCTATCAGGTTTATTGTATCTAATACTCTCTATCACTTGTATTAGAATGAAAATCCTATGGAGATAGGTTAGCTTTATAGCTATTTTGTAAGATCCTTTTGATTAGGCGATTAAAATCCTTTAACAGGGTGACACTTCATGTTAAGTGTTTGTAAATCCTCTAACCAGGTCACTATTAACACAGTGTAAAGCCTTTAACAGGGAAAACCATCAGAAGTGGTTGAACAATATTGCTACAGTAAATTTTTGTGGGTGTCATCCCCACCCCAGTTTTACCTTCTTATTCTTGGAGGGTTGCTGGGTTACCAAATTCTAGTGTTATGAGTTATTGATGCATGAGCTTTGTTACATGTTTATTTGATGTATTTACATGCATGTAATTTACTTTAAGATAGAAGTTTTATTGACTAAAGTGTAATACTTATGATTCACCACCCCCCCCCCCCTCTCATAAGTACTCTTTCCATATTTGAATATTCCAACAATTGGTATTAGAGCTATCCAGGTTCTCACAAAGAAAAGCCTAACAGCTTGGAGGAAAAGATCTAAAGATGGAAGCCTTCAAACTTGGAAAGATCATTGAAAATCAGGTGATAGATGTGCAACTTGCTCTGCATAGCTTGGAGGAATTCAGAAAAAATTTGAGAAACTCATTAAAAAAGAGGAAGGATCTAGCTGAAAATGATATACACTACAAGGAGATTTATACCACCAACATATTTTCCAATGGAGACACTAAAGAGTTTGATATAGCAATAGCAGAACTGATGAAGAAAAATCAAATTCAAGCAGATGAGATAAGAACTCTCAAGATGGAACATGAATCATAGGCTATAATGATATGTGAAATTATTGAACAAAAGAAAAGAGCAGTTGATGATAAGGTCATGATGGAAAATGACAAAAGGAATCTTGCAATCAGACTTGAGGAAAAATGTACCGAATTGACAAGGATCTCAAACTTGCAGATGGATACACTTGCTCAAATGATGAATCTTCATCATGAACTCAATATGAAAGATATTGAGATCTCTACTTTGAAGATGCAGAAGGAAAAAATGCAAAATGAATTGAACAGAACAAGAGAGGTGGCAAAAAATCTCAACAAATCAAGTGAAGCCATCAAATATTTTGAGCAAATACTGGAATCTCCAAGATCAACCCATGATACAATAGGGCTTGGATATAGCAGCACTGAAGTAGGAGAGTCATCAAAGAGTGCAGAACAAAGAAGTGAAAAAGGTAAAGATGTTAAACCTACATGTCATTTCTGTGGAAAGAAAGGACATACATCTAATTTCTATAGAAGAAAGAATGCCCATCAGCATGATAAACCCAAAAGCATAAATCATTTTCATAAATGCAAGAAGCAAGGTCTTCAAGCATATGAATGCAGAATCCAAACTATCAAGACATCAAGATTTGATGGACAATGTTATAATTGCAAAAAGTATGGACATAGAGCTTTTGAATGTAGATCAAAGTCTATGTGGATAGTAAATCAACCAGCAAAGACATCAAACCATGAATTTTTGGATTACAACACTAGGTACAGCTGTCACTATTGTCAAGAATATGGACATATCCCACAGAACTGCATAAGAACACATTTTAGAGGGAACTACAAAAAATGGTTGAGTCAAACTACATGTTTCAGTTGCTTAAAAACTGGTCATGTCAGCAGGAATTTCTCAACAAGGTCAAAGGCATCAAGTTCTAAATTTAGCAATGGAAAGGCAAAGATAGATGTTGGACATATCAGAAGTGAAATGAATAAGACATGGAGGAAGAAAGATGAGTATAGCACATCAAGTACAAAGATCACTTCACCTAATAGGTCAAGTGATCACACTTCATCAAATTAAGCAAAGAATGAGTGTGTGGGATTGATAAACCAAGTTACATCATAAATCAGTCCCAAGACATATAAGAACTACAAAAATTAAATCAGCATAAACAAAGATGCTAAGTCAAAATTGAGAACTTTTGTGAAGATCTGTCAAATTTGCCTTTAGGAGCCGAGTTGCTAACAATGACCGAGTTGATAGTTGATGCTGAGCTATGAAATATCAATAGGAGCTGAGTAAAGTAAAACACAATGGGAGCCAAGTCATGACAAAACTTTTTAGGTGCTGAGTAGATAGTTGGCAGCGTACTAAGCTTTTATTACTCTGTTTTGAAGGGTACATAAATTAGATTTTTGATCATTTTTCCACCATTCAAATGAGAAGAAAAGTTGAAAAGAGTGGAGAAGATCAAGATTAGCTCAGAAGCCATTTTTGAAGATTTCAACAGCGATTCACTACAAGTTTCATCAATTTAAGGTATTTTACTTAAGTGTCGAGCTATGTAGGACTTATAAACCTGTTTAAATTATAAACCCTAGTTTGGAAAACAATGGCATCTGGGTCAAGAACCACTAAGGGTATAGAGATTCATGAAGTTCAGTTGGTTAGCAACGAAGTTAAACAACTTGAATTTAAGCCCATTCCAAAAGTAGCGTACAAGAATGATCTTGCAGGTGCATTATCAGTTATTTTGGATAAAGTTGTTATGGTCCAAGATGTTCGTAGATGTTATAATTGCAAAATTGGTGCCATAGGAGACTTAGAGATCTATAATGCATATGATAAACTATGTGAAAACAAATTACTGAAAAATGAGTTTTCAATAATTGGAAGAAAAGGATTGACCAAAACCCTAGCATTTCTGAATGTTTTCAAAACTGAATGGGTATGGATAGTTCTGAGTCGAATACATGATGGAGCTTTTTGGTTAGAGTCAAGGCCAGTAAAATTCACCAAGAAAACTATTCATAGGGTTACTGGTATTCCAGCCCTAGATCAGCCAAAGACCCTATGAAGTGACAAAAGGGAAGTAATAGAGAAAAATACAGGTGCCAAATGGAACAATAGAGGAATGACTATCGACACAGTCACAGATCCCCTACTAGATCTTGCTGTAAGAATCATTTCACATAAATTCTATCAATCAATCAGGTTAAATAGTGTGCCTTGTATAGTAGTTGATGTTGCATACAAGATAATCAAAAGGGATCACACTTATGATTTGGCAGAGCTCATGTTTCAACAGATTAATGAAAATCTGGGAGCTATAAGGAAGAGCAAGGGAGCTCAATGCAAATTTGGATCAGTTTTGATGTGCATGTTTTTCTATTTGATGAAAGAATTTCCTTCTATGGGTAAGGTAAGATGGAATCTAGATAAAACAATTGTTGAACAAATTAATGAATACATTGAACAGATGGGTGAAAATTTTGATGCTCAAATGAATGGTTATTTTGAGGACTTAAAAAGTCCATGAAACAAAGAATGAGAATTCCAGTCTCATTGACTGAGAAATATGAAAAAGACATTTGTTTTCTTGTAGATATAGATTATACCTACATACAAGTAGTTATACCTAGAGTAATATGGCTTAGGCCACTAGGTTATGAACTTGATGTTGATCAAGCCTCTGCAGCAATAACAGCTCTACTTTAGAAGAAGTAGATAAAAATGCAAAAAAAATTGGAACCTATGATGTTGTCAAATCAAAGGTAATAACAGATTTGAAGACTGCTTCAGTAGTAAAGAAGAAAGAGAAAATGGTGAGACAAATCAAAAGAAAATTTGGCGTGGAAGAAGAAGCAACAATAGAAGAAGAGGGAGAAGACATTGAAGAAGAAGGAGATAAACTTCAAGGTCAGACTCAAGGGTTAGGAGAAGATAAACAGGAAAGTAGCTGCTCCTGCACCAAAGAGACCTACCACAAGGGCTACAGCACAAAAAGCCCAAGAGGAGGCAAAAGGAAAGAAGAAAGACTCAAAGAAGACTGTTGTTGAGTCAAAGAAAAGGAAATTTATTCCCCAGCCTAAAATAGATGAGGAGAAAATAAAGTCAGAAGACAATAGTCAATTTCAAGTGGTAAGACACAAACCCCAGACTGGTGTTGATAAATTATATTAAAAAATTAGGAATAATGATTTAAAAGGTTTAAAGAACCTAAATTTTTCTAAGCTCACCAAAGAAGAGCAAAATAAATTAGAGGAATCTGTGTATGCTATGATGGCTGAGTATAAGCACACACCTCTAGAATTAGATGAATCTATGCCAAGAGAATTGTATAAAATTGTAGAGGATAAATGGAATTTTTTTTTACAAATGGAAAAAGAAATAAGGGAGTCAACATTAGCTAGATTGTTGCCTGATTTGACTAAAGATCAAATAATAAATGTAGTAAAAAGGCATAATAACAGATTCACTCCCAAGTATAGAGCATTCAACATATTGCAGAATAAAATTGAAGAGGTAATTACTAAATCCACAAGATTGTGGAAAATAGTTTACAAGAAAATAGAAGATGTATATAATGAAGAATATAAGGCAGAGGCAAGTGCCAAGACAAAGGAAAAGAAAGTATCAGAAACCAAAGAAAAAGAGAAGGAACTAGTGGAGAAGAAGAGTAAAGAAGAAAAGGAAGAAGAGGCACATGATGAGGAGAAAGAGGAAGAGAAAGATACAGCTGAGCCACAAGATCAAAGTATGCAAGACATACAGGTATCTCCTCCTAGTCCTCCTCATGCCACCATCACACTTGCAGATATCATAAAAATAAAGGATGTTACAAACACTTCAAATCTAAACATCAATCCATTAACTGCAGAGGATTTGGAAATCCTTGACCAATCATCACTAGTAGCAAAATTAAGTTTAAATCCTGTATTGGTCAGTGTTGATGAATTAAAGAATCCAAAAGTCAAGGTAAAAGCACTAGTGCCATCCTTGACCATACAAACTACTGGTATTCTATTTCTTCCACCACCACCTCCACCAAGTATAGTCACTTATACACTCCAAATGCCAAGTACAACAGTAGGGGAAATAAAAGAAACATTTGAACAACCAACAAGTTCAACCCCACCTAGCAATCAAAAAAGGGATATTCAAGCTGAAGAAAAAGATGAGACAAAGAAGAAGAAGGAGACTGCAATACAAACACTGGTTGCATTACCAAAATCTGGTACTCCAACACAGACTCTTCAACAGCTGAGCACAAATGGATTACAGCTGCAAATCAGGACACCAGGCTCGAGCTCATCAAAGGCAGTCAAGAAACTTCACTATGGATTTCCTAAGCTTGATGAAGAAATAAAGATCCATATTATGAATCTAGCACTCTTACTTAAGAAAAGATTAATGAAATTCAGAGTGCATTGGACAAAAGAAGGAGACAAGAAGCACTAAGAAAGGAATACAAGCATAAGCTTACATTGAATGAAATTAAAGATATATTCACAGAAGCTTTTTTCTTACAATCTCCAGATGAGTCAAGACCAATTATAGAACAACTATCTGATATAGTTGACCAGGTGACTAATGAAGACCAAGAAACAAATGCCAGATTGCTTGAATGGTCAGAAAAGAAGTTCCAAGGTAAGGTAAATAGTAAAATATCCGGTGATATATCATTGTCTAAAGAAGAACTGGCAAAGAAAATTAAAACAGTTAAAATTGTACTAGGAAACATCTTTTCCCTGTACAACAAGTTGTGTGATTTTTCCACATTCACACAGGACGCTACCCAGAAAATAATGAGCTTGGAAAATAATCTGAAAATCTCTAGCATGCAACTCCCCACAAATCCAGCTCAGAGTGAGAAGCATTTTGTCCAATCACTTCACACACAAAGAGAGTTAGTTGTCTTAGCAGTAGAGGGGGCAACCACAAAAGCAAAATTGATACAAATTCAATCGTCACTTACTCCATATTTGAAATTACTTCACAAGGAGCAGATAAATGCAGAGACAGTCCTTAGGAAAGACCCCAATCTTTCTTCATCTGATGGACTTGTCCACCTAGCAGCAGAGATTTCCATCCAACATAAGACATTGGATGTTGCATTAGCAAATTGGGATGCAGCTCTGAAGGTACTCCTTGAAGTAAATAACACATTTTTGGCTAAGTATGGCATTTCATTGTAAGACCCTTGACATAAGTGTCAAAAAGGGGGAGAATAAGTAATAAGAGTTAGGTACAGGAATAAGAGTTAAGAACAGGAATGAAATGATAAGTATGATAAAAGGGGGAGATAGAAAATTTTGATAAGTATGATAAAAGGGGGAGATAGCAAATTCTGGGAGCAAATTTTGAATGTAGGATAAATTACTGAGTCACATGGATCTTAATTAAGTGTTTTTGCTACTCATGTCAAAGGGGGAGATTGTTAGCTTAAAGAATAAATTTGACAACTGAGTGTCAATACACTTAACCAAGATCAAGAGTAAGTGCTGAGTAAGATAAAGTGTCGAGCTATAACAAGTACTGAGTGATAATAGGTGTTGAGTGATAACAAGTGCCGATTGATAACAAAGTGCCGAGTGTAACAGGTGCCAAGTGTTAACAAGTGCCGAGTATAACAGGTGTCGAATACTAACAAGTGCCAAGTACAACATGTGCCGAGTGATACAGTTTTGTTCAAGTGCCTAGCTATCCAGGAAACAGCATGTGTTGAGTATCAGAAATACTCCAGGAGCTGAGTAACTCAGTAGATCAGCATAAAAGTTTGAAATTGCACAAACTATGATGCAAATAGCTTTTGCAGCTGACAAAAGGTAAACTTCAAGGGATTTAATGATAAAATTGAATCTTTTATTTTTCCAAGCAATTCACATGTAGACAATAAGAAAAATGATAAAGGCATGCAACCAATCAGTAAAAGACAAGTATTGAGCGAGAAATTCAGATTCAATATGGATCGTAGATCCAAATCAAACCCTAAGACTTTGCAGTCTATATAAGGAAGACAAAATTTCATTGTAAATACATATATGGAAGGACATACAAGGGTGCATAAGAAAATCTATTTTCAGAACCAAGGGTTATCAGATCACAAAGGATCAAGATCAAGAGAAGGTGAAAAAGGAGCCTGTATTCAACAATCAAGGATTGTAATCTATTAGGTTTATTGTATCTAATACTCTCTATCAATTGTATTAGAATGAAAATCCTATGGAGATAGGTTAGCTTTACAGCTATTTTGTAAGATCCTTTTGATTAGGTGATTAAAATCCTTTAATAGGGTGACACTTCATGTTAAGTGTTTGTAAATCCTCTAACCAGGTCACTATTAACATAGTGTAAAGCCTTTAACAAGGCAAGCCTTTACAGGGAAAACCATCAGAAGTGGTTGAACAATATTGCTGCAATAAATTTTTGTGGGTATCATCCCCACCCTAGTTTTACCTTCTTATTCCTGGAGGGTTTTTGGGTTACCAAATTCTAGTGTTATGAGTTATTGATGCATGAGCTTTGTTACATGTTTATTTGATGTATTTACATGCATGCAATTTACTTTAAGATAGAAGTTTTATTGACTAAAGTGTAATACTTTTGATTCACCCCCCACCCCCCCCCCCCCCCCGCCCCCCCCCCCCCACCCATAAGTACTCTTTCCATATTTGAATATTTCAACATAATAAAGAACTTCTAATGAAATATGTAAGAGAAGATGATTTTTCACTTTGAAAACATGGATCTACAACTATGATTGAACTTTTGACTCTAAATTTGTGATCACAAAAGAAAACCCTATTTTTCTCTGACCCCTAAGAATAGGTCAACCTAGTGGTAAAGTATTTAAACACTTAATGAAAATATGGAAAAATTTCTAGGACACAGTAGAAAATTTGATCCATCTTATTTATATAGGTCTTAGTAAGTAGTTTTCAAATTTGCAGCCACAATTTGGATATCCTTCTCTTGCACACAACAAACCTTGGTTTTTATTTTGGTTTGATGACAACTTAACCTAGATTTAGGAATCACACTTCAAATTCGTATATAAAAATACTGACAAGGGAAATGATATCATGTACTAGGACTAAATATATCAATGATAAATGCAATTACCTATGTAGATGCAGTTGAATTTGATATGTGATCAAGTATGCAAATGTAATAGCCTTCATTGAGAGGAACCAAAAGAAAACCATACAAGTCAAAACTTCATGACTAGGAGAAATTGTGATATGCCTGGATGGAGAATGGATGAACTTGGTTGATTTGGAATAATATATCTCCTCCATAGAAGCCATACTCCACTACCACCTTAAAGGAAGAAGTTTGATGCATGAAAGAAATAGTTGACCTTGGTGAATGGCTTGAAGTATTTTATTGAAGTCTATAAATGTGTGGATTCTTGATATTGGTTGTTTGTAGGATGATGATGGATGAAAATAAAACTCTCAACCATCTTTACATACTAATTTTTAGGATTGAAAATAAAATAGGTTGACCTAGGATCAATATTTAATAATTGAGATACTTGCTCAGACACTTTGAGACCTAGGATTCAAATCCTTTGGGGAAGAGGTCAACTTTGGTCATTCTCTTCTAGAATAGGTTAACCTATTCCTGATGAGGTTAAAAATTAGAGGTCACAAACATCTTAGATAAAGTGCACAAAGATCCAAGAAATCATGGAACCACCAGAAGATATGACCAAAAAGGTGATAAAATAACACCTAAAGGGACACACTAGAAAATGAGAGATGACATAGAAATGCAAGAAACACTAGAACTAGAAAAATAGAGAGAGAGAGAGAGAGAGAGAGAGAGAGAGAGAGAGAGAGAGAGAGAGAGAGAGAGAGAGAATAAAACAAAACTAAGGAGGGAAATAATGTCTCTAGATGAAGTGCTTCCATTTTAAGATGGTACAAATGTTATGTACTAACATCACAATAGAGATACTATGTAGTCACCATGAATGTAACCATAATCATCATGCAAGAATAGATCAACAATTCAAGAAGTTAATGCAAATTAAATAGGAATCATTAAAGATAAAAATATAGAATATCTAACATAAGCATAAAACAAGAATGAGTATCAGAAAAAATCCATAATCAAGCCCAATCCAATGGAGGGTAATGCACCCTAATAGGAGTCTATGTTATGAATAGAGCACTACAAGAAGTGTGCAATAGACCCACAAGCCTTCTAAACCCTAAATGATCACCTAAAGGACACAAAAGAAAAAAAATTGATAGAACCAATTGAATATCCCCAAGGTCCTAAATAATAATTAAGTTCATAAATGACAAGCTATGTGTGGATTGGATCTATCAACAAATTTGTTTTAGGGCCAAGTTCCCTAAACAAGGGCTACAAAAAAAAAATTACTACAAACTTCATCTATGTTTGAGGAATTGAATTGGACATGTTTTTATTGGTATTTTCAAAAATTGGTCTATGAACACAAAATCAACCATTGTATCAAGCTCGAAAGACCCACAATATAGTTTTCCTAATCTAGCTTAGTGGAATGGCCTAATTCCTATTGGGTTTGTGAAAACAATTTTTTTGCCTTAAGTTTTTATTCTTCCACAAAACCTCACAATAATGTGGGATTTTCACACACCATTTTGAAATATTAATCAAACTTGAAAGATTCAAGATTTGACTTCCACAGAGAAATCCCACACCAGTATTGCGGTAAGAGACATAATAGGCCCAATTAGGTTTATTTTCCAAATAATCTACCAATAAATGGATTGATCAAGCTTGTTAAATAACTTAAAAAACCTTCATTGGTATTATGAAGAAAGAATCAACAACTAGTTTGAATCCTTCAAATGTCAAATACTCGCTGCAACTCAATTTGCATCAATCAACAACCAAGCACATAAGAGATGCTCGACTAGGCCTTGGTTGAAATAATAACAAATATTAACCTCCTTCTCTAAAATTATGAATCTTATCATACACATCCCCTAATTATTGACTCCAAGAATCATTGAATTCTCATGGTGAATAGACAAGTTAGGGGTCCATCTTTGTGAAACCCTTATTTTGGAGAGGGTTTGGAGAAGCAAAAGAAAACTTGTGATATCTTCCCTATTTCTCTACTTAATAGAATGAAACCAAATGAAATATAAATATGAAAAATAATCTACCCAAACATTTCAATTTTATATGTACAAAACCAGGGATGTTAATACAAAAAAATAGAGAATTGCATTGGAAAATCACTATTTTGCTGCTTCAAACTCCATGAAATTCATACAATGCTTCATATCTATATTATTTTTGCCTTATCAAGAATATACCTATCCCGATCATCACAACCAACTTTTTCATTCATATGAATCATTGGGAAGGTTTTTGTAACATTGACAACATTTAATGCAACTTTTTGAACAACATAAATTAATTATGCCTTAAAGAGAACTCAAACTAACTTGTTTATATCCTAAAAATCCTAAAATTTCTAAAAACTGTGAAATTAATATTATGTGAACCCTTAAACCAATCTTTATTCCAAGGTTTATAATGATACCTCATGCCAAGTTGTCTTACAAATAGGTTCTTGTATTACATCAAATTGGTCCAATGACCCTTAAGACATCCTTGGCTTGATTAACCTTATTCTATTACATTATGGGGGGGTTCTCTTGAACCAATTTTTTGAAAGGGAATTCTCATAGGGAACATTAGTTCTACCTCCAAATCAATAACTTTTGAGGATTTTAAGGAACATCCAAACCTATGTAGCCATGTGTAGTCGATGCATGGTACCTATAATTCCATGCATTGGTGAGACAACAAAACCTATACATGCATATAAATAAGAAGATAATGGTAGACAAGGAAGGAAGAGTAGGCCATTCTGTAGATCACCTATATGAGTAACTAAGAGTGCCTTTTATCATGCCCAAATTTTTGAATAAGACACAACACATACATACTATTCAAGTTAAATTTTTTTGGAACACTTTAAGAAATCATATCAAATTGTTAACAAATTATTGCTACAAATTTCAATTTCTTTTAATCATATTCAAGGAAATATTAAAAGTAAAATATATTCACAATATTGAAAAGATTTTTCAAATATAACAATAACA
Source organism: Cupressus sempervirens (assembly GCA_028749045.1). Classification (NCBI taxonomy): domain Eukaryota; kingdom Viridiplantae; phylum Streptophyta; class Pinopsida; order Cupressales; family Cupressaceae; genus Cupressus; species Cupressus sempervirens. Next base: position 561,217,230 of record CM053792.1, read on the forward strand.
ATTTGATCTTTACAAAAATTCAAAAATTACATAATGAAGATCTACAAGTGATCTTTTTCAATACATAACTTTTACAAATATTCATAATAAATATTCTTGAAATCTCCAATAGAAAATAAAAATCTTTCAAGATTTTCTTCAATACTAATCCATTTATAAACTTGTATGAAACAACACTAAAAACCATGGAGAGCTTACCTCCCAACCTAGGTCTCTATGAGACCACCCACCAAGCTTGGAGAACCAAGACCATCCGGATAACAATCAAGAACAAACAACTAAAACAATAATTACATAATACAACATTTAACCCCCTTTTTGAGCTTGCACAACAGGTTACCATAACAACCAATAGAATGGGTGAAGATGTGCCCAAAACCTTGAGGAGAAGCCAAATACATAAGACCAAATTTTCCTTCACAAGGCATACAAAATAAATACCAACTCTCACAAAAATTCTCCCCTTATCACCCCCAGAGTGCATAACAATGTACAAGCACATGCAACCCATACTACATGTGTATCCCTCTTCCTTCCAGGGAAGAGATTCTACACTCAAGGTAAAGACCTAACTAATCCCTTCACCCAAAGGCCACATCTTCCCTCCCAAGGGTTTGTAATGTCCTTCTACACCCATAACATCATACTCTCAAAATAAAAGAGGAGTAAAAAGAAACAATAAAAATCCATTCACTCTCAATAATACAACATGGACAATACACATATGCATTTGTAGCCAAATTTAAATAACTTTTATTCAGTAAAACAATACAATACATAATTCCTAAAACATGGAAAAAGCTCCAACCTTTCTGCAAGCTATGGCAAATGAACTGATTTGAGAAGAGCCATGTATCCTTCCTTGATCAAATCTCCAAAAACTAGAAAATCTCTAAAACTAGAGAGTGGGTGAATGAAAACTCTATTTTCAAATTCTCCTTTAATAAAAAACTAAACTCCTTTTACTCCATCATGAAAGAAAAAAGTCAGTTTAACTCCACCTAAGTTTCCCTATTTTATTGGAACTCCAACTCACTAAAGATAAGGTGAGGAGTTGGGTAAGATTTCTTCCATTTTTGCAATACTTGAAAAATGGGATATTAAAAGGGTTAGAAAAGTTATTTATACTAAACTAAAGTCAAAATTAAAGCCCTAACATATAGTACTAACATGTGGTAACTTAATTTACCAAAAGAACACCCTAGGACTCTAATAAAGCCCTCTAAAGTCGCTCTAAACTTGAAATCCAAATTTAATCTAAGTAAAGCCTTCATATGATAATTTTATGTAAGGGAATATAACTTAAACATTTCTAATTAGTTACAAATAAGGTTGGATGTCTTTTGCCAATATCTAAATCTAACTTTCCACTTATACACATATCAACACAAGTGCCAAGTGACACTATAAAATATACACTTAACATTACAAGTGGTAAGTCAATCTTCACAAATTGAATCTACTCTAAAGCACTCATTCACAATACGTTCAAAAAGTAAAAAAATTAACAATTAGGATTAAGATCCCTTCATTAGATATATCCATGGCATTCTCATTTAATACAAAGGTATAGTCTTGGTTCTCCATTTTATCATGGTTATTTTTTGCACACTCAAACCACATATCAATAGTCCAAGATAAATAAATCAGATGCACATATACTATTGAAATATCAATAAAGTTTGTTATTAGTGACACACTTATTCAGATTGTAAGTATCTACTAAGCTTTTTATATAGTTAATAGTGTTTTCCAAGAATTTCAGTTTTCACTGAGTTCTATAGTTGCTATAGAGTCCTTTGGACAAATTCTAGTGTTTACCAAGTAGTTGTAGTTACAATGAAGATCAACAATGTAAACCATGCATCTCAGTGTCTGTCAATTTTACTAGTGTAAACTGAGCTATGCAGTGTTTACCGAGATCATAGTTTATGTGATGCAAGTCCAGTGTTAATCAAGATACTCAATGTTAACCAAGTGACTCAGTTTATACCGATCTTGAGGTGATAGTGTTTACTGAATCAGACAAGGTAAACAAGTGATTCAATTTACATGAGGAGTTTCATAGTATCTACTGAGTCATTAGTGTAGACCGAGTTTAAGACTACTTGAAAGTGATCAGTATGGACCAAGCTTCTATGTCTATCAAGTGCATGACAATGCTGAGCATTAACAGTGGATGCTAAGTATTAGAACTTCATTGAGTCAGTATTTAGAGCCCAAGTGTCTACACTTGAGCTAACTTTGTAATATTTGTGTAAACTTGTATAGTGATTGACTTTGTAACTTGTATAATTGGATTGGTATATATGTAGTGTATTGTATCACATCCAAAATGTGTAGAAATGATGAATATGTAATGTAATCTTAAGATAAGGGAAAAAAGTGTGAGTTACAAAGGCTATAGTAGTATAAGGAGCAACAAATATTCATCTATCATAACAAGGTGGTTTGTACACTTAAAGGAATCTCATTCAACAAACCAAGTTGTAGATTAGAGATCAGCTACTATTTCATCCTAATAGGTAGATCAATCAAATCCTTTAACAAGTTAGATCTAATAGTCTTTTGTAAATCTCTTTATCAAGTGCATACTTCATTGTATGTTTGTAAATCCTTTAACAAGGTAGACCTAGAAATCCTTATTGCTCCTAATAGGGCAAATCATTAGAAGTGATCAATGTAAGCCTTAACAGGCCAACTTTATACTGTAGTAATAAAGCTTGTGGGTGTCATCCCCACCCTAGTTTTACTTTCTATTTGGAAGGTTTCTAGGTCACCAAATCTTTGTGTCAAAGTGTTATGAATTCTTTCATGTTTTCAGTTTCCTATGCATACAATTAGATCATATTATATGTGAAGGATTAAATGCTAATTGGACTGTTGGATTAAGAGTTGAAATTGTAGAAGTTTTAGAAGTTACTGATTCACCCCTCCCCTCTTAGTAACTTAGCCTAGTTAAGAATATTTCCAATAATTGGTATCAGAGCATTGTGGTTCTTAGAAGAAATTTTAACAACTTGAGAAAAGATCAAAGCCATGGAGATATTCAAACTTGACAAAGCTATTGACAATGAAAAACTAGATTTGGAAATAGTTATTGCCCAAATCAAGAAAACAAAGGAGCAACTCTCTCAATCATTCAAAAGAAGAAAATAAATTGCAATTTAAATGAATGATCATCTCTACATTGAAGAAAAGTTTGAAGATCTTCATTCAAGTAATCAAGATGAAGCCAATGAAGTAATCAAAGAACTCCTAGAAAAGAATAGTTCCCTGCACGAAGAAGAGAACTAAAAAGAAAACAATAAATTTAGTCAATAAGGCTATGTGAAGTCATTGAGAAAAAGAACAAGATAAAAGAAGAGACAAAAGGAAAGAACAATGAAATCCTACACCAATCCCTTTAGCAAGTAGACCTTATTGATTAGCTCTCCAATGAAAATGAAGAAATCATGAGCCTAAGATCTGAAAATGGAAGATTACAAAATGATCTAAACTCTGAAAGGAAAATCAATGAAAGAATGATGAAATTCCAAGTAGACATGAATCAATTGAATGAGAAAAATCTCTATAGACAAAAAGGAAAAGTAGAAATTGGATATATAGAAGAAGGAGAATCATCCAAGCAAGGAGCTCAAAAGAATCAAAGACCTACTTGCAATCACTATGGTAAGATAGTTCATACATCAAACAAATGTTGGAGCAATGGAAAAGAAAAATTCAATGGAAAATGCTACAATTGCAATCAGAATGGTCATAAGGCTAATAAATGCAAAGAGAAACCAAGGCTTGAAGGAAAATATCACAAATGTAAGAAACATGGACATAAGTCATCCAAATGCAAAACCAAGATATTGAATCCAATAGAGAAAATTGTGAAAGCAATATTTGGTTGGGACTACAACACCTGATATAGATGTCATTACTATAGAGAATCTGGAGACATTGGAATAAATTGTGTAAGACATCATATGAGGAAAAGAGACACCACTTAAAGATGTTTCACTTGTACAAAACTTGGTCATCTTGCCAAGAACTATATGAATACTGGTAAAATAGAAGATGAAAAGAAGGAAAAGGCTAATAACATCTGAAAATAGATAAGACAACAATGAATCTACCAAGAATACAATTCCAAGCAATCAAGATCAAGTCACTCAAGAATTGGGTGACTCTATCATTTCTACTTAAGTTCTCAAGGGAGAACTAGAACTAGGCTATCAAAGAAGACATCCAAATTAGTTCCAAGTGAAAAGTCAAAAAGATCCATTTCTATATTCAATATATAAAGGGATCACCGAGCAAAAGGGGGTACCGGCTATTACCAAGTTACTTTCCTTACCAAGTGAGGTCTAGTCACAGACTCTACCAAGCAAGGTTGGGAGTAACTAAATTTTATATGTTATCGAGTAATGGAAGACTCTACCAAGTAATCAATGCAAGTGAAGTGGATGATAGTCTGTCAACATGATGTCAACTTGATCTACCTTTTGTACTTTATGGAAAATTTTGAGAAAAGAAATGGAATCAAAGTCATTTTTACCATGAGATTTTTGAGAGCTATTATGAAATGAAATCTTCAGAGCATCCAAGCAATTTGAGTGAATTGTCAGCAAAAGTTTTTGAATTCTCTCAAACCCTACCAAGTGAAGATGGCATCCAACAGTAGCAAGGAAAAGTGATGTTCAGACATGCTAGTTCATGGTGAATGGAAGGCACTAAACTTCAAGCTCACCCCTGCAATCATGGAAAACCTAGATCCAAGTGGAGCGTAGTCACAAATTCCTCCAAAGGTACTACTAATCAATGATATCCAAAATCACTTTAAATGTGTTATTCAAGAGATTGGCACTTTAGAAATGGATGATGCCCTCGACAAACTATGTGTAAATGGAGTTTTGCAACCCGAGCACCAACACGTGGAAACTAAAGTGTTAACTCACATCCCTCACATGCCCCATGAATTTCAAGTAAAATGGATTAGGCTTATCCTTAGTTGGGTACATAATGGGCAGTTGTGGTTGGAGCAACTATTATTGATCACAAAGAAGATGATTCATCAAATTACTGGTCTCCCAATGTTGGCCAAAGCTAAGATGACCAAAACCCTAGGTCGAGCTGAACTTGAAAAGAAAACCTTAGAAGAATGGGATGGTAGAGGCATGAAAATAAGTAGTGTCATTGATGTGGAATTGAAGTTTGGCATCCATATCATTGTACATAATATTTATAGCTCGAGAAGTTTAAACAACATGTCATGTGAAGCAATTGACCTTGCATACAAGGTGGTGAAGAACAATCTATCTTTTGGCCTTGCTAAGCTATTGTTGAAATAGTTCAACAAGAACATGGAAAGTATTAGGACATCAAAGAATAACCCTTGTAAGTTTGGCTTCCTATTAACCTATTTATTCTTTTATGTCCAAAAATTTTCCTTTCAAAAGGATCAGTTGTATGGAGAAAAGATATGCCAGTTCTTTACCAAATTAATGAGTTTATTCTTGAGATGGTATAGAACTATAATAGTATTATGGACAACTATTTTGCTACATTTAAGGAAAAAATGAATAATAGATACCAAATTCCCAAGAAATTTGTTGAAGATTATAAGGATAATGTCTGTTTCATGGTAGATAGTGATAAAGTATACGTTTAGGCAGTTAGGCCTAGAATAGCATGGGTGAAACCTCTTGGATATGAGGTTAATCTTGATGAAACTAAAGACATCATTGAGGCAATTGTTAATAAACTAGTTGATCCTAAGGCTACATATTTCAGCACCTATGATGAAGCTAAAGCCAGGATAGAACTAGAGATCAAGCTCCCTTAGGCAGTTAACAAAGGAAAGAAAAGAATTGCTAAACTAAAAACAAGTTCTACTCTCTTGTTGACCAAGTGAAAAGGTGAGGATGAAGAGGTAGAGGATTAAGAAGAATCAGAGGAAGAGGAACCACTAAAGAAAAAGGGCAAGGCAATTATTACCAAGCCAACCAAGCCATCTACTACTGTGTTTACTAGGAGATCAAGGAAGAAAGCTAACAAGGAAGGAGGAGACATTATATTTAGCAAACCTCCACCCACCTTCCAAGACAGGTAGAAAGAAATAGAAGGAAGGGAACGTATAAAAAATTTTAAAGCATTAAAATATGAGATTAGGACTAATGAAGAAAAGAAGCAAATAGAAGATCTGGTCATGGATAAAATGGGTAAGTGGAAGTACTCAACTGACTAGCTTACATCCTAGATTCATAATGTTTTAATGGAGAAGATCAAGCCAAGATGGGAATTTTCCATGCAAACTGTGAAAGACATCTATGGGAAAACCTGAAGTAACTTTTACTGAGCTTAACAAATAAAGAGATTGTAGAATCTCGAAAGAAAAATGAAGAAAAATTAACTCTCAAATTCAACACTTGTCTAGCTCTCATGAAAGACATTGAGCATGTTGTAAGGAATGCAACAAACACATGGAAAAATGATTATCTTTTACATAAACCAAGTGATTTTCCTATTGATGTAAAAGATGATGATGATGATGGAGATAAGGATGACAAAGGGGATGGTGAAGAGTCAACACATTTTTTTATTGTTGATTATGAAGAATATAAAGAGCAAGAGGCTACAAAGGTAGAAACATAAGAATATGAGAAACTAATCCAATCAAGAATGTTGTAGTAGTTATTGCCTCACTTCCTCACTCTCCAAGAAAGTTACTGACAACATCAAGTGCAGAGATAGCCTCAACAAGATTGATTATGACTACTAGTGTGAATACAAACATCCAATCACTCCTTGCTCCAATTCGGCTTAGTAAATCATTTACTGAAGTGACCACCACTTCATCTACTAAGTTGTACACTCTTCCCTCTTCTATTGAGTTGGCTACATCAATTTTGAATAAATCAATTTTGAGCCCAACAGTTTTGGACACATCTGTGATTGCCACATCAATTTTGGATTCTTCAAGTATTTCTATTAGTATTCCGTCAATATGTGTAGTAGATTAGTTTTTACAAATAGTCCTAGTATGTCTACAATTATTTCTATTTTGGGCACACAAGCAATAAGTGCAATGATAGTTGAGACCAAGTCTCAACCAAGCATAAAAAATTTGAGCAAAGGAAAAGAGATGGAGGAAGAAGTAGACCTAGATGAGGAAATTGTAATCCCTAATTGGGACATCTCCAAGCTTAATCTAGACCAAATGTAGACATTTGATGAACTCCTCCAAAAGAAATCCAAACAGTAGAGATTAAGAGAGGAAAGGGATAAATAATTTAAAATTATTAAGGATGCAAAGAATATTTTGGCAGATGCTACAGGTGTAGACATCAATTCTTCACAACCAATTTTGTATCAATTAGCAGAGACAGTTCTAAATTTCAATGAAGATACTGATGGGCAGGATAAGTTATTATAGAAGGCATAGAAGAAATTTGAAAATAAAGTGTTGGAGCACATTGCTCAACAAATAGCTATTTATCAAGTAGAACTTTTTACAATTTTGGGCTCTCTGGAAACATCTTGTACAAATGTATCATCACTTTTTGGTAAGCTATGTGATTTTTCTAATTTTTCCAAGGAAATAAAGGACAAATTGTCCAAGATAGATGAATACCTTAAGGCAAGTGCTCAACAATTGCAACTTGACCCTAGTTCAAGTTCTGCACACTTCAAGAAGATAAGGTTTTTGACAAATATGCAAGCAAAGCTACTTAGAGAAGAAGCAAGGATTAGATCTACATTAGTAGATATATAGAATATGATTCTTCTCAACATGGATGCACTACAGAAACACATTGCACATTCTAAAACTCTCATCCATAAAAAAAACTTCTCCATAGTAGACCATATGATAGAGTTTTCTGCAGAAGTGCAAATTGCACTACACAAAAGTAAGGTCTTGCAAGAGGACTGGGACAAGACCTTGGCAATCATACTCAAGGTACATTCAAATTTTTTATCTCATTTTGGCATTAACATGTAAATAAATAGAATAAATCTTTGGCATTAATGTCAAAAGGGGGAGAAAGATATATGCTTAGGGGGAGTATATACATGAATAAGAAGATATGAGAAAGATGTATAGGAGGAGATAGATGGACATAGATGTAAAATGTTATGGGGGAGAAAATTTAATAAGGTGTAAAAACAATGGGGGAGAAAGATATGTACAGTAAGTATATGATGTATGCATCAAGAAGATGTATAATATACTGTATGAAAGAACCTTACCATGTACAAATATATATCTTCAAAATCAATTTTGAAAAATCTCAAAAATAGTATACTCTACTGAGCTAAGAATTACTAGGTGATGGTTAAAGGTATTCAAGAAACTTTTTGAATTCAGTTTTGGTTGATAATTGTTTTTGTCACGAATGGCCAAGGGGGAGATTGTTGACATATTAGTCAAGTTTGTCATTAGTGACATACACTTATTCAGATTGTAAGTATCTACCAAGCTTATTGTATAGTTAACAGTGTTTTCCAAGCATTTCAATTGTCATCGAGTTCTATAGTTTCTACTAAGTCCTTTGGACAAATTCTAGTGTTTTCCAAGTAGTTATAGTTACTATGAAGATCAACAGTGTAAACTGTGCATCTCAATGTATGCTGAGTTTACTAGTGTAACCCAATTTGTGCAATGTTTACCGAGTTCACAGTTTATGTGATGCAAGTCCAGTGTTAATCGAGCTACTCAGTGTTAACCAAGTGACTCAATTTATACCAAGCTCAAAGTGATAATGTATACCAAGTCATACAAGGTAAACAAGTGATTTAGTTTATATGAAGAGTTTCATAGTATCTACCAAGTCATCAGTGTAGACCAATTTCAAGACTACTTGAAAGTGATCAATATGGATGGATCTTCTACGTCTACTGAGTGCATGACAATGCCAAGCATTGATAGTGGATGTCGAGTATTAGAACTTCACCAAGTTAGTCTTTAGAGCCTAAGTGTCTACACTTGAACGGACTTCGTAATATTTGTGTAAACTTGTATAGTGACTGAATTTGCAATTTGTATAATTGGATTGGTATATATGTAGCGTATTATATCACATCCAAAGTGTGTAGAAATGATGAATATGTAATGTAATCTTATTAGAAGGGTAGAAAGTGTGAATTACAAAGGCTACAATAGTATAAGGAGCAGCAAAGAGTCATCTATCATAGCAAGGTGATTTTTACACTTAAAGCAATCTCATTTAGCAAACCAAGTTGTAGATCAGAGATCAACTACTATTTCATCCTAATAGGTGGATCAATCAAATCCTTTAACAAGGTAGACCTAGCAATCTTTTCTAAATCTCTTTATGGAGTGCATACTTCATTGTATGTTTGTAAATCCTTTAACAAGGTGGACCTAGTAGTCCTTATTGCTCCTAATAGGGTAGATCATCAGAAGTGATCAATGTAAGCCTTAATAGGCCAACTTTATATTGCGGTACTAAAGCTTGTGGGTATCATCCCCACCCTAGTTTTACTTTCTATTTGGAAGGTTTCTGGGTCACCAAATCTTTATGTCAAAGTGTTATGAATGCTTTCATGTTTTCAATTTCTTATGCATACAACTAGATCAAATTATATGTCAAGGATTAAATGCTAATTGGACTGTTGGATTAAGAGTTAAAATTGTAGAAGTTTTAGAAGTTATTGATTCACCCCTCCCCTCTTAGTAACTTAGCCTAGTTATGAATATTTCCAAAATATACATCTTGAATCATTTCTATATTCATAAATAAATCAAAACATAAACCATTTCTCAATTGAATTGCTAATAACATTTTTTCTTTTCTAAATTATTGTGCATATATACTAGCATAATCAAACTGAACATCATATGACCATTTGCAATATTTCATGATTGTCAAATATATACTCCATTTAACCTTTGCATTCAAATATAATTTCATACTCATTAAAATAACTAACCAAGTACATGAATATAACTAATCATAAAGCACCATCAATAAGTTTTAACATTATAAAAACATTATAAAGAGAACGTCATATGGTATCTTGTGGATTGAATAACTATAACATATAACAATCTCTCAAAATAGAAAGTACATGAGATGCACATAAACTATCATGCTATGATGGGCCAAAGTGAGGCCTCACATCCTCCCCCTCTAGGCATGAACCTCCTCCTGGAGTCATAAAAAAGATAAGGGTACTATGATCTCATTTGAACCACATTCTCTCATGAATATGTGGATCTATTTGCTTGACACTCCATGTCTTAATGAGTTTGGTTCTATAGATTACCTTCTTGGCTGGAGTCCATCTCACTCTTTCTTTCTTGATTTGGAGAAGAGCTTGGGCTAATGTCTCATCATCTTTGAGTGCATAATAGAGAAAGTAGTCATGCTTTGGCATATTTTTTATTAGATAAAAGAATATATGGTGGGAGAGTTTCTTTCAAGGAGAAGTCTAGATAATCATCTTGTTTAACATTACATTTGTGGCTAAAGCTTCATATAAACATTTACATACTAAAATTAACTTAAGCTTAATTCAATTTTTAACATCAAAATTAACACCCAAATAAATAACATAAATGAATTATAAATAAATAAAAATTTAGAAATAGTTTCCTATTACCATCAACTGATCACTTGAATTGATAAATATTTATAAATGTACAATAGGTCCTTGTATCATTCTAATATTCTAGTTCATCAATTATAGTGTATAAATATAGCCACGTATATACAAAGGTGCCTCAACCATAAGGCATCAAATACTAGCTTATATAGAAAATTACCAGAGTATTACATATTAAAAATAATAATAATAATGATCTGGAGGAATCTTGCATCCTCCCCACCTTCTCCTTTGACTTCCTCTTAGGATTCATTTTTTAAAAAAGGCATACCCCTCATGTTAAACCTATTAACACGTAACAAAAGTCTTTTATCTATAACACACTAGGTTATCCTATAATCCTTCACTAATCCTATATGGTGATTTGACCCTAACTTGCAATAGTCAACGGAGGCTAGCTATTCCTACTAAAATATAAGAGACAATGAGAACAAGTAGCTCCACTAAACTTTACACCCTAATGCTCTACTTCCCACCTTATTCATCAGGAAACCCTTTATAGTCTGGCCATTCACAAGTTACTTTGCCAACATAATTTGCAAGAAAATGCCTCATAATAAAAGTAAAATTGAAGATAAAATAACCAATTTAGAAGTATAAAACAAAAGAAAATCAAGACTGGTCATACTAGAAATATTTTTAAACAAGAAAATAATGCATGTCCTAGAGGAAAGATATGGCCATATTTAAGAAAATTTGGCTAAGTAGCCCAACATCACATCTTACATTGCTAACACGAAATAAGGAGAAACAAAATACAAATATTGTAACTTGAAAGAAAATACACATTTTCACACTGATTACATAATTTACATCATGATCACAATGCGGCCATACCAAGGTCACTAAGGAAAGGGATGACTTTTTATGACTCGGTTGGGTGTTTCACCTACTATATGAATAGTATCATTATTGGTCTACATAGTGTAAGAGGACTAAAGAATCTACAATGTTAAGTTTGAAAGGCCAAAATAACCTCCACCCTAATCCTAGTATAACTATCTTGATAGGCATCGTCCACAACCTATGAGTAGATGAAGTAAGGTGTTGTTTTGTACTATGAATCTTATAGTGTAAGAGAACTCTACCTCGTAAAATATTGTATGCTTCATAAAGAAATAATTAGGGAGTCACTACCAAATATATATAATATACACCATCACTATATCATATAATTTTCTAACATCATCATCTAGCTATAATTTACATATTGATGCACCTATTTCCCAATCCTATGTTTTCACCTTAAGATCAATATTCACCATTATATACAATATGAAATTTGAGTTAATGATTCCACTAGGCTTGGCATGCTTACTCATACATATGCCTTAATGTAAATCCTATAACATCAAGAAGTCTAAAGATTTCTAACTCTATTATTGATAAGGGCAATAGTTATAGACTTTGGGTTTATATTACTATGTTGAGCAAAAATTTCAATGTGCAAGTTGGTAGTATGAGTTGTCTGTTTAAGAGTTTGTGTTTAAGTTTATGATAACCTTGATTTGAATTTACCAATGAAGTGTTACCATTGTTATTCAATGTTCACGTACAACTTTTTCCTAGGGAACTACTACATTGACAAGGAAACTCAAAGTTTGTTAAATGCTAGATAAACACTGTGTTGAGTAATCATACAAATATTATTCTTGATTTGTTAACACTTAATAATAAAGATTACCATCTTGAGGTTTATGGTTGATCATCTAGGTTTATTTACCACTATTTATCGTACTATCACTAAGGTCACTTAAGAAAAAAAATATTGTTTAATCCATGTTCCTTTACCTCATTACTTGAGAGAAACTTGAATATTAAAATAAGGTCGGTCATAGTTTTCTAGTGTTTATCAAAATTACGTTACTTACACAATCCAATTCCATAGTAAATATACTAACACACTATTCTTAAAACAATTCATTATTATCTTGACAGTCCATAATACTACAACCTAATTTATCGATCATAATAATTTAAGTTGAAATTATTTTTTTTTCAATAAGAAAAATCATAAATCAAACTTTATCTAGTTTGACCATGATTTAGAAATAATAATAAAATTTATTTTAATTATATATTTTTATAATTCTTAATAATAGTATTTGTAATGCTATATTTCATTATATTTATATATCGAATTTCTAACATATGATTTTTTTGTATTTGTTTCTTTAAACATGTGATGCTTAATTTGTAAAATAAAGTATAATATAAATATTTTTAGAGATAACTACTCGATCCACATTTTATATGATATATTCTATAATTTCTATTAATAGATGATGATTACTAGATTACTCGAGTTTTTTTTTTTTTTTTTTAATTAAAAATTAAAAAAGAAAAAAAAAATTGCTTTATCCATTTCATGGATTGTGTTAACTTACATGATTTGTCCTTAATAATAGAACAAATGTAGGAGTAAATTTAGGATGCCCCCATTTATAGGTAATTTAATTTTTTATTATTATTTTAAAAGAAGAGTGGGAATTATATTACTTGAATTGGTATATTTATTCATTTCTAATCAGCTTTGCCTATAAATTAGGAAGGATATATTTTTTTTTTTTTCAAAAAAAAAACTAACAATTTTCTAATATTTATGGAGTTTTCATTTATACACAAAAAATGTAATTCATAGTTGATTTCATACATTAAAAAAAATAGCATTCATTATAATTTTTTAATTTAGTTCATTAACTTCAAATCGTCTTTATTATTTTAAGTCTACATTATTATATAAATAATAATATTTCATTTAAACTATACAATACTTGTTATATTTTAGCCATCATTTATTAATCTTGTTAATTAAAATACATATACATATTGTACTTCAAGTTATATATCAAAAATAATTTAATTTTTTATACAATTACTGACAATCACAAATAAATTAATAATTAAATTCTTTTCAATTGATACGTCTGTTAAATTTTATATACTTATTTTAAATAGCTTTTTAAATAATACTAAACCATGAAATCCTTAAATATAATATAAATATAATATATTTACCAAATCTTTTTGACATGGTGTCATTGTGTGTGTGTGTGTGTGTGTGTGTGTGTGTGTGTGTATAAAATAAAATATATAATATAGAATGGCCAATTTAAAAATAAGAGAATCACAAAACAAACAAAATATGTTAAAACAAACATAATGTAAAACCAAAATCTAAAATAAATAATTTAAAAATAAAATAAAATAACTTGACATTTAATCAACAACCACCACCACTTCTTTTAATGGAAGTGTGTGACCTTACCTTGGAACACAAAGGGGGATATAATTCCCTCTCACCAAAATGGCTAGTTAATATATAACACCATCTCTTATGCTGACATGCGCAGAAAACAAGGGTAGGGGTGGGGCCCATTTGGGGTTCCCATAAATGAAATTTTAAATACATTTATTTATTTATTGAAAACAAAAATGCATTTTCATGCTCGATTAGGCAAGAACCCGAGAGTGGTGGGACCTACTCAGGAACACCCTCAATTAAGGGATATATATATATATATATATATATATATATATATATATATATATATATATATATATATATATATATATATATATATATATATATATATATATTAAAACAACATCTCAATTGGCTACATTGAAGGGGCAGTAGGTATAACTCATGTGTTCCCTATGAATCATTTGATTCTCATAAGTAAAGATATTCTTGTTTATATAAATTTTAAAAGCTTGAGTAAATTATTATTTTTTTAAATAAAAAATTATATATTTTTAAATAGCTAAATTATTCAAATATGTCTTTGGAATTCATAAATCATAATGTAGAGCTCAAGATTTATATCCTTTATTTAATCAAGTTGGTCTCCTCATGAGAGACAAGAGAAGCATCTTCATAATAAGAATGAATTTCTAGAGGTACACTATTCCTTATTCAATAAGAAAAATGAGGATTTTCTTGTTAATTGATTTTATCTACGGAAGATATTCATTGTTAAAAGAAGAAAAGTTACATGACATAACGATGCTTATATATTTATAAGTAAAAATAAAATAAAATCTATGAATCTTTGAATATGTTTGACTTTTACATAGTGGCAACTTCATCCCACAACATTGGAAAATAATATCTTTGAAAAAAACATTGGGATTGATTGGATGCAATAAACTTTCAATTTCTAAGTTAAATTCATTAAAAGAGGAAAAAAAATTTAAAATGATAGACTAACACAAAAATGATGTATTAGTTCTGCCCATGGTAGGAATACTTATGCATTCATGTCAGTGCTAATATGACATTAACACTGACCAATCAAATCAAAGAATTTAAAAGATTATATGAAAATTCAAGTGTTTATATCTTTTTCTAATTTTTTATTATTTTATAGATCACATTTTTCATTCATTCTATTGGTCCATACTATTTTTGGTGGGGGAGAAAATTAATTTTCTTCAACAAAAATACAAATATTTTTTAACAACTTCATCATGCATTAATGAATGCATTAATTACAACTTTATCTTTTCCACATTTGTGACAAGTTGATAAGATTTTTAAATCAATCATTTTATCTTCCACCTTACACAACATGTCTAATCAATATTAATTCTCAATAGCAATATAATTTTAATATGTTATATCTTTGTATTTGAATTTCTATTTTATTTTTTAATAAAAGTAGTTAAATTATTACTATTATTTTACTTTTATAAAAATAAATTAAACAATATTATTTTTTAATTATATTTTATAATAGTGTTTGTAATATGTATAATTGATAAGTGTTACAATTTATAAATTATATCATTTATTATTATTAATATTTTTATTTAAACTATTTATCATTTAGTTTAAATATATTTAAAACTTAAATATATATTTTAATATTAAATTAATAATTATATTTTACATCAAAAAAATATACTAAAGGAAATAACCACAAAAAAAATTCAATTCTAAAAGATATATAAATTATTATTAAGTTTTTATAAACTATATATTAAAATTAAATGATTATATTCTATTTCTTATTTATTACATCATATTTATTCATCAACATCAAATTTATATGTATTACATCTATTTATTATTTATAAATGTACATATTAAATTATCTCTATCTAATGGTTAAAAATAGTGTGACTTCCATTTGATAATGAAGATGAGAATAATACATAGTTGGGGGAGTTTTTCCAACTACTTATAGTTCTCTAGTAGCATGCATAATATGCTTAAACATATAATGTGATACTCCAAATTCTTCATCACTTCTTCAAGTTCTATAATTCAAATATTGATATGAATATCTTTCCTCGTTGCACATATTTTAAGTTGTCAACATAGAAGGTGCAAATTTGTTTAAAGCATATGTATTGATCGTAGCATGGTATTAAGTACTTAGTTCCATATTGGGGACTTTGGCCTCTTATTCTTGGGCTTAAATGCCCAAAGATATAATACTATAACACAAGATCTTAACAACAAAATATGAAAGGAAATAACCACAAAAAAGAAATTATTCAATTCTAAAAGATATATAAATTATTATTAAGTTTTTATAAATCAACATCAAATTTATATGTAATATTCATAAATGTACATGTTAAATTATATAGATATTATTTCATAATTAAAAATTACTTAATTTTATAAAAAAATTAGAAATACAAAACAGTAAATAGTAAACCTTCTCTAGTTGTGTAAAATTAAACAATTAGTTTTACTTATAAAATATTTTTATATTTCAATACATTTTATTTTTTCTTATAAAAATGTGAGTTTTAATATAAAAATTAAATTCTTAGTTTCATTAATTAAAATATAATATCTTTTAAATTTTTATTATAACCATGATTTTATTTTGACTATTTTTTTTATTAAGAAAATTAATTATATTTATCTCTCTCTCTCTCTCTCTCTCTCTCTCTCTCTCTCTCTCTCTCACACACACACACACACACACACACACACACACACACCTACCTTATGTTGGTGTCACTCTATCTTACTATTTTATCTCTCTTCCTCTTCTTCCTCTATATTATCTATCCTTTTTTCCTCTACATATATGTTTATGTTGTTATTGTTCTATACTGATATTTATCTTTATCTAAAGATTAAAAATAGTGTGACTTCCATTTGATAATCAAGATGAGAATAATACATAGTTGGTGGAGTTTTTCCAACTACTTATAGTTCTCTAGTGTCATGCATAACATGCTTAAACATATTATATGATACTCCAAATGCTTCATCACCTCTTCAAGTTATATAATTCAAATGTTGGTATGGATATCTTTCCTCATTACACATATTTTAAGTTGTCAATATAGAAGGTACAAATTTCTCTAAAGCATATGTATTGATCGTAGTATGATATTAAGTACTTAGTGCCATATTGGGGACTTTGGCCTCTTATTCTTGGGCTTAAATGCTCAAAGATATAATAATATAACACAAGAACTTAACAACAAAATATGAGTCATCCTATCAAATAACAACTGTATTTCTAGGAAAAAATTAATGCATTCACAATGTTAATTTAGAACTATTTAACCTTATTCTCACTCATCTACACCTCTACAACCACTATGTGTTAGGTAGGAACTATGATGCGTTATGTCTCTTGTTGGAATCTATAATTAGTCACTGTTCTAGTCAAAATTAATTAAGGAGTGTAGCATGTGTGGAGCCACATGGAGCTCTCCCCATGCATAATTCCAAAAAGCATGAAATGTCTTGTTTAACTTATCTACAGTGTTAAACTTTAATAATAAAAGTATATGCACTCATGTTGTAGTCATTGCCTAGAAAGAGAAGATGAGATTTCCAATGGTGATTAAATGAAGCAAATCCTGAGTCAGTGCAAGGGATGTAGGGGTAGGTGGGTGGTCCCCATCTCATCCAGTGGCACCCAAAAACCAACTTTGAATAAAAAAAATATTTATCTTTTATATGTTTCATTTATCATGTGAGATAAAAACATGGGAAAATGATATATAATATTTGTTTTATAGTTTTAGAGGAATGATATTTGATTTATTAAAGGTAACTTATAGTTTACTATTTTTAGTAATATGACTACGAGACTCTCATGGCTTTGTCATAGTATTGAAACTTCCCCTCTGGCCTGTTATTAGTCTCTGACCCAAAAGGTTATGCCTTTTTAATAGGGAAAAACTATGAGAAATTTTAGGAATGTGGTTAACTAAACTTTGTAATTTTTCTAAGATGATTTTTTTAAAAAAATTATACAAAAATCAGAATTCTTTATAATGTTTTTTTACATGCATATATTTTTTTTTGGTTGATTTTGTTTGTTTTAAAAGCAAATTGTAACCCATTTGAATTTTTTATTTGTGGGTTTTGAAGCCTGATAAAGAAAAAAAAATTCTTTTGCACAAACCATTTTATTTCCTACATTGAGCTAAATCTATCAAAATAAGAAATTAAGTAAAATCTAATTTTCAACTTTAAAAAAAAAACATAATGAAATAATTTTATTTTTTTTTAAACATGGACCCAATATAATTGCCCAATGTTTCTAAACCTGGCTTTGATACCAAAATGTCATTCTCAAATTTTTTATAAGACACAACACATACATACTATTCAAGTTTAATTTTTTTGGAACACTTTAAGAAATCGTATCAAATCATTAACAAATTATTGCTACAAATTTTAATATCTTTAAGTCAAATTCAAGGAAATATTTAAAGTAATATATATTTACAATATTGAAAAGTCTTTTCAAATATTACTTTCACAATTTGATCTTTACAACAATTCAGAAATTACATAATGAAGATCTACAAGTGATCTTTTTCAATACATAACTTTTACAAATATTCATAATAAATCTTCTTGAAATCTCCAATAGAAATTAAAAATATTCCAAGCTTTTCTTCAATACAAATCCATCTAGAAACCTATACAAAACAACACTGAAAACCATGGAGAGCTCACCTCCCAACCTAGGTCTCTATGAGACCACCCATCGAGCTTGGAGAATGAAGACCATTTGGGTAAAAATAAAGCACAAAAAAATAAAACAATAATTACATGATACAACATTTAACACCCTTTTTGAGCTTGCACAACAAGTTACCATAGCAACCAATAAAATGGGTGAAGGTGTGCCCAAAACCTTGAGGAGAAGCCAAATACATAAAACCAAATTTTCCTTCACAAGGCATACAAAATAAATACCAACTCTTGCAAAAATTATTCCCTTATCACCCCCAAAGTGCATAGCAATGCACTAGCACATGCAGCCCATACTACATGTGTATCCCTCTTCCTTCTAGGGAAGATACTCTGCACTCAAGAGAAAGGCCCAACTAACTCCTTCACCCAAAGGCCACTTCTTCCCTTCCAAGGGTGAGTGATGTCCTTCCACACCCATAACATCATACTCTCAAAATTAAAGAGGATTAAAAAGAAACAATAGAAATCCATTCACACCGAAATACAACATAGACAATACACATATGCATCTGTAGCTAAATTTACATAACTTTTATTTAGTAAAAAAATACAATACATAATTCCTAAAACATGGAATAAGCTCCAACCTTTCTCCAAGCTATGGTAATTGAACTGATTTGAGAAGAGTCCTCTATCCTTGATCAAATCTCCAAAAACTAGAAAATCTCTAAAACTAGAGAGTGGGTGAATGAAAACTCTATTTTCAAATTCCCCTTTAATAAAAAACTAAACTCCTTATTTTTCTACATCATGAAAGAGAAAAATCACTTTAACTCCACCCAAGTTTCCCTATTTTGTTTGAACTCCAACTCATTGAAGACAAGGTGAGAAGTTGGGTAAGATTTTTTCCATTTTCGTAATACTTGACAAATGGGATACTAAAAGAGTTAGAAATGTGATTTGAACTAAAGTAAAGTCAAAATTAAAGCCCTAACATATAGTACTAAGATGTAGGTAACTTAATTTTGCCAAAAGAACACCCTAGGACTTTAATAAAGTCTTCTAAAGTCACCCTAAACTTGAAATCCAATTTTAATCTAAATAAATCCTTCATATGATAATTTTATGTAACGGAATATAACTTAAACATTTCTAACTAGTTAGAAATAAGTTTGAATGTCTTTTGCCAATATCTAAATCTAACTTTCGATTATACACATAACAACACAAGTGCTAAGTGACACTATAAAATATACACTTAACATTATAAGTGGTAAGTCAATCTTCACAAACTGAATCTACACTAAAACACTCATTCACATTATGTTCACAAAGTAAAATATTTAACAATGAGGATTAAG
The DNA here is from genome assembly GCA_028749045.1 of Cupressus sempervirens. NCBI lineage: Eukaryota > Viridiplantae > Streptophyta > Pinopsida > Cupressales > Cupressaceae > Cupressus > Cupressus sempervirens. The sequence continues at coordinate 561,237,120 of CM053792.1, forward strand.
ATGTCTTCATTAGATATATCCTTGGCATTCTTATTTAATACAAAGGTATAGTCTTGGCTCTCTATTTTACCATGGTTATTTTATGCACACTCAAACCACATATTAGTAGTCCAAGATAAATAAATCATATGTATATATACATCTTAAAACATTTCTATACTCATAAATAAATCAAAACATAAACCATTTCTCAATCGGATTTCAAATAACATTTTTCCATTTCTAAACCATTGTGTATATATACTACTAGCATAATCAAACCAAACATGATATGACCATTTGCAATATTTCATGATTTTCAAATATATACTCTGTTTAACCTTTGCATTCAAACATAATTTCATACTCATTAAAATAAATAACCAAGTACATGAATATAAATAATCATAATGCATCATCAATAAGTTCTAACATTATAATAAAAATCATAAAGAGAACATCATATGGTATCTCATAGTTTCAATAAATATCCAAATAAGTATAACATATAACAATCTCTCAAAATATAAAGTATATGAAATGCACATAAACTATTATGCTATGCTATGCTATCATGGGCCAAAGTGAGGCCTCACACCTTCACTCATCCTACAGTAACATCAAACAAAATTAATAGTAGAACATGATTGGTTAATGTTGTTAGTTCACAAGTAATCATAATCATGTAAAAGTAGTAAGGGAGATAAATAATCTATGTTTATCTTGTAGTCATGTAAACATTATTATAAATTATTTTAAATGATTCCTAACCAAATAATATTTAGATTGTAATTAGAAAAGATAACATTATACCCGATGTGATAGTATCTCATTATCTAAGGAAAGAGTAACACATAATCATATTTATCATTGTCAAATATGGAAAAGGTAGAACACAATGAATTATATCAAGCACCTTAAAAAAATTTGTACATTCATTATCAAAGTTTCCTTAGGGATCTTACTACATTTCCTAGTAATCCCAAATACTTATTAGGGTTAGAGGGGCCTCACACTAGACATGATCTTCTTAATAGAATGTAATAAATTTTGAAATATGAACCTTATAGAGAAAATCAACCCTATCTCTAGAATAAGTTTCTAACTTGAAGAAGAAAGAATTAAAATTGCTTTAACGTTAAAGCTCAATAAATCTAGTACTCGTGTCTTCAATAAAGCTACTACTCAATCTAGTACATATTTGGTAAGGCAATTTATAAATTTCCATATCTATCATCTGTGTAAGTCAACCAACTAAACCTTATAGCTTAATCATGAAAAACAATTGTACGCAACATAGTCCCTGATCATTGATTGTGAAAATCTTGCCTTGAGTTGCATAATCTACTAGCTCTAGTCTTTTTAATCATGAATATATATAAGTAGTGGCTAACATGATTGTTTGTGTTGTAGATGGATTTAGTTTTGTGCACGAAAAAGTATTATGAATTATCTATATTAAAGGTAAATTAGTTTTATAGAAACCAAAAATCCAATATCCAAAATGATAGAGATTCAAAGAGTAATAGTGTAGAACCAATATAAATTTAAACAAAAGATAGCCTATTGGAAGACACAAAATTCAAAACATGGGACCAAAACCCCAACAAATTTTAGAGAATTAAATAGTTCTACATATTTCCAAAGAAAAACCTAAAAATACTCCTAATTTTACTAACAATAACTAAATAATAGACACAAAATCTAAAATAGGCAACCAAAACCCAAAAAAACTATAGAGAATTAACTACTTCTACATTTTTCCATAGAAAATCCTAATAAATACTCTTGATTTTATTAACAATAACCCACTGATAGACGCACAATCTAAAAAAGGGGACCAAAACCCCCCCCAACAAATTATATAAAATTAACTAGTTATATATTCTTTCCAAAGAAAACCCTAACAAATACTCATAATTTTATTAATTTAATAATATAAATATGAGTGGACCCCTTATCTTTTCTCTATAGTCTAGTAGAAAGGCCAAGGAGCATAGGTTGGGACCACCAATAACATTACCCATATCCATGTTGGAACCTACATCTTTCATGTGTCCCACTCTATAGATTAACACTAACTGAGGGAGAATCAAGAGTACACCCATAAAGACTTTGAAGCACCCTGTCCTATTCATTCAGTTTCCTTGGGAGTAGAGAACTCATCAATCATCCAATCCACATATCTTTTTGGATATCCATTACATTTTTGACTAGGATGAGAATAGCTAGGATCTCAAGCACAAAAGAACCCTTTTCCACCTCCAAGAGAATCTCCACATGGATATCCATGCAATCCTTCTTAACAGTATCCTCTAAGGGGTTAATAGGAGAAACTAGGATACCCTCCTTCATATTCTTATGTTTCTTCACCTGTGTCAATTTTGTTAACTCCACAAGGGGAAGGACCTAGTTGGGTTTGCATTATTTTTCATCTTGCAACCTATCGGAGTTCTTTCTTGTAAAGAACATATCAGGTAGATTTAAACCTGATACCAAGAAACAAAGACCAAGGACAAGCCTAAGGATGAGCTAAATCCTATGTTCAGCAAGGCTACATCTTATTTCTGGACCAATTAACAGAGTCATCAGGACTCACTTCACTTTAGGCTCTGCTAAGCCAAGGTGGGAAAACCTAAGGGATACCATCTTATTAACTTGATACTCTTCTATGCAAGACTATCCCCTATAGCAGAAATGGTCAATATTCTTCTTCAATTTACTGACAATTTTCTTGATTATAGAAGCCAACTACAATTAAAGAAAGAAACAACAAATAAGTCATGACCCACAATTCTAGCTCTTCAATACATAAAATGGGAAATTGATATTCATTTAATGATTTGATTTTCTCAGCATAACCTGGGTATGCAACAACAAAGAACATGTATCCTTCAAGCTGACCAGTCCCTTATCCATTGGGCACTAACTAAACCTTCACATACAGATGGATACCTGAAGTATACTCATATATTCAGATATCTTATCTATCTATTTGACTTGCAAACAAACATCAATCTTCATGACAACTCTCATACTTATGGTAATATGCTCCTAGTGTAACCCACAACCCTATCAATATAAATAAGCATTTACTTGGCTTCTTTGTTCCAATGGAAAGTTTATCCTAACATACAATCTGAATGGATTGCAACTGAGTTCAAGCTCTTAGTTCTTAAACACACAAGATTTCAAATAACAGAAGAAGGAGATGAGAATCAAAATGAAACTAAAGAAATGAAGCTCTTGCATTAATTTCCTTGAAACCAACACATCATCTGCATATCAAAATTTAGAAAATACACAAAGAACTGACTGTGACATATGAATGTTTCAAAAGAAATACAATACTAATGTTCATATTAGAGGAACACAGGGAAAATTGGTATCACAACTATCAAGAAATTCTCTAACTCTGGAACTAGATTGGTCTCACAATCCTCAGAAAATCTCCAAAAAATTGGAAGCCTTTACAATGAGTAGACAAGGAAGATATATAGGAGAGAAGATATTTAGGAAATATAATTTGGAAATGAAATCTGTCCCACTGAGAATGTCTTCAATCTAAAGTTGCTAAAATTGATCATCCTTCAACTACCTGCAATTGAACTCATAAATGATGCCAAAATATATGATATAATTCCACTTTAATAATCTACAAAATATCCTATGGAGAAAATATCAGGACTGCATTACAAACTATACTAGAACTTCAAAATCTGATTTTTACTTGTCATATCATTTTTTCCATAAAATTCACTTGTGATGTTGGTAAGAATACAATTTCTTGCACCACCTTCAAAAACATTCAATTCACCCTTCAAATTGCTGGAGAAGTCAAATCAGCTAAAAATATATCTATATATGATTGCAATTTCATCTGCAACATTAAAATTGCACAATTCACTATGAAGCCTCCAAAATAAAAAAAAAACCACTAGTAACTATTACTAACTGACACCTACACAAAATCTGACTTCAAAAATAGAAAATTCACTCTTTTCCAATTTTGATGGTATATTACACTATACATTTTGGACAAAAAATGCCCCCTTGAAACCATTTTGAAAAATATGCCTCTCAGACTGAACAAAGCATATTTAAAATTGAAAATTTAAAAAAAGCTCATATAGTCAAAATATTCAAATATTTCAATTTTAAAATCTAAGCGTTGGAGAATCATTTGAAATTTGATTTTTAAATCATTTTCTTCTTTCTCTCCTCCCCCTTTGCCACATGTCAATCTTAGATTCACTGCTCATTACTCTGGTGGGCCCCCTGATGACTGGGGACATGTGTCATCAAATTGCTACCTCACTATGCATAACTTTCGCACATCTTTCTATAGCGAGTTAGCCATAACCACTGATTTTGCTTTGATCCTATGGCAGAAATTTGATACAACCCTTAAGAGAACAGTGGTGGGTCCCTCACTTGCTACCTTGCTATACATAACTTTTGAGCACCTTTCTATAGCAAGTTAGTGAGTATCATCAATTTATGCTTGATCTAAAGATTTAGAATCATGACATGTTCTATGCATGGGGGTGGGTCCAAGATACTGTTGTCGCTGAGTTGGCCTAACATGCTAGCACACATATATATTATTTAATTTCCAATGACATCATTTTTCCTTGACTCTGCCATGTTTGCCATTTTCAGGCATGTCACTACCTCACTACTAGCAGGAATCACAAACTTCCCAGTAGCAACATAGTGAGCTCTGACAGAGTCAAAACTTTCAGCCTATAAATGCTAAGTAGGATGCCAATGTGTCATTTAATCTGCACAACTCATTTCTAATGAATCACTTGTTCGAGGCCCATCTCTTTTAAAATTTCCTTTACATCACAACCTTTCAACTAATCGCTACCTCGCTACTGGCAAAACACCAACTTCTTGGCTAGCAAGATAGCGACTCTCGACGGATTCATAATTCTTGTGATGGAGAACACAAAACACATTGATTGAAAATTTGTCAATCAATACTGGTGTCAGAGAAGGTGGTCATGCATATTTATGAACTTGCATGAGAATTTTTGTGATCACATTAAATTTTTTTTTTTTTTTAAGGTTGCCACTTCCTTTAAAATCTAGGCACTCGCTATGTCACTATCGGTAGGTCGCATAGATTTTTAGATAGTGACTTAGCGAGTCACCAAAGAAACCTCAATTCTGATGACACCATTTGTGAATTCCTCCTAATGTACCCTTTCTGACGTTGACAATCCTAGGAGATAGCACGTGACCCTAATGCACCCTTTTTCGGTGCCAGACTTCATTCTTCAATATCGTAACAAAGTTCTTTGATGGTCACTACATTGCTATAAGAAACAACCTTGCAACTTTTTATAGCGAGTACGCGACATCCGTTGATCCTAACATGATCCAATGGTGGGATAAGATTTTTCAAAAGGACTCAACAATGACCTCGACATAGGCAAGAAAGAATATTCAGTTTTTGTTAAGACTTTTGCACCAGAATAAGATTTAAAAGGTAGGACCTAGGGTTTTACACAATTTTTAAAAGATATCAGAAATACAAGACCAAAACCCTAAAACCCTAGAACCTAACAAAAGAACTCACATCTAATTTTTTCACCATGATTCTAAGAAAAATTAATATGTAAAAATCAGACCAACACAACCAATCATTTAATTTTCCCCTTCATATTTTTTGAAGCACTTGTGTTGAGAGAATCAAGAACAAAATCTATAGAGGGGGTATATCTTAACACATCATCTTCATATTTGATAACCATTTTGTGGGTAGGGGAGGTCTCTTTATGTTATGTAAATGGATAATTTTATCCCCATCCAAGCCAAAACATATAGGAGTCCTTTAAAATATTAATTTCTTCATGTCTTGCATCTTTTTCACTATATGGTAAGATGATTGACGATTGTATATTTATAATTGACTAAGTTTTTTTTTAATATCATCAAAAATCCTTTCTAGCATGAACATTTTTAATCAATTATATGTAAAGAAGTTAAAGTAAGTTTATCAAATAATTATTGACTTTAAAGAATATTGTGCATGTTTGAATTTAAGTATTATGTGTCTAAGCCTGTAAACACCAACATGCATGATTACTATCAAAATTCCACTAAAAATATTTATATGTAAGATCTAACAACAAAATTTAAACATGATTAAGTGCAATTGTGAATCATACAAATTAATGTGCGTAGAAGCCTACCACAATGAATTTTTTTGTAAATTCTAAAGCTACTAGAAATGCAAAAAGAAAGATAAGAAAGAAATAGAAAAGGATTACAATTTTCATATGTACCTCCTTCAAAGCATAAGACTTCTAATATTTACCTTTTTTCCTTTCACTTATCTTTGAAATGTAGGATTTTCATTTAGATGCATCCTTGGTATTTTCTCAATGCAGCACATCCTTAACTTGGTGCAATACCCAATATGGTTGGTTCTCCCATAATGTTTCAAGTGGCAATGTAGATTTATCTCAAACACTTTTCCATTGATATAGCTAACTATCTAGTTGTTTATTTCTCATAATTCTTGCAATCTAAATATATTTTTGGTTAACAAATATTTTTCTATGATTTTCATTATAGTTTCATTCATGGCATATAATCCAATTAAATTATTAGAGAATCTCATAGATGTAGAGAATTGTGAACTAGTCAAATGACATAGGGACAGGGATGCCCTGATTAGAGTTACACACACACACACACACACACACACACACACACACACACACACACACACACACACACACACACACACACACACACACACACACACACACACACACACACACACACACACACACACACACACACGCACACACACACACACATAATGAAAACAATATTTATATGAGGCTAGACAACTAGCAACCACACTGGTTTAATAATTAAAAGAAATTTTGTCATGTGCTCGACTGTGAGGCCTTCCAAGTTTTGGCCATATACAAAGGAAATTATGAAATTGGATTCCAAGCTCGCATCCTATATTTTGCTTAAATATTTCATGTTTCCTCTCATATCATACCCTTCTAGAACTAACCAAGCCTCTTATATAGCGATTTAAGCTACAAGTTAGCTAGTCAAGTGTTTAATTACATTATAGATACAACCTAGGAAGAGTAAAACAAACCAATGCTAAATGAAACATAAATAAATGTGCACTTGGAGGTAGATCCACACATGTCCGAGGAGTCAGATCCTAACTTCACAACATGACACATTAACATAAGAAACCATGGTAAAAGAAACAACATGAATCATCGAAAGAGAAAAACATGAAACAAAGGCTACAAAGAATGGTTCACAACTTGAGAAATAAAAAATGATCAAGGCTTGTACAGTTAGGAGGAGGACCAAGGGAACTATGAAATTGGACTCCAAGCTTGCATCCTATGTTTCTCTTCAATATTTCATTTTTCCTCTCGCAACATACCTCCTTCTACATCTAACCAAGCCTCTTATATAGTGAGTTGAGCTACAAGTTGGCTCTAGTCAAGAATTTACTTACATTATAGATCCAACCTAGGAAGAGTAAACCAAAACAACACCAAATGAAACATAAAGAAATGTGCACTCGAAGGTAGATCCACATATTTCTAAGGAGTCATCTCCTAACTTTGCAATACACCAAGTTAACATAAGAAACCACATCAAAAGAAATAATCCGACTCACTAGAAGAGAAACACAGGAAATAAGGGCCATAAAGAATGGTTCACAACTTGAGAAATACAAAGGATCAAGGATTTCCATGCTATATTTTCATGTAATTGTTATTTCTATCTATGGTTAATCCTAACAAGTGGTATCACAAAAAGTTTTTTTTCAATTATCCTTTGCAGGAAAGTCTCACAATTGAGTAGGAATCTCATGATTCAGTGGGAGTGATGACAGATGAGGGTAAGCTAAAGGTTGAGTAGTTTAATGGGAAGGACTTTCAGTTATGGAAAATGCAAATGGAGGACTATATTTATCAAAAAGATTTATGGAATCGATTAGAAGAAAAAACCAAGAAATAGGGAACTATGATAGAAGAAGACTGAGATATTTTAGATAGAAAGGAAATTGGAAGAATTTAATTATGCCTAGCACCATCGATGATATTTAGCATTATAAAAGTGAAGATGATGGAAGATTTGATGCAAACCCTAGTAAAATTGTATGAAAAGCCCTCCACTACAAACAAGTATTTCTAATGAAGCATTTATTTAATATGAAGATGGAAGAAGGTGGATCTTTTAGAGATCATTTAAATGAGTTTAATACTATTACTAGTCAATTATCTTCTATGAATGCCAATTTTGATGAATAAATTAAGGCTCTCTTGATTTTGTGTTTTTTTCTAGAAATATGGAATGGCTTGGTAATGGTTGTGAGTAATTATATTTCTTGATCTAATACCCTAAATTTTGATGATGTGATTGGTGTTATTCTGAGTGAAAAAACTCATAGGAAACCCTCAAGTGCATCTACATCAAGAAGTGTTTTGAATGCGCAAAGAAGAGGTAGAATGAGAAATCATGGGAAATCAAAAGGAAAGCTAAAGGAAAAGAGGTCTCAATCTAGAGGACCAATAAATTTCTAGTGTTGTAGGAAACCAAGGCATAAGAAGAAAGATTGTTCAAATCGAAAGAACAATAAAGGAGATAAACTAGAAGGGAACAAGGAGGAAAATGTGGTAAGTGATAAATCTGAAGAGGATGCTTTTCTTCTTTCTTTAGAAAGTATTGATGATTCTTGGATTTTAGATTCTGGGGCTTCATTTCATGCTACACCCCATAAAGTTTTATTTATTTAGTATGTCCAAGGGGATTTTGGGCTTGTTTATTTAGAGGAGAATATACCCTGTCAAATTGTTGGAAAGGGAAAGTTAAGATTAAGTTTCAAAATGGGAATCATTGGCTAATACATGAGGTAAAACATGTTCCAAGGCTAAGTAGGAATTTAATTTTAGTAGGGAAACTTGGTAATGAAGGCTATGTAGTTACTTTTAATGATAAAAAATGGAAGTTTTCAAAAGGTTCCCTTGTAGTAAAAAAAGGTGTGAAAGTGGACACCTTATATATTTTTATAGGTCACATTGTTCTTTCTACTTTAGTTGTTTTAGAGAAAAATGAATGTTCAAGAACAATTGTTGTAGTTGAGCAAGGAGTGTTTGAAATCTGATTGAAAAGATCATTGTTGAAGATCAAAGAGGGAGATTGTTGGAAAGAAGGAAGAGAGTGTTTTCAATCATTACTTTGTCCTTGATGTCAAACCTGCTACTTATAGGAATGACATTTGCATATATGATCTAAGTACTATCACGTAGTTGATTGATGATGAGGATTTAATCAACAAGATGTGACAATAGAACCTAAGGGAAAGGTTAAGTTATGATGTTGTAATGAAGTGCAAGGATCAGTTAAGACAATGGTTAGATGATGTATTAATAACATACTCAAAGATACAGAGGCTAGTCACACTTAGAAACATTGGAGGAAGAAGTTGTAACAAGGTTGATTTCAAAGCTTAAACTAAGATCATTAGTGGATGCCAAGCAAGTTGGTTGAAGCTGAGCAAAATTCCCAGTTGGAACCGAGTAACAAGAAATTCTAGTGTGTGTTGAGCGAAGATCAAGTGCTGAGCATCAAAAAATTCTTAGTTGATGCTGAGTGAGCTTCAAGTGTTGAGCATCAGGAAAAACATAGTTGATGTCGAGTAAAACAATATGTGTCAAGCACTAGTATCTCAATAGTGTCGAGTTGCTGCATTATTTCAAGTAATGAAGATTCACCAAATATGAGCCAACATAATCATTACATTAAATTTTGTGAATGAGTTGGAAGATAAGGATGATGAGCTGGTGGCACAGAATCATATGTAAACCTTTTTTGGGCAAATTCTAAAGGATTATTCAAGAAGTTTCCAAAGGAAACAAAATATGGGTTAGATGCAATAAATCCTACCTAATCCATGTGAATTAAAAATAAAGAATGAAAGAATTGAGTGGGAAAAGGAACTCCAAAACTTCTATTTAAGGAGTCATAGACCAAGAAGCAAATGAGTTGATACTATTACTACTGAAGAGCCAAGTCTGCAAAGTGGTTGAAAGGGTGTCAAGGGGGAGACATCTAGGAGAAGGAAGAGCACAGAGGCTCTGTTTCTACGAGTGGTAATGAAGAGATGATTGCACTAGTAAATTGAGTATTGGGACTCAAGGAGACTAAGCTTGAAAGGAGGACAAGCTATCAGAATTGTAGAGAATGAAGGCTAGGCAAGGGTATGAGTTGAGAAGTGATATGAGATCTGCAAGATAAGTTGCATGTTGTAGTCAGGTCAAGATTTTTCTAATACTCTCTAGCAATTGTATTAGACCTAAAAATTCTATGGACTTAGGTTGGCCTAACAACCATTTGTAAATTCTTTAATAGGGTGGCATTCCAAGTGAATGTTCTAAAGTCCTCTAACTAGGCCCACTTCTAACAATGTGGTTAAATCCTCTAACAAGGTCACATTTGATAGTGTGTTGTAATCCTTTGACAGGGCATCACTTTAGAAGAGTGAGAATTGAGTAGCATGTTACTGATGGTTTTTTCCAAATTGGGTTTCCACATAAATCATTGTGTTATGTGTTGATTTCTTATGTGTTATACTTACATATTGATTTACAAGAACTTGTTGATTAGATAAGTCAAATCTTGGATGAATGAATGGTCGAATGGGCTCACTATACTTAGTGAAAAGTTTGAATAGGACATTTGGATCTTGAATAACTAATTCACACCCCCCACCCCCCACCCCCCTCTCTTAGTTATTCTAAAACATTTCTAACAAGGAGAACAAACAATTGTTTTAGATTTTGATACAACACTATGGTACCACTGACTTGGGTACATGAGTGAGAAAGGTATGAAATTACTTCATTCAAAGAAAGTTTTACGAGGTCTAAAATGTGTCAATATGGATCTTGTGAAAGTTGTGTGTATGAAAAATAAAATAGAGTTTTTTGAAGAGTGGGAAGGAAAATAAAAATAAGAAATTAGAGCTTGTGCATATAGATGTATGAGGACTAGCTTAGGTATATTCCCTTGATGGTTTTCATTATTATGTTACATTTATTGATGATGCAACTAGAAAAGTATGAGTTTATTTTCTTAGACACAAATATGATATTTTTAAAATTTTCAAGAAATTAAAATGCTTAAAATGAGACTGGTAAGAGATTAAAATGTCTCAAATATGATAATGGTGGTGAGCATTATAGTCATGAATTTGAAGATAATTTCTCCACTAATGGTATTCATAGACAAAAAATTGTTCCAAGGACTCCACAAGAAAATGGTGTGGTTGAATGCATGAACATGATAATAATGGAGCATGAGGTTGCATGTTGGGTTTCCCTTAAACATGTGGATGGAGGCTATCAATACTACTATATATTTGATTAATAGAGGTCCCTCTACTCCTTTTGGATGTGATATTCTAGAGGAAGCATGGACTGGTAAGAAGGTGAGTTGTTCTTTTCTCAAAAACCTTTGGTTATGAAGCATTTTCACATATAGATTTTCAAAATAGAACCAAGATGGAAGCTAAGTCAAAGAAATGTATATTTGTTGGATATGACATTGATATTTGGTTATAGGCTTTGGGATTTTTAGAATCATAAAATTATCAAAAGTAGGGATGTAATATTCAATGAGAAAGTGTTGTACAAAGATTTGTTGCAGCAACATGAGAAAAAACAAAATGATTATTTAGTACTAAATGATACTCTAAATGAAGATGTTCTACTAGTCCCTCATGCTCTGTAACAACTACAAAAAAAATACCACACACCCTAGTGAATGTTAGATGGTCAACAAGGCTAAGTAGACCTCCAAAATGACTTTCTCCCTCTTTGTGCTCTATTTTACTAATTGATGTTGGTGAGCTAGAATGTTATAATTAAGTTGTGTAGGTGGATACATAGATTCACTAGGAGTCTACAATGAAAGAAAAAATGGACTCTTTGCTAAAAAATTAGACATGGGGTTTATGCAAGTTTCATGTGAGTAAAGGGCTTTACATAATGAATGCATTTATAGGTTGAAAGAAGAGGATAAAGGTAAGAAAATATTTAAAGCCAGGTTAGTGGTAAAAGGATTTTCATAGAAAAAAGGGCATTTCTTTTGATAAGATATTCTCTCATGTTGTTAAAATGACTTCTATGTGCACTGTTTTAAGTATTGTGGCTACTAAAGATTTACATTTGGAGCAACTTGATGTTAAAATAGCCTTTCTTCATGGTGATTTAGATGAAGAGCTATATATGACACAGCCACACGGATTTGAGGTCAAAGGTAAGGAGAACTTAGCGTGTAGATTGAAGAAAATTTTATATGGCTTGAAGCAAGCACCTCAACAATGGTATCTAAAATTTGACAGGTTTATGCATGAGCATGGATATAGTAGGTGTCATTTAGATCATTGTGTTTATTTTAAGAGGTTGGTTGATGATATCTACATTATTTTATGTTTATATGTTGATGATATGCTTGTAGCTAAGTCTAACATGGATCACATTAAGGGGTTAAAACAATAGTTAGCACATTTATTTGCTATGAAAGATTTAGGGGAAGAAAAATAAATCCTTGGTATGAAAATTTGTAGAGATAGGAAGCAAAGAAAATTGACATTATCTCAAGTTGATTATATTGAGAAGGTGTTGCAATGTTTCTTTATGAAAAATAATAAAGCTGTCAGCGCACCTTTACCTAGTCATTTGAAGTTGACTAAGGAGATGTGTCCAAAGACACAAGAAGAGGAGGATAAGATGTCCAAGGTACCTTATGCTTTAGCTATAGGAAGATTGATGTATGCTATGCTATATACAAGGCCTAATATTGTACATGCAATGGTAGTTGTTAGTAGGTATATGAGTCATCTGAGAATTGAGCATTAGATTGTAGTCAAATGGATTCTTAGATATTTGAGAGGAAAATTTAATGAGTGTTTATACTTTGAGGGCTCTACTATAGATTTACAGGGCTACGTTGACTCACATTTGGAAGGGGATATTGATACTAAGTGGAGTACTATAGGTTATGTATTTATTGTTGGTGGGGAAGCAGTGAGATGGGTTTCTTAATTATAAAAGGTAAATGCTTTATCCACTACATAGGCTAAGTATGTTGTTGCTATAGAGGCAACTAAGGAGATGATATGGATTTAGTTCTTCATGGAAGAATTGGGACACCCATAGAGGGATAATTATTTGTTTATAGATAGCCAAAGTGTCATTCATCTTGTGAAGAATTCTACTTTGTATTCAAAGACAAAACACATATAGTTGTGGTGCCATTTAATTTGGTTAGCTTTGGATTATGGATAGTTAAAGCTCAACAAGATACATATAGATGAAAATCCAATAGACATGTTTGCAAATGTAGTGACAAGGGAGAAGTTGAACTCCTCTTCAGCTTCGGGTGGTCTTTTTGACTGAACCAAATAAAAGATCAACTGAGTTTAGGGTGGTTCGATCTAGTGGGAGCCCCATGTGATAACAACATTGCTATAGGATTAGTCTCCAAGTGGGAGGTTTTTGTTTAGTGTGGAGCCTGATCAGTCCCCAAGTGGGAGATTGTTTATATGTGGTGACTAATTAGGAATGTACTATACACTTTTTATAAATTTTCAAGAATTTTGGGCCTATTTTATCAATAAATTTGGGATGACATGTTGCAATTAATTATAACCTTAAAGCAATAAAAATATTGTATAAAAAGGCTTAGGCTTAGGGATTTTTATATGGTTTGATGCAAAAATTGTTGCTTGTCTCGATATTGATCTGTAAGGGATTACAGATTGTAACCAGGTTGTAATCACTGGACCATAATAATATTGGACTCATTATTTGGTGGACATAGCCTAGGGATTTGGTGAACCACATCAAATATTGGTGTCTTCTATTCTCTTTTGTGCAATTTATTATTGTTTGATATTGGTTATATTTGCATGTAATTGTTATTTCATTCTGTGGTTAATCCTAATAGAATTGATGTACACATCAAGAACTACTCATATTCTAACCTAAATCACAAAGATCAAACTCAACTTGTGTAATCCATGAACTATCTTCAACTTGTTTGTCTTTCCACTAGACTAGGTATTCCATGCAATCTTTTCCTATAATGCCCCACCTGGAGATCCTTGGAACAAGGATTCAATTAGAGCCAAGATAATATTTTTTTTTACAAGTGTGAATGCACAAGACAACATCATATAGGGATCACAAAGATTGCAATGGAAGACTTCACCAACAATCCCAACAACCAACAGATCTCAAAATGCTACTACTAACTGACATGACCAAACTGAAGAATGAAAACCAAAGATGACATCAAAACACAAAAATCTTCGATCTGTCAAAGCATAGAAAATTAAGTAAACCTAAAGGGTACTCAAAAAACCAAATTGCATTCCCCAAAAACCAGTAGAGGCCCCTTATTTTTCACAAGAGGAAACACAATTGACATATTTTTGCATGAGGATATATGGCAAGCCACACAAGGATCTACCCAATTGTACAAGAACTTTCTTGGCCCAACAGCCAAAACACCCCAAACTGGTGTTGGGTTTCACATGAGGATGCATTATAAGCCACACGAGGAAACCCAACACACCACACAAGATTTTGCATACTCGTGCGAGAAAGTGTAATTTTACACAAGGATACAAAACAAGAAGCCAGAAAACATAAAGATAGAAAGCTAGCAAATAAATTTCCTCCATACCAGGGAGTATCAGATCCACAATCGAGGTGAAGACACTCAAACACAATAACTAAAAGATGAAAATTGCATCTAACCATCTAACATAGCAGTGAAGGGAAATGACTGAAAGCAACATTGCAAATGTACTAAAACAACAAACTAAGTGTGTGGTTCCTCCCAACCATAATAGCATCATGTGACCTTAAAGGTCCTCGCCATCCCCTGCGTGTAACATCCCAAACTTCCAACTAGATAGTCTGAGTTGTCTTATGAGGGTGCCACTACTAAAGCATATTAACAACATAAGAACATGGAATCTATCATTCTAATCCAATAGGTAATAAATAATCCAACTAAGAAATTAACATTGTCTAATCATATACTAAAACATCATATGAATAGGAAATCTAAAATGCTAACAAGTAAAGCACTAGATATTTGAACAAATCAATCCACATCATCTAATCATATGCTAAACATCATAATAGAGGAATGCATCAAATAATTAACATCATTTAAACATGATAGCCAAACATTCCAATGAAAGCATAAATCACAAGAAAGTATACTCTAAAACCTAAAGTATCAAGTGAAAACATCTAGCAACAGTCACACTAGGAAAAAAGACCATCTTTGTACACTAGTCCCTAGTAGTAGTGAAGGTAGCTACACCTCCCAACCATGTAAAACCCATAGTTCCACTCCCACCATGATGATGGAGATAATGATCCAACTAAAAACACACAAAAAGCACAACATCCATGGCTAATACTCATGCTAGATAGTAATGACAACTAAAATCGAGAACATGAGACAATGCAATTACTATAGGTCTTGGTCAAACACTCAATGAGCTACTAAGTAGGGCTTGACATCATGGAGAGTTACTTGGCATCCAAAATCCCAAGCTAGCTTTGGTAGCTCACACTTCCCAACGAAAGGAGTACATCCTAAATCTTTTTATTATCTTAAGTTTAATTACAACTCACACATTTTATTTATTTATCACTTAATTAAAACTCCTTCTAGCAACCTATGGCACAATGATCACTAGGCTACAAGATAGAAGTCCCCTCCATATGCTACCCTACCCTACCCATGCTTATGCAATGATGAGTTCCCATTGGCATGCATATTCCCAACCCAACCCCAAATGACCATAACTCCACTGAAGTACAAATGGGAGATTGAGCCTCGCAAGTCACCCAACAATGTACATGCACATACTCATGTGTGGAACACCACCATCATGAAGATCATAACATAAGGACTAGATAAGAATACAAGAAAAATATCACTCAACTGAATACAAGCTTGGGAGGAGAGATTCTACACGAATCTCAAAGACAATATAACCATACATCATAAACTTGCTCAACTAGCCTCAATCTAGGAGTATGGATTCTATATGAATCCCAATGATGCAACAAGGCCAAACATCATGAACTCACTCCACTGGCTTCAATCTAAGAGTATGGATTCTACACGAATCCTAGTGTCCACAAAATAACAAGGGTCCAAAAGAAATAATAACCTCAAGTAAACAATCACTCAACCAAACAAAAAGTCAAGAGCATGGATGTAGCATGCATACCAATGAAACATAAAGTACAAAAATGGTCTTACTAACATCCTACATATAATCTAAGTCCACAACCAACATTATGCCAAGAAAACTTGAGAAAACTAGGTGACACACAAAATGAGGTAAAAACCTCAAAACTCAAAAACTACAAAATGAAAACCCATTAAGTCTTAGGGCACAAAAGCCACAAATATCAAATAAAATCTTGGTTTGGAGTTCATATTCAAAAATGGCCAACATAATAGTGCAAAACCCGAAACCCTCATCCCAAAAAATAGGGAAATACTCATATCCACCCAACTGGGTAAAGCTAGCATACAAAAACAAAGGGGAACACTAGTTCTCAACCTCCTAACCAATGGCTACTAAAAAAAAAAGTAGAAATAGAGCCAAAGCAATAAAACAAGAGATCCCTACCACATAGCTAAAAGGGGCAAACTGAGAATTTGAACCATAAAATAAAAATTAGGCAGAAGTAGCTAAAAATTATGACAATCCAAGGTCTCCCCGAGCTGGATCCAACAAGATCTTCCTTACAAAGATCCCATGCCCATAGCTCCTACAACGAACAAAACAATAATTCCTCATCAAGAGGATTTTGGGTTTTACTCTCAAACTTTCTAATTTAAAAGTGAGAAGTGAGGAATTAAATTCCTTTTTGGATACTTATTCACTTTTTGAGTGAATAATGGATTAGGGAAAATAACTAGAAAAAATAGTTAAATACCGAATCAACCCAAATGAAAATAGTCTATTCCTAGAATTAGGAATTCATCTATGGAAAAGCTGCTAGAAATTAAAAACAATAAAAATAAATCTCGAAAACCCAAAAACTTAGAAATTTTCTTAATAACTTTCACAACAATGTGAGCCTCTAAATGCACAAACATGTTCATAGGTCTAATCACATAATGCAAATGATTTTCGGATTTAATCAAATCATTAGAAGGTTTATTAAAATAATTAAATAAGATACGTTGACCATACAGGAATGACAATGGTAAAATATGAATAGCTAAATCACTAACTCCATATGCGACTACCAGGGATATAAATCCTAGGCACTAAAACAAGTGATCAAGTGAAATTGCATATAATAACATAGTCGAAGAAATAAATACATTAAATTGCCTAATTTAACCATTTATTCAATTATACTATAATAATCTACTTACATCACTCATGTTCGCATATAGGATAATGAAGAAAGAATGAAATAAATAATCATTGCCTTAAATCCATCACATAACATAATCAGAGATATGTCCAAAAACTAGATAACTAGATATCATATAAAACATACTGTCATCTCAAAATGACATCATCATGCAAATATGATCAACTGAACAATGTAGTAGTCTAACATCTATGATACTCAAATCAAAGTATAATACCTAACCCTCAGGTCATCTCAAATGTAAAACATAACATGAGTAACAAATCTCTCAAATCAAAATATAACAAGGTAAATATCTGTAGCACATAACCAATGAATCCAACATGGACAATTCATTTCTAATTGTTTAAGCATTTAATAATGGTTGTTTAAACACCATGAAAAGGCACTTAAAACACATAAGTGAACATAGTCATAAATATGACTAACCACTGCTACAAGAACCTAGTCGAGTGTAGCAAAGTAATAGTACATAGTGCAATCTCTGCACACATCTTTGATAATCATATAAAAACATCATGATACCACATCAATCCTAGTAGCTACTAGCACAAACCTCAGTGAACCATCTAACACATCATAATCTAAAAAATCAGCCATGAGCATAATTGAAGCAATTGATATAGTAACATACATCCAATCACCTCAAGGGTGTAGACCACTCATAGTCCCAATCATGATCCATTCTCAAGGAGAGATCAACAAGTTTTCATCCATTGGGATGACTTATAGAAGACAAATTGGAGAGGCACTACATTTCCTCTTGTACTTTTTCTTATTCTACTACTCAATATTTTCTTTATGTTGTCTTTCCTCATTTAAGGATAATCTAGGTTATCTTCCATTTCCTCATCTAACTCAAAGTACTCAAAGATATCTGTAATATTAAATATAGGTGAGATGTCCATGTCTTCTAGTAGTTCCACCACTTCATAAGCATTTCCACTACCAAATTTCTTCAGAATCTTACAAGGTCCAAACTTCTTCATTTTCAGCTTACTATAGGTACCAACTAAAAATCTATATTATTCTTCAAATAAATCATCACCTCATCTCCAACCTCAAAAGATTTATGTCTCTTCCTCTTATCTTCTTGTTGTTTATATTTTAAATTGCTACCTTCCAAATTCCTTTTGACTTCATTATGCAAAGTTCTCATGAAAATTGCAAAATCCTCTACTTCTTCTTGTCTCAGTAGGAAAATATCTCAACTTTGTGGTTCCCTTAGGATGAAATCTAGTAACAATTCTAATGAAAGGGAAGAATTATTTAAGAACTCAACCCACTTCATCTATCTCTGATTCAACTTATTTTGACTTCCCAAATACTGCAAAGCTTTATGGTCAGTATACAACACAAAATCCTTAGGCATCAAATAATGTCTCCATTTCTTCAAACCTTAAATAATAGCATAAAATTCTTGATCATAAACTGGGTATTTTCTCTTAGCATTGTTCAATTTATCACTAAATAAAGCTACAAGTCTTCCTTCTTGACTCAAAACAACTCTAATTTTACTTCCACTAGCATCACATTCAACTTAAAAAACTTTATTAAAATCGGGCAAGGGAAGTGTAGACAATTATTTAATCTTTTGTTTTAATGTTTCAAAACTCTTTTTTGCTCCACGTGTCCATATGAAATCCCTTTAATCTCCCCTCATAGTTTTAGTCATGACATTACAAATAGAACTAAAACTTATAATAAAGTTTCTATAAAAACTTGTCAATCCATGAAATGATCTTACCTCTCCAACATTCTCTGGTGTAGGCCAATCAAGAATAACGCTTACCTTTTCACAATCCATCTTTAGTCCATCAATTGAAATCACAAAACTAAGGTACACAATATCTTCTTTCATGAATGAACATTTCTTCAAATTAATCGGCAAATGTTCTTCTTTTAATCTCTACAATACTTGTATGATATGTTCAAGGTGTTCTTCCTTATCTTACTGAATATCAAAATGTCATCAAGGTATACAATCACAAATTTACTCAAGAACTTCTTCAAAACTTCATTAATCAGTCTCATGAAAGTACTAGGTACATTTGTTAGATCAAAGGGCGTAACCAACCATTCATACAAACCATCATTAGTCTTAAAAGAAAATTTTCATTCATCTCCTTCTCCGATTTTAATCTGGTGGCATCCACTCTCAAATCAATATTTGTAAAGTATTTTGCTCCACTCAAACTATCCATTATGTTATTTATCCTAGGAAAAGGAAATATGTACTTTATTGTTATCTTGTTTATAGTTCTAGATGGTAAGTGCAAGAAGTTGGGTCTCACTTTTGGACCAAAAAAGTGTAAGAGTTTTTCCTATTTTTGAAATTTTTTGTCAATTGATGTCAAAATTTGAGTCATTTAGATATTGAATATAAAACAACTTCAAAAATAAAAATTGTAGTGCTCAGAATCTACTTTTAAAATATGTAATTTATTTGTAAACCCATATGATATATTTTTTTTTTGGTATGGATATTTTTAAACCACTTTTTCAAAATGCATGTTTCATGACCATACCACAATCGTGTATGGACACCATAATTTGACACAAATAAATGTATTTTTTCAAATATTTTTAAAGTAAGTTACATAACAGACCAATGATTGATGAAAATATTTTTTCTTAATTTTTTGTTGAATAATTTTATTATTATTAATTTTTAATTGGCTATAAATGTAAATTGTAAAACCTCTCATGTATAGACACCATAGTATGATCAAAATTTCATTTTTTACAATTTTTTTTTAAACTTCAAAATAATTTTATGTAGATTGCTGACATATAAATCGATTTTAGAAAAAAATAAAAATAAAAAATTCAATAAAGTTTTAGTGATCCTCGCTACTTTACATTTAAGTACCACCTTTAGTTAAAAAATAATGAAAAATAGTAAATAAAATCATAACACTATCAAATGTATATTTAATTTTAGAATAGTGAGAATTCTAATGGGTTTTTGTTTCGTGAAAAAAATTGATTGGGAAGACCCTCTTAAAATAATAACAAGGCTTGAATTTGTCATTTCAACACCTTAGCTAATTCTTGAGAGGTCAAGCATAGGCTTGGCCTCACATAGCCTATCCTGATCCAAAATCTGAGGTGGGAGAAATAGATCCTATCCCATGTTATAAGAAATAGGCGCCCATTATTTTAATTTAAAAAATAGGTGCTCATTTTGAAAAAGTAAAATTGACATTTAAAATGCATTTTGAATCCCCCCAAAAAAATATTATTTTTTAAAAGGGGAACCTATTTTTTTTTAAAAAATTGGGAACTCAAGTTTTGAAAAATGGGTTCAACTATTTTTTTAAAAATCAAAATTTTCATTTTTTTCAAAAATGGGCACCCATTTTTTGAAAATAAAAAAGCAGACACATAATTTTTAAAAAAATGGGTGCCCATTTTTTGAAATTTGGATGGAGCATCAGAGCCTAACATAGGTGGCCATTTTTTTTTAAAATGGGCACTCATTTCTAAAAGAGTATGATCTCAACTCGCAAATTTTTTTGGATTTAAGACCCAACTTCTTGCTTCTACCCTAGAATTAGTGCATATTCTCCATTCTCCATTCTTCTTAGGTGCTAACACAACTGGTACTGCACAAGGACTCAAACTTTATCTAATCAAACATTTCTCAAGAAATTTTTGTACTTGTCTATTTAGCTTAATTTGTTCATTGGGTGTTAACCTATGTGGTGTTTTATTATGCAAACTAGCTCCAGGTATCAAATCCATACAATGACATATACTTCTCATAGGAGGCAAACCATCAGGTACATTATCAGAAATAATGTCATGAAATTCTGTCAGCAAAAGTTCAACCTCAGGCGCATGCTCTAACTGATCTTGTTTCTCATTCTTTCTAGGAATCAAAGCATAAAAAACATTTTGTTCTTTCATTTCTCTTGCAAACTTATTACCCTCAACCAAGCATACTCTAACTGTAGTTCAATGACTTTCATTGGACTTTTTTACCAAAGAAAACAATATTTTTTTCTTTCCATCTACCAAAATAATATATTTATTCAATCTACCATCATGCAAAGCTTGTCTATTATACTAACAAGGTCTACCCAAAAGAATATGACAATAATACATAGGCATAATATCACACAAGAATTCATCATGATAATTTCCAATTTTGAATTTGACAAGGCGTAGTTTGTGCTCTTTCTAGATCCAAGCAACATGGTAAGGCTTATGATGTCTCAATCTCTATAATTGCAAATTTTTAACCATCTCTTCAAATGCCAAATTATCCAGACTTCCACTATCAATGATTACTTTGTAACATTTTTAAGTGATCTTACATCTAGTCTTGAACTAAATTTTCCTCAAAATAGGTTCTTCATCAGCTTCCCCACTCCAAAAGATCCATCAAATTCTCACCATTCTCAGGTTCATTAGGTGTTTCATCAATTTATTCACAAGACAAAGTATTTCTACTATTACCTCTAGTCTTCTTTCCAGAGTTAGTACATTCAAAAGCTCTATGTCCTTCTTCTCCACATTTATAACAAGTACCTTTACACCAAGATCTCTCTTCCTTCATTCCAAAATTATTGTTCCTAGAGTAACCAGTATAGCTACCTCTAGATTAATTACCTCTTTTACTAATAGGTTCATCCATCCATCCTTTATTATGTACTACATTATCTGATTTGCTACTTTCTCCATAGGTTCTACCTCTGTTTCTTTGAAATCTTCCAACACTTCCTCTCTATCTTTGATCGTGTCTTTTTGTTAATCATTCTTCAACTTTCAAATAAAATTGATATGGTTGTTCCACACTATCCATCTTAACATAGCTTATCTCATCTTGAGTTAATGTCCTTAGGCCATTTAGGTATCTAGTCACTTTCTCAACTTCATCACCTACATATCTAGATCAGATATCCAACTTATAAAATTCTTTGGTATATTATTTCACACTCATATCCTTTTATCTAAAAATTTTCATCTTTCTCAACAAATTAACCCAGTCTAGTCTTCTAGGAGAAACTTCTTCTTCATATTTTCTAGCATCTTTTTCCATGTCTTGATCTTTTCCTTTCCTCTCTTCTGTTTCTCAGTTTGCAAATGATCCCACCAAAGAGATGCATGACCCTTCAACTTTGTGACTGCTATTTTAACCTTCTTGTTATCAGGAGTACCTTCATGCTCAAAATATTTATCTATCTCAGAGATCCAATCCAAAACTACATCAATCTAATGTCTTCAATAATAGCAAGAAACTTCAACAATGGGTCTAGAGTTAGCCCTAAACAAAACTCTCAAAAGTCTTTCCTCATCTTGTTTAATTTTAGGTTCAAGATTTGAATTAGGTGTTGCCTCTTCCTCATTACTAACACCTTCAAGATGTACACCTCTTCTTTGGGTTATTTCTATAGCTTCAAGCCTAGTTGCAATCTGTCTCAACATATCCATTATAAAAATATCAATATTTCCTTTACCACTAACCATCTTAAAAATAGTTCCTACAAGATTGTAACCTTCTGCAACTTATAGGTCAAATTTTTGATCTGCTACCCTACAAATAATCCAATAACCTTCTCCATGATCTAATCCACAAGAAAGAACTCTACTCTGATACCACCTAACATAGGGATAGGGATGCCCTACTTAGAGTTATACATCAAAGCAATATATATATATATATATATATATATATATATATATATATATATATATATATATATATATATATATATATATATATATATATATATGTATATATGTATGTATATATATATATATATATATATATATATATGTATGTATATATATATATATATGTATGTATATATATATATGTATGTATGTATATATATATATGTATATGTATATATATATGTCTATATATATATATGTATGTGTATATATATATGTATATGTATATGTATATATATATATGTATATGTATATATATATATATGTATATGTATATATATATGTATATATATATATGTATATGTATATATATATGTATATATATATGTGTGTATATATATATATGTATATATATATGTATATATATATATATGTATGTATATATATGTATATATATATGTATATATATATATATATATGTATATATATATGAAAAAAGATTTAAATGAGGTGAGGCAACTGGCAATCACACTGGTGTAGTAATTAAAAGAAATTTGTCAACATGCTTGGCTATGAGGTCTTCCAAGTTTTGGCCATATACATAGGAAATTATGAAATCAGAGTCCAAGCTCACATCCTATCTTTTTCTTCAATATTTCATGTTTCCTCTCACATCATACCCCCTTGTACATCTAACCAAGGCTCTTACATAGCCAACTAAGCCACAAGTCAGTTAGTCAAGCATTTAATTACATTATATATCCAACCTAGGAAGAGTAAACCAAAACCAATGCCAAATGAAACATAAAGAAATGCACACTCGGAGGCAGATCCACACGTGTCTGAGGAGTCAGCTCCTAACTTTGCAACACACTACTTTAAGATAAGAAATCATGCCAAAAGAAACAACACACCTCGCTAGAAGAGAAACATAGGAAACATGGACCGCAAAGAATGGTTGACAACTCAAGAAATACAAATGATCAAGGCTTGAGAACTTAGGAGGAGGATCAAGAATAGGTCATCGTCATCATGTTAACTATGCATAACATGAAACCAACAACAATGGCTACCTCATGAACAATAGACTGGTACATAAAACAAGAGATATTTTTGGTTGATGCAAGATTTCTGTAAGACCCAAGATGCTCATGCATCACCAATTGAGACAAAAATCAAACAATTGACATAGCATTGGAAATTTTTTAAAAGTTAAGAATGAAACTATTGGTATTCAACATTGTATGAAAAAAAATCACACAACACAAAAACTACTCACAAGAACTGTGTCACTCTGCAACCCTAGTTTAAAATTGTCAAGATGTTCTGTGACAATTTTTTTGTGATGTTAACGATAAAATTCAAGTTATTAATACGGTAAAATGAAATAGTTCAATTTCAACTATAACAATGATTGTAGAACAATTAAATAAATATGTTTTAATTGCATCTATGATACTCCCAATCTAAGAATTAAATATAATAGATGTAAAAAAAATCTAAAGAAAAAAAATAACTACTAGATGTAACAACATGAAAAAATGAATTTTAGTGAGATCTATAAGACCATTAATCTAATAGTTAAAAATAATAATATAAAAACAATCTAAATTTTTAAGTTGATAGACTTGATAAAATTTATGTGGGAGCTTTGCTCCCCAATTTTGAATTTATGAAGGAAAAGTTGCAAGACTAATTAGATTTTTAATTTCTTATTAGAAGACTAATTGTTGCCAAATGTGCAACTGCTAGTTTATTATATATAACAAATAAATAAATGAATTATAATGACATCCACACACAAAACCTCAATCTAAAGAGTAAGAGAAAGAAGCTAAGGAAAGACAAAATGGAGGGAATAACTAGACACATAGTCAAGACATAAGAATATTAATGAGAAGCCATTGAAAGACATTTAAAGCTCTTACAAAACTTTATTAAGCCAAGAGGCTTCTACAATGGGAGCAGATTTTGTTGTAAACAATCTAGCATTTAAAAAAAAATTGATAGGTAGCTACCATGATTTTACAAGCGCATGCCGATGAATAGTTACAAATACATTTGAATTACAATAATATATTATGAAAATCAAACAATTGGTATAACTGATCATCACTCTAACATTTATACACTTGGCTCCATTTGCTCATTATTGCATTCATCTATTATAAGACAGAATCATGAATTATTTTTTAAAATAACATATTAATAATGATAATGGTAGAAATAAAGAGATCGATGAAAATCAATGGACATAACTAACATTGTTATATTCATGCAAACATTTGAGGACATATTATAATTATATGAGGGGCCTTCTCCATACGAAGTGAAGCGAAGAATTTCTAGGATAGCATTATGCTATAGAGTTGGAGTGGGGCAGATAAATGGATTACTTGACCTGCCAACTATTCAATGGAAGAGAAGAAGAATAACGTTAAAAGGAGAATGGTAGTGAACTGACTAATGCTTGAAGCTTCTGTATATATGAAGTTCTCCATCGACATTTGGCATTTCTCAGCTTTTGGCATCAAGTTTTTCATATAGGTTTGTTCTTTGCTTCATTGTTATTTGCTTTATTGCTATTATTTTTTATTTAAATAACAAATTAGAGGTTTTACATTGAAATTTTTGTATAGATTTAATAAGATAATTATTTGTTTAATTTTTCCTAATGTAGTTTGCAAAAAGTGTATTCCATTGTGCATAATCTTACTATATTTTCTTCCATATGCATGGCAGTGTAGAAGAGAGCTGGTACTAAATCACTAATCATCATAAGCAACAGGAGAAGAATGTGTTTATTGGTATGGTATACATTCAATGATATTTCCATTTTTTTTTGAATAAATTGTTGTTATTTTATTGAAATTTATGTTGTTACAAATTTTAAAACAAAATGAAAGTGTAGATAATTTAAAAATGTAATTTTTTTAATAATTTTGATAGTTGTGACAAAGTAACCGCACATAGTTCAAGTATGGAATATAGACTCTAAATAAAAAATATAGTTGTAAATGGGAAATAATTTGTTTCCAAAATGTATATCTGGTATGTTTTAGTCATAGAATATTTGTAGGAGATATCATATATTAGTTTTCATCCTTATACTCTTGATTTATCAAAGTTGTCACATTGTGTATTAGTTGGCCTCTAAATTTTTCCATTTTAAAATAATGTTTCTCTTCCTCATTTTATAAGTTGACTCAACACTTATTTTGTTCCAATGGTTCTTACTAACCATTTGAATGTATTGAAATAATACCCATTATGTATGCACAACTTACGAAATTGTTCTATTATTTGTTTTCATTGAAACTAGATTTGTGATTCTTTTTAATGTCTTTTCAAATATCACATAGAAAGGCTTTAAATCCTTAAAAAAATGATTTTCATTTAAATTTAGAAAGTATGAATGTTTAATAATTAATTTATTAATAAATTATTAAAATTATTAAAATAACAAGTAATTTTAAGTTTTGAAGTCTATATTTTTAACTAGAATGAAAATAGAAGTTTCATTTTTTAAGAGCCTTATGAGGACTTTTTAAATCAAATTAGAATATTTGATTTTAAATATATCACATCCACTTAATTATAAATTTTAATTTTAATAAATGATTTTAAAAGGGAACACAACCACCACCACTTAACTAATATACTAAGTGTTGAACCCTAAAATAATTTATATTTTTAAAATCTATTTTCATAAAATATTTAATTGATTGTTGAATATTTAATTATTTTCCTTTTAAAAGGTTCTTCCTAGATGAATGTTTGTGAAGTTTTTTGTTGAGAACACATTTAAAACTTTACATTTTTTAATTTTTTAGTTTTTAAAGAGGACTTTCATATATTATGTAAGTTATATTATTAAACTATTTGGTTGAAAGGAATTGTAGCTAGACAATTAGAAATATTTGTTATTGAATCTAATTATTTAGTTATAATATAGTTATTTACAATTAAATTGTGTTGTGCTTTACGAAAATTTATTTATAGATTACATTTTTTTGTTAAATATTATTTTTTGGTTTATTATTCACAATTTGGTTTTTACAAAGTCTATGAAATAATACTTTATATGTAATGATTTTTTTTCATTTGTGATTATACATAAGATAAATTATAATGGAGGTTTACATTGGAATGAGAGTTGAAGCTTCATGTGACAAGGATGATTTTCAAGGCGCATGGTTTGAAGCAACCATAGTAGGGAGGGTTCAAAATAGTGAAAAGCCCAAGTATTTTGTTTGTTACCATCACTTCATCAATAATGAATGGGATAGGGAACCACTCATAGAATATTTTTTCATACAATATCTGAGACCAATTCCACCACCAAGCAACTTGCCTAATTCTATACCAATATGATATTGTGTTGAAGTGTTCGATAATGATGGTTGGCGGTGGGGGGTGATATTTGATACATTTGATTCACCTCTTAGTCAAAAGAAAAATTTTGAAGTGTATTTTCCTCATACATCTACACTTCAACCATATTCACATGAATAGCTACATCTTGCAAAGGAATGGTTCATGGGACGATGGGTCCAACCAATGTGGCATTCTATATTTTGGTGTTACTTTTGGATTTGACATGTAGTACATGTCATAGTAGTCTCACTTTTTGGTCTAAAATACACTACATGTGATAGTAGTGTTAAATTTTGGTTTGTCATAGTAGCTTGATGCATCTTATTGTGATGCTCTACTCATTATTAAAATTCAAAAATGAAAATTTTGAATTATACTAGATATTGCCTTATTAAGTGCATTTTAATTAATAAAAAAGAGTACATTTATTAAAACATCTTTTATCTTCAATCATCAAAGAAAATTTTGAATTTACATTTTACTATTAATTTTTTAAATCAAAGATTAGAATATTATATAAATAATATTAAGAAAATATAAGCCTTTTGTTAAGAAAAATTTAATGCATAAATCCACGTCAATGGGAAAGAGTCAAAGAAATCTTCTTCTCTTTCAAATACCATTTTATTGCTAATATGCATAGCTAAATTCTTGTCATTTTGATACTAATCATTTTTCTTCCTTATATTATAGATATCACAAAAAATTAACTATGGATGCTCAACAAAATAATTCTGAAAATGCTGTCATAAGCCCACTTCTTCTAGATGACTCAATGCAATCAAATCAAATTGTTCAAACTTATTTGGATAGATTGGGAACAATCATTTCCAAGCCTTGTAAAAAAATAACAGATGAAATTCATACTATGAACTTTCATGTTTGAGGTGTCCAAGATTCTCAAATCTTATAGAAGGGACAATATACAAAGGAAATTCATGAGGCATGGAAGAAATCATTTGTGTTCTTTGAATTTATGAAAGACTTTCACTATGATGAAGAGCACATGATGACGAAAACAACATTTTCCTCATTAGTGAATTCCATATGTTTTTGCATCACTATAATGAAATCTAGGTGTCGTATTATTTGACATTGTCATTTTTTAATAAATTTGTTTGTTCAACTTATCAATTTTGATGAACGCATGTTATTTTTCCTTTGTCTTAAATAAATTAAGTATTATACATATAAAAGTATTTGGTATTTAGTATATTTGTAGATCTTCTTCTCTTATCCACACAAAAAGTTCCTTTTATGTGTATTTGTGAATTGTTGAACTATTAATTAAAAATGAATAAATATCTATCTTATCTACAACACAATGCCACCAAATTTATGGGATATTTTAAACCAAATTTATAAAACATAGTTTACTAGATCTACTAATTATTTTTTATTTTCTTTAATGTTTGGTTACAAATTTATTTCATAGAAATAAATCAATCAACTATGAATTTCTAATTACATAAATTTGATGTGTAAGTACGAAAGCAATTGTACTTCTCACATCAACAATATCCATCATCTTACTTTGAAGATCAATTTTGGGCATAAAGTACATAATGTGAAAGGAAGTTTTGAGAAAATGACTTGTGCCAATGATAATTTGGCTCCAAAGAGTATCAATACCAGGAAAAAAAAGCTTGGAGAGAGGAAGAAATCATGGTAGGGGAAAGACACAGGAGGGAACCTAAGGACAAAGCCTAGAAGTGGCACAGATGCTCCAAGGTGTGGAGCATTTTGAAAAAAGAAAAAGTCACAAATTTCATTAAAGAGCTCCATAGATAGAAACCCTCTATTACAAAAAACATGGTTAAGAGCTAGAATGAGGGGATTATTAATATTGATGGGTTGGACTTCACAGTAATGGAGGATGTCATCTCGACGATGACTGGTATTCCCATAATGGGGAAGAAGTTCTATAGAGATAGAAAGATTTATGGGCAGGATTTGGTTGAATTCATCAAGGATTTGGAGGAAAAGAAGGCTTTGGTGAAGAGAGGTACTTACTATCTACCAAGCACCATTAAGCCACTGTGAAGATTTGCACTGAAGGTTATTATCAAGTACATTTCCCTCAACATGAGGTTCAACCACCTATGTACCCACTATTTCATGCTTCTCAACCATTTTAGGTATGGGTGTATATTTCTATCCCTTTTTACCTTTACTCGTCTATTAATAAAAATATTAATGACTATAAGGATAAGCACTCTAGTAACCTAGCCTTCCATGAGGGGCTATTGCTATTAATCTAAACAATTATTAAGGCTAGGTCTATGGGGAAACAAATTAAGAGTACGAAGGAGGGCAAGAAGGGAAGAGTGGATTGGAATGGGTTAGGAGAGGACTATACACCTTCTAATACTAAGGACAGCTAAGAGATGCACTCAGAATTGGAGGAGGAAGCTTCCCCATAGTATGATATTGGTAAAAAACTATTAGAACAAAAAGAAAGGAGAAAAAATATTAACCGAACCTAAACAAGGGTTTGACATCTCCTTAGATAGGGACTATAATGAAAAGGCAGAGGGCATGGACAAGGAGGGCAACAATGTTGAAGGGGAATAAGAGACCTATCTCAAAGAAGGGGAGGGCTCTAGGAGGCAGGGTGATAGGAGAAGCATTACCATTAAAATTTTAGCCAACAAAGAGGAGGATTGTAAGGTCCAGACCTTTAGGGGTGGGAAAAGAGGAAAAGTCACAAAATCCAGGAAGGATAAATAGGGGGTGGGGAAGGAAAGTGTTGAGGGAGATATTGATTAGAATGATAGGGATGAGCACAAGTAGGAGTATGAGGAATTCAGATCTAGCCAATACAAATGTAGGATCACAGGAAAAGACAAGAATGTGGTATAGAGGAATCTTGATACTATTCCTACTAGGATGGGGATTAATAGAGAATTGATCAAAACTTTGGTCAAGGAGAATAAAGAGGGCAAAATCCAAATAGAAGAGTTGATTGACCTAACCCTTGTGATTTTCAATGACACCACTAAGGAAAATCCTCAAATGGATGTTCTTAACAATGCTAAAAATAGCATGGTGGATAGCTATCACACCGACAAATGGATTTTCCTTGAAATCTAGGAGCTCAAATACAGAGTGAGTAGTTTGGAGAGGGAGAATTATAGCTTGCAAAATAGGTAAATAGAGGAAGAAAAGTACATGGATAATAGAGTGGAGGAAGTAAAGAGCAGGGTCCACACCATGGAGAGCTCAATGCATAATAATGCTAAGCAAAGCCACAACATTCTCAAAGAGGCTAATGAGAACATAAAGGTGCTCATTAACAAAGTGGAAGAACATAGGGCTAGCAAGGAGGAGGATCTTCCTCCCACTAGCGCCAAGGGTGGGTCTCCATAGTATAGTTTGACAAAGAGAACTAGATCTAGCACAAAGAAGAAGGATATCCAAGAACCTAACAAAGATCTGTCTGACATGAAGGAGGTGGCTAGTAGAATTTCAAAGCTAGAAATTGTTGGAAATAAAAGACCACCAATATAACTAAGAGGGGGGGGGGGGGTGGGGGTTGAATCAGTTATATTTTAATCTTGAGAAATTCTTAAATATTCAACCAAGTAAACAAGAATCATAAAGAAATGTGCATACATAATAACACCAGATATGTTGACTAGGGAAACCCTTGATCAAAGGGAAAACCCCAGTGGGAATGATGCCCACAAATTAATGTACTAATCTAAATATTCCTTGTTAGAGGATGGACCTTGTTAGGAGTTTGTGACAACACTTAGTACAAAGAGTCCCTATTAGGAGACTTTGAATCCCTATTAGGAGATTCCAATCCTATTAGGAGTTGTAGAAGGCAACTAAACCCACTATCCAAATAGCTTCAAGATCAAATCAAAAAACCCACTTTCCAATTGATCTCTATACTATTCCTTTTAGAATAATAGATGTGTGATAATCTTTCACTTCTTCCTTTGTCCAGTGCATTGGACTTCTTCACCTTCAGATCATGCAATCATATCTAGAACTCTGAACTCATCAACAGTAACTCTTGAGGTCACGCATTAGCAGATTACTTTGCTCCTCTACTTTTCAATTCACAATTCTTCTCTACTTCTTGATCTCCAATGATGATGTCTAAAACTCAAAAAATATCTTTCCTTTATACCAAACTCAATATTAATTCCTTGAGTCAGCTCCATACTTTATTGTAAGTTAATTAAATGAAATACATATTTAATTAATGTTGTCAGCTCACAGTTATACACAATCTTTCACACGTGTGACTTTCATACTTGTGCACTTTCTAACATCATCAATGGTTAGTGTACTACCTCTAGTTAACTATGCAACCCTTCATTCCAAATACAATGTGCTATATCGATCATTTAATAGAAATTATTTTTCCAATTCTCTGTTTTCCTATGGTTCTCTATAAATCATTAATAACTTTTGTACATTGTTGATTCAAGTTCTGCGCACTTGCCCATATGTCTCATACATGTTGTAGTATATGTTGGTAATTGTGCATGATAGCAGATACACAATGTATTGTCCTTAATACAAAAATCATTGTCTGCTACTCTACCAATTTTTTACTAACTTATTACTATGTTGTCATCAATGACAAACACAATTATACATCATATCAATGTTCTACAATACTCCCCCATAGCATTAGCATACATGCTAACAATCTCCCCCTTTGGCATTTATGGAAACATAGATGAAAAACGTCTAGTTCCAAGAATACCAATGAGTTTCTTCATCACTCAAATCTTCATGCAAATCTCTTATTACAACACTTCTCCCCTATAGTACAAACTTCTCTAATTTTTTTCATGTCACTCTCTCCCCCATTGATACCTATTTCAAAAATTATACAAAAAATTGGACATGCAACAATCTATCAACATGACCAGAAGTTGGTCTATTTCTTTGCAACTTTTGCATATAGTTCTATAAATAACACAAGTGTATAAAGAAATGGTTGCATACCAATTACCTATTTCTAAGAGTCCTTGACTAACTCTATTGATCATAGATACTCCCCCATTGAGGAAGCATTAGCATATAGTCCAGTCTAATAATGGTGCTATATACCTTAGACTGAAGCATTTTTTGCATCTTCTATTCTGAGCTAGGTAGGGGCATAACCCCAAGCATACCGCATAGGTACTCAAATGTATCCTTTGGCAAGGCCTTTGTGAAAATGTCTACAATTTGTTCCTTAGTATTAATGTACTCTAGTTTGATTTCTTTATCAGCTACTTTCTCTCTCAACACGTGATATTTTATGGCAATGTGTTTAGTCTTAGAATGCAAAACAAGAGTCTAAAACATGTTAACAGTACTTGTGCTATCATAGTAAATGATAATAGGTTCTATGAATGTAATTCCAATATCCTTCATCATCTACTTCATCAATATGACTTGATTATAGTTGTTTGTTGCCACAACATACTTTGCCTCTGCAGTACTTTGTGAGGTACAATTTTGCTTCTTGCTGAGCCAGGAAACTAGTCTTCCTCCAAGGAAAAATGCTCCTCCAATCAGCATTTGTATAAGTACAAAGGATAAAGTCATTGCTTTTATCATACAAAATGCTATAGTCTAATGTTCCTTTCAAATATCTGAATATCCTTTTTATTGTTCCATAGTGATATTCTTTAGGATCAACTTAAAATCTGGCCACAATTCTAACTGCATTGGCTATATCTGGTCTGTTATGAGTTAGATATTGTAATCCTCCAATCATAGATATGTACTTCTTTTGTTCAACAGTAGGTGTCTCATCCTTGCTTGATAACTTGTGACCGATTACCATAAAAGTTCCAACAGATTTATAATTTTCTAGACCAAATCTTTTTAGCAAATCTTTTAAGTACCTGGTCTGAGAGATAAAGATGCCTTCTTTTTTTGAAAAATTTGTGATCCTAAGAAGAATTTCATTTCCCCTATCATGCTCATCTCAAACTCATTCTTCATGTCTTTTGAGAATTTTTTGTTGGCTTCATCATTTCCACCAAAAATAATGTCATCAACAAATACAATGATTATTAGCAAATCATCCCCTATTTTCTTCAAGTACAAGTTACTATCTATTGTTCCTTTAGCAAATCCAAGCTTTGCTAATTATTTGTCCAACCTTGCATACCATGTTCTTGGTGCTTGCTTTAATCCATACAATGCTTTCTTTAATTTGCAAACCATATCCTTCTCTTTTTTTAAAGGAAAACCCTCTAGTTGTTCAATGTAAACTTCTTCTTCAAGTTCTCCATTCAAGAAGGTTGATTTAGCATCCATCTGATATATCTTAAAAATCTTGTTTGCTGCATATGCTAGGAACATTCTAACTGCTTCCATCCTTGCTGCAAGTGCATATGTTTCCTCATAATCAATCCCTTCTTGTTGAGAATACCCTTTGCATACAAGTCTTGCTTTATTCCTTATTACTTCTCCGTGTTCATTCATTTTATTTTTGAATACCCATTTTGTGCCAATCACATTTTTTTCCTTAGGTTTAGGAACTAATTCCCATGTGTCATTTTTAATTATCTGCTGAATTTCTTCCTCCATTGCTCTTATCCAATGATCATCTTTGATTGCTTCATTTGTGCTTCTTGGTTCTACTTGAGATATCAGACATAGTTCTTCATTAATTCTACTCTTTTTCATTACTCATTTTTCTTTACTTCTTATTATCTGGTCAGTAGGATGATGTCTTATCATGTTCCTCTTTGGAATAGGAGATGTTGCTTCAACTCTTATTTGAGGCGTTGTGCTCTGTTCTTCTCTTATATCTTCAATTTGCACATTATTTTGCAAGTCATTGTTAGTCTTGAGAAATAATTCATTACTTCTATTAGTCATTCTAGGGTAATCATCTCCATCTGTAAGCTTTACTTTTTAATGAATAGCCAAGAAACATACCTTCATCACTCCTTGGATCAAACTTACCGATATCATCATCTCTTTTAATGTAACATTTGCTTCCAAATATCCTGAAGTGCTCGATTGATGGTGAGTAACCAAACCATAATTCATAAGGTGCTTTGTTCATACCTTTCCTAATCTATACTTTGTTTAGTGTATATATTGCTATATTAATTGCTTCTCTCAAGAAGGTCTTTGGTACATCATTCTCAAACAACATAACCCTTGTTTCTTTAGCCACTAATTTGTTTCTTCTTTTAGCAATCCTATTCTACTCAGGTGTATGGGGTGAAGATAGTTGTCTCCTGATGCCATGCTCTTCACAATAGATATTGAATTCTCTAGAGGTGAATTCTCCTCCTCTATCTAACCTTAAGCTCTTGATTTTGAATCTAGATTCATTCTCAACTTTATTCTTAAATATCTTGAATTTCTCAAATGCTTCTAATTTTTCTTTAAGAAAAGCTACCCACATCATTCTAGTGAAGTCATCAACAACAATCATAAAGTACCTTTCTCCATAGCTCTTGTTCTTGCAAGACCACTCAAATATGTATGAATCAGTTCCAGCTTTTGTGTAGTAAAAAATTTCTTGCTAGACTCTCTTCTACTTAGCCAAAATACATTCCTTATAAATAGTATCAATGGGCTTAGTGATCTTAGGTAAATCTCTTACAGAAAGTGTATTACTGGCCTTCACAATGTTATCAAAGTTAATGTGACAAAATCTTCTATGCCATAGCCAACTGTTATCAATCTTAGATACCAAACATGTTATTTCAGTGGAGTTTAACTAAAATACATTATCTCTGGTTCTTGTGCCAGTACCAAGAAGTTTTCCTTCCTTGTTTTTGATAATGCATTTGTTATTACCAAATTGTAATTGCTAACCTTTGTCCATAAGTTGTCCAACACTCAATAGGTTATGCTTCAGTCCATCAACAAAGTAAACATAATCAATGTATGTTTTACCATCAAGTGTGATAGATCCAATTTCTATAATATGACAGGCTACATTGTTTCCTACTCTGACAATTCCTCCATCATGGCTTCTGAATTTTACAAACTTGCTCATATCACTAGTCATGTGATGTGAACAACCATTATCAATGATCCAATATTTTTTTCAACTTGTGAGATCAGTACACTTTCTTCTCTAATTTCTTTGTTAAGATCATCCTCCTTTATAGCTACGAATCCTAATTTGTCTTCACTCATGTTTTGATCAAATTCTTCTTCTTCTTCTTCTTCATTAGCATAAAAACAATTTCTAGGTCTTCTAGACTTGAACCTTACCTTATATTTTCTTTCTCTTTTAGGACACTTAGATGCATAATGACCATATTCATTACATGTCCAACATTTTAAGATATTCTTACCATCTTTTTCTCTTTCCACAAGAAGAGCTACTCCCTCTTGGATCTTTTCTTCAATGGACTTGTTGTTGTTGGCAATGTCTCCCTGCACTTTTGTACTCCTTACTAAACTAGGTTTTATATTTAGTGCACTAAATGCTATCTCAACTTTTGCCAATTCTCCAAACTATTTCAGATCAAATTTTGTAGCTTCCAATCTACCAAGCAATATCTCTTTGGTGAAATTAGTAGTACAAGGTATCATCAACTAAATCATTTGTGCTACTGTCTTGAAAGGTGGTGTCAGACTTCTCAAAATCTTCCATATCACTTCATCATCAAATTTCTTTCCATCATGATATGTAATTCCTACAACAATTTCATATATTCTCCCAACATAGCTTCTTACAGATTCATCTTCCATCATTTTAGCATCTTGGAAAGTGTAATACAAGTTTTGCAATCTAACTCTTTTTGCATGTGTATCACCCTCATAATTAGCCTCTAAATTTTTCCAAATTACATGAGATGTTTTGAGTAGTTTTACCATACTATACTCACTTTCAGGTAATGCTAACAATATTGCTTCTCTTGCCCTTATGTTGCACATAAAGACCTCTCTATGTTCCTCGATATAGGTTTCAAGATTGTCTTCTTCTACAATATTTTTAAATGTCTTGGTTACAAGCCAATATCCAAGACCCATGCACAAGAGATGAGTCTTCATTTTATCCTTCCAGCTATCATAGTTTTTTCCTTCAAATCTAGGACTTTCCTTTCTGAACAGATTCGCCATGGATCTCCCAAAGTTGTTAAACTTCCCTTCAAGGACCTGAAGCTCTGATACCAATTGTTAGAAATAGTAGACCACCAATATAACTAAGGAGGGGGGGGGGATCAATCATATTTTAATCTTGAGAAATTCTTAACTATTCAACCAAGTAAACAACAATCATAAAGAAATGTGCATACACAATAACACTAGATATGTTGACTAGGGAAACCCTTGATCAGAGGGAAAACCCCAGTGGGAATGATGTCCACAAAATGATGTACTAATCTGAATATTCCTTGTTAGAGGATGGACCCTGTTAGGAGTCTATTACAACTCTTATACAAAGAGTCCCTATTAGGAGACTTTGAATCCCTTCAAGGAGATTCCAACCCTATTAGGAGTTGTAGAAGGTAGTTGAACCCACTATACAAATAGTTTCAGGATTCGATCAACAAACCCACTATCCAATTGATCTCAGTACTATTCCTTTAAAAATAATAAATGTGTGATCATCTTCCACTTCTTCCTTTGTCCAGTACATTGGACTTCTTCACCTTTAGATCATGCAATTAGATCTGGAACTCTGAACTCATCAATAGTAACCCTTGAGGTCACACATTAGCAGATTACTCTGCTCCCCTACTTCGCAATTCATAATTCTTCTCTACTTCTTGATCTACAATGATGATATCTAAAACTTGAAAAATATATTTTTCTTTATACCAAACTCAATATTAATTCCTTGAGTCAGCTCTATACTTTATTTTAAGTTAATTAAATGAAATGCATATTTAATTGATGCTATCAGCTTACAATTATACATAATCTTTCACATGTGCAAATTTTGTACCTGCACACTTGTTGACATCATTAGTGGTTAGTGTACTACCTCTAGTTAATTTCACAACCCTTCATTCCAAATACAATGTGCTATGTTGATCATATAATAGAAATTGTTTTCCCAATGCTCTGTTTCCCTATGGTTCTTTGTAAATCATTAATAACTTTCGTACACTGTCAATTCAGGTTCTACACACTTGCCCATATGTCTCATACATGATGTAGTATATGCTGGTAATTGTGCATGAGCAGATATGCAATGTATTTTCCTTAATACAAAAATCACAGTCTACTACTCTACCAAATTTTTACTAACTTATTCATATTTTGTCATCAATGATAAACATAATTATACATCATATCAATGTTCTTCAATACTCCCCCATAGCATTAGCATACATGCTAATAGAAATTTGTGTTGTGAAAATACTCAAACAAATCACCTGAGTCACCTTCCTAGGTTTTTAGCCGCTCTTAGTATTTTGTCCTATTCCCCTGGTTTTATCAAGTTTCTTTCTCTTATATGTAGGGGTTGTTTCAGTAGGTTTCTTTTAGCTAAATTGATACTTTAAGCATACTTTTTGTGTTTTCCTTTTGTGGTGTTAGGATTTCAGAGCCCCATTTTAACCCTTTTTCCTTAATCAAAAACTATGAATTTCCAATCAGATCAAGAAAGAAGATAATATCAAATGGAGCAACGAAGAGCATACTAGAGAGAATACCAAACAGAGTATCGCAAAAAATGATAGGAACAAATGAAAGAAGCTAAAAGAGAAGAATAAAGAAGAAGGAACAATGAAGTCTGACGACTAAATTATGCTAGAAGAAGGGCAGAATTATCATTACAAGAATACAAATTGAAAAATAGGGATAGAAATAGTCATCAACAAACATTTGATGAAGTATCTCATTTTGAAACACAAGGGGGACATGAAGTTGATTTTGAATCAAGTGACTGGTACAATCAACCATTGCCTGCATTTGTGGAAATGAGTCGCCAAATGAAAATTCAAGAACAATAGAGCGTGTTCCTGAAACACCTCATCTTACAAGCCAAAACAGGATAAATTTAGGTGGACAAGGCAATAGAGAAAATATATAAAACCCAACTGCATTTCTTCAGGATAATTTCTATAGATTCCAAATGTAGTTTCAATAATAATTGGATAGCTTGAGAATGCTACACATGCGTTACATTTATTAGGAATGTTATCTATGAATGGAAGTGTTTCATATGTCAGAAGGTCTAGTATGCAATAGATGTCAACAAGAAAAGGGAAACAATGTATTTTTTTCCTTTAAATAATATGGATCTAGGGCGACAACCTGAGGAGCTTGCAAACTTGACCCAAGTTGAGGAAATGCTGATTGTATGTGTTAATCCCATACTTCAAGTAACACTTGCAACAAGTGGTCAATATAAATATAAAGGGCATACAATAAGTTTTCCACAAAATATAGAACATGTTTCCAATATATTTCCACACACAATAGATAATTTGGCAATTATTATTTTTAGACAAAGAGATCAACATGGAACACACTATAACTTTACTATGAATAGGGATCATGTCTAAACAAAACTCAAATACAAAGTAGAGCATGATAAATTTTATTCAGATGTCCAAATTAATGAAAATGCCCTCAATGATCTACATAGAAATGCTAGATTAAAGACAGTCAATATGGAATTTGATGCAAATACAAATGAGATTAATATTTGTTGGTCTAGTCATAGAGTTAGATGAAGGAAACATAATAGAGCATACAACATCAATGGATTCAAGACTACCTAATCCCCAAAAAGAAATGGAACTTACTCGTGCATGGGTCAATAACCTTGATGTGAATCCAACATCATTGATAGATTGACCAAATATAGGTGTATCTCCCATTAATGAATATGTCGCATTAGGATTACTTGATATGACATTTCCAACATCATTTCCTGATGGAAGATGTGATTGGCTAGAGCCACAGTTGTGGCAGGTTTATCTTCATGAATTTGTGAAACATCTGATGCGTTATAGGGATCATCATTTTGGCAAACATCCAAGATTTAGATATTTTGTGTTGAACATGATAATGAGACATTATGGACAAAAATCATCCTCAGTGTTTGTAAAAAGAAGCTTTAAAGACATGCCCATTACCATCCATGAGTTGTGGTAACAAATAGAAAACACACCCCACTCCAGTCTGGCAAATAAATTGATGTGGTTTGGGACATCATTAAGGGGAACACGGTCTTATTGGACTAAATCTTGTGCAGAATTGACATATTTTCTTTATCAAATTGGTACTCCTACAATATTTTTCACATTAAGTGCAGGAGATATGTATTGACCTAATTTGCATGCACTTATGCCAAGAACAATGCCAACTAATCCACGAGAAGCTCAAAATTGGAGAAGACAAAATATTATTGACTATCCTCACATAGTGACACACTATATGCACTTAAGACACTCAATGTTTAGAAAAGAGATTCTAGAAAAGGGAATGAATGTCAAGGACTTTTGGGGTAGATATGAATGGCAACATAGGGGGTCCCCATACGTACATGGATTCATATGAATTGAAGAAGCACCTGATGTGGATAAAATTGATTGGTCAAATGAGGAGGAAAGAAGAAATGTTGAGATATATTCTAATTCCATTGTTCATGCATGAAACCCTAGAAATGATCCTCATCAATGAAATATATAGGCACACTAATCAACATTTATATATATTCATGTAATGTGATATTAATTAATGTACTTATTTTTCTTACCTTGAATTGTAGGCATTCATCAATTTTCAACAACATCCATGTCTCAAAAATAAAAGACAGCTTATAGAGGTGGATTTGGACCATGACTATGAAGAAATATTAAACTGTGTGGAGCAGTACACAATCTATAAGGAGGGTGCATGCCTAAAAGAAAAGGGAAAGATGGTTTGCAGGTAATTATTTCATCCCATTGAATATTTACAAAATATATATAATTACTCTAAAATGATGGGGTTAAATATAATCTTTCTTACATGGAGTGTAGGTATAATGCTCCTTGGCCATTAAACCCAGGGGGATCAAAATTATATGAAGACATGGAAACAGGGGAAAATAAATTTGAACCAGCAAGAAATGATGATAGAGTCAATTCACATAATCATCATATACAATTATGGAGAGCAAATATAGATTGGTAAACTATTCTTTCCAAACATGATGTCACAAAAAATATTGCCACGTATGCAGCAAAAGAAGAGAAAAGCTTAGAAAACTACCACCAAATGTTGATGTTTCTATCCAACATGAAAAATCCAAATGATTTAGTAGCATGAGAATATAGGGGGCTTCTAACTAAGATAATTGTAGAAAGAGACATTGGTGCTCAAGAAACTTGTCGTATGTCATTAGAACTTCCATTGGTGGAGTGTATTAGAATATTTGTCAATCTAAATGTCTCACTTGGGATGTGATATCAATTGATGCAGCTAGATCATGGATATATAATCCTAAGAGAAAAAGAGACAACAAATGGGAGCCTAGGGAAAAAGATGCAATTGTCAAAGTATTTCCTAGGTTTGTATCCATCCCTTCATGTGAGTCAGGTAAATTGATTGAGTTTTGTTTATTAGAGTTACTTCTCTACAAGACATTTTGTGATATTGAATGAGATATTTCTTATGATGATGCCTCTATCATACAAAATTAGGAAACATTCAATTACAGCCCTTGGCATGTTCAACGCACAATGTCTGCAAAAAATGTTAAAAACCCAAATCATTCTAAAATTGAAGACAATGAAGATGTTTAGAGAAATACTATAGAACATGAATGGGAGATTATATCTAGGGTGCATGAGGGTCAAAATATACAGTTCTTAGAAATAGACATGTTGGGGAGAAGAGACATTGATAGATAAACAAATTAGTTTGTTGATTACCAAGGAGAAGAGTACACTACTAGAGCAATCAATTCTAGAAGTAACATGAAGAATCATGGGTGCCTCATCTATGATGAAATTCATCAATGCATGAACTACATGACCCTTGGTGAGAAACAAAAAAGGTAGTCAACATAATCATGACACACTACCATAGAAATTAAAATGGAGAACCATTGTTTATGATAATTCAAGGAACAACATGAACAAGAAAATCATATCTAATTGGTGCCATTAGTCAATCTATTCAAAATGTGGAAATGTCCTCCCATTCTCCCCTTCTATAACTTACACCAACAAGAGTTGTAGCATTCAATATAGGAGCTTCTAAAATTCATTCATTATTGAAGAGACCAATAAGAGATTTTTCTTAGCTAGAAGGAGCAAGACTCACAAGTTTTCAAGAAGAAATATCACATATAAAATATATTTTGATTGATGAAATGAGCTTCATTGGTCAAAACATGTTGGAAAATATATATTCACATCTGCAACAAGCATTCCCACAATCTGCACATATACGCTTTGGAGGTAAAGATTCCATTTTTACATCATGAATATCTAACTCGTGTGTGAAATATACTTCATTTGAATCAAATACATGAATTAATACATAGTTTTTAAAATAATTATTTTCCTCAATTGTATTTCAGGTGCATCTATAATATTAGTGGGAGATTTGGGCTAGCTACCTCCTATCAATGATAGAGCAGCATATGACAGCAATAAATGGGAAAAGTTGCTATGGAAAGAATTTGAGATTGTTGTCACATTAGATAAGATATTCAAACAAGATGGGGAAGATATTGAGAAACTAAGATTTTGACAACTTTTGACAAATCTAAGAGATGCAAACCCACAGATTGATGATTGGAGGTTGTTGATATCAAAGACCCCTATCAACATAGATGTTGCAAGAAATTTTGAATTTGATAATGTTGTTCATTTGTTCTCAAAAAATAAAAAATGTTCATGCTCATAATAAAAAATTTCTACATTCATTGAAGCATCCTATTGCACATTGTGCTGCATCGAAAGCAGGTACTATCAATACAATAGCTGAATGTTCAAATGATGGTCTTGATCTTGAGTTGCTAATCTATAAGGATTCAAGGGTCATGCTAACTTCAAATCTATGGATAGAGGTAGGTCTTGTAAATGGGGCTCTTGGATACATTCAAAAATTTGTCTATAAGCAAGGCAATGCTCCACCTAAGCCTTCCCATATGTGATGGTTGAGTTTGATGGTTATTTAGGACTACCATTTGAAGTTCATAATCCAAAGATAATTCCAATACCACCAATATAGAAGGGCAGAACACTTCAAATGCCATTAAAATTGGCATGGGCATTAATTATTCAAAAATCTCAAGGATTGACTCTTCCCAAAGAAAAATTGATATAGGACCAAAAGAAAGAGCAGGATTGACATTTGTGGTAGTTTCAAGTGTAAAATCTCTCTAGTGTTTGAGAATAATGCCTCCTTTCACATATGATCGTTATGAGAAAATGAAAAAGGGTAGACAAATTTTCAAGTGCAAGGATGAAGAAAATAGACTTAAGCACCTTGGAGGTAGTTGATGTGATATGTTATTCTTAAATGTTATGTCTATAAAAGTCTTTTTGGACACATGCCTATTTTGTTTGTAACACTTCATACTACATTCCATGTTTTGAAAATGTCTCTATTATACAATGATAACTGATTAAAAAACTTGCTTGATTTTAATTTATTCTATTTTGAGAAACCCAATCTTTTTTTTAATGATATTCTATTTTTATAGATCTTAATTAATTGTAGTGATGTATTAAGTAATAATTATATAAGTTTATGTTCACAAATTATATTTACTTTTGCTTCAATGTCTCCTAATTGCTTGATGATAATATTATGGATAACTTTTCTTTACTTAAACTATTAAATTAAATGATTCATTATATAATTTCAAAGAGAAAATCCAAGAATATAATTTACTTATTCTAATTATCCTCAAATATTAATTTGATTTTGTTTCATACTTTTAGAATTAGTGAACTTAATTTTTTTTGATATGGTACAATAAAGTAATATTATTATTAAAATTAAAATATTTCTATTGACTTTATTTGGTCTATATTTAAGTATGAGTGATAAATTTAATTTGTGTTTCTATATTTGATTATATTTTATAATAGTTATATATATATATCTATATATATATATATATATATATATATATATATATATATATTTATGTTGATATTTGTTTAAATTTTTGCAACGTATCATTCAGCTTTGGATTCTTTTGTTGGAGAGTCAAATATCATTGTTACGAGTCCTGCTGCTTCCATGACCTCAAATAATTTCTTTGAGACTGATTTAGATAAATGTAAACGAATAATCTGAGAATCATGCTCACATATAATCAAAGCTTTGGAGAACGCTACATTGCCAATTGATACTATTGATGAACTAGAAATAATGGAAA
This sequence comes from Cupressus sempervirens, assembly GCA_028749045.1. Classification (NCBI taxonomy): domain Eukaryota; kingdom Viridiplantae; phylum Streptophyta; class Pinopsida; order Cupressales; family Cupressaceae; genus Cupressus; species Cupressus sempervirens. The sequence continues at coordinate 561,280,878 of CM053792.1, forward strand.
TGGCAGATGTTGCCAAAGTTATGCATAACACATCTGCAAAAACACATGCATTTCTAGAAATGATGAAAGAAGTCTACTGCAATCATTGCTCTAATAAAGGTCGCAACACCATCCTAATCACTAAGGAATATGTGATGCACCTACATCATTATGGAGAAATGCTCTTTCTTTAGTTTCTTCTCATATTTTCTATACTTCATCTAAATACTTCTACTTGGGCTTATATTTCCTATTTCATCTATGTAAGTTTTATGAACAACAACATAATTAAGTTATTTTCACTATTCAAATCATGGACACATATTTTTGATTTCATCTATGTGAGTTTTATGAACAACAAGATAAATAAATAAATTTCACTCTTGAAATGATGTTTAAAGGTATACTTATGATATTTGATATTACATTTTCTATGCATAATCAAAAGAACTAATAATAATATTTATAAAATTGATGTAGGCATTAATATGTATATCATGTATAAAATTTATGTTGTCATTGATATGTTAGATGTTATAATATCTATGCAGGATCATCAAAAATGTATAAGATTGATGTTGACATCTTCTTTAAAACCCATCTGCTATTTGTATGCATAATTATCAAAATTAATACCAATAAATATAAAATTGATATCGACCCTTTAAAAAATTGACCTTTTTATTAAGTCGTTCAAAATTAATTATTCGTATACATTATGCCAAATTTTATTTTAATATTTATTAATAATTAAAATTATTTATTCTAATAATTAATTAAAATTAATAAATGAAAATATATTTTTTTAAATAATAAAATAATTAAAATAAACAAATATAATATATTTAAACAAATAACATTATTAATTGTGCTTATGAATTGTGTGTTATATATATTTGTTTATATAAAAAAGTCCAGAGTTACCTTTCTTTAAGTTTTTATTGTACTAAATTAAATTATGAAAATAGGCCTCTTGAAAAGAATAACTCTCAACTTTTATATATATAGGAAATAGACCTCTCGAGAAGGATAACTCTCAACTTATATATATATATATATATATAAGCTCAACTTTTATATGTATATATATAGAAAGATATATATATAAGCTATAAAGATATATATGAGCTAGTCATCCAGTGAATGGATATAGAGAGCTAAGAACTGTAAGGTGTTCTATTAATACAGGTTTTCCGGAGAGATTTGTATAAACTCGAATGCCTCGTTAAACAACGCTTGACAATCTGGTTTGAATGAAAGCTGTAATGGTGGAGACGTTCATCATTCCTTGGCAGCAAATAGGCTGTCATTTGTCAAAGTTACGAGGCAGCTAAATTTCTCCAATCTTATCATTTTTCTGGAACTCCAAATTCTTATGTAACTTCCTCTGATTCCCACCTTTTCCATTTGCTAAATTTTCAAACTTTTCAGTTTCTCGATATCAAATTCACAATTGCAAGTTCCTACGTCCTGTATGCGAATGACAAAGAGGAACTTAGACTCATCATTCTACGATTTCACTTGCGTGATGGCAAAAAGAAACATATTCTACTTGTTCTTCCAATTGTTTTCGCATGAGGTTTGTGTTGGCGGACAGATGTAGAGGCGCTAAATTGTAAGGTAAATATTTAGTTTTTCGGTTCTGATTGTTTTCATTCATGGAGGCGGAGTGGATATGATAAAATTATTGGCTTGATGTGCGGAGAGAGTCGCTGATCTGAAGCGTCCAAGGAAAATAGATTTGTCGCTGATCGCAAGCATCAAAGGAAAATAAATTTGAAGCAGGAAAGAGAAATATGTCATACTCTGGGAAATTATTTTATTTGATGTCTGGCGAAGATCCTCCCGTGGAAAAGAAACGGCAAATGGGATGCATGGCCGGAATTTTCCATATCTTTGATAGGCATCATTTCCGGAACCTGCACGGCAACAGGAGGATCACAGAAGGTAATTATGCAAATTCCTTTGAAGTTATTATTCAATTTTGCAATTTGCAGTTTCAATCGATTTGATGATTATTTTCACCAGGCGGTTCGCCTGGCACAGAGCCCGTAGAGAATATTGACGACGATCCGAGAGGTTCCGTGGATTCCTCAAAGCTGCCGAGGCGTATGCTTGCTTTCAGAGGCGCTGAGGGGAACGAGGAATCTAGAAGATCTGAAGGTGAAGTTCCTTACCGCTTATCGCCAGGCTTGAGAAACAAATCTCATCGAAGAACACACTCCACAGAGTCATTCCAAGTTCCTAATTGGGAATGTGAGGATGATTCGATGGAGAGTCCACGGAATTTCACTGCAAGATCCAGGTTTTCTTGCGACGGCAGAGAAATTCCGAGGCCTCCTCCGGTCGTGGATCACAGGGATGCCTACCGTAGTTCTTCGCTGAGGACTATGGAGTTTCCCAGGATCTCTGTAGGTGTTCCGGATTCTCCTTCAAGGCGCCCGAGCAACATCGTAGCAAAGCTTATGGGATTGGGCGAAATGCCAGATCCCCCTTTAGAGGTTCGCAAAACAAAAGATCCTGCTCCGACAAAACCCTCGGCGCCGCCCAGTCCACGGCCCCTTGCAGCCAAAATACTGCTGGATATGATTCACCAGCCTAATTCAATGTCTCAACCAAAGCATAAATCTGAATCGGCGATTGACCAGCCTGTTTCTCTTTTACAACCAAAGCCTAAATCTGAATCAGCGATTCAGGCGCAATATCAAAATAATAATCCCGCTCGCCTGGACTGTCCTGGCAAAGACTCGAACTTGTGTTCGACTGCCAAAAAGCCAGCGGAACAAAGCTGTCGAAAATCGCCAGATGTAAAAGAAGTTCTTGACGAAGCTGAAAAAGATGTAAAGATCTACACTTGTTCTGATCCAAAGCTTCCGGCCATAAAAACGAAGTCTGTCGAAAAGTTTGGATCCTTGTCTCCTGTACGAGATGAATCTGGAGCTTTTTCTTCTAGCAGCCCTAGCAAATCTCCGCAGCTAGCGAAAAAACTCGGCGACGACATGCTGCCGAAAAGATCAAAGCGGAACACGCGTAAAATGCCGCAGGAAATATCGAATACTTTATCGCCACATAATCATTCGCCTCGGTTCAGATGGGAGATTTCGTCTCCGCGTTCTCCGCAGGATGATCCGAACAAGAAAAGAATGAAGAAGGCCATGGAAATCAAGCTCGACAAGAAACGCTTTAAAAGAGATGAAGAGTCTTCTCCACCCGCCCGCTGCAATTCCGACTCTAAATTCAGCTTCCAGTCTCCTATGGCAAAGCGAAGCTCGGATTTTAGTCCCAAATCCAGGGTAAGATACTTCATTGGCGTTGTGTGCATTTTACTGATTCCTTATTTTTAATATTTGTTCCTAAAAATGAAAATCAATTTTCATTGTGATTTTGTTATCGGCAGCAAGTAAATTCTAAAGCTTCAAATCAAGCCTGCAAGGCAGAACAGAAAAGCGCTGCCAAAAGCTGCGAGAAAGAATTCACTCCAGACTTGGCGCAGCCAGAAGAGCCAAATTTAATGCGGTCTACGGAGGAATATTTGCAGAAAAGAACCGCCAGATCAGGCAAGGAAGAGTTGATTCCCGACTGGCCGCCAGCAGAGCCAAATTTAATGCAATCGGCTGAGAATATTTTGCCGGAAACCCCCGCCAGATCGTGCAAGGAAGAGTTTATTCCCGACTCGCAGCCAGCAGAGCCAAATGTAATGCATTCTATTGAGAATATTTTGCAGGAAACCACCGGGAAACCCTGCGAGAAAGAGTGTATTTCACAAGAACCAGATTTGATGCATTCTGCTGAGAATATTTTGCAGAAAACAACCGCGAAACCCCGCGACAAATATATTATTTCCGAGCACTCCGAAGAGCCAGATCTATTTGATTCTACTGAGAATATTTTGCAGAAACGAGAACCAAGGGATTCTTTTCACTGCAATCACAGATCTCAGAGCAATGAATTCAATGTTCGAGATTACGTGACAGATCTTTTCACGGCTTGTGATCTGCTGAAAGAAGGCGAGGAAGAAAAAGAAATGAGCTTGGATTTCTATTTTCCTGGCAATTTTTCAATAGATTCTCATTTTTTTCATGAATTAGAAAGGAAATACAGAAATGACGAGGAAGCAGATGCTGAAAGTTCGAATCGGCGGGTGTTGTTCGACACGGTGAATGAGGTGCTGCGAAGAAAATCTGGAGTGCCGCCATACTCACGAATTCCACAGAGAGGCAGAGGAGGTTGTAGCAGCAGGAGGCTCATGATGAGCGGGAATGATGCTGTAAATAGTGTTGTAATGGAGATCGAGAGCTTAAGAAGTGTTGAATGCGGAAACGCGAATGGAGTGAATAAACTTGTGGAGAAAGATTTGGAGACATCAAATTCAGAAGCCATGGATATGAGCCAGGTGGTCTTGGCGGTTGAACGAGGAATATTCAGAGATCTAATGGACGAATTTCTCCATGATTTGTTATTTAATTAGTTGAATCGCCACTTCAACGGCAAGCCCACAGGAAAATTTGTGATAAAATATCATACCATCCTCTCTACTCCTTGTAAGTAAATTGATATTATTGTAAGCTGAATTTTATAGCTTCCCATTTTAACACTACACGAACTGATGTCAAGTGTAACATGTGAGGAACAAAGATGGTCTTGTTCTTTCTTCATGGTGGATCATTTAATTCGATTTAATATGTCGAAGAAATAGATTTTCAACTGAGATTGTAAAATTATATATTAATATATAAAAATTTAATTATAGTATTAAATATAATAAAAGGATAAAAAATATAGTGGAGACATAAAATACAGTTCTAAAGTACTTTTTCTTTAATGGTAATACGAGTTTCAATATTTTAGCATACTTAAGATAATTTAGATGCGCACAAAATATTAAGGGAAACGAGTGAATTGTCGCCCATGTTTGAATGTCTGTCATGTTAAAAAGTTGAATTACTGTTCATAAGAAGCCCCCAAAAATGATAACACATGTACTAATAGTTGATGATTTTCTAGCTTTCTTGGTTATAGATTGGTCCATTCGTGCAAAATGTACTTTTTTTTGGTGAGTGACTATTAGGGAGTGAACATAACAGGTTCTGGGAAAACATTTTAAAATGACACTTTTAGACCACCTCGCACTCTACAAGTTCTATAGAGAGCTTCGTAAATGTGAAATAGTCAAAAGGATAGCTTTAAGCTTTTCACTTGCATATAGAGGTTCACCAAAAAATTGACAAATTTTAACGTACATATTAGGAACTGTAGCGTGTAAAGTTAGCCTAGGCAACAAATGGGTTGTTTCCCTTATAGGTGTAAGTATGAAATTGTTGTAAATTGAAAGGTAACATTATCTAACATGTTTTTTTTGGAACTATATAGATCAATGATTTCTTGTTAATATAAGAAGCAACCCTTTTGTTTTTTTTATTAATAGCAGTAAAAAATGGGTGACTAGCCTAGTAGAAACAACCTTAGTGAAAGAAACACTATTAACTAACAAACAACTCACTAACCAAGATAATAAACAACACACTAGCCACCCATCAACATAAAAAATAAGTACCTACAAGAGTTTTCCAATCTGCTATCAAAACCATTATAGTCGATAGTAACATACTAGTAGCCAACAAGAACAACGGAACTAAATAAACTAATAGTATTAAAGTCCAAATAAAAAGTTTTCATACCGTCCACATAGAACCAAAGCTTAACTATTGTAAAAATAATAATAAATTTGATACAGAATGAGGTCAAGCCATCATTCTTTCTTCTCATTAGGAGGAGTTGATTTCCCTAGCAACATGTCCAGCCAATCATATGACAAGAACTTGTAGAGTCTCTTTGCACTCTCATCATCCTCCTTCGCCTTAAACCTCCCATCTTCTCCTACTGGAGAAGTTGGAGAGTGGATAGAATACATGACCTCTACAAAAAACTCCACCAAGTCAATGAACCTTGGGTCCAAACCAATCAACAAGTTCTTCTATTTTTCTAGTTCAATCCACACATTCTTCAATTTAGCTTCAACCTATTTGAAAGTAGTTTTATCCAAATCAAGGGCTGGGAGGGGGTCCTAAATAGGGGGTTACATGGGAGGAGTAAAAAGGGTCTGGAGTTGAACATGGGGTATTTCCAAGGGAGGGGGAATAACAAAGTCCTCCTTAGGCTCCCTAAGGGGGGAAGTAGAAGTCATGGGAGAGTTGTCATTGGTGCCTAGATTATCATCCTTGGTCATGAGATCAATCGTGCCCATACTAAAGGTAGCTAAAACATTTGTACCTAATTATTAACAAAATGATGAATGTTGTTAATGAAGACCTAGTTGATTTTGAACAAGTTTAGCATGGACACCCAAATCTACAAAACAAAATGGCAAGAGACAAAGAGGTGGAAAATTTCCTCCTTGTATGCCTAAAATGTGAGCACACTTCTATGAATCATTATATTCAAGGTTACTCAAGAATGAGGTCTCAAATGGCGACTCATAGCTCTCTAGTCATGGAGTGCAAGGGTTTTGCAATGGAGGCCCTCAGTTTGACCTAGTTCATGCCCATGCAAGTACACCATGAAATGAGAGATTCAAAAATCCAAAATGCATGCAAATGGAGATGAAAACTAATCTATATGATAACAATGCAAGAACAATGCAAAATCTAATCTATGAAAGCAAGATCTAATCTTATGAAAGCAAATATGACTCTAAACTAACATGCAAATGCAATGATAAAAGCCCATGATGAAAGCCATGGGTGCAAGAGAGAATGAGACAAGAAGATAGAAGTTCTCCACAAAAAGCTTTAGCATTCAAAAACTCCTTCTTCAAAAATTGCTCTCCAAACCTACAGCATAACAATAACATCATCCGTGTCTAAAATGAGGAGAGGGCTCTCCCTTATAAAGGAAATTATGGAGGTGAGAGGATTCTCACAACCAATATGGGATAATAGAGTTTGATCCATGTGAGACGAAATTCCACCAATGAGAAAAGAGGAGTGGTTGAGAAGAAAGTGAAAAGATAAGTCCCACTTAGAAATATGTGCATTTAAGTGTAGAAATTAAATAAAAGAATTTATTTTATTTCCCTTTCATCAACAAGAGATATTTAAGTGGGATTTTTATTTAATTAAAAGGGAGCAAGTTCTTTTAATTAAATAGGAGATATTTAATTAAATTAAAATAGGAGTTTTTCTTTTAATTAATTAAATGCGGATGAATTATTTAATTAAAAGAGAGGTTTCCTTTTAATTAAATGGGGACTTGTTTTATTTAATTAAAAGAGGAGATTTTCTTTTAATTAAATAAGACTTAGGATAAAATGATCAACCTTAGAAATAAAATAATCGAATTTGATCAAGGAAATTGATTTGAATTGATTTAATAAAATATTGCAAACCATTGATTCAAGAAATTTGATAAATTGATAAATTCAATAATGGGGGCCCATAGTCTAGGCGACCATTTTAGGGTGTATACACTCCTCTACCCATTTGTAGATAAGACATATGTTAGGGAAAAGAAATCCCCATCTTCTAAGAGTGTTGATAGTCAGAATTTTTCATTGAGAATGGCCCATCAGAAAAAGATGATTTTGGGGGTGAGTTGATGCATCCAAACTTTATCCCAACAAAGCATGTGGACCTTTGTGTCTATCAGCTGAAGATAAGTGGATCTGACTAAGAAGTCACCTGATTGGTTTTTGTCCCAAATAACTTTGCCCTATGAAAGGGTAGCATGGATCCTAATGAGGTTGACCATCTTCTTTAATTCCTTAATAATCATCAGATCTTGTGGAGGTCCCTTCTAGTTGATGTATAAAAATTTCCATTTGCATGAGGTGGTGATATAATTGGAAACTAAATGGCCAAAGGTTGTTTTTAGATAAGCTCTAACATGGAAAAAAAATTTGTAGATTAGAGGCTTACCACACATCCAATTATCCTCCTAGAATCTAATTTTATTTCCCTTACTTACCTACCAACATAGAACCTATTGTAGGGTTATGTGATTCTTGATCACATTGTTCCAGATCCTAAAACCATACAAAAGGCCCATGTCAAACAATCAGGAAGCAAAAGAGGATCCACTAATTTATTTGACTTTCATAATTTGTTGCCAGCCTTTCGAGTCTTTCACGAGTTTCCAACTGTATGGTATTAAATTGGAAGCACTCCAATTGAACTAATGTTCAGCACCCATTTAATATAGTTCTATCATTTATTTTCTTTTATCCTCTATTTTTCCTCCATTTAAATAATTTATTTCATCTCATTGGACCTTTTATCAATTTAGAACTAATATAAATGGGTTGGGCCTTTATTTTTCTTAAATATTTTGTGCACATTTATTTATTAATGTAAACTAATATTTAAATTTGGTCCCATCTTAACTAATATTTAATCTCCTCTATACATTAATATTATGTGTCTAATCTTATTTTATAATTTGGGGTAGACCTAAATATTGATTAATAATCTTTTATATTTTAATTTACTTCACCAAAAAATCTTATTACGGTCAATCATTTTAAGATGGGTCTTGCCTCATTTTAAAGTTCGAAAAAGGGAGCCTTCTCATTTTAGTTTCACATCATGCATTCACAAGATCAAGTACTCACACTTAAACAATCAAGTTCTCAAGCACTCAAGTATTTGAGCATCCTTCAAGTGCTCCTTCATTGAAGATCACAAATTCAAGTATTCAAGAAATTATGGGAGCCTTCTTCAAGATCTCCTTCAATCCATTCAAGCTCCTTTGTTGCATCTTCTACATCTATTCATTTTCGTCCTCTTGATCCATTCAATTAGTTAAATGAGCACACTACATGCAATTAGAGAGATCTTACTATTGGGTGAACCCACAATAATGGGTTCCACTTTAGTGGGACGAACAAATTCTAAAAAGTTGCAAAATTTTCGCAATTCCAAACTCCATATATTCGCACGAACCTCACTCACATGTTCAAGCGAACATGCAAGCGACACATGTTCATGCGAACCCATTAAGCCATGTTTGCGTGAACATGTGTTCGTGCGAACCTATACTGCATGTATTTCTGGCGGTTAAATTTGCTTTTTCAACTTTTCCAATTCATTTTCACGGTGACTACTACTCATTCAGAGCGTTCGGGCGAACGTGTCATGTGTGCTACCTCTGTCACCATCATCCTATCGCTTTCGTTCTACTTCTCATCATCAAGTATGTCAAAATATTATTAATTTAATGTTTTTCAACGTTTTTAAAGTATTTTTTTATGTTATCAAAGTAGATTTTAATAATTTTTTTAAAATATTTTTAAAGCATATTTGAATGTTATTTACATTTTTAATAGTTTTGAAAGCATATCTAAATGTTAATTTAATATTTTTATTGTTTATTTATATTAATATAGAAAATAGAAAAATATTATATAGAAAACATTAGGAAAAATAATATAAAATTTAGGAAAAACATTAGAAAACAAATTTAGAAAAAACATTAGAGAATTTATTATTTAATATAAAATTTAGAAAACAAATTTGGAAAAAAAAAAAGAAAAAAAACATTAGAAAATTTAGAAAAACCATAACAAAAATATTAGAAAATTTATAATTTAATATAAAATTTAGAAAACAAATTTATAAAAAAATATTTTAAAAAATTAGAAAATTTTTTTTAAAAATTAAAAAATAAGAATATTTAGAAAAAAAATATTACAAAAACATTGGAAAATTTAGAAAACATATTTAGAAAAAACATTACAAAAATATTAGAGAATTTATAATTTAATATAAAATTTAGAAAAAATATTTTAAAATTATTAATAAATAAATTTAGAAAAACATTAGAAAAATTATAATTCAATATAAAATTTAGAAAACAATTTTTAAAAAAACATTGCAAAAAAATTAGAAAATTTAGAATTTAATATAAAATTTAGAAAAAACATTACAAAAACATTAGAAAATTTATAATTTAATATAGATTTTAGAAAAAACATTAGAAAAATGTTAGAAATTTTATAATAATATAAATTTTAGAAAACAAATTTTTAAAAAATTAGAAAAATATTATAAAATTTATAATAATATAAAATTTAGAAAAATATTAGAAAAAATATTTTTAAAAAATTAGAAGAACATTACAAAATTTACAAAATTTATATAAAAAAAATTTAAAAATGTGTGTGTGTGTGTGTGTGTGTGTGTGTGTGTGTGTGTGTGTGTGTGTGTGTGTGTGTGTGTGTGTGTGTGTGTGTGTGTGTGTGTTAAATGTAGACATGTATGTTTTCGATATTAATGTTTATGTATATATGTCAAATTCACTTTAATGTCTTAATTTTAGAAGTTTAATTAAATGACATATCTTAAGGGTCTAGATCCTATATTGTACATGTAAAAATATAGATTAGAATGTATAGTTTTTTATTTTGAACATAGATGTACATGTATATTTTTTCATGGTTAAAAGTAGATGTATGTAAATGTTTTTAATAAATTCACATTTTTATATGTATAATTTGTGTATATGTTAACTATTGATCTTAATTTATCTTATAACTATATTTAATAACACATGTCTTAAGGAGAGATCCTAAATTATACATAAGAATGTAGATTAAAATGTATATTTTATTTCATAAATGTACATGTAAATATGTTCATGTGTTAGATATAGACATGCATACATATGTTTTCAATATTCATGTTTAAATGTACATATGTTATTATTTTTAATGTCTTAATAATTAGAAGTATATAATTAACTATATAATTCAATGACATGTCTTAAGGGGAGATCCTAAATTATACATATATAAGAATGTAGATTAATTTGCATATCTAGGTATGAATATAACATACGTGTACATCCAAACCCTAAACCTAACCTAACCTAACCCTAACCCTAACCATTATCCAAACCCTAACCCTAACCTTGATTTTAAAATTTAATTTCTAAACCCAAGATTATAAATGATAATAAATACCCGAAATCATAATCTTGAACCAAATCATAAACTTCATATGCTAAGTTCCCTTATCCTAAATTCTTAACCATGGACCTTAATATTAACCCCTAAATTTAATGCTAGAAATTATGTAAGTTCGTGTAAACCCTGACAATGTCATAAGGTCTTAAATCTTACCCTAAAATTGAGCCTAATTACACTAAAACCCTATTTGAAAACCTAATTGAAGCCTAATTTACATAAAATAATTAAAACAAGTTGACCCTAATCCTAAATTGTTAAAAATTACATTTAAAATACATGCACATACATTCAAACACATGTACATACATGAAGTATGACCCTTGTTTTAAATGATATATATGTAACCCAACTTGAAACCTAAACCTCAAAACATTATCATTTAAGAGTAATATAAATAATTTATTACCATTTAATTGAATTCTCTAATAATACCCCCCAAAGTATAATAAAATCTTAGAACAACAAATTAACTCTAACCATAACCAAACTCTCAACTTTAAAGTTATGTTATACTTATATGCAAATTAATCTAGGTCTAGATGTGTTACAGATTATCTAGGTCCATAATGTGTGATGTATGTTTAATTATATGTGTATAATTTTTAATGTTAAAAATAAAAAATTGTTTACAACAAACAGTTTAGCTCTTCATACATTTCTACACATATGGCTTCACACGATATGGTTGATGCAACTTCTGGTGCGACACTTGATGTAGTTCCTACTGTGGAAAAGGTTGATGTGGTTCCTGTTGCAGTGCCTGATGCAGTTCTCGATATGGCTCCTCATGCAACTCATGGTGGGGCTCATGCTGCAGCTTCTAGTGGGGCTCGTCATGTACCTCGACGTAGGGCTCGTCATGCAGCTCATGTTCTGGCTCTTGGTGCGACTCCTAGTGGTGTAGGTCCTACCATGGCTTCTGGTGTGGCTCATGTTCCAGGTCAGGCTGCACCTGTAGCTCCTACTGGAGGTCCTACTGCACCACCTCCATGCATCGATATCGATGCTTTATTTGCATTTTCAGAGCAGGAGGTTGCTAGACTGCAACACTCTATATTGAGCTCTGATGATGGTCTTTATAGAGACATATGTACTACGATATGTAGGAGTTTACAGGATTTGACAGCTAGGTTTAGAGGTCACCATTCATTTACTCCTACCATATTAGCTTCCATATCTAGAAAGCTTAGGGCTGACGTTTCAGGAGATGCATCATTCGATGACATCAAGAGGGTAGCCCCCAAAGACATCATCCAGAGAGAGCTCTTTCCAGCTTATGAGGGGACACAGGATAGGGTGAGAGGCTACAGAGTCACACGATGCAGAGACTCTATTATTGCTAGCATGATCTATCCATGATTTTTAGCTGCATATGGTCATTATCCTAATAATGACCAAATACCCCTTTATTTTACACAACAGTTGTACGCTGAGTTCCGTATAGGGCTCAATGTCAACTACTTGGATACTCTTGGTTATTGCAGACAAGGGCATGGTCAGATCATTGATTGTGACTAGTACCGCAATGTAGATCATCTGCCACCTACAGATCTTAGACAGTTTGTTGGATCGAGGACGTCTCCTATGATTCCTACACATGCGCCTATTACAGATAGAGTCGTCATTGCTTCCTAGAGGGAAGCAATTGACACTATTGGGCACATTGCATCTGCGGCGACTAGTATCACATCAGATTCTATTGGTCGTTATCTTCATAGTCGATGTCCTCGTCCACTTGGTCGACCATCTTCATAGGCATCTAGTAGCACTTCAGGTGCCTCCTCTAATGATGCATATAGAGCTGTTGGGCTACCACTGCTAGGCGATATTCATGGTCTTTCAGGATAGCAGACACATATGGATATGGCACTATATTTTTTGGAGGATATGTTGCACTTTATTAGCTATATTTTTGATACATAGAGGATTCCAGTACACGCAGTGATGGATGTTGTTAAATAGCATCAGAGCCCTGACACAATTCCACAGACACAAGCTGCCACACCAGTGATAGATGATACACCTGTGCATAGCTCACAACATTCGGCACCAGACTCACGACACTCTATAGATGACTCGAGCATACGAGTTGGAGATTTCCATATCATAGCTAAGGGCCTTGATGATTTTGGTGAGCAGTTGCGAGGCCTGTCTGAGATTGATACTAGTTCGAGCCTAGGTATTTCATCATACATGGACCTATTATTCTGACCTGGCAGCACTGATTCTACACCAAATGTACCCAGCCAATTACACAGTCCACTTCACTCAGATTTACTAGCAGTTGGACATGGAGTTTCAGGCTCAAGTGCATCAGTAGATGATACGATGGAGTTTGTTGATCATCCTCCACCTCCGAAGACCCAAGTACATATATAATTTATTTTTAATTTTAAATATATATGAAATTAAAAAATATGTTCATTTATTGAAAAATTTAGTTCAGATATATATGTAGATATTTAATTTAATCTTTAACTCGTAATAAATCATGTAGGCACAGGTCACTGAGCACATGGTTACACATACTATTGGTTCAGGGCATCATATACATGAGAGAGATGATTCTATTGAGGCACCTGGTATTGCTCAGGTACTTGAGTTTTAAATAGTTTATTTAAAAAGTTATTTAAATATTTTGAAAACTAGATATATATCTATATATATATATATATGCAAATTTGTATTTAATTTGAATGTACATGTACATGATGCACATATGTATATATATGTTTTAAAGATAGAACTCTAACACATGTATGTATATATGTATATATATTTGCAGGGCTTGGTTGATGCGCCTCGGTGAGAGGATGTACAGGAGACTCGATCGGAGGGTCGTTCTATTCATATGCGTCTTGAGGGGTCCTTCTAGTAGTAGATCAGATTTATATATTTTTTGATGCATATATATTGGAGGTCCAGTTTACATGTACACATGTGTATTTCAGTTCCTTGATGACATCCATATACTTTCACTATTTATTTGATTATTGAGTATTTCAATAGTTAGATACCATCACATGTACGTATATATGACTTTTTTTATATTTTGCTACATATGTATATTTATTCGAGATTTACAGTTTGCATTTCAGATACGTAGAGATATATTAGATTTGTAGATGTTTATTCTTGAGACGTGTATATGTGTACATATGTGTATTTTTTTGTGTTATAGCTATAGAACATGATCTTGAGACACGTGTGTACATGTATATCAATTATCAATTAGTAGGAAGTTAGAAAGACACATATTTCTTAAATTATCAATTACTAACCCAATAAAGATAAATATTAGTTTTATGTGGATAAAAATATGTTAATTAGATAAGCCAATACATTATTTTAGAGAACTTTTACAAAATATAATATTAAAAAAACATATTAATTTAAACTTTATGAGTACATGACCGTAGATGTAATAAAGTAACATTAAAATATATAGTTTTTTAATAAACTAACCTAAACGATAACTATGAACTTATAATCTTACAATTTTAAAAATACATACTTTAATTTTCACTTATGAAATTCAATCTAGTTTGAAAAAAAGTTGATAAATGAATTTAAATTATTAAATTCATCCATGGTACAATTAATTTAAATTATTAAATTATATAATTTTTTAATAAACTAAATTTGATAATTAAGAACTTATGATCGTACAATTAAAAACACATTTAATTCAAGATGAAATTCAATAGTTTGAAAAAAACTTGATATTTAAGAATTGTAACATAGATAATGAAATTGTGTAAGTTCTAAATTGTAACATAGATAATGAAAGTGTTGAAGTATGAAAAATACATAGAGGGTATGCAAGACAAGCAAGAAATGTTTGAAGTATGTGATGTAGTCCCTAATTTGTGTCCCAAGGAACTAATTGGTTTTGGAGTTCCTAGGAAACCTATTGGCCAACATTCAAAGGAAATCAATGCGTTCATGCAAAGGCCACCTTTCTTTTACTATAAGAATGATGCTTTTGCATCAAAGGATATTTGGAAGACAATATCCGAACAATTTAATAGTGTTGAACCAAAGTTGGTGGACTCAATGTTCTTTTCAACTTCCAAAAAAGCAAGAGGGTATGTGCATAACCTTCTAATAGAAGAGCGATTTCAAGCAGAACCTCTCCCCCCATGACTATTCAGGAAGCACTTCCGCAAATAAAAAAGTATTGGCCTTCACGGGATCAGACAACAAAAAAAAATTCCATAGACTCAAGATGATGTGGCACTGTCCTTATTGATCAAATGAGAGTTATGATTCAGAATTTATGAGGGCAACTGCAAGATAGTGCGCAAAAATATATACTTCAAAAGTGTGAAGAGTGGAATTTGGTATGGGTGGGGCCAGGTGACCTCATCCCTCTAGAGCTCCATGAGATAGAGCTTATATTAAAATTTGATAGAGATCACACTCATGGAACTTCTTGTCCGACGGATCGCTTGTGTTGTTTGGGTAATTCATTACAAAAAGATACAGTTGCATATCATTTATTAGTCTTGAAAGCATTATATCCTGATGGTGTCAGAGTACTTTCTCTGTTTTCTGGTATTGGTGGAGAAGAAGTTTCTCTTCATTGATTTGGAATATATTTAAGTTGTGTTGTATCTGTTTTAAATTATGAGTTTCCTCGCATTGTGATGGAAGTGAGAGAAATAATGCACTCAAAAGCCTTAGCTAATAATTTTTCCTGATCAATGTGTAGGCTCATTTTTTTTGTAAATAACTCAACGTTAATAAACTACTTGAAAAATGGAAAAGGATTTTAACCATAACAAAATGTTCTCTACTGATTTTAAATTGTCTCATCAAAGGATTACATACCCTAACTAAGAATAGTAATTTTTTTCGTTTTCAAATTAATTTTATAAAGGTCTACAATCAAAAAATACTTGTTTTTTTAATGAGAGTTCTGTTTTCAGTTGTCCAATGAATTTCTTTGAACTAACTCTAAAGTGGTTTGTCATGGAAGCTTATCGTAATAATAATATTTCTGATCTTCTTTAATGGATGGTTTTTAATTATAACTTTTGGAGGACCTCTGTGGGCTTAGAAAGTATGCATTATGTTTTACAATGATACAAAATCACCATATTTATTGTTTGCAACTACTTGAATTTCCTTGGAACATTTTAAGGTGGAGTATTATTAAATTCATCCATAGTACAATTAATTTAAATTATCTAATTTTTTAATAAATAATGAAAATTAAGAACTTATGATCGTACAATTAATCTAAACACATTTTTTTCAAGATGAAATTCAATAGTTTGAAAAGAAGTTGATAATTAAAAATTGTAACATAGATAATGAAATTGTGTAAGTTCGAACTAACTTCTAGCCTATTTATATCGAGTTGTTAAATTATTAAATTCATCCATAGTACAATTAATATTATAGTTTTTAAATAAACTAATGATAACTAAAACTCAGATATTCGGATTAAAAACACAATTTCACCAAAGTTGATATTCAAATTATTATTAAATAAATCTCAAAGGTCTAATCAACCATGATGTACACTTATAACATGCAATATTTTTTCATGATCTTCATTGTCTAGTCTCCACTTGCGACATACACACTTAAGTTTGACTGGATGCAGACAAAGCCCTGTAGCAACGACCAGGTGGCTGTATTGTAAAACTTTGTTGTCAGGCTAATAATCAACAAAGTGTATTCCATGTTGGACTATTTTCTCTTGCTTCAAATATGTTCCCTCTATCACAATAGAACCTATACCACAAATTTAAGTGTTTTAAAATTTGACAGATATGAAGTTACCTAGATATATATATTTATTTAAATATATATGTGCATGTACATGTATATGTATAATTTACCTATGGGGAACAACATTCCATCACTTTCTTCAGGGTCATATAACTTTGTCCTCTCTACAGTACATCACAATAAATAATAATTGACACCTTCATGATTTGCAGGCTCAGTAATCACTGCAAAGACATCTCCTGCATAACAAGTATACATGAATGCATGTATATAATATATATAAGACATTTGAAATTGATAATTAAATAAAAAGTTGAGATTAATTTTTATGATACTCACCCACTTTTACCAATCCAAAGATATGATTATAATCATCAGAAATCAAT
The DNA here is from genome assembly GCA_028749045.1 of Cupressus sempervirens. NCBI lineage: Eukaryota > Viridiplantae > Streptophyta > Pinopsida > Cupressales > Cupressaceae > Cupressus > Cupressus sempervirens. The sequence continues at coordinate 561,297,945 of CM053792.1, forward strand.
GGAATATCATCAAAAATTTCATCTTCTTTATCAAATGTATTGGTAACATCAAGTGGTACCAAAATCCATGCACCTGTATATCCATGTGTCTAATTCATGCATTCTTCATAGTTTTCATCAATGCAACTATCACAAAAACATGAGTATTCTCTTGTCTTCAATGTCCAATTGCAATTATCTGTACTCATGACTGAATGTAAGGAACGTGTCTTTTCTATCCTCTTGCAACCATGCATGTTTTTTCTATTGACACCTGAAAGTTCGTTAAAATGAAAATATAGAAAAAATTAATTTAAACTTCAACAAATTCAAAAATAAAACTTAACAATAAAATTTTATAATTTAATTGCATAAAAGTTAAACAGATGTACACATCCATACCTGTTATCTCCCAGAAGACTCTATATGGTGCTTGTCGACTCATTATTGATGATGTCCCAAACTCATCTAATGCAAAATAATCTTACACCATTCAACAACATCATGTGCATCATTTACATGAACTCCCTGATAATTCATTTGATACTTTCGCAAAGCACATTTGGTGCAAGCTCCAGCACCATCATGTTCACCTTTTCCATGGTCACTCTCAAAGAAATTCCATATGTGTTTTATATTCTCATTGCGATGATATCTACACAATGCATAAAATGGTCTAGATGATTTAAACTGTGCGGCACATCCATCAAACCAAACATAATGTTTATCAACATTTATGTTTCTTTCTTTCAAATAAGAAAAGAATGTATTGAAGCAATGTTCTACATAGTGAATGTCATGTTCTTTATCATCACTTATATAAAAATGATATTCCTTTATAATTACTCGTGCTTGAACTGTACTCTGAACACCATCCAAATCTAATTGTGCATGTCTATAAAAAAACATGTACCATAATAGTGACCTGCTTATTAAAGTAATAATCTAATTGAATTGCTTTCTGATGAACAAATGAATAGTCCTCTGCAAAATCAACAACTGATACAATTGTTCCAAGTGGAAAATTATCTCTCGGATTTTGAAACTATTGTGCTTGCCACTTTGCAAAAAATGCATGACAAATATAAGGTTGAATCAATTTCTTAAATCTGTCCATAAATGTTAGAACAGAAAACTCCTCTTCAACATATTCCAACCTTTTTGTTTCTTTCCCCAACTTTGTTTCATTCTTGACATACTTGTAACTTTTTTAATTCAATATTTTTGTTACATCAATATTTTTAGTTTTCAAAGGAAATAGAGCCATTTTACCACATGTTTCACATAATACTTTGATGCAATTTATTTTACCAGTTGGATCATCTATGTTGTCACACAAAATAGATGATATAAACTCACTTCTCCTACTAGGAGGAGCAGCATGAAAACCATATGTGTCTTCTATAAACTTTTGAAATACCTGATAGTGGAGATCAAACTCAATATGATGACGACAACAACAAGTTTCAAACACTTTGTTTGACCTCACAAAGTATGGCTTCAATTTTTCAAACAATGTTTGCCCAACTTTTACATTAGGATGTTCATTACAAAATGACACATATAACTCATGCTATGTTGTGTCTAACCAATGTTTTGTATGATGTTCATATTGACCAGGTGCAATCTTATGCCTGATAACATCTCTACTATTTGATGAAGGATGAGTGTTATCAATCCAAAATGATATGACTAAATTTTTTAATAACTCTTCAATTCTATCAGAACGAGGCGCTCTACACATGATTGCCCAGTTGCTCTCCATAGTACTGTCATCCACAATTAATCTTCTCTTAACATATTGTCTCATTATTTTCCTACTAAAGCCCATTTCAGACAAAATTGAAGATATCTGTCTATTTTGAGACATATTTTTACTTACAACAGACATCAACATCACTTTTCTTGCCACAGACTTATCTTTAGTTCGAGAGTGTTTTTCTATGTTTCTCAAACCTTGTTTAACATTTTCAATCAAATTAGTTTGCATGCTAGAAAATCTTCTCTTCTTTGATGTTGTGTTTACACCTAAAAATTTCAATGCCTCTTGCAACTTTTTTTGTGTAAGCAAAAGTGAAAGCAACTGAGCTTGTTCAAGTGTTTTAGTGTTATCAAATTGAGTCATAATTTCTCTTATCTTCTTCATTGACCTTCTCTTAGAGAAACTTAATGGTTGAATACTAGCTGCAAGTTTTCTCAATTTATCTACATCCATTTTAGGTAAATGATCAAAATTCTTATAAGAAATATCATACTTTACAGATTGGACAATATTTAAGAGTTCATCCATACTAGTTCCTGCACCTGATCTTGACCCTTCTTTGATTTCTGTTACTGGAATTTCTATAGGGACCGATCTTGAGCCTTCTCCAACATCCATTGTTTGAGATTCAACAGGAAAAAATTTTGACCCTTTTCCGACTTCTGTTATTTGAACCTCTGTAGGGACTGATCTTGAACCTTCTTCAACATTCATTGTTTGAGATTCCTTAGGGAGTGTTCCTGACCTCTCTCCCATATGCACTACTTCTACTTCTATTGAGCCTTCTTCAACATTTCCTTCACCTTGTTTAATTTGATGATAACATGCCGCAATCTTCTGAATATTTCTTTGTTCTGATTCATCAGATCTTTTCCTTGCATATTTGTTTTGCCTTCCTTTCTTGTTTCCCATTATAAAATAATAATAATAATTTATCTCTTGACTCAAGATAAATTTTGCGCAATAACCAGATAAAAAAATCATTGTACAAATTTGTCTGTTGGTGTTGCTACTTTTAAATTATTTGACAAAAATCAATAGAATGCAGTCATTTACAAAAAAGCATCAATATTCTTCATTATATGACTAAAATCTATGATTCGCATTCTTTACAAATGGAAAAGCACCAAATCCTTCTTAGGCCATCATTGAATCACAAACAAATAACATGGTATGAATATTAGAATGTTTCTCCTAAAAAATAAATTGCTTTTCATTTTATGAAAAATATTAGTCTATTTTTTCAAGAATAAATTTTTGCATAAAAGACAATGGCATCGGCTATCAAAAGAAGAAAACATAATGTTAGAAATCCCCTCTTTCATTTATAGCGCTCATATCCTTCTTTCTTCTCCAAATGATGTAGCTCCAAATGATGTGAGTCCTAAAATCAAGTCTTAACGTCCTTTTGGGATATTTAAGAATTGGTGGTATCTCGTCAAACAAAGGATTAACATTGATGTGTTCAAATGTACCTTAGAGGATTTCAATGGTTGATTCTTGATGAGACCTTATAGGTGTCATTATTGCATTTGACAACTCCAAAGGTTGTGTCCTAATGAGTGCTGGCATGATACCTCAGAATGTAGACGCAGTGGAGGGAAACTTAAATGAACTTTATGCCTCCCAAGTGTGCACCTAGACTACCAACTATGCACTTGAAGTGTGCAGTTGATAAAAAAAGGGTTGCAGTTGGTAAAATAGGGTTGCAGGGTGCCTAAAATGCAAATTTGGAGTGTTTTGAGTGATTTATCTAGTGTTTCCTAAGGTGTTGGGATGCAATGCAAGGTGTGGAAGTGCAGATTAGGGTTCTGGAACCTAGAATGAAACACCTAATTACCAAGTGCACCCTAAAACTATCAATTGTGCCCTGAAACTACCAACTATGCCCATGAAGTGTGCAGTTGGTAAAACAGGGTTGCAATTGGTAAAAGAGGTCAAAAATTGATAATTAAGATGTGGGTATGCAAGATATGAGTATTTTTGAAATTTTTAAGTGTTTAGGGATGTTATGCAATGTGAGAAAATGCTAAATGACATAGGGTTTTGATATGCAAAGTGCAAATTTCCTAGGGATGTTATGCAAGTGCAAATGCAAGGTGTCATTTGAAGGTATGCAAGATGAAGATTATGGTATGCAAAATGAAAGTTAGGGTTATGTTTTGGACTTGGTAAGGATGCTAAAGGTAGGTGTACGCAAAGTGGACTATGCAAGGGATGATTTCCTAGGGTTGATAATGACGTTTAGGCTATGCAAAATGAGGATAGGTGATCAAGAAGACAAGTTGGTTGATGGACAATTTGATAGGGTTTGATAGTGAAAATGATGCTAGGGTTTGAACAATGCAATATGAGGGGGATACACCACTAAGGTAAGTCAAAAATGATATTTAGGAATATGATTATGCTAATGATAGAGGTATACATAAGGTTTTTTGAACTTAGGTGAAATCTTGACAAGGTCTTGACAATGTTTGATGTTTTAACAAGGTTTTGCAAGTTTCCAAGGTGTAAATTTGAATGTTGGCTTTTATCTTGATTATGTTTTACACACATGAAAGACACATTAAGACAAGAATAGCTATTGTTAAAAGTGAACAATCACACCACAACCTAGGCTTTAGGACTGTATCCACTAAATTCCTACTTGAACCAAAGTTCAACCACGCTTATCCAATGTGGACAACTTAGGACCTTGGCACCACAGGCTCCCCCTTATAGCGCACTCACTTCTCAGGGCTACCAAGATTCGCATCTCAAGGGGCATGACTTCCCAAGGGACTCTTGTCTTTACTAAGGACCGCGAGAATGTAAGATGTCTTCACGAGCATGGGTGACCCCTTGAGCCAGTGGATAGGAAGGATTTTGGCCACTAAAACATGGTTTTTAGTAAGAGTGTTTTGTTTAGCAAGTGAGCAATAAACTTCCTCAAAAGGTCTCCCAACCCCGAGAACCAGTGTTTGACGCACCATAAGGGTATTGGAGGAGAGCTATCACTCAGCAATACTGCCAACATGGCTTTCACTGTAATCAAGTTTTATATAGCGGCTGGAACGTTGACTTGGCTTTTGGCTTGTTAGTGCTCTGAGGTCGTCCCCTGGCATACCCAACATCGAGTATCTTAGTCCAAGGCAGGCCTCCTATAGAAGTTACATGAATTTCTCTTACACCCAAGATCCACGAATGGCGAGGGGAGAGGATACGTCCAATGCAACTCTTAGGGATTTAAACATTGTAGACACGCCAGATAGAAAATAAAAAGTTCATTTTAAGCACCAAATGAAGTGTTATTTAATCTAATAAATCCACACACATGATTTTGACAAATACACAATGGTCTTCGACAATGTCCTGCAAAGTAAGCATTAGTAGTTTGTTATGATTATGTCTTCATCCCATGATTGCCACATGTTGCAAGGAGACCATTAGTAACACAATAAAAATATACATTTCTTAACACCATTAATGTGTTACTAATTTTTAATTTAACTTCAATGCATCCGTTAAAAAACTTTACTAATGGAAGAAATAAATAAATAATTTAGGTGTACAATTTTTTTACCAAATTGATGCCTTCAATTTTGTGAACAAAATTCATGACAAAGACAGATAATGCACCACTCATCAGGTTGATGGGAAATAGTGTTACAAATGGCAAATAGCTTTACAAATGGAAACTTTTTTTATTTTTTAGGATGTTTGCACGAACACGTTGGCATCCCACATGTTCGCCCAAACTTGGGCCTAAATTTTTTTGGTGGCCAGAATATTTTAGAGGCATGTTCACCCAAACATCCATTTGCACGAACATGCTAAGCATGTTCATGTGAACGCCATGTTCGGGCGAACATACGAAATTAGAAATTTTTTACCCTTTTTTTCTTTTCTTTTTTTTGCTCTTTTGACTTCCATAATTGTAGGAAAATGATCTCCTACTATAAAATAAAATATGTCAAAATGTGCTGCTCAGAGAAAGCTTTTCAACGACTATAATTTTAATACATATTTTAATCATTAAGACTTTCAAATATGAGTTTAACTCATTATAGGTTCATTACTGATTGAACATCAACCGACTTTGACACCTTGGGAAAATTAGTAAATTAGGTCAAAACTTTTTTGAAAAATATGGAGGAACTGGCTTATTGAGATACTTTTCTATTCAAAAAAAAAAATTGGTTTATGATAAATTGACTTCAAATTATCTGTGTCAAACAGAACGTATGTCTGAATTACGATTCATGTCACTTCAAAACTTCATAAACTATACAATATTCAACCAAAATAAATCAAACTAAATGCATCTTGTGGATATTGATGTTACAAATCTAATGTCGAAAGAATTACTTCATTATCATTTCTAGAAAAAAAGTTATGTGTGTCAAACGGACTGTCACTTTTTAAAATATTAAATTTTATTATGTACCACTTTTCGGAGGAGATAAAAAAAATTGACATAAATAATTTTTTTTTTAGATTAAAAAATATGGTTACAAAGTAGGAACAAAGTACTCAAAATCACTATTTTATGTCATCTTGAAATTATTTATAGTTTCGGAGATATAGTCACTTGAACATGATGTTTGTTGCTAAAATATTGATTTCAGTGTCAAAACTGGTCAAAAAGTGGAACCCATTATTGTGGGATCACCCTATTGTGAGGTGAATTCATACATTTATTTTACATTCTAGTAATTTTAATTATTTTAATTCAAGGTTAATTCCTAAACTAATGGTTTGACTAAGGAAAACCCCTCATCAACAACAAAAACCCTTAATTTTTTTATAGGTGCAAAATTCAAATTGGCAAACAAGTTGTAGATTCGCATACCAAATGATTTTAGATTGTTGAACGATTTATGAGATTTGTCTGATCTGCAACATAATTTTCAAACCAAATAGTGGAAATCAGCCCTTTTGGAGGTCCTTTGACATCCCATTTCTCAATTTTTTCCTAAGGTATATCACTTTCCCTCTTTTATTTCAATATACATAATCCATTTAGCTCTTACATTCCATATCTACTTAATTGCTCTTCATAGCTCTTGCTACTATATTAGGGTTTCAAGGACCTTTGCATCATTTCCCTTATTTTATAATCATTATGTAAATTATAGAATTAGTTCTCCTTTATCTCTTGGTTGGAACTAATCTCCTTAGATATAACTACTTTAGATTTGGGATTGAAAGGATCTACTTCCTTAACTCCCCCTTTAAGTTGTGATTGTGGGTTATGTGATGAACTTAGGCTTTGTTATCCTTGATTCACATTTCTCCCTACACATCTTTGGTGAACCCAAAAAAATTAACTCTTTTGTGGTGTTAGATTCCTCCTTGTGTTCCCCTTGGGTATGTGCACCAAGATGGTATACAAAAAGGGGTATAAGTGGACACCTTTTTTTTTTTTTCTTAAACCAGGTAAAACTGATTTTGGAAGACCCATTTGAGGGTCATGCATTCAAAATGAAAAAATGTGTAAATAAATAAATTATAGTAATCTATATCTAGTTTCTAAACTACTAAGGTTTTTTTAAAATACATAAGATTAAGAGGATCAAACCCTGTGCACATGAATAACAATTCCTATTTTTTGTTGAAAAACATAACATAGCTATTTTAGTGTGCTCAATAAAACATGTAGTTATATTTATTATTTTGAAAAACCCTTTGTTAGGATGATAGGTAAGAGTGAGATCTAGAAGTTCTTTATTTGTTCATAATTTTTTGACGAGTATTTTTTTAATGATTTGTTAAATTGACTCCATCTTGAAATTTAGGTACCTCGTCATGCGCTGGGCATAACTCGTATCAAAATAATCTAAAATCAAATTCTTATTTTTTTATAGAATGAAGTGAAGAACAATAATATGTAATTTATTTTCTATTTGGTTAAGTAAATCAAAGGTTATTTAAAAAATGGTATACGTGTGTTTGAGAGGACTGTCAAGACACTGATATAGAAAAATTAACTCCATAATGCTAATATTGTCCATAAATCAAAAAACTTATAAGGTTAGAAAGGTAAGAAAATGTGTGAGATTATGGTGGTAATTTTAGAGACATCCACTTCACCATTTGCAAACCTAATGAAGTCAATTAAGACAATAATTGATCTTAGAAGTTGAAAAAATATCTGAAAAAACAAAAAATGGAGGGAAAACATCAACCCAAGCATTGGGTAGTTAAATAGGCCTATTACCAAGCCTAAATGTGATCATACTTTTTTGTTAAGAAAATATAATCACATTATTCTTCATTTGACTAATTTTCATACTAGACATAACGCAACTGCATTATGTCTGTTAGAATTTTTGAAAACAAATATATAAACCATAATCTAATGAAAGAGTAAGATCAAACAACAATAAATAAAATTGACATAATAATTATATGAGACTAAATTTTTACATAAATTATCAGAGGCTTAATAGTACCAATATTTCCTAATGTGTTATATGATATATTTAAGATATGGAATACAAAGAGCTAGCCTATTTATATAGGCAAGAGCTAGGAGAAGACTTGGACAAGATTGAGATAAGTGTCTCAACCTGGAGGAAGTAGAGTCCTAATGGAATCAAGCACCTACCACCCACCTACAATCTAGAAGGGTGGTGTCCAAATTGGATTGAGCCATAACTTAGGAGTAGTTGAGTCAAAATGATGACTCAAGAGTATGATCCTAATAATAATATCCAAAATAAATAATTCCTCATAATTTATGAGTTCACCTAAGTAAACTTAATATAAGAGTGAAATGGAAAAGATCCATTTACTCTAACACCCCCCTCAAATGCAACTTAGGGAGTACTATAATACAATATATGTTAGAGTCAGGTTGTCATTGCACCAAAAGATCAATCTGTCAATGCCCGATACAACCACTCAACTTATAGTACACAGGAAGCAGTTAAGCCCTTGTCATGAATCCCAAGGGGATCACTAAAGAAATTATCAATAATCTCCCCCTCAGTGTTACCTGATAGTCTAAGGATTTGAACTTGTGACCAAGCTCTAATACCACTTCCTAGAGTGGGGTTGTCATTGCACCAAAAGATTGATCTATCAATGCCTGATACAACCACTCAACATATAGTACATAGGAGGCAGTTAAGCCCTTGTCACAAATCCTGAGGGGACCACTGAATAAATTTCTAACAATATATAGCTGATAGGTCCCAACAACAAAGTCATGTTAAGTACCCATGTACAACAAAATAACATGCAATCTCTTAGAAAGAGGAGAAAGAGGGAAAACCACATGGGAAAAACCCTCCCCCTAAAAGAGAGAATGAAAAAAAAAGATGCAATGAATGGAAATTATAATCAAGACCCCCCCATTATGACATACATCATGCATATACTATCAATAAGTATGAGAAGAAGAGATACATAACAGCTATATTTCAATGTAGAATGTAAACCAATGGTAGATTCTCTAGGTTCAATATAGAAACTACACCATAAATGAAGAAAAACATTCCTCGCTTTAGTTAAAAAGAAAACCAAAGGCACAACAATGATACCTCCCCAATATGAAGGAAGAAACTCCAAAACCTATGGAATTGTTGAAATGTTCTCAAGTGTCCCCATGTCAAGGCTGAAAGGAGATGTCATGAACCAATTAGAATCAAGCCCAATAGAAGAAGGTGTAAAACAAGGGGCCACTGGTAATCGATCCATGTGAGAATGTGTACTTAGGCACTCTACCAAAAAAGGCAAGGATCAACTGAGGATGAATTTGGAACATAAATTTAAAAGACTAAAGAGTCTCCTATGAAGATAAGGTGATATCCTCCTATTGTTTTACTAATTCATGTGAACCTATGGATTTTTGAATGCAAGCATCAACATGAATATTGGTAGATACAATATCAGTAGAAGGAGAAATAATGGATGACTCAAGAACTTGATCACATGTGAGAATACTCAAGTTCAAGTAGCCAAAGTTCTCCTTAATATGTGAATCAATACTACAAGTGTGATCACTATATGTTGAAGAATCACTATCATGATCAAGATAAAAGTCTTCAAAGTAGTATATTTGTGATCCATGACCAACCACTACTATACAATGATATCTCTACTCTCTAAGTCTCTTATAAGAACTGATTTAGGAGTGAATTCTATAGTCCCTCTTGTTGGCCTATTAGTAAGTTGATAGATGGAAATGAGATTATGGGTTAAGTGAAGTACACAAAAAACATCTTTGAATTTTCCCTCCTGCTATCAATTGTTCCTTTCCCAATTAGATTCATATAAGTATTATTTCCCATCAAAATAGGCAATGCATGACAAGACTCAAATGAAGTATACAAAGATTGTCAAGATGTCATGTGATGAGAAGCTCCTTGATCTAGAAGCCATCTCTCTGAATCATGACTTAAAGTAGCTATTAAGGCTTGAACTTTTCCCTTGTTACCATTTTTTTGATCCTTTCCTTTGTCAAAATCTAAATGAGAAGAAGAGGATGAAGTAGTCATATCTTAAGGTAAATTTATTTGATTCTTCTTGAGAATATTCTTAAGTTCATCTATATCTTTCTTGTAGTAATTATTTCCTTTGTGTCCATTCTTCTTTCAATATGCACAAGTGATAAATTCCCTCTTCTTGTTGTTTAATCCAACTCTTTCAACATATTCTACATTTCTATTTATTTCACAAATTCTAGTTATTATCTTGGATTGAGAAAATATATTACCTTTTGTTTTGGTGTGTGTTGGATTGTGATTTGGTCTTCCACTTTTCTTCTTTTTGTCTTGATTTCCTTGATCAACCACCAATGCCTAAGATTTTGATCACTTGGAAATCCCCATACTCATCAAATTTTCTTGTTCTAAGATCAACATTTCTGCAAATGATTCAAATAAAGGTGTAGTGAAGACACTTCCCATGGCTAACTTGTGAGTATTATAACTTGAAACAAAAGATGTAAATTTAGGAGGAATATTTTCCATCAATTGATGGATCAACTTGTCATCCTTAATGGGATTACCACAATCCTTGAGTTGTGCTCTATAATAATTAGATTTTTTGATATAATATTGAATTTTATCAAAGCTCTTAAGATCCAATTTGAGGAGATCAGCTTCCATTTGGTATCCCATTTCATCGTTAGTTTTACTAAACAAGTTTGCTAGTTTATCCCAAGTTTCTTGTGCTTTGTCCATGGTTGACATTATAGTTGTGCAATGCTTACTGAGTTTGTAGTTACAGTAATGTCAATCCAATGTTGACCGAGCCACTCAATATTAACCAAGTGATTCAGTTTATACTGAGCTCATTGTGATAGCATTAACCAAGCTATGCAATGTGAATCGATTGATTTAGTTTATATGTCGAGCTTCATAGTATTCACTGAGTCACCAGTGTAGACCAAGTTCAGACTACATAGAAGTGATTGTTATGGACCAAGCTTCTACTTCTACCAAATGCATGACAATGTTGAGCATTGATAGTGGATGCCAAGTATCAGAACCTCACTGAGCTAATCTTCAGAACCTGAGTTCCTGCAGTTGGGCTGACTTTGTGTATTTTGTGTAAACTTGTATTGTAGATGACTTTGTTGAATTATAAATTCGATTGGTATATATGTAATTTATTGTATCACATCCAAAGTAGTATGTTATAAAAGGTAACAAGCAGATGTAGAGCAGAAGTGTGAATTAAAAAGGCTACAATAATAAAAGGAGCAACAAAGATTTATCTATCATAGCAAGATGATCATTACACTCAAAGGAATCTCATTTAGCAAACCAAGTTGCAGATTAGAGATCAGACACTATTTCATCCTAACAGGTGGATCAATTAAATCCTTTCACAAGGTAGACTTAACAGTCTTTTGTAAATCTTTTTACCAAGAGCATACTTCACTGTATGTTTGTAAATCCTTTTGCAATGTGAACCTAGTAGTCCTTATTGCTCCTAACTGAGCAGATCATTAGAAGTGATCATTGTAACCCTTAACATGCCAACTTTATATTGTAGTACTAAAGCTTGTGGGTATCATGTCCATCCCATTTTTAATTTCTATTTGGAAAGTTTTTGGGTCACCAAATTGTGTGTCAAAGTGTTATGAATGTTTAATGGTTTCAGATTTTCATGCATACAATTAGATCAGAATACATATGAAGGATTAATTGGTAATAAAAGATTAAGTTTTCTTAGTTATTGATTCAACCCTCCCCTCTTAGTAACTTAGCCTATCATATATATTTCCAAAAATTGGTATCAAAGCTTTGTGGTTCTCAAGAAACAATTTTAATAGCTTGAGAAAAGATCAGAGGCTATGGACATATTCAAACTTGACAAGGCTATTGACAATGAAAAGCTAGATTTGGAATTGGCTATTGGACAACGCAAGAAAGAAAAGGAGCAACTCTCTCAATCCTTGAAAAGAAGAAAAGATCGTGTAGTATAGATGAATGACCAACTCTACATTGAAGAAAGAATAAAAGGTATTCATTCAGAAAGCAATTCAAATGAAGCCAATGAAGCGATCAAAGAACTATTGGAAAATAATGGTACACTTCAAGAAGAAGTAAGAAACTTGAGAAGAGAGCAAGAAATTCAATCAGTAAGATTATGTGAAGTCATGGAAGAAAAAAAAAAGATAAAAGAAGAGATAGAAGGAAAGAACAATGAAATTCAACATCTATCCGTTCAGCAAGCAAACTTCATTAATCATCTCACTAATGCAAATGAAGAAATCATGAATCTAAGTTCAAAAAATGAAAGATTGCAGAATGGCCTAAATATTGAAAGGAAAACCAATGAGAGGATGGTAAAATCTCAAGCAAACATGGATCAACTAAATGATAAAATCCCATAAAGACAAAAGGGAAAAGCAAGAATTGGATATACAGAAGAAGATGAATAATCCAAACAAGGAGCTCAAAAGAATCTTGTGGTTGAACTAGAAGATAAATCATCTTCTAAAGAATTGATATAGACTTCCCATGTAGGCTTTGAGGTATGTCGATTCATTTTACTCAACTTTCTCTTTGTTTTTTATCATGTAAGAAAATTCACTAACAGGTTTATGTGTATATGTCAAGGAGGAACAATGGTCTAAAATTTTACCAAGGGTGCACCACCATGACAAACAAGGAAACCGGCATCAATATTCTTCTCAAATGGTGAGACACATTATTCAATCTCTTTCCAAGATGGAAGAAAAAATGATGCTCAACGTTGATATCCATGCTCTGGCGAATGTATGAATATAATTTTGGAGCTCTCTCTCTCTCTCTCTCTCTCTCTCTCTCTCTCGCTCTCTCCCCCCCCCCCCCCCCCCAATTTGAAACAAGAGAGATAAAATTTTCAATGAAATTATCATAGTTGGAGGTGTCATCTTCATCACAAGTTTTCCATGATAGTCTAGTAGTTGTAGGTGTCATCCTTGTCACAAGTTTTCCATGATAGTTCAGTATTTGCAAGTATCATCTTTAGCACAAGTTTTCCATGATAGTCCAATAGTTTCATGTGTCATACTCATCACAAGGTTTTTCATGAAAATCTAGTAGTTGGAGGTATTTTCTTCATCACAAGTTTTCCTTGATAGTCTAGTAGTTGTATGTGTTATCTTCATCACAATTTTTCCATGGTAGTTTAGTAGTTGCAAGTTTCATCTTCATCACAAGTTTTCAATGAATGACTAGTTGTTGGAGGTCTCATCTTCATCACAAGTTTTCCATGATAGTCTAGTAGTTGTAGGTGTCATCTTTGTCACAAGTTTTCCAAGGCAGTATAGTAGTTGTAAGTTCCATCTTCAGCACAAGTTTTCCATGACAGTCTAGTAGTTGCAGGTGTCATCTTCCCAAAAAAAATCTTTGAATGAGCTTACATGCTTCTTGTAAGAATTTTCCTTAGGGAAAAAATCACCCAAGACTAAGGAACTCAAACACAAGCAAAAAATAGACTAAAGTATGATTAGAATAATAATATAGTATTCAATTAAATGTAAAAGTACACTAAGAGTGCCTATATATAAAGGCCTCTAGAATGCCTAGAAGTTAGCAACATGATAAGTCATACAATCAGGCACATGTCCACCAAGTGTGTACAGGAGTAAGTGCAATGATGAGAAGATACATCTACAAAGGTGTAGCACAAAAAATAATATTGTAGACACCATGTGCTTAATTAGGAGTGCAAATAATTGTGTTTTCTACATGAAAACTTAATTAATAATGCAAACTCTAGTGTTGTACAGCATGTGTTGAATTAGAGTTGCATACTTCTGTGTTGTCAACATGAAAACTCATAAAAGTACACAAACTCCTAAGTACCAACCTAATTAATTATAAAATAATGTATTAACCTAAGTAAACTTAAGTACAGTGTAAATAGTGAATACTAATTTACACCAACACCCCCCCTTAAGTGCAATTTGGGGGAATGCACTTAAGCTTACTAATGCATAATGGGTCCCAGCTATGAGGCCATGTTAGGTACCCATGTACAAAAGCAATGATCTACATAGAATGTGATGCAATGCAATCTCTCATAAAGTAGAGAAAGAGGGAAAACCTCAGGGAAAAAAGCCTCCTTCAAAAAGAGAGATAAGTACAATAAAGAAGATGAGAGAGATGAAGACCTCAGATGAGGAAAAGATCCCTCCCAAAAGAAAGAAGAGAGAAGTCAAGGGACTCCCCTTTCTGCAACATCCCACACCCATAAGAGATCTTGCAAATGGATATACTTGATCTAGGTGAAGGTTTGGTGAAGATATCTATGACTTGCTTTGTTGTAGGACAATACTGTAATGCAATGATCTACTCATGTATTAGCTCTCTAATGTGGTGTATATGAACCTCAATGTTTTTGGTCCGCTGATGTTGAGCTGGATGTTTAAGATCTCAATAGCACTCTAATTGTCACAATGTATGACTACAAGTTTAGGTAGATCAAATCCAAACTCCTCTAGGATGTGTTGTAACCAAAGAGCCTTTGTAGTTGCATTTATAGCTCCTTGATACTTGGCCTCAATTGAAGAAAGATTAATGTTATTTTTCTTATTACTCTACCAAAAAATAGGGCCAAAACCAAGGTAAAACATGTAACCTAAAGTAGATTTGCGAGAATCAAGCTCCCCTGCATAGTCTAAGTCTGTATATCCAACTAGTTGAATTCTTGTACCTACTGCATAATGTATCCCATGTTTATGTGTACCTTGTATGTAGTGCAAGATGTGCTTGGTGAAAAAGCTATATCAGGGCATGTATGTTTCAAGTAGATAAGACTCCCAACTAATTGTCTATATAATGTAGCATTGACAAGTGGAGTGGTGCACTTGGCCTCTAACTTGACACCTAAAAGAAAGGGAGTAGGAGTAGGTTTGTAGTCACTCATGTGAAATCGAGAAAGCAAGACAAGAGCATACTTGGGTCTAGAAAGTGTGATCCCTACTAAAGACTATGTGATCTCAATACCAAGGAAATAATGTAGTAAAACCAAGTTTGTCATAGAAAATATGTTCTACAAAGAGGTCTTGACACTAGCAATGATGGATGAAGTGCTTCCTGTAATGATCAAGTCATCGACATAAAGCATGAGTATCAAGTGTGAGTCATCCTTCTAAAGAATGTAGATATTTGAATCAAAATGACACCTAGTGAATCCTGTTGAGAGTAAGAAGGAATCCATCTTGGCATACCAAGCTTGAGGAACCTACTTAAGAACATAGATAGACTTCTTCAATCTACAAGCCATAGTAGAATCCTGTATGAACCCCTATGGCTACTCCATTTAAATCTCCTCATGAAGATCACCATTCAAAAAGGCACTCTTAACATCCATCTGGTGTACAACCCAACCATGAGCTGCAACAATAGATAGTGTCAAGTGAACAAAGTTCATCTTGGTGACTGGTGCAAAAGTCTTTGTATAGTCAATACTTGGAACCTATGAGAAACCTTTGGCAACCAGTCTAGGCTTATGTTTATTCACACTTCCATTTGCTGCAAATTTGGTTTGATAGATCCACTTACATCAAACCACCTTTCTTCCCTTAGGAAGGGGAATTAAGTCCCAGGTGTTGTTTTTTATCAAAGATTTATATTCTTCCTCCATATCCTTATCCCATTCTAGAATCCTTGATGTTTCCTTAAATTACTATGGATCTCAAGCAATGGCAATATAAGCATGTGGAAATTATTTGTGTTGTGATCTTGTCCTCTAAGCATCTAAAGGATTCCTCACCAATGAACATGTTGAATCAAGGGTTTTTTGTGCCCAACAAGGTTTAGTGGAAGAAGAAGAAGGAATGTCCTCAACTTTTGTTGGACCCTACGAAGGTGGTATTCTGCAAGTCAAAGTTGAAGGAATCTCATCTTTCGAGTCACTATCATCACTATGATCACTATCCATGAAGGAGGAAGAAGGAGGAGTTGAAGAAGCCAAACTTGGACAAGTTTCTTCGAAGTGAACACTCCTCTCTTAAAATATTTCATGTGTCTCTAGACCCATGAGTTTGTATGCCTTGAGATGGTTAGGATATCCAACAAATATGCATAGTTTTCTTTGAGGTTCTGATGCCTTTCTCTTTTGTGGAGGTATCCTTGCCCATGTTGGATAACCAAAAACTTTAAAGTGCTTTACACTTGGTTTTCTGCCACACCATGCGTCAAAAGGTGTAATTTCATCTAAGGCCTTATGGGGACTTATTTTTTGGATGTAATTTGCACAACACATGGCTTTTGCCCAAAACACTTGATCTAGAGATTTATGTTGAAGCATACAAGTGGTCATTTCCTTAAGGGTTCTATTCTTCCTTTCAGTGACACCATTCTATTGTGGCATGTAGGAAAATAAATGTTGAAGATCAATACCCTCATGAGTGCAAAAGTCTATAAGCCTAGAGTTGACATATTCTCTATCACTATCTATTCATAGAATCTGGATGACTTTCCTTAATTTTTTCTCAACTTGAGCTTTGAAGGTGATGAATTTATCAAATACTTCACTCTTATAAGCAAAGAAAAAAGACCCAAGAATACCGTGAAAAGTCATCAATAAAGGTTAGAACATATTGGGCCTTACCAAATGATGGTACAAGAAATGGGCTAGCTACATCATTATGAACCAATTCAAGAATAGCAGTAGCCTTCCAAGACTTCCCCTTGTCATATTTCTCTTCAAGATGCTTGCCTGCTTCACAACTTGGACATACACCCTCTGAATACCTAACTTGAGATAGATCGATGACCATATCCTTGTTGCTAAGTTGTTGAAGGTAGCGATAATTGAGATGTCCAAATCTCTCATGCCATAGTTAACTTTGTGTATTTGAATGAGTCAAAAAGGCAAGGCAAGTGGACTTAGGGACAAAATGTGAGAAAGAATAAAGTCTTTTCTCATGATTAGCCTTTCCAATTGCCACCATATAATCATCTTTGAGATTTTTCACCACAACTATATCTAGAAGGAACTCCACTTTTTTGCCACATCCATATTGAGTTATCTAGTAGATGGAGAGAAGGTTGGTGCTAAGGTTAGGAACATGAAGAACATCCTTGAAGATGCCATTATCCAACTCAACATTTCCTTTGCCTTCAACTTCCACTTGTGTATCATTGCCTACATAGATGTAAGGTACATTTGATGGTTTTAAAGAGGAAAATCTCTCTCTTAAACTACACATATGATGTGTTGCTCCTAAATCAAGAACTCATTCCTTAGCATTGTTTGTACTTTCTACCAAAGCTTGTCCCTTACCCTTTGAAGTGGTTGAAGATCCCTTATCCTTATATGCATTTGGTACATCAATTTTTTGTTTCCTCATTAGGTTTACCAATTTATCAATCAACTTATCCTTACACTCATGTTCATCATGACCATTCTTATTACAATAGGCACAAATTTTCTTCTCCCTTTTTTTGGAGTTGTTCCCCTACTGATTATTTTTTAAAGAGGACTTACCTTGTTGTGAAGAATATTGTTGAGTGGAAGAAGATTTATGTGAGGAAGATTATTTTTTTAGAGGAGGATTGTTGTGTGTCATCTTGTGGCTTTTCCTTTCAATGCTTTTTCTTCTTGTTGGAGTTTTCACCACTTGAATTACCTTCATTAGCTACCAAGGCTTTGGTCTTGGAAGACTTGAGAATTCCCATACTCACTAAATTGTCATGTTCTAAGATCAACATTTCTAAAAATTTCTCAAATGAAGGCTTAGTGTAGGCAGTACCCATCGTTAATTTGTGAGTATTATAACTAGAAACAAAAGGAGCATATTCAAGTGGAAGATGAGTCATAATATGTTTGATCATATTTCCATCCTTGATGGGTTCACCACAATCCTTAAGTTGTGCCCTATACATGTCTACTTGGGTAAGATAGTCTTTGATGGTGTAGAAATCCCTAGGATCCAACTTGAGAAGTTTTTCCTCAATGGTGTAGGCCATATCTTCATCTACGGTCCCATACAATGCTTCAATTTTAGCCCAAACCTCTATTGGATCAGTAAGTTTCCTAACATGATATTTGATAGGATCTAAGATATTCTTGAGCAAGGTTCCTAGGGCCATTTCTTGTTTGGATTCTCAATCTTCTTTTTTAGCTTCATTAGCATCAATAGGAGATTTCGTTGATGCACCAGTTACATAACATAGTAAACCTTTTTCTACCAATGGTTCCTTTATATTTTCTTTCCAAGTAGCATAATTATGTGGAGTTAACTTTGAAAAAGAACCCATAATGCAAGAGCACAATATCAAGGAGACACAATACACCCACCCCCCCTTTTCACTCAACCAACACCCCCCATATGAAAGATTTTGGCACTTTATATGCAGTATGTTTACAATAGGGCACTTGTCAAAATGGACAAAGTGGGCTTCTAATTTTTCTATGTACGACCTCCTTTTGGAGGTTCAAATCTAGAACTTTACAATGTATCTTAGAAATACAACAAATTTGAAGTAATACAATGCAAAAATAGGACATATTTTTGAAAATGATATTTCTATCCACACAAGCCTTTAATTTGATTGCAGATCTTCAAAGTAGATAAAAAATTATTCACTTTCAAAAAAAATGGAACCTGATTATGTGTCTAGATGAGTCTATACTAAGCATTTGAGGTTGCAAAAATCAAAATTTGAGACTTGCAAAAAAAATTAGGAACAGAGAGGTCAAACATTCTGTACCAATGTGTAGAACATGAAATTCTACCCCAAAACAAAAAAAATTGCTCGCAAAAAGGAGTCCATATGAGGGAGATATCATTGTTTGAAAATCACCTCTGTTATTATTTTTTTGAATCGTCATTGTCACACCTCCAAAAATCAAATGACTCTAACTTTCACCTCAGATGTCTAATTTTGGTGAAATGAAAGTCAATTTGGGGGTTTTTTGACCTTCTAAATATGATGCCAATATCTGATTTGCACCAGCAAGCACCAATCTAGTCCTGCAAAAAATCTCTCCTCTACAGGCTTGATGGCCAAAAAAATTCTCAGAAAATAATGCAAATCCAAAAAATATTATAGAGATGCAAATGAAAAAAATGTAGATCTAAAAATTAAATCTACAGATCTTAAATGATCATACCAATTTTGCAAATTAGGCCTTTGAGTTTTCGGTTTGCAAAAAAAATGTTGCCTGAATTTTGTCTATGGGCAACATAGGCAAATTTATAGTCAATTTTCACCAAATCAATGCTCCAGACACAATGATGAGGTCTACTTTGGCTCTAGACACTCCCAATGTTTGCAGATACTCTAGATTTGGGTCAAGGTGTTGAAGCAAGAATGGTCTCGAATGGCTATGTGAAGAGAATCTCCCTCGACTCTGATACCATGTAAGAATTTTCCTTAGGGAAAAATTCACCCAAGACCAAGGAACTCAAACACAAGCACAAAATAGACCAGAATATGATCAGAATAATAATATAGTATTCAATTCAATGTACAAGTACACTAGGAGTGCATGTATATAAAGGCCTTTGGAATGCTTCTAGAATGCCTAGAAGTTAGCAACATGATAAGTCATACAAGTAGGCACATGTCCACAAATTGAAGCCCATGAAAAAGGAAGGTGAAAAGGTATGTAGCAGTGCTAGGATTTGTCTTGTTGATGGAAGAAAGTTTTTAGATGGCATGAAACATCAGCGTATGTGCTATGCTTTGATTCCTAGGAAAGATAAAGAAGGTAGTAGTGAAATACCATTGGAAGTTTCAGATTTACTAGGAGAATTTGGAGATATTATCTCTGATAATGTTCCAGATGGATTGCCACCAGTAAGGCAAATCAGTCATCAAATAGATCTGATTCCAGGAGCTAGTTTGCCTAACAAGGCTGCTCACAGGATGACTCCTACTGAAACAGAGGAGCTAAATAGACAGGTTCAGGAGCTGTTGAGGAAGGGCTTGATTCGAGAGAGCCTGAGTCCATGTGCAGTACCTGCAGTACTTGCACCAAAGAAGGATGGAGAGTGGAGGATGTGTACAGATTCTTGAGCTATAAATAGGATAACCATCAAGTACCGGTTTCCTTTACCAAGGATGGATGATCTTATGGATTGCTTGAGTGGAGCTCAGTACTTCACAAAGATAGATCTGAAGAGTGGCTATCATCAGATACGGATTCAAGAAGGAGATGAGTGGAAAATAGCCTTCAAAACCAAGGAGGGTCTTTATGAGTGGTTAGTCATGCCCTTTGGATTGACGAACGCCCCAAGCACCTTCATGCGGCTCATGAATGAGGTACTTAAGAAGTTCTTGGGAAAATTTATTATTGTCTATTTGGATGATATCTTAATTTTCAGAAAGACTTTGGAAGAACATTTACTGCATATTCGTAGTGTCCTTGAAAGGCTAAGGGAAGAGAAACTATTAATTAATCTAAAGAAGTGTGTCTTTGCAAAAAGGGAGTTAGTCTATTTGGGATTTGTTATATCACCTGAAGGTCTCAAAATGGATCCAGAGAAGGTAAAAGCCATCTTGGAATGGCCTACTCCAAGGTCTGCTACTGAGGTAAGATCATTTCATGGTCTGGTTAGTTTTTACAGGAAGTTTATTAAGAATTTCAGTGGCATATGTGCACCTCTAACTGATACAATAAGAGGGGATAGAAAAGAGTTCAAATGGACTGCAGCAGCTGCGAGAAGTTTTGAATTGCTGAAGAATAAGGTGACTGAACAGCCTGTGTTGGCACTTCCAGATTTCAGAAAAGTATTCCAGGTGGATTGTGATGCTAGTGGTAGCGCTATTGGGGCTGTATTAAGCCAAGAAGGTAAGCCTATTGCATATTTTAGTGAAAAATTGAATGATGCAAAGAAGAAGTATTCTGTTTATGATCAAGAGTTCTATGCAATAGTTCAGGCCTTAAAGAAATGGAGGCATTATTTATTGCCAAAGGAATTTGTTTTGTATACTGATCATCAGGCATTACAGTACCTAAATAGCCAAGGTAAATTGAATCAGAGGCATATGAAGTGGGTAGAATTCTTGTAGAGTTATACATTTGTGTTGAAGCATAGAAGTGGAAAATCTAACAGGGTTGCAGATGCATTAAGTAGGAGACAGTTGTTGCTTACAACAATGCAGGTTGAAGTAGTTGGGTTTGATGAACTCAAGAATTTGTACCTCAAGGATCCTGATTTTGCTGAAGCATGGAAAGCTTGTAAAGAACCTGTTGCTGTAGATAGAACCAAGTGGTTAGACTATTTGATTCAGGATGGCATGTTGTTCAAAGGTAGTCAATTGTGCATTCCAAGGAGTTCCATGAGGGAAAATTTGATTAAGGAGAAACACAGTGGAGGGATGGCAGGACATTTTGGTCGGGATAAGACCATTGCCATTCTTAGAGAACATTATTTTTGGCCTCAAATTACACAGGATGTGAAGAAGTTTGTACAGAGTTGCTAGGTTTGTCAAGTTGCCAAGGGGTTTAGTCAAAATACTGGCCTATATCAGCCATTGCCTATTCCATCAAGGCCATGGGAGGACATAAGTATGGATTTTGTTCTTGGATTTCCAAGGACACAAAGGGGTAATGACTCAGTATTCGTGGTGGTTGATAGGTTCTCCAAAATGGCACATTTCATTCCATGCCACAAAACTCATGATGATGTCCATATTGCAGACTTGTTTTTCAAAGAGGTGGTAAGACTACATGGTCTTCCAAGGAGTATAGTTTCTGACAGAGATACTAAATTTGTGGGATATTTCTGGAGGACATTATGGAAGAAGTTGAGAACAGACTTGAAATTCAGTTCCACGCATCACCCACAGACTGATGGCCAAACAGAAGTGGTAAATAGAAGTCTGAGAAATTTGCTGAGATGTTTAGTTGGAGATAAGCCCAAGGGATGGGATTTGATTCTACCACAGGCAGAGTTTGCTTATAATAACTCTGTAAATAGGAGTACTGGAAAATCACCATTTCAAATTGTATATGGAAATAGCCCAAGGACTGCACCAGAATTGAGGAAGATAACCAAATTTGTATGCCAAAAGTAGATGAAGGTGATTGGAAGACTAAAACAATGGAGGAGAAGTATAGTGCCTTAGTTGGAGATTCTGATGCAGGAGCATCTTACATGGGAAAATTAAATTATTAGAAAAAAAAAAAGAGAGAGGGAAAAAAAAAAAAAATTGTGGAGGAGAGAGAAAGTGACGAAAATTAGAGGAGAAATAATAAAAAATAAAAAGGAGAAAAGAAAGGAAAAGGAGATTTCTATTTTTGAGGTGCATAGGTGGCGTAAAAAAAAAATAGTAAAAATAGTTGTCATTCCATTAATCAAGGTGTATAGATGGCAATTTAGAAGTTTGTGGAAAGATCCTTAAATCATGTATTTAATATTTTTTGGGTGCTTAGTTGTATTTGGGTGGGAATTTAATATTTATTTAAAGGTAGTTGTATTTACCTTTTATCCCACATTGGTTGTGTTTGTAATGTCTTGGGTTAGAAGTGCCTATTTAAGAAAGGCCTATTATCATTTGTAATCAAGTTCAAGAAGTTTGAGAAATGGAAGCTCTTCTAAAGGAAGTTTGAGAAATAGAAGCTCTTCAAGACAAGCTCTTCAAGTAGAAGCTCTTCAAATCTAATTTCTTGTAGAAGCTCTTAGCGAGCAATCTCTCTTATATTGTAAGAATTTGGAGTTTTTTCCATTTGGAGAATATTCTAATGAATTTCAAGTATTAATGGAAGTTTTATGAAGAATTTTGTCATCTCTCTCTAGCTCTATATTGTTGCATTTTGGGTTGTGAGTTGGTACGGGTGGTGGTTGGCCCCTCATCAGTGGTATCAGAGCAGGAGTTCCTGAGCGTGCGAACAGATCGCCGAACGTGAGGCAGTTTGCACCAGGACCTTGAGTGGGTGAAGTTTGTCAAGAAGTTCTTGATTGTGTAGACAGATCGCCGACTGTGAGGCAGTTTGCATGAGGTTCTTGTGTTGCATGAGATTTGTCTTCTAAAGACTTGATTATGGAGAAGAGAAAGAAGAAGATGACTTTTGTGATTGGATGGATTCTAAGGATTCCTCGACTTGAGAAATTTAGAGCAAGAAATCAACAATCATTGCTAGTTGATTTGCAGAAGCAAGTGAATGAATTAGAAGCTGAGTTGCGAAAACGAAGAGCATTTCACCAGAAAAGAGATGTTGATAATTCCTTGGATGTGGAAAAGGAAGATGATCCAGTGGAAGAGCAAGCAGATGAAGAGAAAATTATTTGTGAACCAGAAGTTGAAGAAGATGAAAGAGAAGAGGAAGAGCATAAAGATGACAAGATTTATGAACCTGAAATAGATCAAGATGATGTGAAGATTGCAGCAATGGAGGAAACATATAGTGCCTTCATTGGAGATCAAGCAAGTGGAGTAGTTACATGCAATGTTGACAACATGAAAGAAGCAAGCAAAGATGAATATGTTAAAGAGGTAAATTCTTATGCATTATATGATGCTGAATTTGAGATGAGTTTAAAAGATATTGATGATGGTTTGCATGAGGATCTTTTTAGTGATGTGTGGTATGCAAAGGAAGATTGGTATGGTGTTGTTGGGTTTATTACAGGTGTGATTAATTCAATAAGATTGGATGAGGATGAGATTTATGCTTGGATAGAGTTCATTGCAAAGGAGAAATTTCAGCATCGGATACTTGTTCCAGCTATGTGTTGGAGGAAGAGGAAAAAATTATGTCAACAATAGCTACTTCATTTTGTGACTACATACTCACAAAATTTTTCCTACCATGGGAGTCGGATGCAGGAGCATCATGCATCAGCAAAAAAAATGTGGAAGATTTGCATGTTGGTTTTCTTGTCCTGTTGAGGTGGAAGCTTGTGGTGAAGATGAAGATGGTTGTATATCTTTCTTTTGGCGTTAAAGTGTGGGACACACTTTTCTATCTACCAAGGGAGTCTGATGCAGGAGCATCTTACATGGGAAAATTAAATTATTAGAAAAAAAAAAAAAAGAGAGGGAAAAAAAAAAAAAAAAAAAAATTTGTGGAGGAGAGAGAAAGTGACGAAAATTAGAGGAGAAATAATAAAAAATAAAAAGGAGAAAAGAAAGGAAAAGGAGATTTCTATTTTTGAGGTGCATAGGTGGCGTAAAAAAAAAAATAGTAAAAATAGTTGTCATTCCATTAATCAAGGTGTATAGGTGGCAATTTAGAAGTTTGTGGAAAGATCCTTAAATCATGTATTTAATATTTTTTGGGTGCTTAGTTGTATTTGGGTGGGAATTTAATATTTATTTAAAGGTAGTTGTATTTACCTTTTATCCCACATTGGTTGTGTTTGTAATGTCTTGGGTTAGAAGTGCCTATTTAAGAAAGGCCTATTATCATTTGTAATCAAGTTCAAGAAGTTTGAGAAATGGAAGCTCTTCTAAAGGAAGTTCGAGAAATAGAAGCTCTTCAAGACAAGCTCTTCAAGTAGAAGCTCTTCAGATGTAATTTCTTGTAGAAGCTCTTAGCGAGCAATCTCTCTTATATTGTAAGAATTTGGAGTTTTTTCCATTTGGAGAATATTCTAATGAATTTCAAGTATTAATGGAAGTTTTATGAAGCATTTTGTCATCTCTCTTGTCTCCATATTATTGCATTTTTGGTTGTGAGTTGGTACGGGTGGTGTGGCCCGTCATCAGTTATCCTCCATTAAGCATAGGAGTAAGTGTGATGATGAGAGGATAAGACTACAAAGGTGTAGCAAGAAAAATAATATTGTAGACACCATGTTCTTAATTAGGAGTGTAAATAATTGTGTTGTCTACATGAAAACTCAGTTAATTATGCAAACTCTAGTTTTGTAGACACCATGTGCTGAATTAGAGTTGTGTACTTTTGTGTTGTCAACATGACAACTTATAAAAGTACACAAACTCCTAAGTGTCAACCTAATAAATAATAAAATAATGCATTAACCTAAGTGAACTTAAGTAAAGTGTAAATAGTGAATACTAATTTACACCAACACTTCTAAACTCAAATTCCTACATGTTTATGGTCTATGTGTATCCCAAATCTAAAGTGTGTGTTCAAGAATAATGTGTGTTTAATAAAGTGAATTTTGCATCACGATCTTTAGTTGTTGCAACAAAATTAGAAGACATCTTCATCACATTATGATCACTAGATAGGTATGTATGCTACTTCTATAGTGGGATATTTTCTTTCTTGTTTTATGAAGTTGGGTGATACTTGGAATCCATATTGCATATAGTACTATATGTATTCAGTATCATGTGCTAAGGTAAATGTTAACTAGGTCTTCCCAATCTCAACAATCATCATAAGATCCCTTAAAATATTGTTTCTAAGTACATGTGAACTAAAGACCTTCTGTCACTACTTGAGATAATAGTAGATGGCGAGTATTCATCATCATCATCATCATCTGACATCTAGGCTCACATGCATATCATGTATTAATTCCAACCAAGGTGAATGTTAACTAGGTCTTTCCAATCTTATCAATCTCGGGATTCATTAGAGCCTATCAATGTGTGAGAATCTTAGAGCTCAAAAAATATCACAAGTAGTAGAGAAAAATGAGGTGTCTATTTCAACTATCATCTATTTATATGGGCTTCTAGTAGGAGAAGGTTTGTTCAAAAAATGACTATATACAATTATCCTTGGATATCTTTCCTATCCATCACTCAAATTATTGGTAGATAGAAGGAATCAAATTGTTAGAGGTCTTTTGGAGTCTATAGCTTGTGAAGTTGATAAACCCTTTACAAATATGTACACTCTAATAGTAATAACTAAAGATGATAATGTTGGAAACAACAATTACAAAAATTGTTATTTTTTTATTTATGTCAAATGTACTAGAGAGAAATTTACTAATAGTGTAGAGCTCTATATCATTTGATTTATGAAGAGGGTTTTAAAAGAAGAGGTAGCAAGATGAGCTAGTTAATTTGTGAGGAGTAAATCTGATGGAATTGCAATGGGAATTTGATCATTTAGTCTTTGACTAGATGATGTATTGATCAATCATCTTATGGATAATGGAAGTGTTGAGTTGAGCACAAGAAAAGCCTAGTAAAATGTGGTCATTCAATGAAGGAGGTGAAATAAAAGATTAAGGAAGTTAAGAGTTAGCTAAGAAAAAAAGTATTAGTCAAGTGATAGTTATGGCCAAGAAAGTTGAAGAAGAAAACTATAATAGAAATCGAGTGTAGTAATGACCAAGCAAGTCGTTGGAAGCCATGTGAGAAAAAAAAATAGTGATCAAGCTATAAAATGATGATCAAGTGTCGGAAAAAGTCATTGTTTGTGAAATAATTGAGATCTGAGGCCGATATAATTTATTTTTTGGATTATTCAAAACACATGGATGATCAAGATTGATGAGATGACATATTTAATGAATGATGAGAGTTTGTAAACCGATCTATGGCGAGGATTTAATGAGAAGTTTCTAGAAAGGAGAAGGAGAAAAAAATGATGAAAGGTTTGATGAATGTGACTTAACCCTAAGATCTATAGTGATGTTTAAGTGGAAAAAGATCAAAATTACCTATTTAAGGAGACATGTGAGATGTTTCCTAAGGTTTTTTTATTGTTGATTGGCGATCATAAGGGGAACATGTGAATAATAAAGAAATAGAGGAGAAGTGAGGAAATTGGCAAAGTGTGATTTCTCAAAGGGATGCCAACCGGATCAATGATGGAGATAATAATAAAGGCCAATTGATGAACCAAAAAATGAGTCGAATGAATATTTGAATTTGCATAGTGAGTTTTATTTTATAAAATATACCTAGATGTTACTTTCTAACCATTGTGGCAGTCAAAATCCTTTAGTCAAGGTTGACCTAATGGTCATTTGTAAATACTTTAATCAACATGACATTCTAAGGGAATGTTCAAAGTCCTCTAAGAAAGACACTCCTAATATGGTGATTAAATCCTTTAACAAGGTTAGACCTAATAGTTATTTTGTAACCTTTAATAGGGTTGGCTCTTAACCAAGCTCACTTCAAAAGAGTGAAAACGTGGTAGCATGTTACTTGGTGGGTTTTCCCAAATTGGGTTTCCATGCTAAATCTTGGTGTCATTTACTTGTGTTAGCATATACTAAAAAGAGAGTTAAGTAGTGAGCATAACGTTATGTTCTTGATGATATGTTATATAGACTAAGTTGTTTAATGAGATTGTTTAAGTTGTTTGAAGTTGTTAAAAGTTGAATTGGTGCATCTAGACCTGAGTATAACTGATTCACCCCCCACTCAGTCATTCTAATCATGAACTAAAAAATAAGACAAAGAACATTATAGTAGTTTTACATTCCTATGTACATTTGGAAAATGACATCAAGAGGAAAAGATTTTCTTGGTAACTGAATTTGCTAAGGTGGTGTCAAGAGGTCTATTATCAGAACATCTAGATTTTTTTTGCAAGTGTATGTGAGATGTTAAAGGTTGGGTGCATTAGATGATTTAACACTGATGCAATCAAGGATGTGCTCCAGCATAAAAAATTCCAAAAAAATTAAGAAGATGAGAGTTTCCTTTCAAGATGTTTCCCAATTAAAGAGTCCCTTAGGTAATATCAACCAAGAAGACATAAGATATAAGGAAGGAAAAGGTTTAGGACATTAGCTAGGCAAGATATGGAACCACATAGTTATAAGAAATCAACCAAGCCAGCTACATCACCTCATAATTTTAGGACATTAGTTCGGTACTCTACATCAGCATAGCAGTTTTACCAAAGTTTGTGGATGAATGGGACAACGGATTACAAAGTTTTAGGCAAGCATTTGAAAACATGAAAGAAAGCTCAACCAGTTCCTTTAAGATTAAGTTGGTAAGAATTTTATTCCCTTCATAATCATTGGATAAAGAGAAACCAAAAAGTAGTTCATGCCTTAATATTATGAGGATGATGGGTGATGCCTAAGTTAAAATGCTTATTGTTTCAAAAGTTCTTGGTGCCAATGAAAATAATAAAATGGTGTCATTCAAACTTAAAAATTTACTGGGTGATGAAGTTTTAAAATTGGAAATCTAATACTATTCTTCTACTAGATCTAAATTTTAACTCTTTTATGGATCTACAGGCTCAATCATATGCCTAAAGGATTGGCCAAGAGAAAATTTTGATTGTATATCAATTGATTACAAAATGTTTAGTTGAAGAGAAAATATTACATAAATCAAGAAGAAAATTAGATATGGATAATCTGGTTATGAATTTTATTAGGAATGAAACTATTAACCAATTATCCAAGATTAAGAGACAAAACACACCTAGTTAATGGAAAAGCGTGGGAAGAGATTCTTGGACCCATGATCAAAGTTATAGATAATGACCTAAAGAGATAGAAAGGGGAAAGAAGTAAGATATGTATGTGAGCTTATGCCAGATGATGATGATGATGAATACTCACCATCTACTAGTAGCTCAAGTACTAATAGAAGGTCTTTATTGCACATGCACTCAAAAACAAAAAAAATAGATAGTAAAGTGACAAGTGTCATGGAGTTATCCAAGAGAAATGTGAACTCTCTCTCTCTCTCTCTCTCTCTCTCTCTCTCTCTCTCTCTCCCTCTTCCTTCCCTACCCCTCTTTATCTCTCACTCCTTCCTTGCATTTCCTTCACCCACCTCTCTATAGTTATGGAGAACTAGAATCAATGATTTTGGTTCTTAATAATGCAATCACATTTTGTTAAGCATAATGCTATCATATTTATAGCATGATTGCATTATTTTGAAGTTCAAGATTTTTAATGTTTTTTTCTTGTCTCAATAATGAGCCAATACCCATTTTGAAATTTGATCAAAAGTACACATAACATGATCACGTTATGTGCACTTTTTTGTACACCATCTTGTTGCATATGCCCCCTTCATTGTACATCTTTGGTGAAACCACCATCCTACCTCAATTATTATTGGAGTTATATTTTTCTTTCTTGTGGAGTTACATTTCTTTTTCTCTTCTTTGTATGGGTAGCATCAATTTGCTTAATTTGATCTCTTTTCTATAGATTTTTCAATGTTGAGTATGTATCTTTCATGCTTTATTGTTCAATTTGGATCTTTCATACATTTATATGAAGAAATGATTACTCTGTTATATTCTATAAGTGGGTCTTCTTCTTTCCCCTTTCTATCTCTTCAGGTCATTATTTGTAACTTCTATTATGGGTCCAAGAATCTCTTCCCACTCTTTTCCATTAACCAGGTGAGCTTTGTCTCTTAATCCTAAATAATTGGTTAATATTTTCATTCTTAATAGAATTCATAACCAGATTCTCCATATCTACTTTTCTTCTTGATTTTTGCAATATTTTCTCTTCAACTAAACATTTTGTAATCAATTGGCATACAATCACAATTTTCTCTTGGCCAATCCTTTAGGCATATGATTGAGCTTGCATATCCATAAAAGAGTTGAAATCTAGATCTGGTAGAAGAATAGTATTAGATCCCTAGTTTTTAAACTTCATCACCTAGTAAAATTTTAAGTTTGAATGGCACCATTTGATAATTCTCATTGGCACAAAGAACTTCTAAAACAATAAGCATTTTAAGGCAGACATCACCCATCATCCTCATAAGATGAAGGCATGAACTACTTTCTATTGGAAATTGGATAATGAAGATATGTAATTGTTGTCATTTATGGAAACACATGATGTACATTCTTACAGGAAATCTCAAAAATAAAGATAGTTAATTTTTGGTGCTCAAAAAAATTTCAAGTATGAATTTGTTATACAGTAGTATATTATTTTGTATGTAACTTGTTACTAACGTCATATTATGACTAGTGAAGTTAGATGGAGATAGTACACATGTTGATGATGACATGTATAACCTCAAAAGTTAGTACAAACTATATGGAAAATAGATATTCATGTTTTAGCAATGAAATAGGATAGCAGAATTAAAGGAAAGGAATTATTTTGTTTACAAAATAATTGCTTGATCAATTAGGGCTAACATCCTAGATGTTTACTCTAAGTTGGAAAAGTTTATTATGGTCTTAACCAACCTAGCAAAAATTTGTGTAAAGACATGGTATTTATGAAAAGGACATCTTGTGAATTAAAAGTGCAATGTGGAATTGTGGTAAGTTGTGCAAGTATTGTGATATGCAAACTTACTGTGAAAGTGATATATGTGAAGTTTTGTAAAGCTATTTTGTGATTTGAGAATGTGTTGAAGATCAAAGATTAGTCAAAAAATTAGTTATAGATTATATATTCCAAAAGTCTAATTGCTTGTTTGGGCAATGAGCTCTTCTTGTAATTGGTAGTGCATGTTTGGGTAGTGAGCTCATCTTATATCTACTATGCTACAACTCCTAACCGGGTTGGAATCTCCTAATAGGGATTCAAATTCTCCTACTAGGGACTCTCTATACTAATTTTTTCATTGACTCCTAACAAGGTCCATCCTCTAACAAGGAACTTATATATCAGTATATTATCTAGTGGGTCTCATCCCCACCAGGGTTTCCCTAGTTAACAAAATATGGTGTTATGAGTTATCTTTGTGCATGGTTATTGTTATTGTTCAACATTACTTTATTACTTTGTAATGTATAGTTTAAAGTAATAAATAATATCTAGTTAGCGACTAAATTTTGTAGATTATTGATTCACGCCCCCCCCCCCCCAAAAAAAAAAAATTCCTATTTCTAACAATTGGTATCAAAGTACAATTACTCAGAAGAGGCTTAAGAGCTTAAGTAAGATCCTTATGGATATGGAACAGTTGATGAAGAACCTTGAAGAGGCACTTGAACAAATTGATCTCCTTACTAGAGAAATAGATAACATGAAGGATAGATATGAAGACTCCAAATTATACATTGGACAATTGAAGGAAAAGATTGAACATCTCAAATCCAAGCTTGAATCTATTGAATCTGAAACTAGTGATGATGATTATTCAAAACTAATGATAGAGTACAAGATCTTGAAGCATGAATTGAAGATTATGAATCTAAAGTTGACTTTAAGGAATGATCCTAGCAAAGTTGAATCTAATTTGAAGATTAAGAATACAAATCTTAGAGCAAGTCTAGTAAAGAAGACATCTAAATTTGAAACATTGAAAGAAGATCATGAAGAACTTCATAAGTACAATACTATTGTGAAAGGTGAATTAACTCAGTGCAAGAAACAACTTGAGAAGCTTTATTCTAGCTGAGAAAATCTTGATGATTCAATGTTAATACAGAGACCTACTTATGATAAGATTGTTCTTTGTTATCTATTTAACATGTCTACAAAGAAATCTGAGACTAGATCAGATCCAAAAGAAAAAGATAAATCTGATGATAAGATTGAATCTAGTCAATCTTCTGATAAACCTAAAGAAGTTGGACAAGACAAGGAAGTTGAGATTTTGGATGAACCAAAGCAAATAGAATCTCCTAAGGAAACTAGGTATGAATTTAGAGGTAAGTTTTTTTCATGTAATGAAATAGATTAGATGAAAAGAGATTGTACAAATAAGTCATTTAATCATGTTAAGGACTTTTATTGTCATAATTTTCATGGTATGGATCATAAAGTAATTGATTGTAGGAAACCTAAATATGATAATGATAGAAGAAATAGTAGAATGTATAGAAATACTAACCTGCAGATAGAAGAAGATCTAATGAAAGGACATTGAGAGAAGGAAGACCTTATGAAGAAAGAAGATAGATTGTGTGTTATAAGTGTAACCACTTTGGACAAATATCTTAAAATTATCATGCACCTGATGATCACCAGAATCCTAGAAGTAGAACTCCAGTATGTCAGTTATGTAACAACTTTAGACATACAAAAAAGTATTGCAGAATGGACAAAAACCTTGGAGATAGAAGGAACAATGGAAGAAACTTCAAAAACAAAAGGAATGATGGAAGAAACATTAGAAATGATAGAAGGAACCATGAGAAGAACTCTAGAACTAACAAAGATAATGAGGAACAAAGAAATGTAGTCAGTGAACTTTGAGAAGAACTCAATGAGGCATTTGTAAAAGAATTAGACATCTCAAAAGAAAATCTAGAAGATAATGAGACAAGAATATCAAAGTCAGTTATCAAGTTTGATTCAATTAAGTTGAATTAAGCTTGTTCATAGAACCAAAATTTTGAAAATTTCATCTAGAGATTGAGCTAGAGGTAGTGAAGTGGGGAAAAATTGTATCAAGATAAGTTTAGATGGTATCTAAGCTCACTTGTAATTTGGAGCTTATCTAAACTAGTTATGAAGGAATTAAGAGTTACAAAGAAAGTCAATTCTATAGCAAAAGATGAAAACTATGTTCTTACAAATAATTTCATGAAGTGAAGTTTAATGGAGCATTTTCATGATGGAAGGAAGCTATGGTAAACTTTGGATAGTATCTAAAGATTGGATATAAGATCTTGAGTAGATATTTGATTTCAAATGTAATTGGCAGCTTTTTCATGTTTGCAAAGTATACAATTAATGCAAGTTTGAGTTGAAAGAATAAAATGGAGTATAGACTTGATTACCACTTTATTTCAAATACATCAGAAGCATAGAGCACTCAAAAACAACTTGAAAAGGTGATTTCGAAGCAAACCCTATTTTTGGAAAAAGGTATTTTATTATTTATCTGCAACAATTATTCGATAAAAATTTTATATTTGATAGAAGCATGGATATCTTAATAGTTCATGATGTTGAGAATGAGAAGAGATTAATATTGAAGGTTGTTTCTGTGAAACCCATAGAAGGAAATTTCAACATTATCTATTACTTTGAACAATGTAGTTTATTTGGAAGATGTAGGAAGTTATCTTAACAGCAAGTTTGAATCTATTGGGAGTGAGTATACGAACAAGGATATGGAATTAGTCTTTAATTATGATATGACTATGAAACCTAGATTTAAACATTTCAAGGAACTAGACATGTTGAAATATCATTTCTACCGAGAATTGGACATAGCTGAGTGGACATAGATCATGCTAAGTAGAATACATGATGGAAAACTATGGATGGAAGATAGTGTAGTTGATATTTCAACCAACCTTATTCATGAGGTAACTAGTCTTAGTAAACAAGGAAGTGTACCTATAGGTGAGAAATTGGTTAAGAAGAAAGTTGAGAGCTAAAAAAAAGTAGTGTATAATGGAAAGGCCATAGTGATCAACACCATTAAACAAGCTGATGTAAGATTCTTGAGTAGAATCATTGCCTACTCTATATGTACAAGTTCTAAGATTGATGAATTGTCAGCCAGATTCATCTATGAAGCATATAAGATATGTTTTGAGAAGAAACAAGGTAATCTTAGTTAAATTCTAAGAATGCACCTTCTTGAGAACCTAGAGAAAGTCAAAAGGACTAAAAATGTTGTGTTTAGATTTCAGTCACTGATCAATCATTTATTTTTCCATGTAGATAAGATATTTTCATATTTGTCAGTCATGGAGATTATGAGCAGTGAGAAGTGTACAATAGAGAAGATCATAAAAGTGTGTAGAAGACACCCAGTAGATAAAATATTGGATAGTAGGAACTTGATAACGAAAACATTTTAGAATGAGATGAGAGAGAGATTCAGAATTGCACCTACAATTGTAGACATATTTTAAAAAGATATTTTTGTTATGGTTGATACATATTTTATTTATATTCAAATAGTAGAACCTCGAGAAATATCTCTTGATCCCTTAGGTTATGAATTGAGTGATGAAAGAATAGTTGGATACATTGATTTATTGTTGAAATCAGAGAAGGACCAAGATGAATATAGATTTGGAACTTATGATGAGATTACCCAATTAGCCCATCAGGCATCCTTGGAGAAAGCATCTCACAAGAAGATAGAAACAATAATGAAGAAATCCTTATCAGAGGCTAGTATGACTGAGAGTGAGTCACAAGCAGTTAGACAGATTATGAAACAAGGTATATTGAATGTGCAACCTTTGTTAGTATCTATTGCAGAGACATCTTTGGAATAGAGTATTCCTTATATAGCTGTATCAGATGTATAGACAAGTGAGCCAAAGAGGAAATCAGAGAGATTAGTGGAAGTTGTGACCACCAAGACAACAAGGGTCAAGAAACAAGCCATTAGACCAAGAAAGAGACAAAAGACATTGCTGAAAATTGTTGAGTTTAGTAAAGAAGAAGAACAAGAACAAGAAGTTAAATAGATAGAGAAGGTAACTACTTCTAAATAGTTAGCACGAAAAGCTCGGCAACCCTAGAAGTCAAAGATAGAGAAGATAAATTCAGTTATTGCTAATGAAGGCAATGTTGTCCAAATGAACAAATTTTATGACCTATATAATAATTTTGAGAAAGATCAGATTGATATCTCTACTATAAGATACATAACAGCCAACAATCTAAAACTCAAGGATATTAAAGACATGGTAAACTAGAAATTCTATGATAGACTCATTGAAAAGAAGGCACTAGCTCGAGAAGAAGACATAGAACTTCAGAAGTGTATGATAAGAACAATATGCAACACTGATGATGAAGAAGAAATTGAGAAATTATTTAACAATCTAGCACCTTACTTGAGAAACAAAATAAGACCATTTTTGTTTATGGTGGGTGAGAAATATAAAATAAGAAGTGAAACTATGGAAGCTATAAGTCAAATGATAACATAGTCCAATGCAACATCTTCACCAGCACCCAAAATATCAGAAGTGTGAATAAGTGGTGACACAATGCAGATAGATCATACCAATGTTACAATTAACATTAATGATACTAACCCATTTGAGAGTTCCAAATAGAATAAATCTCATACTAAAGATATTGAAGATCAATTGAAGCAAATTGAAGAAGAGAAGAGGTTATTAGAGGAAGAGAAAAGGAAAATAGAAGAGACCAAGAAAAATTTTCTTGAAGATGAAATGAAAAGAAAAGTAGAGGAAGAAAATAAAATATTAATTGAAGAAGAAATGAAAAGGAAAATAGAGGAAGATAAGAAGAAGAGATTAGAAGAGGAAGAAAAGAGAGAAAAATAAAGAAAGGAAAGAGAAGAGAAAGAGGAAGAAGAAAGAAGAGTCAAAAAGGTAGCTGAAAAGAAGAAAAGGGAAGATGACACTCAACCTTCTAGTTCATCTACTCCACTTTCACTTGCTATCCTAACAACTGATGATGATGATCAAACTAACTTGATCTCATCTTTATCAAAACTTATTGAGAAGAACAAGATAGTGAAAAGCCTACAAAGAACCTTGATGGAGGTTACTAATAGATTACATAGTACTTTGGTAGTCCAACATATAGAGGTAGATCCTAAAAAAAGGGCATAGGCAGTACTAAAATCTTTTGATGAAGAATTCACAAATTTGTTGAATATTACAAAAAAAAAGGCACGGATCTCACATGATGCTAACTTGTTTAGCACTATTTGTCAAAATATTAAGATCAATTTGATAAGTCTTGATACTTGTATCAAGGAACTTTGAAAATATCAATGAGATGGTAAGATATTGTACATCAAGTGTACCATATATTATAAGTTAACTAAGGATATTGATAGTCAGATTGGAGGAAAGATAAGTGAGCTAGAGGCTCTATCTAGCTAGTTACAACATCCTTCTAGTAAAATTTATGATTTTGAAGGACAAGTCGCTAGTATTCATAGTGATATCAAGAAATTGGAAATTAAGAAGGAAAAATTTTTGAAGAGAGTATTAGATTTTAAAGAATCTATTGCTCTAAAAATATCTATTGTTGAGAAACAATTGGAGGAATGTGTCAAGGGCAAGGACACTTATTCTAACTTTTTAGACTCTGACCTTAATGCAGTTGAGATTGCAGCATATGCCTTATGTGCAATTCTCACCTCTACTAAGTCAGCCAAGGATACATGGACAAAAGGTATGAACATTCTTAAGGAAAATTTTGATGATTGCATGAAGATACTGTCAGCTTAAAGGCAGAAGAACAACATTTTTTATAGCAGTTTTTGACAATTTTTGACATTCTAACCTTTGTCATTGATGTCAAAGGGGGAGAAAATGCGTAAGAAAATTGTAAATTAAGTAACGAAGAAGATAAAATTGTAAAGTATGAAATCATATTGTAAGAGGGAGCATAAGTAAGATGGACAAGTTGTAATAGATGTAATGTTACTATAGTATCATTTTTTTAAGTTTTTGATACTTAGCCAATTTTCCCTATTTAGTTGCCATCAATGCCAAAGAGGGAGATTTTTGACAATTGGCTAATCAAGATATGTATTTTTTTTCATTTATGAAAACACATGATGTACATGCTTACAGGAAACCTTGGAAATAAAGATACTTGGCTTGGTATTCAGAAAATTGTCTAAGTATGAATTTGGTATACAATAGTGTATTGTTTTGTATGTAACTTGTTACTAACATCGTATTATTACTAGCAAAGTTAGATGGAGATAGTATACATTTTGATGATGATTTTTATAACCTCAAATTTTGATATGGACTATATAAAAAAGAGATATTCTTATTTTAGCAATGAAATAAGACAAAAAAATTAAAGTAAAGGAATTATTTTGTTTACAAAATAATTACTTGACCAATTAGGGCCAACATCCTAGATATTTACTAGAAGTTGGAAAAGTGTATTATGGTCTTAGCCGACCTAGTAGAAATTTTTGTAAAGGCATTGTATTTATGCAAAGGACATCTTGTGAATTAAAAGTGAAATGTGGAATTGTGGTGTAATTTTTGCAAGTATTGTGATATGTGAACTTACTATGAAAGTGATATATGCGAGGTTTTGTAAAGCTATTTTCTAATCTAAGATTGTGTTGAAGATCAGAGATTAGTCAAGAAAGAAGTTATAGAATCTATATTCTAGAAGTCTGATTACTTTTTTGGGCAGTGAGCTCTTCTTGTAATTGGAAGTGCATGTTTGGGTAGTAGGCTCATCTTGCATCTACTATACCACAACTCCTAATAGGGTTGGCACAAATCCTAAAAAGGTTGGAATCTCCTAATAGGGATTCAAAGTCTCCTAACATAGACTCTTTATACTGAATTTTCTCATTTAATCCTAATAGGGTCCATCCTCTAACAAGGAACTTATATATTAGTATATTATCTAGTGGGTATCATCCCCACTGGGGTTTTCCCTTGGCTAGGGTTTCCCTAGTTAACAAAATATGGTGTTATGAGTTATCTTTGTGCATGGTTACTATTACTGTTTAGCATTATTTTATTACTTTGTTACATATGGTCTAAGTAAAAAATAATATCTAGTTGGTAACTAAAGTTTGCAAATTACTAATTCACCCCATCCCCTGCCCCTCTTAGCAATATCCATTTCTAGCACTTTCTATTTGTTCTTTATACAATGATTCCTAAGAGAATAATATTCTTACCAGATTAATCTTAAAAGAAATGGGTGAGCCTTCTTTCATGTTTTTGAATTCTTGCCTAAAACTATGGAATCCATTGTCCCATCTGTCCACAAAATTTGGTAAAAACTGTCGTGCTAATGTAGTTTGCCTAGTTTATATCCTAAAATTAGAGGTGATGTAGCTAGCCTAGTTGATTTCTTATAACTATGTGGTGCCCTAGCTTTCCCTATTGATATCCCAAACATTTTCCTTCCTGGTATCATATGTCTTCTTGGCTGATATTACCCAAGGGACTCTTCAATTAGAAAACATCCTGAACGTAAACTCTCATCTTCTTTAAAATTTTGGAGGTTCTTATGTTGGATAATATCATTCATTACATGAGATTAAATTCTCTAGTGCACCCAACCTTTAACATCTCACATAAACCTACAAAAAATATCTAGATTTTCTAATAGTAGACCTCTTGAAACTACCTCAACAAATACAATTGTCAAGCACATCTTTCACTTATGGCTATACATTTTCATATTGTCTTGGTAATGAGCCAATACCCATTTTGAAATTTGATCAAAAGTACACATAACACAATCATGTTATGTGCACTTTTGACTTTTTTTTCATTGTGTCCACATTTTTGTACACTATCTTGTTGCATATTCCCCCTTCATTGTACATCTTTGGTGAACCTGCCATCCTACCTCTATTATTATTGGAGTTATATTTCACTCTCTTGTGGAGTTTCATTTCTTTCTCTCTTCTTTTCATTGGTATCATATCAATTTTTTTAATTCAATCTCTTTTTCATGGATTTTGCAACATTGAGTATGTATCTTTCATTCTTTATTATTCAATTTGGATCTTTTATACCGTTATATGATAAAATGATTACCTGGGTCTATTCTATAAGTGTTTATATTTTCTTTATGCTGAAAAAGTCACTTAAAATCTATAGACATCTTAAATTGTCCAAATCCCCTTTTCTTGACTAATTAAATAGATATTTATTATTTATTTAATTATAGTCTTATCCCTACCTTTAATTAAATAAATTTACATTTATTTAATTACATTCGTCTTTCCTTGATTTAAATAAACTAAGGTTTATTTAAATCCTAGCCTTTCACCTCATCCCACTTACATCCTAACCCATTCACTTTAATTAAGTAAAGCACTTCATTTACTTAATTAACCCCTTCTAAGCCCACTTGGAATTAAATATTAAATTTAATCCTATTTGAGTACATGGCTCCTAACTTTAACCCTCACCCAACCTCACTTTCCTAACCTAACCCATCCTTCCAAGCCTACCCACCACCTAATCCCACTTAACTATCCTAATCACCTTGCTAATCCCCATTTAATCCTAAGTGTGTGCTCACACATGTGAGGAACACTCACACTTTCCACACCCCTCATGCCTTCCACACCTTTTGCATACTTGTCCCCCTTTACATGAGAATAAAGGTGTCTCACACATGTGTGAGAAACCATGCTTCTCACACCTCTTACACCTATCATTGACCTATCACCTCAAAAGCTTCTCACACATATGTAAGCATCTTTTCCACTTTGAATGGTCAAAAACCCTAATCCACATGGATTCCAGTTGACCTCCACCTCATGGACACCTCATTGATCTTGAGAGATCCTAGCCCTTCATCTTGCATTGAATCTCAACCAT
This sequence comes from Cupressus sempervirens, assembly GCA_028749045.1. Lineage (NCBI taxonomy): Eukaryota > Viridiplantae > Streptophyta > Pinopsida > Cupressales > Cupressaceae > Cupressus > Cupressus sempervirens. The sequence goes on from CM053792.1 coordinate 561,337,144, forward strand.
CTATTTCATCTCTTTTCCTATAAAAGGAGAGCCCTCTCCTTATTTCATGAAGCACTATCTAGCCCATTGTTATGCTGCAAGATTTGTGAGCAACCACATCCCACAACAATGAAATCATCAACCACTTGGTGGTTTTATGAGGTTTGCATTAGTGCTATTTTGAATGGTTTAAGCTCTTTTGATTTCATGTCATCATTATTTACATGTTGTCTTTCATATTTGAGGTTTGAATGAATATGTAGGAATAGGCTTTAGTTGCTTATTGTTTATTCCCTTGTTACATTTTTACGCAACACAAAATCATTGTCCAAACATTGTCCTCTTATCATGTTGGCTTTATCTTATGATCTTTATGATTATTAGTGGTGAAATAATTTAGGTCTTTATTATGGGGATATATTTTAGGGTTTCCCTACACCTTCTTTCCATCCTTCTCCCTTTATGGACCTTCATCTCACTCATTATTACTCCTCTTCTATGGTGTGCTTTATTGATAGAGATGTTTTTCTATTGATAATGCTCCTATTTGGTATGAACCTCTTGATGATAATGTTGACTATTCTCTTCATCATGAGAAAGATACCATGATTATTGCTACCTCTTCTTTTTACACATAATGAGCTTAAAATTTATTCTTCTCCCAACACATATCCTAAAGATATTTTAGAGAAAGAATAATATATTATAAATACTTTCATTAACATAACCTTGCCTTCATTTGATGCTCCTAGTAAAGAGGAACCCTTAATGTAAATCCATAATCCTTCTATGGATTCCTTAGAAAAAGTGGATAATAGCCATCTCCTTAATGTTCTCCCTTCTAGTGAAGAGTACATGAAGATGCAATATCTTAATCAAGTTAATGTTTTCCAACCTCTCCTCACTATTAAGGGTTACCTTCTTCTCACCTTAAAAGGTTTTCCTCCTATGACTGTTAAGGGAATATATAGTCATCCTTTAGATTCTCAAGAAGTGTCTCACACCTATCATACAAGGAATAATCCTCAACCTACTACTTCTCTTCTTCCTTATCAACCTGTCCTTCCTCCTCCACCTCATCTTACTCAAAATTTTGGGTTGGATTATGATTTGGTACCATAGTTATGTAATACCCCCACCAAGATTTCTCTTTGGGAAATCCTTCAAACATTTCCTACATATCATTAAGCCTTGAAAAAATAATTATTTAATCTCTCAATTCAACCTCCTAATAAAGAGAGCATCAATCCTCTCTTTACAATGCATATGTACCATGATTATTCCATCTTCAATTCTATTTTCTCATGAGTATTTACCTTCTAAAGAGATTCAATATTTTCATGAGCCTCTTATGGTTGCACTAACTATTAATAGAATTAGCATACATCATACTTTGATTGATAATGGATCCAATTTTAATATTTGTAACATGGATATGTTAAATACTATGAACGTTGATCTTTCTACTATTCAACCCGATATTTTTCATGTTCAAGGATTTGATAGTGTTGCTAATAAATCTTTGGGTATTATAACACTACCTATTAAAGTGAGTCCATTGATATTGGATACTCCTATAATTGTTATTCCTAGACCTCTCACTTACAACCCTCTCTTAGGAAGACCTTGTTTGTACTCTATGTATATTTTTCCTTCTACTCTACATTGAAAGGTTAGGTTGATTGATAATAATATTATGTATGCCCTTCATGTTGATGATGCACCTAATCCTTTTCTAAATGAAAACTATGCTTGGGTAATTCCTACACAATAAGTGAAGGAATCTAAAGCTAAAGAAGACATTACTTCTTTTGCTTAATCTAAAGATGATTGGGGTACATTAGATTTCACACTAACCTTTACAAGGGAATATAGAGTTAAGGACCTTCCATTCTTCAGAAACTAAGGTCTATTTGTCAAAAAAAAAACTCTACTTCTACTCATGATAAATCTATTAAACCTATTGATGAACATCATATACCCTTAGACAATGGGGGGCATAAGAATTATTTCAACACCACTTTTTACAATATGCTAGAATGTGTGAAGTAAAGTGTTGAATCTCACCCTTTGTTTGCATCCTCTCCTTCATTGTCTAATGTATCTTCTCTTATTAATCAAGAAATTTTTTTACCTAAGATTGTTCATGCTCAAATGATTACTATACCTAAACATAGAAAGAAACATAATCCACAACTTATGAATCTTTTATTTTTTATGTATCATATTTTCATGATCTCTCTACTAATGATTGTCAAGCTTTATGTTACAAGATTCAACAACTCATTAATAATAAGGCATTTTAAATGTCATTTTGTGATCTTCATGTCTTTAAATAATATTTAGAACCTTATTATGTTTCTTCTATTGACATATTAGTCAATTTTGTTATTAGTGACATACACTTATTCAAATTGTAAGTATCTACCAAGCTTATTGTATAGTTAGCAGTGTTTACCAAGCATTTTAGTTATCATTGAGTTCTACAATTGCTACTAAGTCCTTTGGAAAAATTCCATTGTATACTGAGTAGTTACAGCTATTGTGAAGATGAGCAGTATAAATCAGGCATCTTAGTGTATGTTGAGTTTATCAGTACAAACCAAGTTGTGCAATGGTTATCAAGTTCATAGTTGATGTGATGTGAGTCCAATGTTAACTGAGCTACTTAGTGTTAGCCAAGTGACTTAGTTTATACTAAGCTCGAGATGATAGTTTTTACCAAGATATGTAGTGGTAACTAAGTGATTTAGTTTATATGACAAGTTTCATAGTATTCATTAAGTCACCAATGCAGACCGAGTTCAAGACTACTTGGAAGTAATCAATATGGACCGAGAATCTATGTCTATCAAGTGCATGACAATGTCGAGCAGTGACACTAGATGTTGAGTATTAGAACCTCATGGAGTCAGTATTCTAAGCTCAAGTTTCTACACTTTGGTTGACTTTGTAATATTTTGTGTAAACTTGTATTGTGGCCGAATTTTTAATTATATAATTAGATTGGTACATATGTAATGTATTGTATCACATCCAATGTATGTATTAAAGATGTATGAAATCAATAAGGAAGTAATGTGAAGAGTAGAAGAGAAAATAACAAAGGCTACAATAGTATACGGAGTAGCAAAGATTCATCTATCACAACAAGGTGATTTGTACACTTACAGGAATCTCATTCAGCAAACCAAGTTGTAGATCAAAGATTAGCTACTACTTCATCCTAATAGGTGCATCAATCAAATCCTTTAACAAGGTAGACCTAACAGTCTTATGCAAATTTCTTTATCGAGTGCATATTTCATTATATGTTTGTAAATCCTTTAACAAGGTGGACCTAGCAGTCCTTATTGCTCCTAACAAGGTAGATCATTAGAAGTGATCAATGTAAGTCTTAACAAACCAACTTTATACTGTAGTACTAAAGCTTGTGGGTATCATCCCCACCCTAGTTTTACTTTCTATTTGGAAGTTTTTTGGGTTATCAAATCTATGTGTCAAAGTGTAATGTATGCTTTCATGTTCTTAATTTCTCATGCATGCAGTTAGATCAGAATTTTCATATATTGGATTAAGTGTTAATTGGTTGAAAGTTTTAGAGTTATTGATTCACCCCTCCCCTCTCAGTAACTTAGCCTTTAAGAATATTTCCAACATCTTCATGTCATGTAACATTGTTATCTTCTCTCTTGGGCTTAGTGTCAAGCATGGTCTACTTTTTGAGTAGCATAATAGGTCTTTTCTTTCTTTGTTCCTACACTTTATGGGGAATGGAACCTTATTAAATTATCTCACTATCTCAAGGAACCACTATTTACTTTGACTGAGTGTTACTTGTTTACCATGTCACATCCAATATTATATTATTAGCAAGCGGGTTTCATTGGTAGATAGATTAATTACCTTAAAGAATCATAATAGTGTGATATCCTTTTCAAGGATTTTATTTTTCACTTCTTGTACATTGTCTCATCATGCTTTACCCTTCCATGACCGCATAGGACTTGTGACCTCTTTGGTTTGGAGTGGGTGATGCTTGTGGATACTATCTTGACGATGAAATTGCTTTCTCCTTCTTCATCACTTCCTTATGATGCCAAAATAAAAAACTATTTTCCCATCTTAAATGAGGGTATACATGGTCCTCTTATTTTCATATGTCTTTGATTTGGTCTACTAGCATGATATACACTTTCTAGACCATTTAACCTATCCTTGTAAATTCTCAAATCATAATCATGGAGTAGTAAATAGAGATTCAGAGTATGGCTTGGGGTACTTTAGCCCTAGATGCTAGGTATGTTTCCTAAGTTATCCTTAAATCTATGCATTTATATTTCATCACTCCTTTTTCACATATTTTCCCTTTGTGGATTAAGAGAAATCCTAAATCATAGATTATTTATGGTAAGAGATGATCCTTGATGTTGGCTCTCTCTCTCTCTCTCTCTCTCTCCCCCCCTCCCCCCCCAACCCTTGCACACATGTATGCTAAATTTCATTTATAAGCTACACATAACAATTTTCTAAAGTCTCATACCCAGGTAACACATCCTTTCAAGGTCATTCCATAGTGATACAAAGAACATTGATCTATAGATGGGCTTATGATGGGTTGAATAGTGAGTTACCACCCTATTAAGCCATTCAACACCATCTTTTTGCATAAGCTCTTTTGGTGATTCATAGTAGGGTGGGCACTCTATTGGGTGATATATTCACCATTTTGTTTCTTTTTCTTTTATTCATCTCTTTATCTCTCTCATTATTATCTAGGAGTTAGAAAAGACTCAATCCCTTAGGGCCTTGATGAATTATTTGTCTCCTTGATTATAATAAGATTATCTTATGTCTTGTGCTATGCTTTACCAAGTGTTTGGATTGATTCCAGACCCTCGCTAAAGTTTGGGACACTCTAATTTAATGAAGGTTTAGCACTCATTTAATATAGTTCTATCATTTATTGCATTTATCCTCTATTTTCCCTCCATTAATTTTTTTTATTTTGTCTCATTGGACCTTTTTTAAGTTTAGAATTAATATTAATAGGTTGGACCTTTATTTTTTTGTAATATTATGTCCACATTCATTAATAATTTAAATTTGATCCAATTTAAATAATTTGATCTTCCCTATAAATTAATTTTATCTGTCTCCTCTTATTTTATAGTTTAGATTAGACATTTATTAATTAATAATTATTTATATTTTAATTTACCACACCCAAACCCTTCCCCCCCCCCCCCCCCCCCCCCCCTCCCCTCAATGAATCTTATTATGGTCAATCATTTATTACATCAATTTAAGATGTGTCTTACCTCATTTTAAATTTTGAGGCATTGGCCACCTTGAGATCTCTATAAAAGGGAACCTTCTCATTTAATTTTCACATCATGCATTAGCAAGATTTAGCACTTACACTCAAACACTCAAGTTCTCAAGCATTAAAGTCTTCAAGAATTCCTCCATTAAAGATCAAGGATTCAAGAATTCATTGAGTCACCAATGCAGACCAAGCTCAATATTACTTGGAAGTGATCAGTATGAATTGAGCTTCTTCATCTACTAAGTGCATGATGATGTCGAGTAGTGATAGTGGATGCCAAGTATCAAAAACTCATTGAGTCAGTCTTCAAAGCTTGAGTTTCTACACTTTCACTAACTTTGTAATATTTTGTGTAAACTTGTATTGTGGTTGACTTTCTAATTATGTAATTGGATTGATATATATGTAATGTATTATATCACATCCAATTTTTGTATGTATCAAAGAGGAAGTAATGCAATCATCATAGAAGAGCACAAGAGAAAATTACAAAGGCTACAGTAGTATAAGGAGCAACAAAAATTCATCTATCACAACAAGGTGATTTATACACTTAAAGGAATCTCATTTAGCAAACCAAGTTGCAAATTAGAGATTAGCCACTATTTCATCCTAACAAGTGGATCAGTCAAATCCTTTAACAAGGTATACCTAATAGTCTTATGTAAATCTCTTTACCAAGTGCATACTTTATTGTATGTTTGTAAATCCTTTCACAAGGTGGATCTAGCAATTCTTATTGCTCCTAATAGGTTAGATCATCGAAAGTGATCAATGTAAGCCTTAACAAGCCAAATTTATATTACAATACTACAACTTATGGGTATCATCTCCACCCCAGTTGTACTTTCTATTTGGAAGGTTTATGGGTCACCAAATCTTATGTCAAAGTGTTATGTATGCTTTCATTTTTAATAAATTCAAAAAATTTATGTCAATAAGTTATCCTCAGGTATAGATATACCATTCAAATTTTAATAAATTCAAAAAACTTAATCAATCTTATATACAAAATTGGTCTCTATATCATATCATTAGCAAAACAACATTTCATGTAATTACTAGCCCCTCTATCTCTATAAGTGTCAACTACCAATAAATAAAATGATATAAAATATAGCATGTATAATAATAACATCCACACATGAAAATAACACTTTGACAATAGGATTTAACATGGAAACCCAATTTGGGAAAATCCACCAAGTAACACGCTACCAATTTTTCACTCTTCTAAAGTGAGCTCATTTAAGAGCCAGCCCTATTAATGGTTATACAACACACTCTTAAATGTGGCCCTATTAAAGGATTTAATCACCCTATTAGGAGTGACCTTATTAGAGGAATTTGGATCATTCCATTAGAATGTCAACTTGATTAAAGGATTTACAAAATTATTGTTAGGTCAACCTTGATTAAAGGACTTTGACTGATATAATGGTTAGAATGTAATAGTAGTTTGATCTATAAAGTATAACTCACTTTGCAAATTTAGATCTCCATTCGCTCATCTGTGGCTCATTGATTGGCCTTAATTTACGTCTTCATCACTAATCTACTTGGCATCTCCTCAAGCAATCACTCTTCACACTTATTTTCACACTTCACATCTATTTTTCTTCTCTTCACGAATTCTTCTTAAGATCATCAATCAACAAAAAACCAAACTTAGAAAACATCTCTTATGCATCCTTAAATAGGTAATTTCAATATTTTCCACTTAAACATCATTTTTGATCCTAAGGTTAGGTCAAATTCATTGAATCCTTCCATATTTTTGTTCTCCTTCTTCTTCTAGAAACTCTTGATCAAATCCTTACATTTGATTGCATAACAAACTCTCCTCATGCATTAAATACACTAGATCATTAATTCTTATCTTCCACATGCTTTTACTAATTCAAAATTCCAACTATAACTTTTGCTTTGGCTCAGCAATCATTATGTTATTCTGCTCGGTCATCACTGTGTATCTCATCACACACTATAATTTCTCACTTGGCATCAATAGACTTGCTCAGCTATTACTATCCTAATAAATAACTAACAATTGGATTGAACTTTTTTGTCATGCTTCTACTTAAGTTCCTTAATCTTCTACTTCATCTCCGTTATTGACCGGCCAATGTTGATATTCAACCAAAATTATCCTTATTATTTGTTTAAAATCTAAGCTTCATCCAACTATCTTCTTTACTTCATGTATCGATTGAACAACACATTATCTTACCAAGGATTAACTTATCAAGTGCCCATTGTATTTCCATGATTCTTAATACATCTCAACTCAAACTTTCACTAGGTCATCTCATGATCTCTTCTTTCAAATCCTCTTCATCAATCGAATGATATAGAACTCTAAACTATTATTAAATATCTTTCTAGTAGGTTTGACACTTCTTCTTACTAATAGGTTTAACATCAATGAAAACATAACAATTTCTCCAATTGTAGTTCCCAACAATCTCCCTCTGTGGCATTGATGGTAACACCATATTAATTACCATGAAATTCAAAATATTCAATATTATATTGTCCATCTCCCTTTGTGTTTTTGTACTCTCTTTCTTAGTTTCATTCTAATTCTCATACATATAGTTTTAGAATTCTCCCTCTATTAGTTCAATACATACTCTTCCTACGTAAAAATACCTCACAAGTTCAACAACATATCTAGCAACATATGTCTCCCTCTTCACAACAATCATTCTTTCTACATAACTTCTCTCCCTCAATATATGAATGGTATCTTTTATACATCTCCCTCTTTATGTATACTTGTATGGTAACTCATGCATTCTCTCCCTCTTTATCTAATAACTTGTATGGTAGCTCAATCATGCCAATCTCTCCCTCTTTTACAAGAATTCCAAAGACATCATCCATACTCAAATATCTTCATATCTCTTATTTTGACTGATATAACAATGTCGTTTGAACATTAACTCTTTGTAGCTTCATCTATTTAACACCCCACCAAGGGATCCAAAAGAATTAACCTAAAGTTTCACTAAGTTAGCTAAACATTTTTTTTTTTTTTTAAAGTAAGAAAGTATAACATACACATAGTAGCGGAAGCAATAACATGTAATCATCGACAAACATACATTGCAAGTTACATTTCTTAAAGATCCCAAGACGTTGAGTCACGTTTAAATTTAATTAAATTCTAAGTCTAACAACTATCACATACATATGAAAGAATAATCAGAAGTCCCATGTCCATATTATACATTTGTTCTGAATGCCTCTTGGCAAATTAATTTGGAATGCTCAGTCATCCACTGTACAAGTCACAGGGTATGAAAGGCTTAAAAGAATATACATATGTAAAAATAGAATTGCATCAACATCCACGAATCCATGATACAAAGTACAGTAAAGATATATACAATACTATTCACCATACTTGATACATCCATACATCCATAAGGATAAAACATCTATCATAAAATCTACCCATCCATCATAATAATCCAAGAACATAGTGAAGGTAAATGCCAATCACGAACACTCCAGCCACGGTGACCATGGAACGGATCTCAATGGTAAGAGTAAAAAGCACTACCACCCGACCGCGTGGAACCTAAATGGTCCACTCCCACCATGCTGAGGAGATAGTCTCAAGTCCCAAACAAGGTATCAAAACACAAAACACAAGTACTCTCTAAGTCTGGAAATCCTAAAAGTATACTAACTCAAGGGTTCCAACATAGATAGACATCTAGACCCAGAGGCACCTCAAAGACACGTAGGAAACCTAATATGCAAGCGGGAAAGTGTCATCGCAAAAGTCACGTAGAAGTTACCCGAGCAATCCCTTAGGAATCCTGGGTCCCTACTGATCCCTGCGGCCACTAGTATCCTCTCGTACTAACGAGGCATACTATGGAATGCAAGGTCGTAACCAAGCATTCTCTCTACCCCATCCTAGTCTGTACTAGCACTCAAGGCATGGGAGAGAACATACAATTATCTTATTAGGTTCATTTTCCCTTATTTAGTGTAAATGTTTTCACTTATTAAAACAACTTACAATGGGTTACTCCAGGCAGCCTCTTAGGGCCCTGATCCCCATTGCAAGCCACTTCCCGACACTACACATAGATAACCTACCCTAGGCTCATGAAATCATAAATCAAAGAATCATAATAAAACCACCTCAGTCCTATACAAGCAACTGAAAAGACATCATAAAAGATAAGCCACAAAACTTACATCAGTTCTTCATGAGCAACAGATAAGCACCAAATAATAATCATATGACCACGACAGTTCTCTATCAGCAACTGAAGGCATCAATGATAAATCACAAAATCCAATGGTTCTCCAATGAGCAACCAGAAAGTATCCCAATAGTAAATTTCAATACTGATCGAAGACTCCAAAATGGTCAAGTCAAAACATGACATCATCAAGAACATAACCACCACTTCAGTCCTCTCAAGCGACCGAAAAGCAATCCAAGTATAACTGATCGAGACTCAAAAATGGTTATCAAATATAACTGATCGAGACTCGAAAATGGTTAAGTTAGGTATCTTAAATACATACCTCTCAGCTTCACACAAGGAAACTGGAAAGCAATAACAAACAGTAAATACAATCATGTCATACAGCACTTCATCACATTACCATGGTCGGGTTAAGAAAGATTGAGACCAAATCATCATGACATCACATTCACCACCCCGAGCCTCTGGTAACAACCTAAACTGGTCAACGCTAAACCAACCCCATAACACTCAAAGCACAAAGAAAACATCAAAGTCTCAGAGATTGGATTTGAAAGTATATTATTGAGCTAAGGTAAGGTTTATGTTTCAGTTTAATGTCGAATTTCAAGTAACTAAGTTTTCATAACTACCCGTTACGATTAACCCATTTCTATAATAACTTCCATTAAATCAATAATCCAAATCTATAATTTAGTCAAATAATATTCATTATTAATTAACTTAATTAAACTGATTTTAATTAAATTAATCAATAATTGCTTGTTCTACTTACTTATTTTAATCTATTTATTAATTGTTAATTTATTAAAATTTAACCAAAATTATTAATAAATTTATATTAACAAACTATGTTAAATGTATTAATATTTAATTATTAAATATTAATAAAGATAAAAATATTTAATAAGTAAATATCTATTAATTAATATATATATATATTAAAATTTTAAAATAATAATAAAATTTTGTTTGTTTTATTTTTATTTTTTTAAACAAATAATAAAAATTATAATAAAACAAAAATCGAATTAATTAACACCCTTCCATATACGTTTAAAGCCCGTCGGCTCTACCGTAGGCCTGCGGTCGTAGGGCCTGCGGCGGCAGGTACTGTCGACCGTCGGTAGTGGGTGATTCCCTCCCCCCCCACTTAAAACAATAATTATATATATTTTTTTAATGTATATTTCTTTTTTTTTAAAAACAGCGATTTGTTTTTAAATCGTTTTCTATAAATAAATAAAAAAATTTAAATGAAATTTAATTTCGTTTTAAATATATATATATATATATATGCTAACTCAATTCCTCTTTAATATATTAATATAAATATATTAAAGAATTGCCTCTCTCTTTTTTATTGGTATAGAAATATAATCAACCATACGAACTTCTAATCTAGAATTTCGGTATTAGATTCAACCCTTTCCCATTTAAATCTCATGTATACAGAAGTTTATTGACAAGCATCTGATAAATTCCAATATCGTAATGTTTAAACATTTATCACAGAGAATTCAGATTTACAAACCCCAGACATGAAGAAGACAGGAAAGGATAATTGCATAATAAATCGATAATCAAAAACACAAGACCCTACCTAATCCTGATGCTATTATGCAATCTCTAGGAACTGTAAAAGAATTCGCTCCTCTCAGTAACCTTCTTCTGGAAAACTTTCTTGGTATCAGCTTTCTGAAATTCGCTTCCAAAAGTAGTCTCCCAAAAATTCCCATCCAAAAACGTGTCCCAATTCGTGTCCCCCAAGAATGAACCCCCAATGTTGTGATAAGCAAATTTTCTCCTCAAACTGGGGCACTTAATTGTGCGTTCACCCGAGAAGACTCTTTGCACAACTGAGTTAACTCCAAATTAACCTTTATTATCTTTTCTTTTATTTTGCATTCAACTTTCATGCACATTAAGTTGAATTATTAAATAACTTTATTTAATATACCACTTGACTTCTATTTTAAATTAATTTATTACTTTAATCTCATGTGCACTTTATGAAATTAAAATAACGTTATTAATTTCTATTATTTAATCTTTTAATTTCTTTATTTTCAACACATGCTTGCATCATGCAATCTTACAACTTTTAATAATTAATATATTTTCACTTTTTAATTTATTTTAGAAACTTAATTGATAAAATATTTAATTAACTTAAATAACAATAATATTTAGCATTTATTTAAAAATGAACTCTAAATATATTATTATTAAATTAAATTAATATTATAATGTTCTAAATTATCCTTAAACTTTTATCTCCAAATTTAATTCTTTTTATTCAATTAATTTCTCAATTAATTAAATATAATTAAATATTAAAATATCATAATAATTTTTTATTAAATTAAATTATTAATTAATCCTTTTAATTAAACTTAATTAATAGAAAATACATCAAGGACTCATAAAGCAACATATGAAAACCCATCATAGAAGAACACATACTAAATCAAACAAAAAGGGTTATAATCACGAAATAACATCATTTGATGCATTCGGAGGGTACTTAACTCAGATACTTGTCCTAATTATCAATTAGGACAATTGGCTAAAGGGTTTAGGATTTGGACTTAAGAGTTTATCTTCCCTCTCTTACCATTGAGATAATGCGATAGGGTACGCTCATCCTGGCAATTCAGGGAAGTTGATACCTGGTACCTGCAACCTACATAAAATTCACGCATGTACAGACACAATATTCTAAGCTCAACAGACAATGGCAGGAAGTGGTGCATCGTGTAGATCCCGACTAGCAGGTGACTATGACTCCCTTCCTTAACCACATCAGAAACACCATACATAAAGAAAACAAACACGCACACCATACACATGCAGTATGGGGTAAATATCCATAAGAAAGCACGTATGATAATAAACCATATAACTAATCATCATTGATAATTGAAAACATTGAATAATCATCATACATGCATGAAATATAGAGTACCAAGTCATCTCATCATATAATAAATTGAGTGTAAAACAACATCTAATAATCTGAAAGTAATGCTACTAAACATCAAGTATAAAACTGGCCTAAAAGAGTTTGGCAATGAAGACTGAAATGCGACTTAGGGGCAGGCACTACATCCACCCCCCCTAGACTTAGGCTTACTCCTGGAAGCCTACAAGAAAAGAAAAGCTAAGGACTCACTGTGCGGGTCCCATTGGACCCTTTCCCCCTGTAGGAGGATAAGACTCCACTGAGTACACTCTCTGGGCTCTATCCATGCCACCAACTATAGGTTCTGAAGCTGCGGGTCCCTAGCCTGAGAACTGTGGTTTCCCTTAAGGGCAACGAGATGACTTGTGTCCGCGTTGTCCACATGAGAAACACTCTCCATTGAAGCTCCTCTGAGGTCTAGGTGCACTAGACTGGTGGAAACTACCCCCACTAGGATAAGACTGAACACTCTGAGATGGTTGGTCATACTGGATGTGCTTGTTGCCCTGAGCGTTATGATAGTTCCTAGTATTGGAACCACCGCCACCACTCTGTGCTGGAGGATAAGTACCTTCCTGCCGCTGATTACCCCCAGAAGGAGGTTTCTTATTGCCACCTGTTCCCTGACCACCCTTCGATCCTGATGCTGAAGGTGCTCCTACAAAACCCCCATGTCCTAAGTTCACACTCTGCTCTACAAGGACGGATCAATGTACCACATCCTTGAGGGTTTTAGGTTCAAACACCTTAACACCCCCAATTAAACGGTTGTTCAAACCTCTAATGAAATGTTGTGCCAACTGTGTTGGGTTGTCACTGAATCCTGAAAAGGGCATGAGCTCAAAGAACTTGCGCTCATACTCTATAACATTCATAGTGTACTGTCTCAGGTTATGGAACTCATCTGCTCTATGTTGCTTACATTCCTCTGGTAGGAATCACTCATGGAAGCTCTCTAAGAATAACTCCCATGTGACACTGTTCATGGTTAAGCCCAGCTTCTTTTCCTCGATTGTCCACCAAGTGGCCCCAAAGAACTCTAGGTTGGTGATAGCAAACCTTGCTTTGACATTACTGTCAAAGTCCTGCATAGCAAAAATCCTGTCAAGGGAAATAAGCCACTGCTCAGCTACATATCCAGAACCCTACCCATTAAAGGGCTTGACTTTGGACCTCTGAAGGTCCTTCATTTGTGAAGATACAATGGTTCTATGTCGATCCCTCAAAGGGCTCCTAGACCTGGGTCTATGCTCAAGTCTTGCCCGATGTGCTTTATCCTGATCATGAAAAGGAGGTAGGCGATCAATGATGGTTCGCATAATTTGCCTCATGTCAACCTCCTCCGAGTCAGCATGCTCCTCTCTATGGTTCTCTTCCTGATGCTCATTGACATGCTCTTCCCTATTCTCTTCCTGAATGGGGCTCTCGTGGATAGACTCATGAACACTAATACCTCCACCTCATCCACGGCCTCTTCCACGGCCAAGACTACGGCCTCTAATGGAAGATCTCATCCTAGATACCATCCTACAATAATATCCAAGACACAAGATGCTAAAATAACCATGAAACATACTACTGAAACACATAGATAAAAGACACATGTTTTTGCAACAAGATATTTTCAATTTTCAGTTTACCTATAATTTCAATTTAAGTATGATTTCAGTTTTGAAGCCTAAGTGTTGAAGTATGAAAAATAGGTAACTAATAGTTTACATAATGTTTCAGTTCAACTAGTTTCAAGTTTCAGTTTGAAAGAGATACACATGATAGTTTAAAGTTTTCATTTTTGTTCAACTAGTTAACACTAGTGGCATTCCAATATACCCAGAGCTCCCAATGTAGAAACTCGGCTCTGATAATCTACTCATAGTTCAATGTCTTCCTTTTCACACCTTTAGGAAGCTTCTAAAGTGTGAACTCCTACATCAATTTATATGATATTCTGATTTGAACATTTGATGCAATGCAACATTTCTTCTTTTTTTCTTTAGGTAGGGTAATGGCCCCTAACTTACCTCTTAGATACTCATAACCATCCTTAGGTAGTTCCTTTATAAATATGTTAGCTAATTGTTCTTTTGTGTTCACATATTCCAATCTCACTTCTTTTTCTTGTACCAACTCTCTCATGTAATCATACTTGATCTCAATATGCTTAGTCTTTGTATGCATCAAAATATTCTTTGATTTATTTATAAAACTTGTGTTATCACAGTATATCAAAATAGGTTCAATTATCTCTTCCTTCATTCCTTTCAATAATTTATTGATCCATACAATGTTTGAAAAATTCATTGCTCCAACAACATATTTAACCTCTATTATAGATTCTGAAATATAGTTTCGCTTCTTGCTTGTCTAAGAAATCAATCTTCTTCCTAAAAAGTAAGCTCCTCCACTTGTTCTTTTTCTATCATCAAAATTTCCTTCCCAATCAGCATCTATGTATACCTTCAACTCAAATTTTTCACTTCTCCTATACCATAGTCTATAGTCTTTTGTTCCTTTTAGGGATTTTAGTATCCTCTTTACTTCCATCATATGGTTTTATCTATGATTAGTAGAGAATCTAGAAACAATAGCAACATCTAATGAAATTCTAGGTATGTTATGCACAACATATTGTAGTTTTTCTAATCATTGATATGTATAGTGTTTGATTCACCTTAGCAGAATCATCATTCTTTGATAATTTATGTTCAATCACAATAGCTACTCCAATTGGTCTTGAGTCTTCCATACAAAAAGTCTTCAAAATTTCTTTGATATACTTAGATTAAGTAATGAAAATACCTTTATTCATATGATACACTAGCAATCCAACAAAGAATTTAATCTCTCCAAACATTGACATTTTAAACTCCTTTTGTTGACATTCTAGTCATGTTTGTTATTAGTGACATGCACTTATTCAAATTGTGAGTTCATACTGAGCATATTGTATAGTTAATAGTGTTAACCAAGCATTTCAATTGCTACCAAGTCCTATAGTTGCATATCGAGTCCTATGGATAGATTTTAGTTTGAACCGAGTAGTTACTACAAAGTTGAATTTCAGCAGTGTAAACTAAGCATTTCAGTGTATGCCAATTCTACTAGTGTAAATTGAGTTGTGTAATGTTTATTGAGTTCACAATTAATGTGATGCAAGTATAATGTTGATCAAGCTACTCAGTATTACTCGAGAGACTCAATTTATACCAAGCTTGAGGTGATAGTGTTTACCAAGCTATACAGTGTGAACCAAGTGATTCAATTTATATGCCAAGTTTCACATTATTCATCGAGTCACCAGTGCAAACCAAGCTCAATATTACTTGGAAGTGATCAGTATGAATTGAGCTTCTTCATCTACTAAGTGCATGATGATGTTGAGTAGTGATAGTGGATGCCAAGTATCAAAACCTCATTGAGTCAGTCTTCAAAGCTTGAGTTTCTACACTTTCACTAACTTTGTAATATTTTGTGTAAACTTGTATTGTGGTTGACTTTCTAATTATGTAATTGGATTGATATATATGTAATGTATTATATCACATCCAATGTTTGTATGTATCAAAGAGGAAGTAATGTAATCATCATAGAAGAGCACAAGAGAAAATTACAAAGGCTACAGTAGTATAAGGAGCGACAAAAATTCATCTATCACAACAAGGTGATTTGTACACTTAAAGGAATCTCATTTAGAAAACCAAGTTGCAAATTAG
The DNA here is from genome assembly GCA_028749045.1 of Cupressus sempervirens. Classification (NCBI taxonomy): domain Eukaryota; kingdom Viridiplantae; phylum Streptophyta; class Pinopsida; order Cupressales; family Cupressaceae; genus Cupressus; species Cupressus sempervirens. Next base: position 561,353,365 of record CM053792.1, read on the forward strand.
AGATTAGCTACTATTTCATCCTAACAAGTGGATCAGTAAAATCCTTTAACAAGGTATACCTAATAGTCTTATGTAAATCTCTTTACCAAGTGCATACTTTATTGTATGTTTGTAAATCCTTTCACAAGGTGGATCTAGCAATTCTTATTGCTCCTAATAGGGTAGATCATCGAAAGTGATCAATGTAAGCCTTAACAAGCCAAATTTATATTACAATACTACAACTTATGGGTATCATCTCCACCCCAGTTGTACTTTCTATTTGGAAGGTGTATGGGTCACCAAATCTTATGTCAAAGTGTTATGTATGCTTTCATTTTTTTTTAGATTCTCATGCATGAAGCTAGATCATAATTCATATGAAGGATTAATTGCCAAGTGGGATAAAAAAATTAGAAGTTATTGATTCACCCCTCCCCTCTTAGAAAATTAGCTTATCATAATATTTCCAACAATTGGTATCAGAACATTGTGGTTCTTAGTGAAAAGTTTAACAAGCTTGAGAAAAGATCAAAGGCAATGGAGGTATTTAGACTTGACAAGGCTATTGACAATGAGAAGCTAGATTTAGAATTGGCCATTGGACAACTCAAGAAAGAAAAAGAGAAACTCTCCCAATCCTTGAAAAGAAGAAAATATCTTACAATCTAGATGAATGATTCACTCTACATTGAAGAAAGAATTAAAGACATCATTCCAAGAAATTCATATGAAGTTGATGAAGAAATCAAAGAACTACTGGAAAATAATAGTACTCTTCAAGAAGAAGTAACAAAAATAAGAAGAGAGAAAGAAATTCAATGAGTAAGATTTTGTTAAGTCATGGAAGAGAAAAATAAGATAAGAGAAGAGATAGAAGGAAAGAACAATGAAATCCAGCACCTATCCCTTCAGCAAGTAGACTTCATTGATCAGCTCAGCAATGCAAATGAAGAAATCATGAACTTGAGATCAGAGAATGAAAGATTACAGAATGATCTAAACATTGAAAGACAAACCAATGAAAGAATGTTGAAATTCCAAGTAGACATGAATCAGTTAAATGAAAAAATTCACTTCAAACAAAAAGAAAAAGTAGAAATTGGATATACAAAAGAAACAGAATCATCCAAGAAAGGAGCTCAAAGGAATAAAAAATCTACTTGCAATCACTGTAGTAAGATGGGTCATACTTCAAACAAATGTTGAAGTAATGGGAAAGAAAAATTCAATGGAAAATGCTAAAACTATAATCAACATGATCATAGAGAAAAAGAATGCAAAGAGAAACCAAGATTTGAAGGTAAATGTCACAAATGTAAGAAGTATGGGCACAAATCATCATAATGTAAAACCAAGATATTGAATTCAGTAGAACAAATTGTGAAAGCTATATTTGATTGGGACTATAACACCTGGTGTAGATGCTATTACTGTGGAGAATTTGGACACATTGGTATTAATTGTATAAAACATCACATGAGGAAAAGAGATACTACCAAAAGATGTTTTATCTTTATAGAACTTGGTCACTGTATGAATAATGGAAGAATAGAAGATGAAAAAAAGGAAAAAGCTGACAACATCAGAAAAAAAATGAGACAACAATGGGTTCCAAAATCAATTGAGAATGCAAGTCTGAGAAATGATGTTCAAGTCACTCAAGAATTGAGTGACTCCACTATTTCCACTTGATTTCTTAAAGGAAAACTAGAACTAGGCTACCAAAATAGACATCTAAATGAGTTCCAGCTATCAAGACAAAAGATCCATATCAACATTCAAAATGTGAAAGGGATCACCAAGTAAAAGGTACCGGTTACTATCGAGTTACCTTCATTACCGAGTGAGGTCAAGTCACAGACTGTACCGAGTGAGGTTAGGAATAACTAAGTTTTACATGTGGTCACCAAATGATGAAATACTTTACCGAGTAATCAATACAAGCAAATTGGATGACAATTTGTCAAATCCATCTAACTTTTGTACTAGGCATTTATGGAAAATTTTGATAAAAGGAATGAAATCAAATTCATTTTCACCATGAATTTTTGAGAGCAAATTGCACAAAACGATCTTCAAGAGCATTCAAGTGATTTTAGCGAATTGCTATCAAAATTTTTGAATTCTCTCAAAACCCTACTGAGTGAAAATGGCAGCAACCAATAGCAAGGCAAAGTGAGGCTTAGACATGTTAGTTCATGGTGTAGAATGGAAGGCACTAGACTTCAAGCTCACTCCTACAGTCGCTAAAACCCTAGACCCAAGTGGAGCACAATCACAAATCCCTTCCAAGGTACTGTTAATCAACGACATCTGTTCTCATTTTAAATGTATGATTCAAGATATCGGCACACTAGAAATGGATGAATGTTTAAAAGAGTTATGTGTTGATGGCATTTTGAAACTTGAGCACCAACATCTCGAGGCTAAAGGTTTAACCCATATTCCTCACATGCCCCATGATTTCCAAGTCAAATGGATTAGGTATATTCTCATCCTTGTGCACAATGGATAGTTGTGGTTGGAACAACCTATTTTGATTACAAAGAAGATGATTCATAGGATCACTAGTCTTCCTATGTTGGCTAAAGCTAAAATGACAAAAACCCTAGGTCAGGACAAACTAGAGAAGAAAACCCTAGCCAAGTGGGATGGTAGGGGAATGAAGATTACAAATGTAATTGACATGGAGTTGAAGTTCAACATTTATGTCATTGCACACAAGATCTACAATTCAAGTAGGTTGAATAGTATGTCATGTGAAGCAGTTGACCTGGCATACAAAGTTTTCAAGAATAACCTTTCTCTTGACCTTGTCAAGCTACTATTGAATCAATTTAACAAGAACATGGAGAGCATCAGAACATCAAAGAACAATCCATGTAAGTTTGGCTCTCTGTTGACATGTTTATTCTTTTATGTTCAAAAATTCTTCCCATCAAAAGGCACTATTGTTTGGAGGAAAGATGTGCTAGTACTCTATCAAATTAATGAATATATTGTTGAGATGGGAGAAAATTACACCAGTATTATGGATAATCATTTTGATTCTTTCAAGGAGAAAATGAATAATAGATACTGAATCCCCAAGAAACTAGTTGAAGATTACAAGGATGATATATATTTTATGGTGGATAGTGATAAGGTATACATTTAGGCAGTTAGGCCTAGAATTGCATGGGTGAAACTTCTAGGATATGAGGTAAATATTGATGAAATCAAGGATATAATTGAGGCACTGATTAATGAAACAGTTGACCCCAAGGCTTCATATTTTGGAACATGTGATGAGGCTAAGGCATGGATAGAACTAGAAATCAAGCTCACTTAGGTGGTTAGCAAATGCAAGAAAAGGATTTAAAAGTTACAAAAAAAATCTACTCTTTTTTTTCCCAAGGCCAAAGGTGAAGATGAAGAGGCAGAGGATGAAGAATCAAAGGAAGAGGAACCATTGAAGAAAAAAGGCAAGGTAATCATTACCAAGCTTGCCAAGACATCCACTGCAGTATTCACTAGGAGATTCTCTAGGAAGAAGGCAAACAAAGAAGGGGGAGACATAATTTTCAAGAGATGTCCACCCATAATTAAAGAGAGGATGAAGGAATTGGAATCAAGTTTTGGGATAACAAATTTCAAAGCACTAAAATATGAAACCAGAATAGCTGATGAGCAAAGGCAGATTGAAGATATTCTGATAAATAAAATGGGCAAATGGAAATACTCTCATGACCAGCTCACTTAGCAAATTCCAAATGCTTTAATGGATAAAATCAAGCCAAGATGGGAAAATGCAAAACAAACTGCAAAGGACATTCATGAGTAGACCCTGAGAAAACTGGTGCCGAATTCGACTGACAAGGAAGGTAAAAAAAAATCTTTGAAGAAAAATGAAGAAAATTTGACTTTAAGAATAAATACTTGTCTAATTTTGTTTAAAGAAATAGAGCATGTTGTGAAGAATGCAACAAACACATGGAAAAAATTTTATCTTCTTCACAAATCGAGCGATTTATTGGTTAGCATAAGTGGTAAAGATGAAGATGATGATCAAGAAAAGGATGAAGAGAAAGATGATGAAGAGGAACAAGAGCAAGAAGCTACCAAGGAAGGAACTCAAAAATTTGAGGAAACCAACCCAGTTAAGATTGTTGCAGTAGTTATTGCCTCACTTCCTCACTCTCCAAGAAAAATAGTGACAACATCAAGCATGGAGACAATGTCTACAGGATTGATTGTGTTTGGCACTACAAGCACAAGCATCCAATCAATCTTTGCACCAGTTTAGCTTAGAACATCATTGACTGAAGTGACAAATACTTCATCTATCGAGTTGCAGACTCTTCCCTCTTCAACAATTTTGGAAACATCAATTTTGTCTTTAATAGGTACTTCTACTAATATTTCTACAATAAGTGCAGTATCAATTTTTGCAGCAAGCCCCACTATTTCTACTATTGTTTCCATTCCAAGTACACAAGAAATAAGTGCAAGGAAAGTTGTGACCAAGCCTCAACCAAGCACAAAAATTTTGGGTAAAGATAAAGAAAAGGAGGAGGATGTTGGTCTTGATGAGGAAATTATGATTCCTAATTGGGATATTTCAAAACTCAATCCTGATAAAGAAATAAAGAATTCAAAATCATTGAGGATGCCAAGAATATTTTGGTAGAGGCTATAGGTATAGAGATTAATTCTTCTCGGTCAATTTTGTATCAATTGGCAGAAGTAGTCTAGAAGTATAATGAAGATCAAGATGGACAAGATAAATTATTACAAAAATCAGAAAAGAAGTTTGAGAATAAGGTCTTAGAACTTATTGCTCAAAAGATTACCATTTACCAAGTAGAGTTATCTACTATTTTGGGTTCTCTTGAAACTTCTTATACAAATGTAACTTTACTTTTTGGAAAATTATGTGATATCCCAAGTTTTACAAAGGAAATGAAAGACAAATTATCTAAGATTGATGAAGATCTTAAGGAGAGTGCTTAGCAATTGCAGCTTGACCCAAGTTCAAGCTCTTCCCATTTCAAAAGGATCATTTTTTTGATAGATATATAGGCAGAATTGCTTAAAGAAGAAGCTAGAATCAGATCTACTTTGGTAGATATTCAAAATATGATACTTCCTAACATCGATGCACTACAAAAGCATATTACTTATTCAAAAACTCCCATCCATGATAATAATTTCTCTATTGTAGACCATATGATTGAACATTTAGCATAAGTGCAAGTGGCATTGCACACATGCAGGGTCTTGCAAGAGAACTGGGACAAGACTTTGGCAATCATATTAAAGGTACATTCAAATTTCTTGTCTCATTTTGGCATTACTATGTAAATACATATAGTATAAATCTTTGGCATTAATGTCAAAAAGGAGGAGAAGATATTGAAAAGATATAAGATGATATAAAGAGGAGAAATATGTAAAAAGATAGGGGGATAAAATTGTAAGAAAAGTGTTGAGAATATATATTGTATGTATAGTATACTATACATTATCTTTGGAGGAAGCATTACCATGTACAAAAATGTATCCTTTACAAAAATAATTTTGTAAAATCTCAAAAATAGTATACTCTACTGAGTTGGAGATATAAGGTGATGGATAATTCAATTTTGATTGATAAGTATTTTTGTCACTAATGTCAAAAGGGGAGATTGTTGACATTCCAGTCATGTTTTTTATTAGTGACATACACTTATTTAGATTGTGAGTTCATACTAAGCATATTGTATAGTCAACAGTGTTAACCAAGCATTTTAGTTGCTACTGAGTCCTATAGTTGTTATCGAGTCCTATGAACAGATTTTAGTTTGAACCGAGCAATTACTACAAAGTTTAAGTTCAACAATGTAAACTGAGCATTTTAGTGTATGCCAAATCTACCAATGTAAACCAAGTTGTATAGTGTTTATTAAGTTCATAGTTGATGTGATGTGAGTCCAATGTTAACTAAGCTACTCAATGTTAACCAAGAGAATCAGTTTATACCATGCTCAAGGTGATAGTGTTTACCAAGCTATACAGTGTGAACCAAGTGATTCAGTTTATATGTCAAGTTTCACAGTATTCACCGAGTCACCAGTGTAGACTGAGTTCAAGATTACTTGGAAGTGATCAGTATGAATTGAGCTTCTACATCTACCAAGTGCATGATGATGTCGAGTAGTGATAATGGATGTCAAGTATCAGAACCTCACCGAGTCAGTCTTCAAAGCCTGAGTTTCTACACTTTGTCCGACTTTGTAATATTTTGTGTAAATTTGTATTGTGGCTGACTTTATAATTATGTAATTAGATTGATATATGTAACATATTGTATCACATCTAATGTATGTATGTATTGAAGAGGAAGTAATGTAATCATCATAGAAGAGCAGAAGAGTGAATTACAAAGGCTACAACAATATAAGGAGCAAAAAAGATTCATCTATCACAGTAAGGTGATTTGTACACTCAAAGGAATCTCATTTAGCAAACCAAGTTGCAGATTAGAGATCAGATACTATTTCATCTTAACATATGGATTAGTCAAATCTTTTAACAAGGTAGACCTAACACTCTTATGTAAATCTCTTTACCGAGTGCATACTTTATTGTATGTTTGTAAATCCTTTCACAAGGTAGACCTAGCAGTCCTTATTGCTCCTAATAGGGTAGATCATCAGAAGTGATCAATGTAAGCCTCAATAGACCAACTTTATACTGTAGTAATAAAGCTTGTGAGTATCATCCTCACCCTAGTTTTACTTTCTATTTGGAAGGTTTTTGGGTCACCAAATCTTGTGTCAAAGTGTTATGTATGCTTTCATGTTTTTTAGTTTCTCATGCATGAAGTTAGATCAGAATTCATATAAAGGATTAATTGCCAATTGGGATAAAAGTTTTAGAAGTTACTGATTCACCCCTCCCCTCTCAGTAACTTAGCTTGTCATAATATTTCAAAAACTTTTTTCATTTGATCAAAAAATGACTTGCTCAATGAATCTTTCCCTCCAAATATGATGTCATCAACAAAAATTTTAGCTAGCAATACCTTGTTTTCAGTTTAAGTTTTTACATATAGATTGTTATTGTCATTTTTTCTTGCAAAACTAATTTTTACCAAATAGTTGTGTAACCTTTCATACCATGCTCTAGGGGCTTTCTTTAAAACATATAAAGCTTTTTGTAACTTACATACCATATTCTTTTTTTTGGATCAACAAATCCTTTAGGTTGTTCAATGTAGACTTCTTCCGCCAAACTTCCATTCAAAAATGAAAATATGACATCCATTTGGTACAATTTGAATCTTTTGTAATCAAAATGTGCAAGAAAAATTCTCACTCCTTCCAACCTTGCAACTGGGGAAAAAATTTCACCATAGTCAACTCCTTCCTCTTGTGCATATCCCTTACAAACTAGTCTTTCTTTGTTCCTTGCAATGACTTGACCTTTCTCATTCATCTTGTTTATGAAACCCACTTAGTTATAATCATATTCTTATCCTTTGGTCTTGGTACTAGTGTTCATGTCTTGTTTTTATCAATTTTTTAAATTCCTTCATTCATTGCCTTGATCTAATCTTCATTATCCAAAGCATCTTTGACATGTTTAGGCTCAAACTCATAATAAGCATGTGTCATTTCTCAATCTACTTCTTGTTACAACTCTTGAATCTTTATCTCCAATTATTTGATCTAGTGAATGATGTCTTCTCACATAATTTTCCAATACAAGTTCAATTCTTGGTTTATCTTATTGTTGTTCACTAGATTCTACATGTTCAACTTCTTCAATTATTTCTAGCTACAACTTGACTTCCTCTATCTAATGGTCGATAGTCTCTATCTATGACTTGGCTCCTAGAGCCTGATGCTTGCCAATCTATTGATGCTCGATAAAAATCTTTTGCAGAACCTCAGTAGTGCATGGCTACTAATTCTTGGTAGCCACATTTTCTACTTTAGGTAAGGTGTTAGGTTCTCCTTCATAGATATAAACAAACTTTCTATATTGTCCATTTATTTCTTGTATTTTTCTTCATTTTTCTCTACAAATTCATCAATTCTAACATTTACACTTTCCACAACTTTGTTAGTGTTAGAATTCAAACTCTTATAATCTTTTCTCTTAGTGGAATAACCTAGAAATATATCTTCATCATGTTTTCCATCAAGTTTACCTTTTCTTGCATCTTTCAATATGTAACACTTGCTTCCAATAACTTTAAAGTAATTCACATTTGGTGCATATCTAGACCAGAGTTCAAAAGGTTTTTTTTTTGTTCCTTTCTTCACTTGAACTTAATTCAGAGTGTAGACTATAGTTCTTACAACCTCTCTCTTGTATTTATGTGAAACATCCTTCTCCATCATTAGTATTCATGTACAAACCATAATTGATATATCCCTTCTCTTAGCTATACCATTCTATGGTGGAGTCCTTGATGCACTCATTTGTCTCTTGATTCCTTTCTCATTATAAAATATATTGAATTCATCTTAAATGAACTCAATGCCTCTATATGATCTCAAAAATTTCAAATTCTTTCCTATTTCTTTCTCAACTCTATCCAAATAACACTTAAACATTTGAAATACATCAAAAATTTATTTAAGAAACATTACAATCATCATTATGTCAAAAAAAAATGAAATATTTATCACCATAATATCGTTTCACTCCAATAGGACCACATCAATCAATATGAACCAACTTCCAAATATCATCAAAAGAATAAGTCTTACTCTTGAAATTAGAATTTGTCATTTTACCCACTTGACATTGTTTTCGCATCACTTTATCAAGTTTTCTTAGTCCCGGTAATCCTCTAACTCTTTTCATCTTACTAATGCTTACCAAATTATCAAAGTTCACATGATATAGCCTCTTATGCCATAACCAAACATCTTCTTATCATGCAAATAGACAAGTATCTTTAGATAGGTCTAGATAGAACAAGTTACCTCTTATTTTCTCTCCACTTCCAACTAGTTCGCTAGAAGCATCATAGATATTTTCCTTCTTGTTCTAAAAATCAACTTTGTAACCTGAACTTATCAGCTATGCCACCTTCGACAAGTTATATTTCAAACCATCAACTCGATATGAATTATCACATGTGATCTTATCATTCAGTTTAATTAATCCTTTATCTTTCACATAACATGGTGTGTCATTACAAAAATTAACACTACTTCCATTATAATGATCTAGCTTCTCAAATTTACTTCCATCACCAATCATATGATGCAAGCAACCACTATCAATTATCCACCTATAATTATTACTTGCATGTGAGATCAATGTGGTTTTCTCATCTTCATTAGAATCATCATTCATTACAATATAAATAAATTCTTCATTATGATCATTAGAATTACTATCAAAACCATCTTGTTCAGCAATATAGCAAGATTTCTTACCTTTCTCCTAGTAGTCTCTCTTATCTTTTTTGTCTCTATCATCTCTCCTTCCTTTGTACTTGAACTCTTTCCTTTTGTCATCTTCATCTTTGTCAATATATCTAGTGGTGATATGACCAACTTTGTTACATGTAAAATAGATAATTGGAAGTTTACCTTTGTATTTGTCTTTTCCTCTAGGAAGTCTTCTAGCCAACAATGCTTTAAGATCATCAAGGTCATCATTAGATCCACAATTACTTTCTACATACTTTCTCTTCTTTTTTCCTTAGATCTATCAATGGTTAGTTATTCTTTTAATATAAATTCAACATTAGCAGGGGAATATATATCAAAATTATAAAATTCAAATTCAATAAGTCTACCAATTAGACTATCCAAGTTCAGATCATTACCATGCAAACACCTCAGTTCTTGAGTTCTAGATACTCCAATTGCATATATAGGATGAAAAGTCCTCAATACCTTTCTTATCAAGATCTCATCAGTTATTTATCCTTCGTGTCCTCTAATAGCATTCACCATTTCTTTGATTTGGCCACAATACTATGCAATAGTCTCACCTTCTTTCATTCACATATCATCAAATTGTCCTCTCATGATTTATGCTCTAGATCCTAGCACATATTTGTCTACCACATGGATTGTTTCCTATTTCTCCCACATTTTCTTAGTAGTAGTGCATTCTATCACATTATCAAATTTTACATAACTTAGGTTTGATGCAAGTTCAATCATCATTTAGTGTTGAAAGGAGATTGTTGAAGTGAAGAAGATTGATGAAACCTATCATGGAACAATCATTATTTTGTCATTGATGTCAAAAATACTACTTTTTGGTAAGACAATTTCTTACTTTGGTCTGAATGCTATTAATTAATTGATTGATTAAGAGGATTTGAAAAGAAAGGATAACAAGAGAAACTAGAAAAAGGTTGAGTTATTTGGTGTATAAAAGGAGAACTAAGACCAAGCAAGGCATTAATGATATAGTGTATTGTTTATCTACTTAAGGCTACTTGAGAAAAGACTAGAAGAATGCTAAGTAAAGAAATGTGTCTGCCAAGCCTAACCATGCAAACAATGCAAGCTAAGTAGAAAATTAGTTGAAGCTGAGTAGTAAGTTTAGTATGTGTCAAGCAAGAGAAATATAGTTGGTGCCGAGTGAAGAAATTTTAGTATGTGTCAAGCAAGAGAAATATAGTTGATTCCAAGTGAAGAAAGCTAGTATGAGTTGAGCACTAGTAAAGACTTAGTAAATTCTAAGCAACAACTGTTGGTTGAGCATCAAAAGATAGTATTTGTTGAGCAAATAGAGTGTTATTGCTATGTGCCAATAAAATGAGTTAAATCAAATATTTAATGAATCTGAGTTGAGAAAGATGATTTCTTAAATTGTGTGAAGCATGTGGAAGATAACTATGATGAGTTGGTGGCACATAACTCAAGATAAACTATTTTGAGGTGCATTCAAAGAGGATTATAGAGGAAGTTTATAGAAATGGATAAAATGAAAAAGTGGGTAGATTTGGTGAATCTTACCTAACCCTAGAATGGATGATTGTGGTTAAGTGGAAAAAGATCTAAGTTCTTTATTTATAGAAATAACAAGCTAGAAGAAATAGTTTTCATGTGCAAGAATCTAAGGACGAGAAGAAGTCTAAGGTGTTACTTCATATGGTGGTTGAATAGAAGAGTCTATAGTAGGTATACAAAGAAAGAATGATTAAGGTGATGAAGGCTTAAAGGGTGAACATACTATCAAAGATGAAGAGGATGAATGCCGAGTAGAATGGAGGACTCATCTACAAGTGAGTTGTTATTATTATCAAATCAAGTCCTATTGTTACTCTCTAATAATTGTATTAGTTTGGATAAATCCTTTGGACTAAGGCTGACCTAATAGTCATTAGTAAATCCTTTAATAGGCTGACATTCTAATGGAATGTTCTAAAGTCCTCTAACAAGGCTCACTCCTAATAGAATTATTGAAATCCTTTAACTAGGTCACATTTAATAGTGTTCATTGTAACCTTTAATATGGTTGGTTCCTCATAGGGCTCACTTTAAAAGAGTAAGAATTCGGTAGCATGTTACTGGTGGTTTTTCCCAAATTGGGTTTCCGTATAAGATCCTTGTGTCAAAATGTGTGATTGATTTTTTGGTATTGTATGTTTACCTTTTTTCAAATTTATTTTGACATGGGACAGCAATATGCATATGTTTAAGATAGTGAATGGTCAATGCATGCATAAGAATAAGTTATAGTACCAAAAAGTTATATTTGTACATTTGGACCTTGGATAACTAATTCACCCCCCTCTCATTTATTCTAAAGTATTCCAATAAATATTATTAGAGCACCAAGTGCTTGGGAGAAAATTTTGAAGGTACTTAAAGCTAAAGATCAAGATATACAAAAAGGAGGTGCCCAAGTTAAACAAGGAAAGCTTTCCTACATGGAAAATTTTGATGAAGCTACATCTAGGAGGTCTTGGAGATTATGCATAGTCAACTATCACCATTGGAAATGTTGATCCAACTGGAACCCCAACTACTAAACAATTGAAATAGAAGGAACATAATCAGGCAATGTTGGAGATTGCATCTTCCCTAAGCTACTCAGAGTTTGATGACATAAAAGGATGTGATTTTGCTAAGAAGATGTGGGATACCCTACAGAAGATCTATGAAGGAGACAAGAATGTGTTGAGAGTCAAAACTGAAAGTCTAAGAGGAAAATTTGATGAAATGAGAATGCAAGATGGTGAGACTATAGTATAGTATTGTACAAGGATCAAAGATATTGTTAATGAAATTCAAGGATCTGATGGATAGATTGAATATGAGACTATGATTAGAAAATTATTGAGAACCCTACTACCTATCTATGCTATTAGAGTCTCTGATATACAAGAACCTAGGTGTAACCTTGGTAGTAATCTAACCTTGAAGGACTGGTTGCTAGACTCGCTACTTTTGAACTTTCAAATTTTGATAATTTCAAATCTAAGAATGTTGAATCTTCTTTCAAAGCTAAGCTGACACTAAAAGAACCTAAAGATAAGAAAATGAAATGCTCAAACATGTTGCTAGTGACAATGATACATATGATGAAGAGCTAGAAGAACTGGAAGCATTACTGGCTAGAAAATTTGACAAAGGAAAAGGAAAATATAGAGGTAAGTTAGTATTCACATGCTTTAATTATCATGAGGTTGGTCATATTATAGCAAGATGTCCTGATAATTCAACCAACAAGAATGAAGAAAAATTTAGAGGTAGAAAAGATGATAGTAACAAAGGCTACAAGGACAAGGGAAAGAAGGCTTTTTACATTGTTGAAGAAGAATCCAATGATGAATCTAAAGATCGTGATGATGAAGTTGCCTATGTTTCTATGAAGGATGATTCTAATGAAGATGAGGCAAATACATTGATATCTTATGTGAATAAAAGTGATATATGGATCATAGATAGTGGATGTCCACACTAAAGATAAAAGTAAGTTGATTACCCTTGAGTATTACAATGGAAATAGTGTTATATTTGGTAATGATGCACCTATCTAATTAAAGGAAAAGGATCAATAAGATTTATAGATAAGATCACATAAGACAATGCTTACTATGTGGAAGAACTTAACTATAATCTGTTGAGTGTGTCACAATTAAATAGTTCAAGTTACAATGTTGAATTTGATAATAAAAAGGATAAGATCTATGACACTGATGGAAAACTAATTAGAAATGGAGATCAGACTAGAGATAATCTATTGTATCTTGATATGAATAATACTACTTGTCTTTTGTACAATTTGGTGGCATGTGGGTATGGCACAAGAGGTTCTGTCATACAAATTTTGACAATTTGGTCAGTATCAGTAAGATAAAAAGAGTCAGAGGTTTTCCAAAAATGAAAAAACCTGATAATGTGATTTGTAAACAATGTTAGTAAGGCAAGATGATGAAGTCTTGATTTAAAAGTAAGACTCATACTTCAAAAGAAATTCTTGAATTATTTCATACTAATTTATGTGGACCAATTGATGTGCAAAGCTTCAAAGGTGACAAGTACATTATCCTATTTATTGATGATTACTCAAGAATGATGATAGTAATATTTTTTAAATAAAAATATAAAGCTTTTCAAATTTTTAAGTGGTATCTGGAAAGAGTTGAAAAAGAATCTAGTAAAATCTTGAAATGTTTGAGATTTGATAGAGGTGGAGAGTTTACATCAATTGAGTTTAAAAACTCTTGTAATGACATAGAAATCAAGAGACAAACTTCTATGCCTAGGACCCCTCCACAAAATGGGATTTCTAAAAGGAGGAACAAATTTGTAATGGATTGTGTTGTAACATTGATGATTGAGAAGAATGTTTCTTGGAAATACTCGAGAGAAGCTATCATTATAACTATTTATACCTTGAACCAAGTACAAGTGAAGAAAGATATGAATTCCACACCTTTTGAATTATGGCATGGATATTCACCCAATCTCAAATCTTTTAAGATATTTGGAAGCAAGTGTTACATTTTTAAGGACAAAAAAAATGGTAAACTTGATGCTAAAAATGAAGAAGGTATATACCTAGGCTATTCCACAAATAGTAAAACTCATAAGTGTTTAAATACTAACATTAACAAAGTTTTGGAAAGTGAAAATGTAAAGTTTGATGAATATACATAAGTGCATGAAGATGAACCAAAGAAGGAACCTAAAAATTATATAACTTTTATGTACTACTATGAAGACATTTTTGTTGATGTTGATAATTCTGCAAACCAAGTCATTAATCAACAAGAATCAGTAATTGTTGAGTCACATACAATGGATGTCAAGTTGCATTTAGGAGCTGAGCCATAGTCAAAATTCAAGGTACATTTTGATACTGAGATCAATTTACATGAAAGGAATGTCAAGTTACCTAATAGAGAAGTGCATAGTGAATTTGAAATTGATAGACCCATTGTAGAAAGAAGAGTTGAGCCAATCTTGTCAAAGTATGTTAGAAGACATCACCATACCAAACAAATTATTGGTGAAAAAGAAGATAGAATAATGACAAGAAATAGGCTGATAAATGACACATGTTTTTTAATTATTCATGAACCTAAGTTAGTGAAGTATGCATTAGAAAATGAATGCTAGACTAAAGCCATGAAAGAAGAGATTTATTAGATTGAGAAGAATTTGCAAAACATGGACCCTAGTACCCAGAGCAGTAAACAAGAATGTTATTGAAACCAAGTGGGTGTATAGGAATGAACTAGATGAGAATGGTGAAGTCACAAGGAATAAGGCATGATTATTTTGCAAAGGATATGCACAAGAAGAATGAATTGACTCTGGAGAGACATTCTCCCTAGTTTCAAGATTGGAAGGAGTAAGAACTCTGCTTGCTTACTCTACATACAAAGGATTTAAAGTTTATCAAATGAATGTTAAGTCATTATTTATAAATGGTATATTAGAAGAGGAGGTTTACATAGAACAACCAGAAGGATTTATTGATCCAAACAAAAAAAACATGGTGTGTAGATTACATAAATATTCATATGGTTTGAAGAGAGCTCCCAGAGTATGGTATGAAAGGATTCACAATTATCTTGTGAAGATTGGTTTTGAGAAAATTTATGATAATAGAAATCTATACTTGAAGATAAAAGGAGGTAAAGGAATTTTACTAGCTAAAATATTTGTTGATGATATTAGATTTGAGCAAAACATGCATTGTGTAAGATATTTTCAAATGAAATGAAGAAAGAGTTTGAGATTTCTATATTTAGAGAGACAAAGTTATTTTTTGGATTGCAAGTATATCAGATAAAATATGGTATTTACATCACTCAGTCCAAGTAAGTGAAGGAAATCTTTAAAAAAATTGGTACAGAGGATTCAAAAACTATTAGTACTCCTATGGTGATAAGACACAAACTATCCAAAAATAATGATTCTACTAAAGTAAATCAAACATTTTACAGGTCTATGATTGGAAAATTGCAATATGTAGTTCATAGGAGACCTAACATTGCATTAGATATTGGGATCATCACAAGGTTTTCTACAAATCCTAAGCAGAATCATTTAATGGATGTTAAAAGGATCATGAGATACTTGAAAGGAATAGAAGACTATGGTCTATACTACAAGAAAAATGACAAGTTTGAATTGAAAGCTTATATTGATGTTGATTGATTGCATTGGAAACGCTGATGATAGAAAGAGTACAAGTGGTGGAGAATTTTTCTTAGGAAAAAGATTGGTCCAGCAAGAAAAATAATTGTATATCACAATCTACTGCTAAAGTTGAATATGTGGCCACTACAATGAATTGCACAAATATGAAATGGATCAAACAGTTACTAAAATGAATGGAGAAAATTAATGAACTTGTAGTACTTTATTGTGACAATATAAGTGTTATAAACATATCTAAGAACCCTATAATGCATACAAAGACAAAGTACATTACAATCAAGTATCATTACTTGAGAGAGTTGGTTCAAGACAAAGAAGTGAGAATGAAATATGTGAATACAAAAGAACAGATAGTTGATATATTCACAAAGGCTTTACCTAAGGATGCACATGAATATCTTAGAGGTAAATGAGGGGTGATACCCCTATCGAAAGCTACTTAAGAATTAAGAGTAGTTCCCTACATCAACTAAGTGGATGATATATCATACAAATTGATGCAATGGATCTTACTTTAGGACCTGCTTAGAGTAAGGAAAGAGCTAAAAATAGAAGATTTATAGTCACATGAAGGGTGATAGAGGGAGAACCAATATTGATTATATATGCATGTATAGATGACAAATCTTTTCCATTATTGTCAAAGAGGGGGATATAAGAGAAAGAGAGATATAAAAGAAAGAGGGGGAATATAATAGAGAGTTGTACCTAAATCATAAGGAATGTATTGAGGGAGATATTAGAGAGATCATAATAGAGAAGGAAGGAGAAAGATTTTTAAAGAGGGACAGGACCAAATGAGGGAGAAATCTGATATCATAATATACAAAGAAAGGCACACATACTGATAGAGGAAGATATTTAAATAAAATGTATTAAGTTTCTTTTTGGTATTGTCGTTGGTATTATTTCTCCATCAATGCCAAAGAGGAAGATTATTGAAAGGAGATTTTTGAAGTGAAGAAGATTGATGAAACCTATCATGGAACAATCATTATTTTGTCAATGATGTCAAATCTATTGCTTATTGGTAAGACAATTGCTCACTTTGGTCTAAATGCTATCAATTGATTGATTAATGAAGAGGATTTGAAAAGAAAGAATAACAAGAGAACCTAGAGAAAGGTTGAGTTTTTTAGTGTATAAAAAGAACACTAAGACCAAGAAAGACATTGATGATATAGTTTATTTTTTATCTACTTAAGGCTATAATGAAAGGATATGTGAACAAAGACTAGAAGAAGGTTAAATAAAGACATGTGTCTACCAAGCTTGACTAAGAAAATAGTACAAGCCAAGTAGAAAATTAGTTGAAGTTAAGCAATAAGTTAAGTACGTGCCAAGCAAGAGAATTATAGTTGGTGTCAAGTAAAGAAAGTTATTATATGTCAAGCACAAGTAAAGACTTAGTGGATGTTGAGAAACCTAGTGTTGACTGAGCATCAAAAGAAAACATTTTTCAGGAAAACAAAGTATTCTTGTCAAGTGCTAGTAAAATGAGTTAGATTGAAGATTTAATGAATCTGAGCCAACAAAGTCAATTTCTTAAATTGTTTGAAGTGTGTGGAATATAACTATGATGAGATGGTGGCACATAATTCAAGATAAATCATTTTGAGGCAAATTCAAAGAGGGTTATAGAGGAAGTTTCTAGAAAGGGATAAAATGGAAAAGTGGGTAGATTCATCAAATCTTACCTAACCCTAGAATGGAATATTGGGGTTAAGAGGAAAAAGATCTAACTTCTCTATTTATAGAGATAATAGGCCAGAAGCAATAGTTGTCATGTGTGAGAACCTAAGGAAGACAAGAACTCTAAGGTGTTTCTTCATATGGTGGCCAAATAGAAGAGTTTGTAGTTGGCATATGGAGAAAGAAGGCTTAAGGTGATGAAGGATTGAAGGGTGAACAAGTTGTCAATGATAAAGAGGATGAATTCCAAGTAGAATGGAGGACTAAATGTGATATCTATAATTTGCAAGTGAGTTATTGTTATCATATCAAGTCCTACTATTACTCTCTAATAATTGTATCAGTCTGGATAAATCCTTTGGACTAAGGTTGACCTAATAATCATTTGTAAATCCTTTAACAAGGTGACATTTTAATGGAATGTTCTAAAGTCCTCTAATAAGGCTCACTCCTAACAGGGTGATTGAAATCCTTTGACCAAGTCACATTTAATAGTGTGCATTACAACCTTTAATAGGGTTGGCTCCTCATAGGGTTCACTTCAGAAGAGTGAAAAATTGGTATCATGATACTGGTGGATTTTCCAAAATTAGGTTTTTGCATAAAATCCTTTTGTCGAAATGTGTGATTGGTTTTGTGGTATTGTATGTTTACACTTCTGCAAAGTTATTTTGACATAGGACAACAATATTGAATGGTCAATGCATGCATAAGAATAAGTTATGGTAAGGAAAAGAAAATATTTGTACATTTGGACTTTGGATAACTAATTCACCCCCCGCCCCCGTGCCACTCTTAATTATAATAAACTATTCCAAAATTTATTTGTGCTCCTACTTCTCTTTCATTTGTTCAACTATCATAGATCTAGGTACCTCAATGTATTCATTATCTAGATGGTGAGATGTGGAATCTCCAATACCATATAAGTGTAATCTCGTCAATCTTTTCCATGTTGGGAAGTTCTCCTTATTCAACTTAGGTATCTCTCTCTTGTACATCTTGATTTTTGGCTTGAATCCCTTCAAACTTTTCTTACAAGCTCCAAAGCTTTGATACCAATTGTTATAATGATCTATAATAATTTAGAGGGGGGGTGAGTGCATCAATTATCCTTAGGTCTAGATCTACCAATTAAACTTTTAATAACTTCAAACAACTTAATCAATCTCAAATACCCTCTCATTCTCTATAGAATATCATCATCAAAACAACATTTCACGTAATTACTTAACTCTTTGCTTCTATATGTGTTTACCACCAATAAATAAACTACTCTAAAATATATCATGCATAAAAATAACATCCAGACATGGAAATAATAGTTTGATGCCAAGATTTAACATGAAAATCCAATTTGGAAAAACCCACCAAGTAACACGCTACCAATTTTTCACTCTTCTAAAGTGAGTCAATTAAGAGTTGACCTTATTAATGGCTATACAACACTATTAAATGTGACCCTATTAAAGGATTTAATCACCCTCTTAGGAGTGGCCTTGTTAGAGGACTTTGGATCATTCCATTAGAATGTCACCTTGATTAAAGGATTTACAAAAATGACTAATACATCAACCTTTATTAAAAGATTTTGACTAATAGAATGGTTAGAATGTAATAGTAGGTTTGATCTGTAAAGTACAACTCACTTTACAAATTTAGATCTCCATTTTCTCATCTAATTTTTTATTAACTGGCCCTTATTTACATCTCCATCATTGATCTTCTTAGCATTTCCTCAAGCAATCACTCTTCACACTTCACACCTATTGTTCTATTCTTCATGGATTCTTCTTAAGATTGCTAATCAATAATGAACCAACATTAGAAAACATCTCTTATGCCTCCTTGAATAGGTAATTTCAATCATTTTCCACTTAAACATCATTTTTGAACTTAGGGTTAGGTCAGATTCATTGAATCCTTCCATCTTTTTGTTCTCCTTCTTCTTCTAGAAACTTTTGATAAAATCCTTGCCTTTAAATTCATAACAAACTATCCTCGTACATTAAATATGCTAGCTCATCAATCCTTATCTTCCATGCACTTTGACTAATTCAAAATTCCAACTGTGTTAGCCTCAAAATTATTTCTTTCTCCAACTGTAGCTTTTGTTATCACTCAATAATCACTATGTTCTTATGCTCAGTTGTCACTATGTAGCTCAACACATACTATACTTTCTCACTCTACATCAATAGGCTCACTCAACCATTACTATTCTTAGTAATAAATATCATTCGGCTTGACCTATTTTGTTTGTCTTCTACTTAAGTTCCTTAATCTTCTACTTCATCTCCTTCATTGACCAACCAATGTTGATAATTGATCAAGCTTATCCTTATGACTTATTTCAACTCTAAGCTTCATCCAACTATCTTCTTTACTTCATGTATTGATTAAACAACACATTATCTTTTCAAGAACTAACTTATCAAGTGCCCATTGAATTTCCATGATACTTAACACACTCAACTCAACCTTTCACTAGGTCATGTCATGATCTATTCTTTTCAAATCGTCTTCATCGATTACATGATATGGAACTCTACATTGTTAGTAACTGTCTCTCCAATAGGTTTAACACTCATTTTTACCAATAGGTTTGACATCAATGACAACATAATAATTGCTCCAATTGTCATTTCCAACACCTTTTTCATATCTTCTACATCTATTTATCTTCATCTTCTTGATCCATTCAATTAGTGAAATGAGAACACTTCATGTGATTCAAAAGATCCTACTATTATAAGGTGAATTCATATATTTACTTTATATTCTAGCAATTTCAATTATTTCAATTCAAGGTTAATTCCTCAAATGGGGTTTGATTGAGGCAAACCCCCCCCCCCCCCCCAACAACAAAAAAATCCTTTCTTTTTGTATAGGTTCAATATTTGGATTGGATAATAGGTTGCATATTTTTATACCAAATGATTTTAAATTGCCAAATGATTTATGAGTTTTGTTAGCAATGTGATTTTTTATCTGAATCTTGAAAATCATCTTTGTTGGAGATCATTTGACAACCCTTTTTTTTATATATAAGGTATATAATTTTCCCTACTTTATTTTAATATACATTTTCATTTATCTCTTACATTGCAAAACTACTTAAGGGTGTGTGCAGGATCATGATAGGCCAAACTATACCCTTAAGTGGCAGTGTAAAATCAACAAATCAAGTTTATGACAACTTGATTTGCAATGTTGAACTAGATATGAAGTTTATATTAAAATTTTGAAACAGCATAACCTTTAAGAAATTGAATATAATATCTAAGATACCAGGTTTGATTTGAAAATAATGTAATTTGTTTGATTAAAAACTCATATTTAATGTAGTAGTACAAAAAAATTTAGGACAAAAATAAGAAGTAGGTGTATGTATGACCACCTTAATCACAATCAAATAATAAGATTTTAGATATAAGAAGTAGAATCATGCTCATATGTGATGCATATTTTTAGGTATTTTTATTCCAAGAAAATAATTCATTATGAATTTTCTAGTACAATATTTGCAGAAAAAAGGCTAGTGTTTGACCACCTCAACTAATTTAAAATATAACTACATTTTATTTTATTTTATTTTTCATTGTAATAGGTGAAGTGTAGAATGTGATGCATCTTTTGGATTTCAAAAATGTTCTGCAGTTTAAAAGTTATAGCTATTTTTAATCAGTATGTCACACAACACTTTAAAGGTATCTCCATTTAAAATTAAGTAATAATTACTTATCAAACTCATATTTTGATAACAATTATGTCATTGGAAAGATGATAACATCCTCAAGAAATCCTTTTCATTTTAGAAATTTTGGCAAGATTAAAAGTCAATAGGTACCTCCTTGAAGTTTGGAAGTCACCTAAACACTACAAAATCACATTTTTAGAGTTGATTGTATAGGTTTGGTGATTACCAAGCCTAATAGGATACCAAATGTATTGGATACCCAATACATCAGGTACCAATATATTTGATACCTTATATATTGACACCAAACTTGTGAAAAGGAGAGACATGGAATCGGAGGGTGTGGTTTCAAATTTACTAAGAGGTCTAGATTCTCCTATGCATGATCCATGTGATTTTAATTCTATTGGTCAACTATGTATCTCTTTGGTTGTTATAATTGAGACAAATCAACATTACTATATAGTCTTTAAATTCTCTTTTAATTATAAATTATTCTATATATATATATATATATATATATATATATATATATAGTTTATATGATGTATTATATTATATTATATTATATTATAGTACATTACATTATATTATATTAAATAACTTATGTTATCATTTGTTATCATAGAATGGGTTGAATGGGGTCATAGGATATCCTATGACCCCTTTCAACCCATTATAGAATAACATATGTCCCTAGTAGTCCTAGGACCCCTAAGAGTTTATATGTCATCAAGGAATGGGTCAAAAGGGCTCATAAGGTATCTTATGGACAATTTTGGCCTATTCCATGATAAAATATATGTCCACGATGATCATAAGACCCCTAGAAGTTCATATATTGTCATCAAATGGGTTGAAAGGGGCCATAGGATACCCTATGATACCTTTTGACCAATCCTATGATACCATATGTCCCTAGGGGTCACCTCTAGGAGTTTATATGTTATCATTGAATGGGTCAAAAGGGACAATATGGTATTGTATGACCCCTTTGACTCATTCTATGATAAGATATATGTCTTTTGGGGTCCTAGGACTTGTAGGGGTTCATATGTTGTCATTGAACGGGTTGAAAGGGGTCATTTTTTGACCCATTCTATGATAGCATATGTCCTTAGGTAGTTGGACCCCTATGAGTTCATATGTTGTCAATGAATGGGTCAAAAGGGCTCATAGGTTATCTTATGACCCCTATTGACCCATTATGTGATAGCATATGTCACTAGGGGTTGTAGGGCCACTAAGGACATATTATGTTTATTCTAATAAGTTGAAAAGGGTCATAGGGTATCCTACGACCCTTTTTGACCCACTATATGACAACATATGTCCCTAATGGTTATAGGACCCTTAGAAGTTCATATGTTGACATCAAATGGGTTGAAAGGTGCCATAAGATACCCTGTGACCTCTTTTGACCCATTCTATGATAACATATGTTCTTAAGGATCATAGGAACCCTAAGGCTTCATATGTTATCATTGGATGGGTTAAAATGGGTCATAGGATATCCTATGACCTCTTTCAACCAATCTTATGATAACATATGTCTATAGGGGTCATAGGACCCCTAGGAGTTCATAGGTTGTCATCGAATGAACTCCTAGGGATCCTATAAGGCCTAGAGACATATGTGATGCAGGAACATCATAGGTTATTTGGCTATCTTGCTCATCTTTGTTCATTCTTCTTGTTAAAGTTGAGTGCCAATGGTTTCCATGTTGCTATTACTGCCAAGTTTTTTAGAGATGGTTGAGTTATTGTAGTTAGTGTTAGTCATGTTATTGTAGCTAGTGATGGCCAAGTTACTATAGCTTTCTAGAATTGGCTAAGTTATCTACTATTGGTTGAGCTATTCAGTGTTTGTTGAGTGTTCCTTCATGTGCTAAGTGAGCCTAATCTTTACTAATACTTGGTTCCTTCTTTGAATGAGTTTGTCTATGATTGGTTCTTAGTTTGATTTGACTTATGTTATTAATTGGATTATGAATTTAATGTTTAGATCTTGTCTTGGGATGTGTGTAGACAATTTTAAGGTTGACCTTTCTATTATGTAATGATCTAGAATCTTCTATAATATCTTTTGGAAAATATAAGTAGAGGTATTTGGTTTGGATTAGAGGGACTAAGAGAGTTAAGGAAAGATGTATCTAGAAAAGAGAATTTGAAGCTAGATCATGGATCTTGAAGTTGTATTTTGTATCTAGTCATAACCTAGAAGTCCTTATAGTTGGGCATGTATGTTGATAATTTGATGAATCAATAAAGTGTTGATGTTTCTTCTCTCCTTGATTTTGTTCTTTGTGTTGTTTTCTTTCATTATGTTACTCAGCAAGGTGATTGGATATATGGGTGTGCTTCTAGCCCTAGATTTTCAATCCCTCCTTGTGTTAAGTGGTATCAGAGCCTAAGGTTCATCCGTGGGGAGATTGGATCATTTAGAACCCTAAGATGAATTTGGTTGTAGGGTGTAAAATCTATGGATTTGACCTATAACTTGTAGAGGGTTACGATCTTGCATGAACTTGTTTGTAAAGATGGTTTGAGGCAAAGGAAATGTTGACACTTCTATTATGGACATGTTGAGAAAAATTACAGCCAAATTAGATATTGTGGAGATATACCAAAGGAGAGGAGTGCATCTTGATGATGTGATTCATGTTGAAGCAATGACACCAAACCCTAATTCAAAACTTGAGGAAAATCAAGATGAAGAAAGATTATTGAGAGTGTTGTCTAGAGCACATTCAAAGCCTATTTAGAAGGTGTTCCTTATCATGTAAAATTGGACACTAATGTTGTGTTGGATTGGATATATGATATTGATAATTTCTTTGATTTTGAAAATATTCCTAATAATGGAAAGGTTAAAATCATAGTTACCAGGTTGAAAGGTCATGCCTCACTATCTTACCAAGTTATCTTATCAAGGAAATTGAAAAATATAAGACAAAAGGAAGATTATACGAATGAATTCTATAGATTGGACATCAAATTTGGACATGTAGATGATGAGGTTGACAAATTTGCAAGGTATCTAAATTGTTTAAGATATGGAATTTAGATGAGAAAATTTTTATGAAATTGGAAAGTGTGGAAGAAGAATACCAATATTCCTTGAAAGTTGAGGAGATCATGTCAAAGAAGTAAGAGCAAAGACAAAGAGGTAGAGGTGGTAGATTCCAAAGAAGCAGAGGTAGATCTTATGGAGAAGATGAAAGATATGAAAATTATGTGCAAGATAAGGGAGAATATAAGTGTAAAAATGATGAGAAAGGAAAGACCAAATGGAAAGGTGGTAATTCTTACCAAGGAGGTACTAGTTCTTGCTAAGGAAGAGGTAATTCTTATTCTAAAGGTGGTTTTCATAGTAATTGTTTTAGATGTGGAAAAGAAGGGCATAGATCCTTTGACTGTAGATACTTTGGTGAGAATGAACAAGGTAACAGAAATGTTGTGATTCAAGGAGACCTTGAGGGTTTACCAAGTGGACCTAAGGTTGGAGAAAATATTATGGTGAAAAGAACTTTGTGTAATAAGGGAATTGATGAGGAACATGTCCTAAGGAGAGGCCTTTTCAAGACTAGATGTAAGATGGTTGAAAAATGTTGCAAAGTGATCATTGATAGTGGAATTTCAACAAATTTGGCATCAAAGGATCTAGTTACAAAGTTTCAATTGTAGAGGTTATGAACATAAGCTATCGGTAAGTGAACAATGTGTTTTGAAGTTCAAGATTGGAAATCAATTTGATGAAGTTTTGTGTGATGTTATGCCTATGGATTGTTGCCATATTCTAGTGGGTAGACCTTGGAAATATGATAGATATGTTATGCATGATGAAATATTTAATCAAGATACTCTTTGGGTGAATGGGAGAAAGAAAATTTGTTGCCTTTGATTAAAATTTCATATAAGGTTAATTGTACTACTATTTGATTTTGTATGGTCAATGGGAAACAATTTGAAAAGGGGCTGAAGAAGAACCAAGTATGTTTTGCTATAATCCCTAAGGGACCAAGTTGTGGTAATAACGAATGAGTAATAGAAAAGAATGATGACTGAGTGCCAGTAGAAATTGAAATTTTGTTGAATGAGTACAAGGAGATTGTTATTGAAGATATACCTAATGGTTTACCACTAGTAAGAATTATAAGTCATTGTATGGACTTGATTCCTAGATGTAGTTTTTCAAACAAAGCACCATATACATTAACACCTATTGAGAATGAAGAACTTAATAGACAAGTGAAAAAATTGTTGCAAAAAGGTTTGATCAAAGAAAGTTTGAGTTTGTGTGTTGTATTTGTTGTATTAGAACCTAAGAAGAATGGAGAATGGAGGAAGTGTACTGACTCTAGAGCTATTAACAAGACCACAATGAAATATAAGTTTCATATCCAGAGGATGGATGATATAATTGATTTTTTGAGTGAGGAAAATTATTTTACCAAGATTGATTTGAAGAGTGGTTATCATCATATCAGAATTCGATAAGGTGATGAATGGAAGACTACTTTTAAGAAAAAAATATGGTTTTAATGAATGATTGGTTATGTCTTTTGGTTTGACTAATGCACCTAGTACTTTCATGAGGTTGATGAATAAAGTTCTCAAGAGATTCTTGGGTAAGTTTTTAATTTTTTATTTGGATGATATTCTAATATTCAATAAGATTAAGGAAGAAAATCTTGAGCATGTTGGACAAGCATTGCAGAGATTGAAAGAGGAGAAGTTGCTAATTAATTTGAAGAAGTGTTCCTTTATGCAAGAGGAAATTATGTATTTCGGATTTTTGATCTCAGCTAATGGTTTGGGAATGGATCTTGAGAAGGTTAAAGAATTTTTGGAATGGCCTACACCTAAGAATGTGGATGAGGTAAGATCATTTCATGGTTTGGCTAGTTTCTACAAAAAGTTTATAAATAATTTCAGTTATGTTTGTAATGTTATGGTCAAGACAATGAGAGGAGATAAAAGCAATTTTAAGTGGAAACTTGGGGTTGATAAGAGTATTGAGACTTTGAAACAAAAGGTTTTTGAGTTGCTTATATTGGATTTTCTTGAATATAATAAGGTATTTCAAGTTAAATGTGATGCAAGTGGTAGTGCAATAGGAGTTGTGTTGAGTCAAGAAGCTAAACTTGTTGCTTGCTTTAGTGAAAAATTGAATGATGCTAAAAGGAAGTATTTGTGTATGATCAAGATTTTTATGCTATTTGTTGAAGCCTTGAAGAAATGGAGACATTATTTGATTCCTAAGGAATTTGTGTTGTATATTGATAATAAATCTTTATAGTATTTGGGAAGTCAACATAAGTTGAATCAGAGACATATGAAGTGGGTTGAATACTTGAAGAGTTTTACATTTGTGATCAAGCATAAGAGTGGAGTCACTAACTAAGTTGTTGATGCATTAAGTAGATCAAGACATTCTTTTTTGACTAAAGAAGGTTGAAGTTCTTGGTCTTGATGAAATGAAGGAATTGTATGATACTGACCCTAATTTTTCTGAGGTGTGGATAGACAATAGATCACCAAATCTATCAGATCAAATGAGTAAGTATGATGAGTATTTTATTCAATAAGGTATGTTGTTCAAAGGAATTTAGTTGTGTATTCCAAGAAGTTACATGAGAGTTAATTTGATTAAGGAAAAGAATTGTGGTGGTTTTGTTGGACATTTTGGAAGTGATAAGATATTGAGTTTGTTGAAGGATAAGTATTATTGGCCACAGATGTATATGGATGTTTTGAAGTTTGTAAGGAGTTGTAGAGTTTGTCAAGTTATAAAAGGAGTAATTCGAAATACTAGATTATATAAACCTATTGTTGTTCTTGAGAAACCTTGGAGCAACATCAGTATGGATTTTGTTCTTGAATTACCTATGAAAAAAAAGGGTATGGTTCCATATTTTTTGTTGTGGATATATTTTTGAAAATGGCACATTTCATACCATGTAAGAAGACATCAGATGTTTTGCATGTTGCTGAGATTTTCTTCAAATAGATTGTTAGAATGCATAGATTACCAAAAATTATTATTTCTGATAGAGATAGTAAGTTTGTTGGTTACTTTTGGAGGACTTTGTAAAAGAATTTATATTAAGTTGAAATTTATTTCTACATTTCATCCATAGATAGATGGATAGATAGAGCTTGTGAATAAAAGCTTGGTTAATTTGTTGAGATGTTTAGTTGGAGATAAGCTAAGTAATTGGGATATGATATTGGCACAAGCTGAGTTTGCATATATTAATTTTGTGAGTAGGAGTATAGGAAAAACACCTTTTGATATTGTTACTAGAATGAAGGCTAGAGGTATATCATATTTAAGGGATGTTTTTGGTAGAGTGGGGAGAAATTTTGAAGGGGAAAAATTCAGTCATTTTATAAAGTCTTTGCATTAGGAAGTGAAGTTGAAGTTAGAACAAAATAATCAGAAGTATAAGAAGAATGTTGATAATTCTAGGAGACATCATATTTTTGAAGTTGGTGATGATGGATGGTTCATTTGAAGAGAGGTAGATTTCCTATTTGAACATATAGTAAGATGACAATGAAGAAGTTTAGATCTTGTAAGATCTTGAGAAAGTTTGATAGTGGTAATGCTTATGAAGTTGAGTTACCTAGTGAAATAAATATATATCCTATATTGAATGTTGCTGATTTATATAAGTATCATTAGTTAGATAATGAAGTTGGTGTTTCTGATGATTATCCTAAGAAGGAGATTGAATAGATTGAATAGATATTGGATTAGAGAGTTGGTAAAAGTATAGGAGGAAAAGATGACAATGAATATTTGGTGATTTGGAAGAACAAACCAATTAAAGGTGCTACATGGATTTCTCAATCTGAGTTGGATTCAACTCAAGTTGTGACATCTCAATGATTCAAGAGAATCATTTCTTTCAACCCTGGACTATCTTGCTCATCTTTGTTCATTCTTCCTGTTGAAGCTAAGTGCCAGTGGTTTTCATGTTTTTGTTTCTACCAAGTTGTTTAGTGATGGTCAAGTTCTTGTAGCTAGTGTTTGTTGAGTTATTGTAGCTAGTGTTGCTCGAGTTAGTGTAGATAGTTATGGTCAAGTTACTGTAGCTAGTGTTGATTGAGTTACTGTAACTAGAGATGGTCAGGTTACTGTAGCTATTGATGGTCGGGTTATTGTAGCTAGTGATGGTTGAGTTACTGTAGCTAGTGATGGCTGATTTACTATAGCTAGTGATGGCTGAATTACTCTATCTTTCTAGTATTGGCTAAGATATCTAGTATTGGTTGAACTATCTAGTGTTGGCTGAGTATTCCTTCATATGTCAAGTGAGCCTGATATTTACCGATACTCAATTCCTTGTTTGACCAAGTTTTCCTATGATTGGTTCTTATTTTAAGTTGACTTATGTAATTAATTTGGATCACGAATTTAATGTTCAGATCTTATCTTGGGATGTGTGTAGATTGTTTTAAGTTTGGTCTTTCTATTATGTAATGATCTAGAATCTTGTGTAACCCATTTTGGTAAGTATAAGTAGAGATATTTAGTTTAGGTTAGAGGTACTAAGAGATTTAAGGGAAGATGTATTTGGAAAATTGAGTTTGAAGTTGGATCATGGATCTTGAAGCTATATTTTGTATCTAGTTGCAACCTAGAAGGCCTTATAATCAGACATGTATGTTGATAATTTGATGAATCAATAAAGTGTTATTGTTTCTTTGTTCCTTAGTGTTGTTCTTTGTGTTGTTTTCTTCTATAGTGTTACTTAGTAATGTGATTGGATAGTTGGGTGTTCCTCTGGCCCTAGCTTTTCAATCCCTCCTTGCATTAATATGTTATAATAGAATGGGTTGAAAGGAATCATAGGATATCTTGTGACCCCTTTCAGCCCATTCGATGACAAAATATGTCTTTAGGGGTTGTAGTGCCCCTAGGGACATATTTATTCTAATTGATTATAAGGCCTTATGACCCCTTTCAACCCATTCTATGATAACATATCTCCCTATTGGTCCTAGGAACCCTAAGAGTTCATATGTTGTCATTAAATGCATCAAAAGGGGTCGTAGGATACCCTATGACCTCTTTCAACCCCTTATATAATAACATATATCCCTAGGTGTCCTATGACCTCTAGGAGTCCATATATTGTCATCAAATGGGTTAAAAGATGTCATGAAATACCCTATGACCTCTTTTGACCCATCATAGGATAACATGTGTCCCTAGGTGTCCTATGACCCCTAAGAGTTCATATGTTGTATCAAATGGGTTGAAAGGGGTCATAGGTTATCCTATGACCCCTTTCCACCTATTCAATGACACCTTATATTCTTATAGATTGTTGGGCCCCTAGAGACACATTATATTTATTCTAATTAGTTGAAAGGGGTCATGGGGTATTCTATGACCCCTTTCAATCCATTCCATGATAACATATGAATCTAGTGATCCTAGGACCCCTAGGGACATATTATATTTGTTCTAATTAGTTGAAAGGGCTCATAGGGTGTCCTATGACCCCTTGCAACCCATTTCATGATAAAGTATGTCCTTTGGGGTCCCCCTAGGAGTTCATATGTTGTCACTATATGGGTTTAAAGGGGTCATAAGATACCTTATTACCCCTTTTGACCTATTCTATGATAATATGTCTTAATGAGTTCATATGTTATCATCGAATGGGTTGAAAGGGATCATAGAATACCCTATGACCCCTTTTGATACACTTTATGATAATATATGTACCTAGGAGTTGTAGGACCCCTAGGAGTTCATGTATTATCATTGAATTGGTTGAAATAGGTCATGGATATCTTGTGACACCTTTCAAATCATTCTATAATAATGTATGTCCCTAAGGGTCGTAGTACCTATAGAAGTTCATATTGTCTTTACCCAAAAATGGTCATCTATACTATGAGCCCCCTTGCTAGCATTTTTGCTTAATTTATTTATTGTTTATTTTTTATCAAATCATCACTTGGCTATTTATTTGATTATAACCTATGGTTTGACTACTTTATCCTATGTCTTTTATTTAATTGAATGAATTTTCTCCCTTTTAATTAAATAAAATCCCACTTATCCTAAGTGTACACATGCAAAACATTATTCCTATTTTTATAATAAAATAAATGGTTTTTTTGTCTCACATAAGGTGCACACTTTCCAATGTGCATGGAATCTTTATTCTCTCCCACACATCTTTTTCCTCTTAAAGTCAACCATTAATCTTTCTTAGGTGAGATTGTTATACACATATATCACTCAAGGCTTATTCTCCACCCTTGATTATGCCTCTTAATCTCTACCTTCTAATTTTCTTTAAAAGGAGGCTCTCTCCTCATTCTTTCATCTCTTGTTCACTTACACTATTGTTATGCTGTGATTTTTCTCAATAATTTTGGAGCATTTGGAGCACTCATCTTACATTCACTTTACACCCACTTTGCAGTCACTTGGTTTACTTACATTTTAGCCTCATGGAATTCTTAGTTTAGTTTCCTTTGTGCTCTAGCTCAAACCACATAGCCTAATTAAAAGGTTTTTTCAATACTTTCATTCTTGTTAGTTTAGCTAGAATTTGCATCTTTTATTTAACTTGCAGCTTGCATTTCATCTCATCTTTGATTCTTAGATTTTGGCATTCTTCTCACTGCTCTTTGAATCTTCCATTTCATGAAACACCTTGCAAGGGTTGCATAGCTAGCTTCATTTGAGAGCCACCATATCATTGAACTTGTACATCATAGATAAGAAGCTATTAGTTATCTCTTGAGATGTTATTCATCATGGTTATTCTAAAGTATAATGGTTTACAGAAGTGTGTCCACATTTTTGGCATACATTTTTGGCACCCATCGTGGGACTGAACATCGTTGTTTAGCTTCATTTTGCTCTTTTTTGTCACTTTCACTTTTTGCATTTGCAACTTTGGGTTTTGGTTTTTCAATTAAAAAGTATTATACAATACTTTTCCAATGGTTGTATGATGCTTTCTATAAAGGGATATGGTACATGCCAATTTATGTGTTGTATCGGTTAATTATATTCTATCGTACTTCAGTTGGATGAAGTGTTATATTTTTTGGTGCAAAATATCATTCTAGATAGAACTATCATTCAAATATACTAGCAAGTATTGTATGATATTATTGTAGTCACTAGTATCATTCTACACATTTTAGTTGCTCAATTTAGCATTTAGATTGTATTTTTAGTTTCCAAGCTTCCTTATTTTAGTTTATTGGTTTTCTAATATGTCCTAAAAACAATTTTTGTAGGGTTATTTTTAAATTTTACTAATAATCTTGATGCCCTAACCCTTTTTTGTTTTGTAGGGACTTATTTCTTACTTTCTAAGTAAAATTGCAAAATCAAAAAGGACTACTAACATTGTTACAAGGTTTCCCAAGAAAAAAGAAAAAAGAAAGATTTTCATTTCATGTGTGATATATACTAGTTGTTTCATTTCATAGCCACATAAAACACATTAGAAAGGGTTCTTTTTTGGTAGGAAAGTATGCTCTACACCTTCTAGGTGAATTAGAATCTAGACCCTTCATTGAATCAAGAAAGTGGGTAGTATATTCCACTTTTTAGTGGTCTTAATCAACTTGCTTGGCATGTTTCGGGGAAGCATTAGGAAATATGAGAGTACACTCTTTACCTTCTTGATGAATCAAAAATCTTGACCTCCTTGTTGTGGATCCATTTTTTTAATCTCACTAGTGAGATTTTACCTTTAGAAGGCCTTCTATTGGTAGAAAGATACAAATAGGAATGACCCAAAGTGGGAACAAGAAAAACCCAGCTAATCTAACCTACTATAATCACAAACCTCTTAACAAAAGTGAAATCCTTTGGGGGCATAGCACTTGAAATCACTTATTGAGATTACTTGTGGGATTGTGACCATGAAGAAACCACTAGATGGATATGCTTAGGGTACTTTGTCCATTATTAAGTCTCATATTGGGTGAAAGAGGGGTGTTATGAATGGAACCCTTACTGGACACCATTTGATTTAGAGACCACCCTCTTTAGCCTCTCAATATTTTAGTGCAAGGATAGATCCTAGTGGACTATGTAGGTCACCCCAAGATTTGACTCACTATATGTTTTCCTTTAGATGTGTGTAAGCCATCTATGAAAAAGACAACATTTATTGTGGGCAACCACTTTATGTAAGGAAAGGAAGCATCAAGTTTTGGGCCAAGGTACTAATTAATGAACTATGTCATGTAGGTAAATTTTTCTTCAATGTGTCTTAACATATTCTAGACTCATTAAAATAATTTAAACATACACATGATGGTAGTCTTCATAGGGATTTGTCCTTTCAAACCTCACAAGTGTTTGTATTGACAAGGTTACTTTGTCCCTTCTCTAATCATTTGAAGACGTGTGTTTATATCCTAAGTTATTTTAAAAACTATCACTTTTCTATTAAAAATAGAAAAAACTCTATTACAACAGGCACATTGAATGAATTGATCATAAACTTAGTTGAAACATAGGTCTTTTTACACACAACATCACAAAAACTCTCTATTGGCCAATTGTTGTACAAATTTAGTAAAAACTATTGTATGATACTTATGGACATTGCAAAGTATTATTTTTTTATTCAAACTTTGGTGTACTTCTATATTGAGGTCAATCGTACTATCATACAAAAACCATCATACTAGCTTAACTATCATTCTTCTTAAACAATTTTATGAAACTATATGTTGTCCCTTTGTCACATTGCTTTTAGGATTCTATTGCTTGGACTCTATATTTTCTTAATTCAACTTGATCATACTCTTAGCTAATTTAGCGGTATCTATGATCACATTACATCCTTGGTCCAAAATCTACATGTTTGGCTCTATTCTAGGCTGAAAACTACCACCTTGGCTCCTTGGATATATACTTGACTTGAAGGATTACTCACTTGTCATTTTTGTTCATTTTCCCTATTTTGTTATTTGGCTTCTTGCCTAGCTCCCAACTCGAGTCACTAGTGTCATATGATGATTGGACACTCCTAAAAATTCATTCCCATTACTACCCCCTTTGATAAGTGAACATCTTCATTCTTCAAGTATTGGACTCCAAGTTCTTTGTGCTATCTTACTAGGCTAAAATGTTATGTTATTACATATTGACTACAACTAGGCTCCAATTTGGTTAAGGAATTTGTCCTTCTTTTATCTTTTAACAATTATATTCTCCAACTATGTTTCCATGTAATTAACCTCTTGAGGGTGAACCTATCCTTAACAAGGTTGTGGAAGAGAAATCTGCCACCTGGTATGATCCTCTCAATCATTGTAGTAGCTCCTTTGGTACTCCACTTGATACCCCTAGGGTTGAAAATGGTGTGTCTTTCACCATGAATCAAGAAGAGAGAAATTGATTCTTAGATGAATTATTTGCATTTAGGAGAGAACAAATTAAAAGGGAGAAGAAAGCCTACCAAGATGAACAAGCTAGACTAGATCAAGATAAACTCAAACAAGAAAGACACATAGCTTCTAGGATGCATGTTCATACATATGAAGAAAACCATGCTTACAACAACAATGCTCATGGATTTGGGAATCATCACACAAATACCTTTGAGAACTAAAATTCTGATGCTACCTATAGAAACCCCTTTGCAAATTATGAAAACTTTGGAAACAATGGAAACAACACATCTCCAAGGACTCCAAGGTCTCATGTTGAGGGTTATGTATCTCCACCTAGTTGTTCCCAACATGGATAACCTTCACAACATGGGAGTGACATAGAAAATTATGTTTCTAGTGATGACATCATAAAGTTCCAACAAGATGACTACCTTCAAAGGATTACGCTCGAGGGTTTAGAGGAAAATGATGACCATGTAATTTCCCACTAATACGGTTAATTAGGGACAAGTAATACCCACAAAAATAAATGTTATAATCACAATAATAATAAAACTAACTATATTATTTTGCCCTCTAAGTTAACCCCAATCTCAAGGATGTCTCCAAATTAGGCTTCATAGCTTATAGCTACTTCATCATCATCCCAGGAGCGCACCCCTTAAGATTCTTCTTGGATAGGCATCCTCTATTCAAGGCCAACGACATATGCATATGTTTGACAACATCAGAATATTCTAGCAACACAGAGAATTCTTGGCCATGGTGGTCGGTTCAAGGTGTTAATACCATACTACCCCCATGCTTCGAGTCTTATAATTCTCCTAATAGATTAATGTATTATTGCTCAATTATTGGTCATGGCAGACAATGAAGATCTTAATATCTCCATGCTCCATGCTTCTATATCGAATCTCGACCATGGTGGACAATGTAGATATTAATATCTCACATGCTCCATGCTTCGAGTTCACATTGATATCCATGGTGTTAACCCATAAGCTAACACAATATTATCCACAAGTATTGTTCATGAATTAATTCTTGAACATAATTAAACAAATATAATTCATAAACATACCTTTCTCATTCTTCTTTTCCAAGAGTCACACCCTTTCATAATACAAATCCTTTCAAAAAGTCACAACCCTTCATAACTAAAATCCTTTGGAAAAGTCTCAATACTTAATAATTTTATTTTTTTTGAAGAGTCACAACTGTTCATAATTATGACCCTTTCAAAGGTTTGATTCCTTTCAATATCATTGATACCTTTTTAGAAAGTCACTTCCTTATTTTCTTCATATTACTTTCCTCTTCCATTTTTCCTTTTTAACTCCTCTCTTCTTCTCTTCCTTTCCTCCCCTCTCTAAAATAAACTCTCCTTCCTTTTATAGCTTAATTTTAAGGAGTCATGTCTGTTTGTTAAACATCTCTTGAATTTTCATTAGATTTAGTTAATTTATATTATTCTATGCTATATTATTTATTTACTTATGTGTGTTTATTTTATTTATTATTAAATTCTATTTAGAAAGTTAACATACTTATTTTATTTACTTATATGTGTTTATTTTATTTATTATTAAATTATATTTAGAAAGTTAACATACTTTCTACAATATTGTCTCTTGTATTAAATTTTATTTCTTTATTTCTTTACTCATTGAAATTTTATTATTTTTAAATTATTTAAAATATCGTACTAAATATTATTTCATTAATAATATAGATTAAATAATTATTATTTCCTTGGTTTATAGTTTAGTATTATTTTTAATATAACTTTATTATTTATTTAATAACATTGTATTATCTGATTATTATTAAAATTTTATCTTAAAATGGGGATATGACATGTAATGTCCCCACCAATAGGGTTAGTTAGGGACAAGTAATACCTACAAAAATAAATGTTAGAATCACAATAATAATAAAACTAACTATATTATTCTACCCTCTAAGTTAACCCCAATCTTAAGGATGTCTCCAGATCAGGCTTCATAGATCATAGCTACTTCACCATCATCCCAGGAATGCACCCCTTAAGATTCTTCTTGGACGGGCATCCTCTATCCAAGGCCAACAACGCATGCATATGTTTGACAACATTAGAATATTCTGGCAACATGAAGAATTCTCAACCATGGTGGTCGGTTCAAGGTGTTAATACCTTGCTACCCCCATGCTTTGAGTTTTATAATTCTCCTAATAGATTAATGTATTATTACTCAATTATCAACCATGGAAAATAAGGGAGATCTTAATATCTCCATGTTCCATGCTTTGATATCGAATCTTGACCATGGCAGACAATGTAGATATTAATATCTCACATGCTCCATGCTTCGAGTTCACATTTATATCCATGGTGTTAACCCATGAGCTAACACAATATTATCCACAAGTATTATTCATAAATAAATTCATAAACATAATTAAAAAAATATAATTCATAAGCATACCTTTCTCATTCTTCTTTTCCAAGAGTCACACCCTTTCATAATACAAATCCTTTGAAAAGTCACAACACTTCATAGTTATAATCCTTTCAAAAAGCCACAACCCTTCATAATTAAAATCCTTTGGAAAAGTCTCAATACTTTATAATTAAAATATTTTTAAAGAGTCACAACACTTCATAGTTATAATCCTTTCGAAAAGCCACAATCCTTCATAATTAAAATCCTTTGGAAAAGTCTCAATACTTTATAATTAAAATATTTTTGAAGAGTCACAACTGTTCATAATTATAACCCTTTCAAAGGTTCACATCCTTTCAATATCATTGATACATTTTTAGAAAGTCACTTCCTTATTTTCTTTATATTACTTTCCTCTTCCATTTTTCCTTTTTAACTCCTCTCTTCTTCTCTTCCTTTTCTCCCCTCTCTAAATAACTCTCCTCCCTTTTATATCTTAATTTTAAGGAGTCATGTCTATTTTTTAAACATCTCTTGAGTTTTTATTAGATTTAGTTAATTTATATTATTCTATGTTATATTATTTATTTACTTATATGTGTTTATTTTATTTATTATTAAATTCTATTTAGAATACTTTCTACAATATTGTCTCTTGTATTTAATTTTATTTATTTATTTCTTTACTCATTGAAATTTTATTATTTTTGAATTATTTGAAATATCGTACTAAATATTATTTTATTAATAATAAAGATTAAATAATTATTATTTCTTTAGTTTATAGTTTAGTATTATTTTTAATATAACTTTATTATTTATTTAATAACATTGTATTATCTAATAGGCAAGAGCCTACAACACAACGGTAACTTGTGAGCCTCTCATGTGGGAGGTCTTGGATTTGAATGCGCTCAACACATAAAAAATAATGAATTAAATTAATTAACAAAGTTTAATCTAGGCTTCGACCTTTTACCGATCCAAAAAAAAAATATTGTATTATCTAATTATTATTAAAATTCTATCTTTAAATGGGGATATAAATAACCACTACTTTAAATACTTGGCTTCTAGAGGATGGTAGGTACCCCATGACTTTGATGTCCAAAGGATCATTCAAAAAAGAGAACCTGCCAAAAATGAGATCTTGAAGAAAGAAGTCCAAAACTTACAAAAAATGTTCGCACGCATAGAAAAGGAAAAAAGAAAAACCTAAATCTTCATTCATTGAAACTAGATGCACACTTCCTTTTGACAAAGATCTTTATATGATGCCTTTTCTAGGAGATGTGGAAATTCCTAAATATGACAAGTATGATTTTAATAGGGATCCACATGATCATGTTAGACAATTCTATGCACTTTGTATGGACTTTATGCATGAAGAAGCATACCTCATGGGGCTCTTTCTAAGAAGTTTGAATGGACAAGCCATGGAGTGGTTCACAAAACTTTCACCTCCTCTTGGGTCCTTTGATGATATCGTTTAGAGTTTCATTCAAGATTACTCTTACAACATACAACACCATGTTAACATTCTAGATTTTTGAAACACAAAATAAAAACAAGATTAACCTTTTGTCACATATTTGCAAAGATGGAGAAAGTTTTATGCTAGATACCCTTGTCAAATACTAAAAATGAGAAAATTGACATCTGTGTTAGCACTCTTGTTCCTAAGATATATTATGACCTTGTAAAACAAGTATTCCTCACTTTTAATGATATGATTGAGAGTTGTTATTTCATAGAGGATGTTGTTGTTAAGAAGGGAGAAATGGTCTTAAACAATTTTTAAACCAATGGAAATGGGAATGGTAAGGACAAAGGAAAACCTTGGAATAAAAACAAGTATGTTATTAATGATGGTGTAATTGATGCTCCTAAAACGAAGTAACCCAGCTTCAATCTATATAATGCTATTCTCTCTACAAAACAACAAGAAGCTACAAAAATAAATAATTCTAACAAGCCTAAGTTTAATCGACCACCTAATCCTAAGTGTATTGTTACTCCTTTGGTTGATTCCAAGGATGTTATCTTAAAGACATCACTTTAAAACAAACTCATAATGCTTCTAGATAATTTGAGACCTTTTGATCCCACTATTAAATTTCCCTAGTAGAGAGAAGATCACATTTGTAACTATCATAGCAACATTGGTCATGGCACCAATAATTTTCTTTAGATTAAGGATGTTATACAATACCTCATTAATAAAGGAAGAGTTTCTACTATCAAGATAGTTAAAAACTCTAATCATAAGGCTTTCAAGGAACTTTTTCCAAAGTATGAACAAGGGGAGACATCAAATGAAAATAAGAAAAATCCTAATAGTAAGATCAATTACACATATACTAATACTAACAATGTTATACACATTGTTGAACCCGTTGATGATAGCATTTAGATGATCGGGCATAAGTATGATGAGGAGCCTAACTATGATAGATGAAAAAAGGTCTAAAGTTATCTTAAGGGTTGCTAGTCCTAACTCTTCTTGTTATAGTGAAAGACTAAATATCATTATTAGGAGTCAACCCTAAGTTTCCCTTAAGGTTACTCACACTTCCAAACCAACTCATGTTAAACAAGTGGGGTCTTACCTCTCTAAGAAAATAGCTACCATTTCTAAGTCCACTTATGACCTTATGAACCAATTGCAACATACCCCTTCATAGGTTTATATTTTTTAGTTGCTACACTTATTCCCTTTGTACAAGGAGATATTAGAAAAGGTGTTATGCAAAGCTAGAGTCCCTACTAACATTGATGCGGATAAGTTCCAAGCTATGGTCAACCATATTTCCACTCTGCATTAGCTAACATTTTTTGAAGAACATGACAAATCACTTAGTCATCCACACAAACATGCACTCTACATTGAATTTCAAATCTATTATACCTGAGTCGAGTATGTGTTGATAGTTAATGGTATGGGATCAAATATCATCTCTTTCAATGTTATTCAACAATTGAGTCCCTCCAAGTTTGTTATTGACCCTAGAAAAAAATCACAATCAAATCTTATGTTGAATTTGAGTGGGTCCTATAGAGAAAGATATGTTTTTTCAAGCTCTTAACATCCCACTTGCATATAACATGTTTTTAGGGAGACGTTGGATACATGACATGCAATTTGTCCCATCTACCTATCATTAATGTATAAAATTCCACTTTAATGGTACCAAAGTCTCTATTTCAAGGGATAATGTTATGTCAATAAATACACTTACTATTGTTGATTTCTTAGTTCCAAATAATTAACTTGTTGATGAAGTTAAAACCCCATTTTCTAATTATGAGAAGAGGCTCAAAATGATGAACATTGGTATGGGGGAATGCTCTTGACTCCATTGTTGCACTTCTAGTTTCCCCTCATTCTTATGGAAAATCATCTAATCATATAAAACCTTCATCTTTAGATATGACTATTTATGGAACTTTTGTCCAATCCTCAATTCCCTTAGAAGATAAAAAGGAAAATCAAGTTGTTAGAGACTAAATTTATAGGGAAGAAAAGAATAGTGATGAAGTTAGGCTCATAAAGAAATATGGTAAAGGATATGAGTTCCTCAGAAAGATGGGATATTCATGTTATGGACCTATAATTGATATTAAATGTGTTCTTGTAGATCAAGTTGTTAGAGACTAAATTTATAGGGAAGAAAAGAATAGTGATGAAGTTATGCTCATAAAGAAATATGGTAAAGGATATGAGTTCCTTAGAAAGATGGGATATTCATGTTATGGACCTGTAATTGATATTAAATATGCTCTTTTAGATCAATTTGTTAGAGACTAAATTTATAGGGAAGAAAAAAAATGGCGATGAAGTTATGCTCATAACTCCAACTTTCCCTAAGAAATATGCTAAAGGATATGAGTTCCTTAGAAAGATGGGATATTCATGTCATGGACCTTTAATTGATATTAAATATGCTCTTGTGAACCCATGCATTACATAAAGGGATGTAAAATCAAAGACATGACTAGTTTGGGCTATGAAATTAATGACAATCGTCCTATCTATTATGAAGAACCTTTCACTACTAGTGATTCAAAACATAAAATTTAGCTTATTTCTACAACCACTCTTGATGATGATTATTTTGTTTCTTCTACTTCCATTATTTGGGGTGAAGATAAACCAAATAATGCTCATAGTGATGAGGATCCCACTTCTAGATAGCTTGTGTTTGATGAGTCAGATGTAGAGGATCCAAATAGAGAAAGAATCAGGAGGAACATTACTCACCTTGGAGCATATGATCAAAGAATTGACTTGAATAAATATGAGTGGGATTCTCTTTTAGTTGCATATCATGATTTGGAGATAGATGTCATACACACCTATGTTAATCAAAATGACATAGTTGATGATTCTTTCATAGGGTTTGATGAGTTGGATTCTCAACTTTCTTTGGTGGACTACACTAATTCTCCTAGGTCTTACCTCGATTTGGGTACCTTTGAAGAATTCCCTTTAGGTTATAACTCTCTTATCACTAGAGATAATTTCATTCACATAAATACCTTGGAATCCTCCATATAACTACCACTCATACACATCAATCTCATTGATTGGTCTATACAAAGCCAACCACTTGAATGATTATCTTTCCAAAGTGATTGTGAGATTGCACTTTACCTCAATGATATTGAGCCTCTAGTATCTTCCACCAATGAACTAGTTGTCAACATGAATGAAATAGATATTAAATAAATTATTTACAAAATTAAAAGAAAACTGAAAAAGAGGTGTTGTGATCGTGAAAACCACTTTGTGGCAGTGTTAGAGCCTAAAAATTGTAAAAATAAAGATCTATACAGGATGATGTAATTAGTAGTCTGCCCAACTATTTTTAGGATAAATCATCAGTGTTGATTGACCCCACTTAACCTATTAATCTTGGCATAGAAAAATCTCCAAAAATTATACATGTAGCTCAATCATTGTCAACCAAAGAAAAAGAAAAATTTATTCATTTTTTTCTGAGAAGAATATAAAATTTTCTTGGACATATGAAAACATTCCTAGTCATAACACTGACCTTATCATGCATCATCTTTCTATATCTCCTAGTGTAAAGCCCATTAAGAAGAAAATGAGAAAATTACATCTACATGTTTCCTTATGGATAAAAGCTAAATTAAAAAATCTCCTAAATGCCCAATCCATTAGAGTTATAGATTACATAGAATGGATCTCAAACATTGTACCTATCTCAAAGCATGCCAAGTCCAATCAAGTATGCACCAATTTATGATACCTAAATAAATTTTTTCCTAAGGCTGATTTTGCACTCCCTAATATTGACATGATAGTAGACATGACTATGGGCTATGAAATTTTTTCCTTAGTGGATGGTTTCTTGGGATACAACCAAATAAAGATAGCTCATGAAGATTTTAAAAAAAGGTTACCTTCACCTTTCATGGGGTACCTTCTACTAGAATTTCATTCCATTTTGTCTTTAAAATGTTGGTACGGCCTATCAAAGAGCTATGAAAACCATTTTCCATGATATGGTGCAAAAAAAAATGGAAGGCTATGTAGAGGACACATTGGCTAAGTCTAAAAAAGAAACACTTACTTAAATGACTTGAGTTTGATATTGGACCATATGAAAAAAATTCAAATTAAGCTCAACCCTAAGAAATGTTCCTATGGTGTCACTTCTAGTAAATTTCTAGTGTACAATATCATATATTCTAAGGGCATTGAAGTTGATCCTGATAAAGTACAAACTAACATGGAAATTCCTTCTCCTCAAAATATTAATCAATTAAGGAGTCTTTGAGGGTGTCTTCAATCTATAAGGAGGTTTATTTATTAGGTGGATAATAGATCACAACCCTTCAATAATAATTTTCATAAGGGATCTACATGTATTTAGAATAAAGAATGTGACAAGAGCCTTAATCAAATCAAGGCATATTTAGCCAAGTCTCCTATTTGTATGACTCCTAGTTCAAGGAGGCCTTTAATTTTGTATATCTTAGCTATAGCTACTTTCATAGGGGAATAATTGGTAGATCACAATAAGAATGGAAAGGAAAAATCCATCTATTAAATCAACAAAACCATAGTTTCTTATGATTGAGAAGGCTTCTCTTGTTGTACTGTTTGCATCCCAAAAGCTTCAACACTATATGTTAGCTTACACTATACACTTGGTTTCCAAAATTGATGCTCTTAAGTATCTCCTAACTAAGGTTTCATTAACCAATTGACTTGCTAAATGGATGATAATTACTTTTAAATTTGATATTCAATATATTGAACATAAATTCATAAAAGGACAAGCTATTGCAAATCAACTTGTTGATTTCATACTACAAGATAGTGCTCTTATGAAAATAGATTTTTTTGATCATTTTATCATGAATGTCACCAAAAGGACTTGATAAATGCTCTTTGATGGATCCCATACTCAGAATGGTGATGGTGCTAGTATTTTGTTCATTTTACCTCATGGCTACAATATTCCTTAGGACTCTTACAAGCTATTGTTCCCTTGCACAAATAGTATAGAACAATATGAGGCTCTCATAAATGGAATCAAGTTGGCTATTGAATGGAGAACTATTGAGCTAACATCTATGGAGACTCCTAACTTTTCATAAACCAAATCAACAATGACTATCAAACTAAGGATGACAATTTGATACCTTACAAAAAGTTGGTTGATGCCTTAAGGAACTATTTCACCTTTGTTTCTTTCCAAAAAATTCCTCAGGCTAAGAATAGGGATGTTGATGCTATGGCTACCTTGGCATCCTTCTTATAGTTACAAGAACATGAGTCTTAGTTTTAATTCCTAGTGAAAGAGCTATGCTACCCTGCTTATGATTCCCATAAAAATTGAGTCATTTGCACCATTATTGGTCATGACTCTTCTTTCTATTCCAATATATATTCTTATCTCCATGACCAAATCATTTCTGGCAATCTAACTTGTAATTTAAAAAATGCCAACTCATTTGTAATGCTTCTCATTATACCCTTGTCTCTAGTGACTTGTGTAGGAAGATTCTAGATGGAATCTCACTTAGGTTATTAGAAATGGATGAGTCTGAAAGAGTGTTAACTGAAATCTATAATGGATTTTGTGGGTCTCACTCTAATGGCCTTATGCTTGCTCAAAAATTGCTTATGGTTGCTTACTATTGGCTTAGTATGCAAGATGATGCCATGTGCTATGCTAAGTCCTATAAAAAGTGTCAACTTCATGGTAACATGAATCATGCTCCTCGACATGAATTTAATCCCTCCATCACACATTGATTATTTAAATAGTGGGCCTCTGACTTGGTTGGAAAAAATACATCCTAAGTCTTCCAGTGGACACAAGTTTATCATTATAACTACCTAGTATTTCACTAAATGGTTCAACTTTTATCTCTCTCTCCTACTGTCAGTAAGAATGTTTCTCTTCTCATTTTGAATCACACCATTTATTTCTATGGCATTCCTTCCTCTATAGTTATTGAAAATGGGGGGTAATTTAAGAACAAGGACCTTTGACAATATTGTAAGAAATTCAAGATTAAATAGCATCGGTCCTTTATTTATTATCCCCAAGGGAATGGTCAAGATGAAGCTTCAACTAATATATTATAGAAAATACCACATAGAATTGTACATAAGTATGGGAGAGATTGGCATCTATAAGTTATTCCAGTGCTATGGGCTTATAAGACTAGCATACACACACCTACTAGGGATACACCTTTTTATCTAGTTTATGGTTATGAGGTTGTTCTACCGTTAGAGATTGAGATTCCATCCTTGTGATTCTCCTTGAAAGGGCTAATTACTAATGAGGATTATATAGCTATGAGGTTACAAGGTCTTGAAATTTTAGATAAAATTCACAATGCTTCTTTTAACCATATGAGAGCATATAAAAAATGGATGTCTACTAGCTACAAAAAGAAGGTTCATCCTAGGGAGTTTCAAGTTGGTGATCTTGTCCTTAATGAAAATCCAAAGAATCAACAAAATAGATAACAAAAGAGAAAGTTTGAACTTAATTTGTTGGGTCCTTATATAGTCACTTCTCCACTTGGCTCTTAAATTTATCATCTTTCTACACCTAAGAGAGAAAAACTCCCTAAGACCATCAACATATTACATTTGAATAAGTTATATGCTTAGTGCTCTCACTACTCAGAGCTTGTACATTCCTAATGATCCTAAAAAAATCCAAAAAGATAATATATGATGTTAAAAAAACCCTACAATTTTTTTTTTTTTAATTACTTAAAAAATGAATCATCTTAGTAAAGACATAGCCATAGGTGCTTTTATGTATCACACAAAAAATCAAATGTCTCAAAAATACAAAAAAATCATAAAATGTCTTGGGATTTTATTTCTCTTGCCAAGTGGTGAAAATATGGAAATAGGCACTACTTGAGACCCTTACACTTATTTCTAGCAACATTTTTCTTTACACTTTGAACTAAATCCACCATATATATTTTTGCCTTTCCTAGTTTGGAATTCATCCATGCCTACATCTAGGGGCACAAAATGTTTATGCTTATCTAGGTCTCTTTATTGTATTAGGTTTTCTTTGGAAAAATCTCTAAATAGTGTTTTTTAACAATTCCCCTTGAAATTGAGTGTTTCTCAACACTTATTAGATACATTTTTAGTCTAGGATGTTGCAATATTTCTCACTAGTAGACATAAGTCCTAGGGAGATAGTCATGTGATGCTTATACACACACACACACTTAAACTAAAATAGACTGAGGCTTTCTTGACTTATTTTTCTTTGTGTGTTGTCTATGATGAGCTATTTTTTGAGTGTT
Source organism: Cupressus sempervirens (assembly GCA_028749045.1). Lineage (NCBI taxonomy): Eukaryota > Viridiplantae > Streptophyta > Pinopsida > Cupressales > Cupressaceae > Cupressus > Cupressus sempervirens. Next base: position 561,398,019 of record CM053792.1, read on the forward strand.
CCCTCCCTAATGGTCTCTCAAGGACATCTTAAACTAGAGGATTGGGGGCATGGAGCATGTTTTCCTTTGATTTCTTTTTGCAGGTGTACTTTGTTAGACCTTAGGTGTTTTGAGCATCATTCTTGACCCACTTGGCACTTAATATCTTCAAGGTTATGTCCTTGTCTATTTTTTCTACAAGTGCATGCTTATAGAAATCTTGACATTTTTTTTGGCTCAATCATATTTCTAAGGTTGGGTTCCCACATATCTATTTGGTATAGATCATATTCATATCTTCATAGTTATACTAGTGATGATTGTATTATCTTGCAATGTCCCTAATAAGGTTTGATGATAAAAAATAAGACCTACTTATATAACCTTAGCAATTGCACCTTTGAATACTAGTTTTTATTCTTAGGGTCATTCTAGCTTAGCTTGTATTTGTGTATTGAGAGAGTCTCCTTTAGCTTTCATGGATGTGTCAGTCAACTACATTCATCTTCTTGATTATTCTTCATCATTTCTTCATCTTCTTTTTATCTTTCACTCATTATCTTCATTTATTTTCCTATCATCAAAAGTGTTCATCTTATCATCACATGCGTCTACTCTTTTAGATCTGTCATGCCCAAAATTAAGGCAAAAAAATATACGAACAATTTTTTTAAAATGTAAATTCAACTAAGTCAACATTTAAACATGTAAACCATCATTGAGTACATTATAGAAGGGTGATAACATGGTATGATTAGTTTCCAAATCACAAGATCTAGGAAATATTTGAGTTTCAATAACATTTCAAGAGGATGTAGAGTCGGTATTCTAACTCACTATATGAGTTCAAAATCCTAAGTCTTAGTGCTATAGGAACACTCAACTCAGGTTGACTAAGTTGATTGATTAAACTATAGTTTTAAAATTTAGCAAGGTATGACATCATGCTCAGAAATCATTTTTTCAATGACATAAGTTGTGATAGGTTCGATTCGATACCCTTACACTTATGTCATGATATTAGTTCAATCCCCTAGGTGTACTAATCTAAACTTCTAGGTTAATATATCAATACCTTAATACTTGATCCCAGCTATTAACATAACCTATTAGAACTGGTTAAAATATTTTTTAAAATTCATTAAATCACTTATGATATACAATTAATCTCCTAACATAATCATATACAACTATCAGTTCATCTAGTCAATCCAACCTATAACACCTTCAAACATCAACATGAGCACTTACTAACCCTAAGACACCCTCTTGAAAATATATTATTATAATCAAATAAATTTGTAATGAGAATAATATAATGCTACAAAATAATTCCCTATCAGGTGTATGTATGTATATTTTATCTAAGTTAGATACACACACACACACACACACACAAAACACATATACATTCCTATAGATAAACATAAATTAATTACATTTCCCTATCACTATTTATTTCTAACAAATGACTTACACCTATAAATTTTATCTACTAACCATAATAGGTTTCATTCCAAATAAAATGTAAAAAGTAATTCTTGAGATAAGATCAGATTAAATCTACCATCTCTTAGGAACTATAAACAATACTAGCAAAATTAGCACTAACCTAACCCACACTAAATCCCATTTTCCTACTATTTTCTAACTAAAGAAATATTGTTTATTACAAAACATCCATTCTCCTTACTAATTTCAATATTCAAATTTAAAACAAAGCACCATTAAAATAATCCAAATATTAACATTAAAAATACTTATTAAGAACTAATACCTATCAAATTGACCTTACACCTATGCTAATTCTCATGGTCACTTGGTCACTTGCCCACTTTTTTCCCAAGAAAATGGAGTGCTCCTCAACAGTCCCTAGTGTGTTGCCCCAAGACTTTCATGTTGGACAATGTACCTTTTCCCTGTTGGGTGCATGATGTGCCTTGTTTGACTTAGGGGAAAGGGTGGAGGTGATAGGTAAAGTTTTAAAAGTAAACTATATACTTTATGTTTCCCCCTCAATGTGCCTAAGCCTTGGTTAGAATTTAAGATGATGTGGACACATGGAAAGGGTGAAAAAGGGGCCTTCAATACATGGGAGAGGTGAGGTGTGCTTAGGGAAGAGGGAATGCAAGTGGGGATGGGTAGTTAGGAATAGTTTGAAAATTGGTAAATTTTTCAATTTTGTTTTGTTATTCATAGATACATGTTTATCTTGTCCCCTTCTCATATGTAGGAAAGCTTACTTGGAGGAGGATGGTGTTGGCGCTCAAAATTGTAGCCCGAATTTTGAGTACCATTGAGAAAATGAGCCCTATAAATGCTTTTTGATGGCTTCTTACCCGATTGTACCTTTGAACCTCGTGAGGTGTTTAATGTTTCTAAAACCTTCCATTTAGTGCATCTAAGTGTTACATGAAGTTAAACTATTGTTTTGAGCCATTTTGTGAAGTCCCATTTTGAGTAATTGTAAAATCTACATTTTTACCAAAGTGTCAAACAGCAACAGGAGGCCATGTTTGCAATTGAATATCTTGCACCCAGAAATGTTTCATGACTCACCACTTTGGGAGTGTTTCGTATCCATACCTAAGAACCTATATTTCATATTTCAAGTCATTTTAAATCCATTTGACTAGGTTTTGAATCCCCCAAAGTTGATAGTTTACTATTTTTATGCTAATGTGAAATGTTCAAAATTTTGGGAAGCCTTGTTTGACCTGTAATAACTTTTGACCAGTTGACCAAAATTCTAAACTTCCTTTTGTGTTGCATTTTAAAGGTTAGATACTTGTTATGTTTCAAGTTTCAGCTTATGAGGAATCCATTTGATCAATTTTCAAATGCGATTCCAAACACAATTTATAACTTTTTACTGGTGTCAGCATTTGCAAATTTGTTAGAAGCCCTATTCATGGCATTATAACTCCTAATCTATTAGAGGTGAGATCATATGGAATGTACCACTATATTTTCCTCTAAAAATACTCCAAGCGTGTCAATTTGCAATTCATGACAAATCCGTCTGCATACTTTTCCAGGTCCATTTCGTTTGCAAAAAAATGTTTTCTGCCATTGTTCCCAATCTGCAAATTCCAAGTAGCCCACTTTGACCACTCGCCATTTGCATCCAATTATTATTCATGAGCCCAAATCATAAGTTCATATCCACCTCATGACAGAGAACCAACACCCCAGTTTTTGTTCTCCCATATGCTCATTTGCCCAGTTTTCAAAGCCAAATCTGAACCCAATCTTTTTTTTTCTGACATGTTTATGTGCAGGTTAATTTAAGAAGGAAACTTTGATAGAGAATATCTATTGACTTCAAATTCTTCATGAGACAAGATTCGACAGGGTTCAAGAATGTAGAGCAAAGAATCAGTCGATCAGGTTTCGAAGCCCGGTCAGGTGTTTGGGTCAATTTTTAAGGCCAATCAAAGGACCTCCTGACGCAAAATTGATAGTTTGAAAAGAGATGTAAAATGAGCTTCAAATTCACTTTCAATGGTTGAATTTGTTTCAAATTGGTTCCAGAGGGTGAATTAGTCAGTTTTGCAGTTCAATCATTTGGAAACGAAAAAAAAAATTAGCCGAACCCACTCTGGAGTTTCACTAATTGCATCTGCTTGATGGATTATTTGAAATAATAAGATTTTTGCTGTCTAACAAGAAGAGGATTTGGACCCAATGTGTGGTTGTTGAGATTTAAGAAATCCAGGCTTTTGATTGATCAACAAAGGTGGATTAAATTGATCAAGTTTCTAAGAAAGATGTCTGATAATTTAAATTTATTTTCAAGTGCCTTGAAATCCACTATTTCACTATGGAATCTGGGATCCTTTTCATTTTGGTCATGTGTGATCATTGGAATAGGTCAAGAAATTTTTCCCAAATACATATCTAAAAGTGGGTCTGGCAATGATGTCTATGCATATGTGAAATTGATTAGAAAGTTCAAGGAAATAAAATGAACTGAAGGCATCTCAACATTAGACATCATAATGAGGATACTAAAAGACTACAACCAATGTGTGATGCATAATTTTCCACATAGTTATACAAGGGAAGATCTTGGAGTCAGTTGTGATTAAGGAAAAATAATTGAAAGTTAACATGAGTATAAGCAAATTATGACAAAGATATATGCAAGGGAACAACTCACACTTTAAAGCCTCCACGTCAGCTGATAAACACTCACAGCTCAGTAGGGAAGTAGTCAACTCCATGGAAGCAACCATGACATGTAAGAGGCCATTGCATTAATACAGAGAAGAGGCATGTGAGGAGATGTTTTACATATGGAAAAATATTTTAGGATCTCATCAAAATTTTAAAAAGGGAGGAAATGATTTTCCAATCTGTCGATTTAGGCCAAAGATGAGGAGAACCAAAAATCCCAAGCAAAATGGAGAATGTTTGAAGTCGCAGCAAGAAACATTATTGAAAGGGAAACCACAAAAATTAGAAAGACACTCCACGATGTGGAGAAGCCATTGAAAAAAGAGGAACCTGCATTAAGAAGAGGTAGCAATGAAAGATGCCAAGGGATTTTGAGGAAACGTAAAATGTTAGGCCAAAAATCCTATCAGAGGATGGCATGATGGGCTACATTGGACACCATGGTTTGGAAACGCTACACAGATATAAGTATAGTGGTGTGGATAGGTCTTATGTAGTTGAATATGGGTCGTTGCATTAACCTTTTACCTCTTTGGATGCCACCTAACATGATCACACTTTTTGGATTTATGTTCATTCTTTTGTTGGCTTTTCTAAGCTATGTGTATTCACCTCAAATTAGATTCCCCAGCTCCAAAGTTGGTTAGCTTCATGCATGGATTGCTATAATGGGGAGTCTAGCAGAAAGTGTAGAAAGAGGTGTTATGTTGTGAATCCTTAGCAGGGGAAAGATTGTGTATGGAGGCACCAAGGAAGGCCAATGTGGCTTGAGGAAGGAAGGAGATCATGCCAAAAGGAAGAAGGTGCCAACCAAAAGAAGAGGTGTTGTATACTAAGGAGAACACAAGCAGCCACTGGAGAAACAATTTAACATATATATCCCACATGCAACAGGCAAGTAACTTTCATAATGTTTAAATACTTTTCCTTTACAAATGGTAAATGTTCATAAGACAACCGGCTTTTGTAAGACATACAATACATGCTAGATGGAGACCAAATAAAATGAAATTTTGAATGAAGTGCCATGTGTCACAGAGGACACATGGCGACAAAGCACATTCCTGCATTGCAGAAGTGCACGAAGTTTAAGCAATGCAGGAATGCACCCAGGCGCCACATGGCAGTGGGCTCGGGGTGCATTCCAAGGTGTCGATCCAGTCAGGGCCAGGGGTGAGGTGGCCAGCCCTATTAAGAAGATGATGTGGCAAATAAGAAGCCAATAGTAGCATGCAATGTGGCAGTCTAGGTGGTGCCTAGTGGGCCAGTGAGGAAGGGGGCAAAAAATTGAAGAATATAAAAAATTATTTTTAATTATTTTTTTAAAAAAGGAGATGGTACGTGCACGTTTCTTTTTTTTTTAAATGAAAATCGAGAAAATTTTTTAAAGTGTAAACTTTAGATTTTTTTTTAAACTTTTGAGATTTTAAAAAGTGCAGCCCTAAGTCTCATAGTAGAGGGAGACATTTTCAAACTGGTTTTTAGGGGGTTTTCGGTAAGCTAGGTATGCGATGTTATATATCGTCGGAACTGGGAGAGAACGAACTTTCTGATTTTGAGGTCAATTTTTGCACAGAATGCCACTAGTTTGAGTTATAGCCAAAAACATGAAATTTGGGGCCTTTTCAGTGGGATGAGCTAAAATTGAAAATGTAGTCTCAAGTCAATTGAATCAAGATTTCACCAGCATTTTCATGAAATTATCAGATATTTTGATAACTGAAAAGATTTCATCATTTGAATAGAAGGTATTTTGCAAATCAATTACAAAGTAATGATGAAACCAAATCAGATCAATTTGTGGAAAAAGGAAGGAGGTTTTGCAACAAGAAAAGATTGATTTCCAAGTGGACACATGTCACTCTGAGATCAAATCTAGGAATTCTTTCTTTGCTAAATCATTCTTTCTCTCTTTCATTTGAGGTGTTGGTAGTTTTCTCTGGGTAATACCAGCAGGGTTCCAGTGTTTTATTGTGCAACCATTCTTTCAGCATTTTCTCTCTTGTATGAACAGCAGTAGGAAGATAAATACAAATAGTTCAGATCTATTAGGTTCTTTATGAGTTAATTTCATGCATTTGGTTGTATTGTTTCAAGGAAATGAATACAAGTGAACAAGAATTTCATTAGTTTCATTCTGATTCTCGTCTCCTATCTCAATGAATTTACAATGTTTTATGGTCTTTGAACAAAGAGCCTAGGTCATAGTTGCAGTCCCTTAAGGCTATATGTTGTTTCATTGTTGCTTATAACCCAAGGGGTTATATAAATGCTTCAGAGAATTCAATAGGGTTGCAAGTTTACTAAGGGGGATATCATGTAAGAATGAGGTTCAGATTGAGCACAGATGTTTATTTACAAGGTTATATCTAAATATATAAATAAGTATCAAATATCCATATGTATGCATTTGATTCGTGGATTTGCCCAATGGTTAAGGCACTGATCAGTTATAGGATCATTAAGTCTTACTGTTGCATATCTGAGGGTTTGTTGAATTCAACATTATTAATCAAACATGTTTTACCTTTTTATGTTGAAGAGCTATCAAAGTTTAACCCTCATTCAGCTTATGAATTTCATAGATTTGCACCTAGCTACCATAGATCTGTGATTATTACATGAGTCATTAGGAAAAATAAGGGCAAAATATGTAGTAAATAGATTCAGGGATATGTTTTGCACTGGTATGATATCAATTGAATCTGAGGTCTACCCGCCTAGGTTTTGCAGAGCCTAAAGTAGAAGAAGGGTCAAGCGTTATAGTTGGCTCAGTGTCTAAAATGATGTGTTGAAAATGGGAGTTAGCTGCCCCTAGATATGTCATACTCTCATTGGGATCATTGAAAACCCTCCAGCATTTTCAAACACCAACAGATGGAACTCTCTATTAGGGTACATTGGGAAATGTTGGAGAGGGTGATGGGTGATGGGGACAACTCACCCAATCATAAATAAAAGTGAAGGGCATAAAGGGGGTGGCTAAAGTTCCACACAAATATAAATGAAATAATGCCCAAGGTCAATGTGAGGTTATCCAAGCACATATGCATGGCATGGTGAAGTGGAGTGTGGTGGAGACAAGGAGGTGGGTAGAAGTTTAAGGTGTTGTGTATATTATTATTATTTTTCTTTGCAAAAAAAACCATTTAATATCTTGGAGACCTACATCCAAACTTGGATGAGAATGATGTGAGGTGGGGTGGGTCCCACTGGGTGTCCCATCCCCTTCCATCATATTTTTTTTTACTTATATTTGTTAAATTCTCCCCACATGAAAAGGGTTTAATGGGGAGTTAGTGAATAAAGATTTATAGGTGGATTTTCTTTTGCAGAAGGGTGAATTAGTATATATGATTTTTTGTGTTAGATTTTTCTTTTTTAAATAAATTTAATGTGGGAAAATTAGGGGGGAATCTAGGGAATATTCATTGTCATCATATTGAGAAATAAAAAATTTCCCATACAGTTTCTAATTTTTGGCTCTCCCAAATACATGGGAGTTGTAAATTTTCTATTCTCCTCCTTAGTAATAGGTTTTCTCTAGGAATTTAATGATGAGAATATTTATTTTTATTGGCCCATTTTAATTTGTGGATAGCAATTACAATATTTATGTTAAGCTTATATCCAAATTAGGAGTGTCTATAGATATTTTACATATGTTACAATATAGGATTTAATTCATTGATTCATCATAATTTCTACTAGGTAATGTTTAAGGTGCAAGTAGGATAAATGTATAATGTTTGAACATTGTATTAAAACTCATAATCCTAGAGATTATTTATTGCAACTACAATTCACCCATCAAGATCTTATGACATGAACTTTGATCACTTTATTTTTGAACCAAGATTTCAAGAAGGGAATAGAGAGTATTCAACTTAAAAAAATTTCAAAGCAATATATTTGAAAGTAAGAAATGATTTACAATCTAGTGAATTTTGATCACATAACCTACTTATTTTCTTACAATAAATGCATTTATATTAACAATATTGGAGTTTACAAAATTTAATCCATTCCTTTCAAATTCATCTTCAACATGAATGCACAATACACAGATTGTATTACAAAAGAGAAATCTCCAAAACTATAACATCAAGAACACCTTCAATGCTCCAATTCCAAAATGGCTACATCATAAGGTCAATCCAAAAATCTACAAAAATATATATAATTAACCATGGAGTGCTCACCTCCCATCCTAGGTCTCAAAAGAGACCACCCACCGAACTAGGAGAACTGGTAACCAATAGGTGACAACCAATTCAAACCTCAAAGCATGAAACACAATATAAAAACACCCTTCCAAGGTTTGCACCATTGGATTCACATTGAACCCATAACATAGGGGTGAAGGTGGACTACTAAGTAGGAGATTTCTTAATGTAAAACATAAAATATAATGCCCTTTCAAAGCTATAAATTCACATAATCTTTCATACTTTCTCCTCCTTATCCCACCCAAAGAAAGATCAATGTCATTGGCATCAAAGGGCCCATACACCTTGCATTTGTTCCCTTTACTCACCATGAGAAGAGACTTTACACTATCTTGGTGTCCAACTAACCCCTTCCCCCATATTGGTCACTTCTTCCCTTACCCAAAAGGGTGAGTAATTTCATACACTCTTAACAAAACTCCCTCATTCAATCAAGAAGAACATAATAACATGAAATCAAAATAAAATCCCATCCCCTTACATAGAACAACATAAATTACAATGATCAAAAATGCAAGAGAATGAAAATACATAATAACCTATTTTCAACAAGAAAAAATGGGTGCCAGACATAATAACCTGGCCAAAATAACCTTGGACATAATAACCCCACCATAATGACCCAAGGACACAATAACCCAAGGTCACAATAACCTATGGTCAAAATAAACCATGGAAAAAATAACCCATGGTCATTCTAGATCAAGTTAATATGCTTAAAAAGGGATTGTGAGGCACCATAGAGGATATTTAGGTCATTTTTAGACCATATATCCATTATATACCCCTAAAATAGCCTTAAAACATCTTTAATATGCTTAAATAACTTTTAAAATGGTAAATAATTATAAAAATAAAGACAAATTCGTGGGAATAAGCTAAATAAGAGTTATTATGAAAAGATGTAAGTCAAAAGGCATTATGAAGAGGCATTAAGAGGATATATATAGTGGTAAAATTAAGAGCTTAGAGAAGTAAAGGAAGGAAGAAGAGGAGAAGAATGAAGAGAGTGTAGAGTGATAAGAAAAAGAGAAATCAAATTTTTTTTTTTTTTTTTTAAATTAATATTATTTTTTAAACATTATATTAATTTTTTCTAGGGGTTTCTATAAAGTATACAAAAATAAATATACTTTTAGGGAATCAAGAAATTCTTCATATTTTTTGTGCATTAGCTTTTGTGCCTCAAATATATGTAATCAATTCATTTGAAATACTTCTACAATCTCCTTATTATATAGAATGTGAGGAGACTTTGCAACCCATAATTGATTATTTTGAAGACACATGGATTGGAAGACTAACTAGAAGAGGCAATAGACGGTCATCCAAGTTTTCAATCACAATGTGGAATTGGTATTCAATTGTTCAAGATGATCTTCCCAAAACTAATAATTCTATTGAGGGATGGCATATAGGATTTAGTGAATCACTTCAATCATCAAATAGCTCAATCTAGAGATTCATCAAAGCAGTGAAAAAAAAAAATAGGGTCACCAAGACAATAAAATAGAGAAATATATGGCTAGACACACTACACGACCAAGCAGGAAAAAATACAGTGAACTCAAAGAAAGACTAAAAAGACTAGTTGACGGTTATGACAATAATAATATTTTAGATTATATAAGAGGCATTGTTCATAATTTGACACTTTAATTGAAAATTTGAATAAATATTTTCTTAGAAATATACTTGTAATTTATGAATTTTGTTTTCCTTTCTCTATAATCTTATGGGGTTATTTTTTCCATGGGTTATTTTGACTCCGAGTTATTTTGGATTGGGTTATTATGACCCTAGGTTATTTTTTCCTTGGTTTATTATGGTTGGATTATTTTATCCAAGGTTATTTTGGTCGAGTTATTATGTCCTATAATCGAAAAAATAAATTTCATGGAAATGCAAAAACCAAGCTTCACAAGTGTATGGCCTAATGGTGCTTGAGAAGAGCCCAATCCTTCCTTGTCTTCCTTCAATCCAAAACCCTAGTGTCTCTAAAAGTAGATAGTGGGTAAACACCCTCTAGCTCCTCAAAGGGCCTCTAAATATCTTCTAAAACTCAACCACCTAAAATGGAAATAAATTCATCCATGACCCTAAGCCTCTTGGTTCCCAACTTGATCCTACCATAAATGCAAATCTTTTGGCAAGGGTAAGGATTTGGATAGGGTCATGAAGTTTCTCAAATTTCACAACCAAAGGAAAATGGGATATTTTGAGGGTTATAAAAGTCAATCGATGGTTCTAGAAGGGTTAAAAGGTGTCAAACCCATACCCCCACCACATGGGTACTTGGTTTTCATTAAATTTGGCTTCTAGGACCCCTTTTTGGCCTCTAAAAGTGACTAGAAAAATTTGAATTCAATTAACCTAATTGGTGGGACTATTCAGTTACCTTAATCAATGAGGTTTAATTAGGTTTATAATTAGGTCAATTAGATTTATGGCTACATTACTAACCTTAGTAGACATGTCGTTACGTATACACATGACAAGTGCCAATTGACACTATAAAATAACATTACACAACATTGGCATGCCACTAATTAATAGTAAAATCAACCAATACATACAACTTATGATTATGAAATAAGTCAATTAACAACAAGGTTAAAATCTCTTCATTAGATTCAACCTTAGCTTTTATAGTTTGTGCATACGGTTGGTTACCGATTCACTAAAAATATCCATGGTAATTTCCTGCATGCTCAATTTGAAAATCAATAGCTCAATAAAATCTCACACACACATATTTTGTGTGTGTGTGTGTGTGTGTGTGTGTGTGTGTGTGTGTGTGTGTGTGTGTGTGTGTGTGTGTGTGTGTGTGTGTGTGTGTGTGTGTGTGTGTGTGTGTGTGTGTGTGTGTGTGTGTGTAATTTCATAATCAATTGATTGAACATTCTACATTCTGATTTTTTATAAAATTTTCCATTTCTACACCTAAGAAACATAATTGATTGTATAATCAAAATAACATAACATATTCATCAATTTAAATTAAAATACTAGAATAATCATCATAATACATGCATATAGCCTAACCATCAAGGTACCATAAATAACATCATCATCATAAGGTGAAACACCTCATAGAATTGTTAGTACAAATCAATGTTTAAATTGTCAAACAATCTAGTAGATCTTGAATCACAAGGTATCAAAACAAGAATATATCAACTGTTCTAAATTTCCATTAGGATGCCTAAAACATATAACCTTAATTCATATCCATCATCTAAGTCCATAACTTTCTATCGCCTAGTTATGTAGATGTATCCTTAGAAAACACATGCAATGTTTATGGTTTAAACCATAATTTTGGGCAACCAAATAACTCATTCCAATATAGAAGTAGAAACTCATGTACCTAATACCCTAAAAAACTTAACACATTGTAATGTAATTATCATATTTAAAATTAAGCTATTTAAGGGAACTTCTAGTGAGTTGATAATCTTTTTCTTCGGATGTCCAATGATTCATAAGAGGTTAAGTATTAAATTATATTATTACAAAAATCATCAAATCATTATATGTAAGATAGTCAATTATCATAATCTCCTCTACATGGCTTCAAGAGATAACCATGACAATAACATCACATTTTCATAAACCTCGGTGTGGTGGTTGCTAGACTAGCAATGGTATGGTCATAACTAGTTCTAGTGGTGCGATGGCTTATGAATCTGGCAAGGGTATTGGTTGTGGAAGTGAGAAAAATGGTGCTAGGGCTTCTAGCAATGGTATGGTGTTTGTTGGATCTAGCAATGGTGGTGTGATGGCCTCTAAATCTAGCAAAGGTGCTAGCTGTGGAAGCGATAAAAATGGTGCTAGAGCTTCTGGCAATGGTACGGTTGTTGTTGGATCTAGTAATGGTATGGTCCTATCTAGCTTTGGTGGTGTGATGGCTTCTAAATCTAGCAAGGTAATTGGCTATGGAAGTGGGAAAAATGTTGCTAGGGCTTCTAGCAATGGTGTGGTGGTTGTTGGATTTGGCAATGGTTTGGTTAAAACTAGTTCTAGTGGTGTGATGGGTTTTGAATCTACCAAGGGGTGTTGGCTATGGAAGAGGGAAAAATGGTACTAGGGCTTTTGAAAATGGTGTGGTGGTTGTTGGATCTAGCAATTGTATGGTCATATTTGGTCTGGTGGTGTGATGGCTTCTAAATTTGGCAAAGGCACCAGTTGAAAAAGAGGGGAAAATGGTGCTAGAGCTTTGGCAATGGTGTGGTGGTTGCTAGATCTAGCAATGGTGGTGTGATGGCTTTTGAATCTAGCAAGGGTGTTGGCTACAAAAGTGGTAAAAATGGTGCTAGGGATTCTTTCAATAGTGCAGTGGATGCTAGATCTGGTAATGGTATGGTCATTACTGGTTCTGGTGGTGTGATGGCTTTTGAATCTGGCAAGGGCACTGACTGTGGAAGAGGGAAAAATGGTGCTAGGGCTTCTAGAAATGGCATGGTAGTTTTTGGATCTAGCAGTGGTATGGTCATTTCTAGTTCTGGTGGTGTGATGGCTTCAAAATCTGGCAAGGGTGCTAGTTGCAGAAGCAGTAAAAATGGTGCTAGGACTTCTAGCAATGGTGTGGTGGTTTTCAATTCTAGTTCAAAATTTTGCAAGGATACTTGTGTTGGTGCTAGGATTTCTAGCATTGGTGTGATGGTTTTTGGTTCTGGTAGTGATGCTAGTGTTGGTGCCAAGGTTTCTGGTAAGTGTTGGGTGATGGTTTTGGTTATGTGGCTTCTAAATCTGGTAAGGGTGTTGGTGTTGATGCTAAGGTTTTTGGGAATGATGTGGCAGCTACCTATGTAGTAGATGTTAAGAAAGGGTCTTCATATGTTGAGTCCCTATACAAGGGCAAGGGTTTGGAAAAGGCTACTACACCTTTTGTATCTCCTTTGATCCCCACCTGTAAGCCAATTTTTCTTAATCTGGGGAATGAGTCACTTTTAGAAATTGAAGAACGTTCTAGGGATTTGTCTAAGGATTCTATTATTTTTCACTTTAAAGATTTTTGGCCCACTCTCTTGGAGCTCCATGCTTAGATTTCAAAGCATTGGGATCCATATAATGGCAACTATCAAGATTTTTCATTTTGTCAAAGCTTTCTTCATGTTACTTTTGTCAATCCTAAGGATAGGAAAGTTATTCTCTATGATTAGGTCTTTTATTGGGAGAACTACTTTCCTTTAATTGTTAAACCATGACATCTAGATTTTAGCCCTCGAATAGAGTCTTTCAAAATCCCAACTTGGGTAACGCTTCCTAATCTTCCTCTTTATTTTTGGGTGAATTCTATTTTTATAGAAATTGGCAAGGCTTTAGGGGATTTCCTTATGGTTGATTCCCAATCTTTTGAGCATTTCCATTCTACTTATGCTAGGATTCTAGTGGATATTAATGCTTCAAAGAGTCTCCCAGATGAGATTATTTTAAGTTATTCAAAGGGCTCTTGGACTCAGTCGCTTGATTATGAGGGCCTCCCTTTTAGGTGTAAAAAATGTTTCAATACTAGACATATGGCTGCTAAGTGTGAGACTGGAAAAAACTAGAAATAAAAAACCCTCCTCCTAGTGGAAGGGTGTATTGGAGCAGCAATATTCAGTAGTCAAATCTTCTATTCTGATGGATGAGGTTTTTGGATCTATAGAGCAGGGGGCTCCATCCTCTATATTGGAAATTATTCCTTCTGAGATAGTGAATGCTTCTAATTCCAAGATGGATGCCCAAGTTTCTTATGGGGTTGGTCCTTTGTCTATTGGTAGTTTTAGTACCTTTCAAAAGGAAGTTGAGACTATTTTTGGTCAAGGTGTTAAATCTGGTGTTCTTGGTGCAAACTATGGTCAAGATAATTCTAGTGGTTTTGTTGTTGAGACCACTAATTCTGGACAAGGTAAGTTGCATTGTGCTACAACTGTTGGAGCTGGTCATTGTATATCTATTGGCTTTGGTAATATTTCTTCTAGTTTTTCTATTGCTACTATTGGAATTGGTAATCAGACTGCTGGTATTAGTTCCAATCTGATGGAAGAAGTGATGATAGATAGTCCTTGTCAAAAGGATGAGTTTTAGACTACTAGTATTAGTTCCAATCTGATGGAAGAAGTGGTGACAGATAGTTCTTGTCAAAAGGATCAATTTCTCTCTATTTTTATAGCTAGAACTAGTAATTAGACTATTGGTATTAGTTCCAGTCTACTGGAAGAAGTGATGACAGATGATCCTTGTCAAGATTTGGATGAGTTTCCCTCTATTTTGGATTCTCAAAATTGGCAGTCTAAGGTTGTGATGGTTGAGGAGGAGTGGACACCTATGACTAGGAAAAGATCTAAAAAGGCCCTTCCTCAATTTGATGTGAATTTACAGTCTCACAAAAAGGGAGTGAAATGGAATTCTTAGTCCCCTTGGTTAATTAAGAAGTTCATGTTGGTTTCTTTTCTAGTTTTTTGTTGGTGTTGCTAGACATATAATGTTTTTCTACTGTAGCATGCTTTTGGTTTGGATCCCTTTGGGATGTTTGGAATTTCTTTGAATATCTTTTGGGTTTATGATGTAAAGGGGTTTTGGGTCCCCTCAAACCCTGTTTTTACCTTAATCTAAAACATCACATTTTTGTACTCATATATCCATTCAAATCTCCTATAAAGGGTTTAACATGAAATTCATATTTAAATAACTACATTACAAGGAGGGATCTTACAAGATCCCTTTTGACCTAATTTTTGAACTCCTCATATTTGTGCCAAAATTGCATCCTTGCCTAATTTTTGTCCCAGATCCATTTTTGGGATCAAAATCAAAATTCAAGTTCATCTTGATGATCAAATTTGTGTTTCAAAATTATGCTTTATTATGTACAGTTGGCTAATCTTTTGAGGCTTAATCTTCAAATATATCTAAGGATTTCATCATTTCTTCATTTCATCCTCATTTCTACTCTATTCACTTCTATTACTATTCATTCCATTCCATTTCAATTGACCTTTCTTTTTTTGGTGTACTTCTAATGCTTTATCTTTCTAGTCAAACTAGGGCATCTCTTCATCGTCTGGTGGTCATTCTTTAGTCGTAATCTCTTATCTATCATCATGACCTTTGGATTATCTTGATTTGATCAAGTCTATCTCATTTTTGCATCTCTTCTACTTTATTTCAATTTTGATCTTGAGGGGGAATATATACTCTATCATTGTTTTTTATTTTCTTCTTATTGGTTTTGCTATAAGTTGTTTCTTAGGAGCATATGCTAAGTACTTGACTTGTCCATTTTCTCTTGATCTTCTTATCTCTCTAGAACTTAATCTTGACCTTTCCATTTTATCTAGGTATTTTCTCTCTCCTACTATTTATTTTTTCTCCTAACTATCTATACATTCAGAATTTGCTATATCTTTGTGCTTCATTATTCAGAGTTAGATTTTTATTTTAGCTACTATTTTTCTATCTTCATTCTTTGACTTAATGTATTCTGAAATCAATCACACATTAGTTAAAGAGGGGAAAATTTAATCACCCAAAAATGGTCATCTAGACTATGAGCCCCCTTGTTAGTATTTTCTATTGATTTATCTATTGCTTATTTTTTATCAAATCATCACTTTTCTATTTATTCAATTATAATCTATAGTTTGACCAATTTATCCTAAGTCTTTTATTTAATTGAAATAAATTTCTCCCTTTTAATTAAATAAAATCCCCAAATCCCACTTATCCTAAATGTAAACATGAAAAGCATTATTCCTATTTTAAAAATAAAATAAAAGGCATTTTATGTCATATGAGGTGCACACTTTCCAAGGTGGGTGCAATATTTATTCTCCTCAACACATATTTTTCCTTTTAAATTCAATTGTTAATCTTCCTTAGTTGAGATTCTATTGCACATGGATCACTCAAGGCTCATTCTCCACCCTTTATTATGCCTCTTAATATCTATAGTCCATTTTTCTTTAAAAGGGGGCTCTCTCTCCTCACTCTCTCATCTCTTGTTCACTTATGTTATTGTTATGTGTTAGGTTTTCTTGGTAATTTTGGATTATTTGAAGTACTCGCCTCGCATTCACTTTGTCTATTTGCATTGTAGCCTCATGAAATTCTTAGTTTAGTTTCCTTTATGTTGTGGCTTGGACCACATAGCTAAATAATAACATTTTGTAATACTTTCATTCATTTTATTTTAGCTTGAATTTGCATCTTGCATTTCATCTCATCTTTGATTCTTGGATATTGTAATTGTTTCCTCTATTCTTTAATCTCTTATTTTATGGTGCACCTTACAAGGGTTGGATAGCTAGGTTCATTTGAGAGCCACCATCTCATAGCTCTTGCATGTCATAGAAAGGAAGTTATAAGTTACATCTTGATATTCTCTTCATAATGGGTATTCTCAAGTATAATGGTTTATAGAAGTATGTCCACATTTTTGGCATGCACATATGTTGCCATCGAATGCATTGAAAAAGGTCATAAGGTATCCTATGACCCCTTTTGACTTATTTGATGACAATGTATGTCCCTAATGGTTGTAGGGTCCCTAGGAAGATTTTTTTTTCCTCTAATTGATGAAAAGAGGTCATAGGGTATCCTATGACCCATTTCGATCCCTTCTATGATTACATATGTCCCTAGTGGTATTAGGACCCTAAGAATTCATATATTGTCATCAAATGGGTCAAAAGGGGTCACATGATACCTTATGACCTCTTTCAACCCATTCTGTGATAACATATGTCCCTAGGGTCATAGGACCCTTAGGATTTCATATGTTCTTAGTGAATGGGTTAAGAGGGGTTATATGATACCATATGACCTCTTTCAACCCATTCTATGATAAAATTTGTCCCTAGGGGTCATAGGACCACTAGGAGTTATGATTTAAGATTATTTAAATTAATAACATGATAATATTGCATGACATTTTATATGCACAAAGAGATTTGACATTTAAATACTTATTGATTTATTGTCAACAAATGGGTTGAAAGGGCTTATAGGGTATCCTATAACCCCTATCAACTCATTATATGATAATATGACCCTAATGGTCCTAGGACCCCTAGGGACATATTCTTTTTATTCTAATCGGTCAAAAGGGCTCATAGGGTATCCTATGACCCCTTTTTTACCCATTCCATCATAACATATATCCTTGTGGGTCCTAGGACCCCTAAGAGTTCATATAATTTCATTGAATGGGTCAAAGGGGTCATAGGATACGCTATGACCCTTTTCAACCTATTATATGGTAATATATGTCCCAAGGGGTCATAGCACCCCTAGGAGCTCATATGGTGTCATCAAATGGATCAAAAGGTCTCATAGGGTATCTTATAACCCCTTTTGACCCATCCAATGGAAAAATATATCCTTAATGGTTGTAGGGCCCTTAGGGACATATTGTATTTATTCTAATTAGTTCAAATGGGTCATAGGGTATCTGATGACCCCTTTTGACCCATTTTGTGGTAACATATGATGCTACTAGTCTTAGAACTCCTAAGTACATTATATTTATTCTAATTTGTTGAAAGGGCTCATAGGGTATCCTATGACCCCTTTTGACCCATTCCATGCTAACATATGTCCCCTAGGAGTTCATATGTTTTCAGCAAATGGGTCAAAAGAGGTTATAAGATACCTTATGATGCCTTTCAACCCATTCTATGATAAAATATGTCCTTAGGGTTTTTATGACCCCTAGGAGTTCATATTTTATCATCAAATTGGTTTAAAGGGGTCACAAGATACTCTATGACCCCTTTAAACCCATTCTATGGTAACATCTGTCCCTAGGGGGCGTAGTACCCCTAGGAGTTCATATATTTTCATCGAATGGTTTGAATGAGGTTATAGAATACCCTGTGACCTCTCTCAACCCAATCTATGATAACATATGTCCCTAGGGGTCTTAGGACCCCAAGGAGTTCATATATTATTATCAAAAGGGTTGAAAGGGGAAATAGGGAATATGGATCATAAGTTATATAATATAGTATAATATAATATAATGTCATGTGATATTTAATATGTAATATAATGTATTATTTAATATAATTTGATATAATGTAATGTAATATAATATAATGTAATGTAATACAATATATCATATAAACTATATATATTAAATATATATATAACAAGTTGTAGTTAAAAGCAAATTAAAAGATAGTATAGTAATATTTATTTTTCATATTTATAACAATCAAAGAGACACATAATTGACCAATAAAATAAAAATCACATGGATCATGCATAAGAAAATTTGGACCTCTCATTATATTTGAATCCACACCCTCCAATTCCATGTCTCTCATTTTCACTAGTTTAGGTGCCAAGGTATTCAGTATAGGATATATTGCATACCTGATGTATCAG
The DNA here is from genome assembly GCA_028749045.1 of Cupressus sempervirens. Lineage (NCBI taxonomy): Eukaryota > Viridiplantae > Streptophyta > Pinopsida > Cupressales > Cupressaceae > Cupressus > Cupressus sempervirens. The sequence continues at coordinate 561,416,783 of CM053792.1, forward strand.
GTACTTGATATATTGGGAATTTTATCTTTTACTAGTTAACTTAATAAGAAAATGACCTCTCTCATAGAGAGTCTAAAATTTTTTTCACCACCCCACACCAAAGCATCCCCAAGGTGTAGTAAGCACATTTGGGCAACAATCTTCCAAGGCTGATAACTTAGAGCTCGTGAGAGATATCAACAAAATATCAAATGTCACACAACCATGATATCAATGTCTACAATAACATATCTCACTTTAGGGAGATTCAATTTTGTTTGAATTTTTCATAATGATCTCACTTGATGCCAAAGCTTAAAGTGTTCATCAGTGAATTGGTGCACTATTGCACAACTTTTGAATTGTTCATCATGGCATCAATTCATCAATGTTGTTAGCTCTAAATATGTGGGTGAACCCTAGTGACACCCATATTTTAATCATGAAGAGCCTAGAATGTTCATGACAACCCCACACTAAATCATCCCCATGGTACACTAAGCACATTTGGGCAGCAATCTTTTGAGGATTGCAACTCAAAGATTGTAAGGGGTATTGATGGTTTGAGTGTAGGTGTAGGTGTTAATGTGTTGAGATTGAAGAGAGAGACCTAGGGTAAGCTGGTCAAACCTTAAAAGTTCATTTAGTGAGTCACCAAGAGAAATGTGGTCAAGTGAACCTAGTTGGAATGATATGTCCATATGTATTTGGCATGGTATGGAAACATTTATAGGATTCATTACATCATAGGAGGATATAGAGAAGTTTGGGAATGCCTAAGAGTCTTGTTAAAGGTTGTGGATCAAAGATGGACTAATTAGTCAATTAGTTACAAATGGAAAGGTAGCTAACATTGGTAATCGGTAAATTAGTAAATTTTAGTTGTTATTACTTATAGGATCTTGTTCATCCAATTAACATTTCACCATGTAAGAAACATGTTAGAGGCATAAAAACTTCCTCATAAACATAGAACACATGAATATGTGATAGGTTCCTCTATCCCATTAGAGATACACTTGAATTTTTATAGCCCATTAACTCAAATAACCAATAAATTAGTCAACAACCTTCTAGGATTCATTACAATAATCCTCAAAAATAATAGTCAATAATTCAACATAGTACTATTCATATTTACATGTTAGAATTCATAAACCATGTTCATTTTCATTATCAAATAAGTCTCCTCTATTATTATCAGTGATCACAACCATCATTCATTAGGAAACCTCATATGGAAATAATAATAATAAACAATTGCACAAATAGCACCTTACATGATACCCTTCAATTTTTGAATTAGAGAGTTCTTGGGTCATTGAACTTTAGAAGACATCGACACTTAATGGATCCCTATTCAACAAGAATCTAAAAGAATATAGATTTGACTATCATTTTAAGGATAGTGAACTATGTATACAAAAAAATTCAAGTTACCTTACTAATATCATTTTTTGATTATACCATTTAGGAAGTTGATTTGTATTTTCTTGATGCTTTCCAAATAGCACACACCATTAACAACCCTTATACATTGAAACAATCAAACAATATAAATTATTGTCAAAGACAAACTATTTTCTAGTATTCTACCCACTAGGGAATCAAAGATCTTTCACAATACTAAATCCATCAATATAAAACCAAATCTATTTTAAATACATATCAATGCACTACAATATACCAAAATTGTAGATTTTCCTCATGGTTCAAGGATGATTTATGGTCAAACTATTATCATGTGCTTCAATACCAAGGGTATCATAATAGACTTTTGTATCATCTTAAAATGGAAGCACTTCCATGTTAAGAGTGTTTAGCCCTTTGAGTAGGTGATTTGGGGTCATGTCAAACACCTTGAATGGGTCTTTAACTTGGATTTGGCTTTTTCTCATGTTCTACCCCCTTTTACACTTTCTTTTTGCACTTTTTTTTGCATTCTAGACTGAGATCCTGACATTTTTGACCTCAAGGTCAAGGTAAACCTCAACCCTAGCCTAGTTCAAGGATGAACTCAACCCTAGCCTAGGTCAAGGATGAACTCAGCCCTAACCTAGGTCAGGTTCAACTTCAACCTTGTCCCAAGGTTCAAATTTCAAGGTTCCATGATTTATGAATGTTAGGTTTCAGAAAGAATTGTTTTCCCACTTCTAGATCGGTTGTTTTGGTCTCCAAAATGGTAAACTCTTAAATTTAATTTAATCTAGGTTCATTTCTAGAGGTTAAGGTTAATTGGGATTAAATGTTCCCATGTCGGCCTTCTCTAGAAATTTTTGCCCTACATCTCTATATAAGGAAGCTTTCTTCCCTCATTTTCTCTAAGACAATAAAGTATAAGGAGATGAGATAAAGTTATACTCTTTCATGATCAAGCATTCAAGAAAGCATCCATCTTCAAGAATTCAATTCATCAATGAGATCCATTAGTATCTATTGAAAGATTCAAGCTCTATGGAGCCCTCCTGTTGAAGATTTATCCATTTCCATTCAAGCCTCTTTCTAATCCAAGATCCATTCAAGATTAGTGTTGAAGATCTAATATCATTGATTTAAGACATCTAAAATTTATTTCTACATTCATTTGGAGCATCCATACTTGTGGATTCAAGGATTCAAATCCTCCACAAGGATTTTTATATAAGCAAGTTGAATAGTTCTATTTACTTTGTTTATACATATTACAATTTCAATTACATTTCAAGGTTGATTCCAAATCAGGGTTTAACTAAGAAAAACCCGCATTTAACCAAAAAAACAATTTTTCTTATAGGTACAGGTGTGGAATAACAAATTAAAGTGCAGATTTGGATGCCCTTTTTGTCGAACTTGTGGGATCTATAAACAATTTTTTTGTCAAAGTAGTGCAAGTCAAGGTTAACTTTTTGGGTCAAGGTTGACTTCTTGGTGTCAAGGTTGACTTATTAGGGTCAAGGTCAACTTTAAGGGGTCAAGGTTGACTTTATGGGTTAAGGTCCACTTTATGGGGTCAAGGTCAACTTGGTCATCCTAGGTCAAGGTCGACCTACCCTCAGAAAAGAAAAATATGTATGGGTTTTGAAGATCTCGCAGTTTCAATTCAAGAATGCAAAAATTTATAGAATTTGAGACCATTTGATAGGGTTTCTAGCCAATTCTATTTTAAAGGTAAGTACCTTTTATTTCTTCATTTCAATATTAATCATGTAGATTTACTTTCCATATCATAATAATTTAAATGTATGAGTAAAATATGGGTTTAGGGTCTCTTTCATGTACACTATTATAAAACCCCATTCATCCATAGTTTATCCTATTCAACTTTTAAAAAAATTGGTTTATCTCTTGTTCTTAGTCTTGAAAAACCATATAACTTGGTTTTAAAGAAAGTCCATTATTATTTACTTCCAAAAAGGTTTTAATGACATTTGAATATATTCTCATACAAAATATTGCACGGGAGTTGTGACTACACATGACTGATACACATGCATAATAAATCACAATAATATAATATAGAAAAATATGTAGTCATATACAAATATGACTCAAATATATGTCAAAATGTACACTAGTATACAAAATCTGGCACACACCATCAAAATATGTCTTTGAAATCAAAGTTTTCATATACAATGTGGCATATTCCATCTCAAAATTGTGTCATCAAACATCCCTAAAAATCTAAATTATACTATTCTACTGATGGATCATCCAAATACTACCTCTTCAATGCACTCTTCGGACTCATTAGTTCCTATGTGAACAAAAATTACCAAATCCAAGTTATACTAGTTGATTTAAATGATTTGTACATATCAAAATGAAATTTATTCAAATTCATAATGATCAATAATGTAATTAAATTTTTCATAACTTCATTTATCTCTCACCATGCCTTCTTGTGGGCAATAAGATTCCTTAGCAAAGAAGGGACCACACCACCTCCAACCTAAATATGTTTTTATGGTTGTCATTTAATTGAACTACTACATAAACTATAATATTATTAATGATATCAGAATTAGTTGATAACATAACGAAGAATTCAAATTATAATTTACCTCAGGTGATCTCTCCTCTAAAAGTGTTAGCTAGGTCATTAAAGATATAAAGCTTTGTCAAACCCCCCTCTATCGTACTAGGTATTTCCTACAACACTAAAATTATAGTTGTTACTATCATGACAATAATTTCTTTATAATCTAAGAAAATTAAGATATCTAGAAAATAAATGACAAATATACATACAATGCGGCTTTGGTTGTGAATGGAAATGCATGTGGCTTTGTGAGGATGAATCTACATCATTGCATCATCAATGACCACTCCCTATAAAATTAATAATGCAATTTAACAATTGATTAGTAAAAAGAAGTGACACATATTATACACACACACACACACACACATTTAATGACTTTAAAACACCTAATTACTTTCCCCTTGTCAATGGAAGGTGGTGTGACCCCCTCACATTGTCCCTAATTGAGAGGTGAAACTTGCAAGAGAAAGAAGATTAGAGGACATGTATAAGTCAATATCAAATAGGAAAATAATGAGTACTAAAAAAATACATATCGTGAAGGTATCAAGGACAGTTGAAATGGTTGAAAGTGTGACATCATCCACCTCTCTCATATCCTCCTCTTTCATCAACCAAACATAAAGGAATCACATATGTGTACATAAGTGTGAAGTTATCAAAATTATTTTAATATACTTATTGATTTTAAAATTTACAATGTTGTGACAAATCAAACATACAAACTCACCATAAGAAAAGGAATCCATGGCTCTATCTACCCCTCCTCTCTCTTAGGAGCTATGCATGTCTCTATAGAAATATTTGTTGTATCATCATCCCCAACTAAAAACTAAAACTCACCATCATTAATGAGACCTAGGAAAATATTATTGCACATAATCCAAGTACAGAGCATACAAATGTATGTGGTACTGGTTGATATACTAGTGCCAGCATCATCAACATGGGGAACCAATAATGACCAAGCCTATGTCATTAGTAGATTGTTCGATCTATGAATTGTTCTAATAAACTTTGAGCTATCCTCAATGATGATATCACAATACCACACCAGAGGGGGGGATATTAAGGGGGGCTTATGTGATGGCTTTCCTCCATTGGGAAATGCTCTATCATGCAGAGCTTCTCCTCCTACGCCCATGTTGGGCCTCATGCTCCAATAGTTTACTATCTTTCCAAGAACAAACTTAGCATACATCTCTTTCAAGAAATGAAAGGTCACCTCCATATTTTTGTGTTGTGGTTTCTCAAAAACTATCCAACAACAATTCGAAAATGAACCCTAATGGCCTCAATGGTGCGCCATTTTATTAACAATTTTGGTTTCTTTTTGCCAATATTTTTACCATTTTTGGGGTCAAAAAATAGGCTGACTAAATATCCTTTACTAATATCAAGTTCCACAACCCCATTATAATCTAAGATATCATCAAACTGGGTGTGCATCTAGTCACACCAATGAAGAGTTGTATCATGTTTCTTAGTCAGTGTCTGAATATTACCTTTAATAGTATTGAGTGTGGATAGCATGGGAGATAATGTAGGGATATTTTTATAAGACTATTGGATAGTCCTCAATTGATTTAGGTTTTCTTGTATTGAATTGTGAATGTGTGGAGGGTTTTGCGGGGGTAATAGTTCATTTGGAAGTGGTTGTGGATTGTTTGGGGGAGCATTGTTTAGATGGAGAGTGTTTAAAGATTGTTTGGCGTCAACCATGCCTATTTATATTATTGAAAATGAATTTTTATTATAATTTGAATGAACATGTTATAAACTATTTTTTTTTTTTAAATTGCCTAAATTTTAACATAGATTAACTCTTCTATGCTACAATGGAATCAAGGGTGAAAAAACTACTCTACAAGATTTTATCCTAATCACAATGCTCAGATTCCACCACAAATATCATTAAAATTGGATACAATGACCAAAAAAAAATTTCTTTGGTGCTAGGCTTGTGAGAAAAATGTCAACACGAATTGCAAAATGCTTTTGGACATTTTTAGACTAATTTTTTTCACATCACCAATTTTTGGCCCATCATGATCCTACACATACCTGTAATTGTTCTTCATAGCTCTTGCTACTATATTAGGGTTTCAAGGACCTTTTCATAATTTACCTTATTTTATTATCATTAGATCTTTGATTGAATTAGTGTCCCTTCATCTATTGGTTGGTACTAATCTCCTTAGATCTGATCACTTTAGAATTGGGATTGAAAGGATCTACTGACTTCCTTGAGTAACCCTTTGAATTGTAATAGTGGGTCATGTGATGAACTTAGGCTTTGTTATCCTTGATTCACATTTATCCCTATACACCAACCAACCTTAATTAGAAGATATTTTTTGAGATCGCCAACTTTTATTACTCCAAATCCTCCTATAGTCTTATATTTACAAACAATGTCTGAGTTAACCAAGTTGATCCTTTCTTTTTCTTCCAAGCCAATACATAGGAAGTTTTGTTGAATCCTCTCCAAAATTTGAGCCATAGAACTAGAAATTTTGAATATGGAAAGGACGTAGACATGAACCCCCTATAGAGAAATAGAGAGAAGTTGTAGTTTACAACAATTTTAATATATAAGGACTTTGATATTTTAATAGATTTTTAAAATTAGAAATTTATTTTAGATTTAAATTATAAATTTATTTAAGATTTAAATTATAAGTACATGAAGATGTAGAATAGGGATTGGGTTTTTTTTTAATAGTATCGTATTATAGGCTAGTGGGAAATATCTAAAATTTAGAATGAAATTTAGAATAATTGCATAGCTACTTAGCACCTATACAAACGCATTAATATTGGACATTGTTTATAGATGATAATCAAATTTTTACATCAAATAAATAATTTAGACAATGTTATAAACCTTGTACAATTTAGTCTTGATTTATGTAGTTCATAAAATGATGACAACTTATATATGTATCTTGCTTTAAATTTTAACATTCTAACATGTAGACTTTGTTGTCTTGTCTTACAAGAAATGTTTAGATTATTGTTTTTGAATAATAAAGTAGCCAAAACAAGGGGGTTGGCCCTTAAAAAACACAAGATGGCCTACAACCAACAGATTGCCATCCACACAAAAATTACCCCCTACTATTGCTTATCAAAATAAAAACATCATTCGAAGAAGCATAATAATAAAGTCTACTAGCCATAAAATGATGAAAACTTATATATGTATCTTTCTTTAAATTTTAGCATTCTAACATGTAGACTTTGATGTCTTGTCTTACAAGAAATGTTTAGATTATTGCTTTTGAATAATAAAGCTGCCAAAACAAGGGGGTTGGCCCTTAAAAAAGACATTTTTGTAGTTCATAAAATGATGAAAACTTATATATGTATCTTTCTTTAAATTTTAGTATTCTAACATGTAAACTTTGTTGTCTTGTCTCACAAGAAATGTTTAGATTATTATTTTTGAATAATAAAGCAACCAAAACAAGGGGGTTGGCCCTTAAAAAAGACAAGATGGCCTACAACCAAAAAATTACCCCCTACTACTACTTATCAAAATAAAAACATCATTCAAAGAAGCATAATAATAAAGTCTACTAGGTATCCTACTAAGATTGCCTATAATAGTACTCCTTAAAATGAAAGAGTTATTAAACAAAGGAAGAACAAACTTTCGACAAACTAAGTCCTTAAACCAAAAAACCATTAAACACAAAAAATAAAGAGGAGCAGGCCCTAATTAGGCTTCTTCTCATCCTTCCCTTTAAGGAGGATGTTGGCCTAGTCTTTAGCCAGGAAATTGAACAGCATTCTAGAGTACTTGTAAGTCAATTCCTCCTCCTAGTTATCCTTTAGCATGTGTAGTGTAGTGTTTGTCACATGTGTCACCTTGATGGTAAACTTAGACAAAAGTCCCAGTGATGTACATCCTCTCTCTTAAATACTTAACCTCTAACTTATGGATCTCCTCAAAAACCTCCATCTTACCACTTGAATTACCCTCCACCATGTCCTTTCATTATCCTGCAAAACTACGGGGTTAGAAATAATATTTTCTTTAGGTATTTCCCTAACCAAAGAGGACACCATCATAGGTGAGGGGGCTCTTTCCATTATATCTAGGAACTATTCCTGTGTAAGGTCCACTCTACCCATGGTAATAGAAGTGGAGATGTGTGTCATCTCTTTGCTCCCCTTAATCTCACCACCTGAGCTAGACATAAAAGAGTCTAAAATTTCCACTTCCTTCTCCTCCTCATTCCCTAGACCATATTTTGGCATCTTCTATTTCACTCTTTATTTGGGATGGATCATCTCTTCAGAATCTGAATCGTCCTCCTATGAAGCATTGGACCTCAACTTCCTTTTGGAATTAGTTGTCACTATTCTTTCAGACCTTCACCTTCCACCTCTAACCTCTTCTTCTAATTCCTCCAGCTCCTTCTCCTTCTCTTTCTCCGTTTTCACTTTTTTACTAGCAAGGGAAATCTTCCTCTCCTTGAGGGACACACTTGGTGATGGTTGAGGGGTAGGGGCTCTACGGTCAATGATTCTCAAAGGGATATGGTGGGGGTGGGGGTTATGAAGAGCTAGGATATCAACCTCCACAATTTGAGGAGGTAGCAAGGCTAGATGAAATTGGTAAAGATGAAACACTAACCCCTAGTGGAGGATTGTATAATTAACCCCTTTTTTCATCTTTTCCTTAACATCAAATATTCTATCTGCTAATTCATGTAACAGGAAGAAAGGAATAAAAATAAAATTAGGATGGTGGAGATGATTTATGATGGGAAAATGGTAGTAGTAGAAAACACCATACCTCCCTTCTAGGGTCAAATATTTCATCAGCACTAAGAAAACTTCATTTCATGGCTCTCGAGGCTTTTCACACATAAACCCTCCATGATGGTGAAAGAGTTCTTCACCCTCTAGGAAGAAGCGATCCATGCTAGCTTTGTCTACAACCCTAGTCACCTTCTACTATTTTCTCCCTTTCATCATAAGGCCCATCGCCAAAGAAATAATTTCCTCAAAAATGTGAAATGTAATACCATTAATAATCACCTTTCTATCATCCCAAGTATTCACAAAATTTTGAGAATATCTCTCATCCAAACCTTTCAGTACCTCCATGAATGTGCCTGATCCCCCCTCCTTAATCATATACCGGGTTAGGGGTTTATGAACATTGTCCTTCACCATAATTCTCACTCCTTTCAAAGCTCTAGACTAGAGGAAAATTTTAAAATCACAATCACATTTATGCAAAAAAATAAGTTGCAAAATGTACTCATAAAAGCCTTTGCTCTCATGAATACCTATGTCACTTCTCTGATTTGTTATCACATGCCAACTGTCATTTCCCAATACCACTCTTTTTCATCATCTCTAAGAAGTCAATGCCTTTTGAAATTGGAATGATTACTCGGTGTCCAATATGAAGTTATGATAAATAAAATCATAAAAAATACAATCAAATTGTACTTTGATTTACTTTCCCTTTCAAAACACGTGAAATTATTATTGGAAGTACCCTTTCCATCATTCCTTGTCATCTATCTATTGTGAACCAACCCCATCAATTGACTCAACACTAAGTTGTTACTAGAAGCTATAAATCCTACCCAAGTAGACATAATCATGGGATATTATCTTTATTGACTAAAAGTCTTACCAAATTTGGTAACAATCTAATTTCTCTCCAGTAAATAAGCCATGCACACTTAGACCCAGCACCACCATCATGTATGCCACTACGCTACCCTCTTGGTAAATGTGTTGCAAGTCATATACTTTCAAAATAGTTAATAAATGTCAAATTTATTCAATCACCTTTTTGATCACCCATCCATCTTTCATGTTGCCTTTCACTATTTCAATTACAATCTTGGAGTCTCCTTTGATCACTACATTCTCTCATCCCACACCAATAATCATTTTCAAGCCCCAAAGGAGAGCTATAGCCACCACAACATTATTTGAGACTTTCCCTAGATTATTGGCATAGGTTAGCAACATTCTACCATTTCTATCTCTAACCATACCCCCTCCTACCAAACCCTCCATTCTTGTTGTGCCATCAAAGTTAAGCTTAACCCAACTCTCCTTAGGAGGGTTCAATCTCATCCTTAATATTGCAAGTTATTTGAAATTTTTAACCTCCATGAATCTTTCATCAAGAATCCAACTCCTAGAAATCCTTTGTTCAGCCATAGTGGGAGGAACCAACAGTCTCCACCACTGGAAATTCTACATATTCTCCACATTTATCTTGAAGATCAAACCTGTAACAATCTCCTCATTTCTTTCTTCATTTCTGAAGACCCTATTATTTATCTCTTTTCAAATGCCCTAGTAGACATAGGGGGATCACTTTTCACATTTCGATAAGGAGAGGGTGGAGAAATGGACATTACCAATTCACAACAAATTGATCCATCCCCTTATGGAAAACCCATACCATCTCCAACTTCTGAAACAACCTACCCCAGATGTTAATAGAAAAGCTACAATTCAAGAATAGATGGGGGATACTTTCTTCCTCTCCTTTACAAAGATTGTTGTTATACTTGAGGGAAATAAAATTGAATATTGTATTAAATTTATTGGTATGAAATTTGATAGTCTAATTTTATATGAACTAGATTGTTGTTATACTTGATGAAAATAAAATGAAATATTGTATGTAAATCTATTGTATAATATGATTTTATATGAACTACTTCAAATAATATGAACTTAAAATCAAATTATTTTTCTAATTTTCATTCTAAAAAGATTTTTCTTCATTTTAAATAAGAATAACATTTCTAGAATAATATTAAATTAATCCTAATATTTCAAACTAAATTAAATTAAATGACCTAAATAGATTTTTAAAAATATAATTCTAGATAAATTAGAATTAGTCCAATAAATTGGGGATAATTCTATTATATAAAAAAAATACAAAGTGTTCATGTATATATAAAAATAATGTGAAATTAAATAGCTTTTCAAATAGACTTGACCTATTTCAAAGAAAATTTCCATTTATTATATTTCAAATAATTAGGAATGTTCTATAAATTTTGATAGATTAGACTTAATATATGGTGGAAGATAAGGATTGAGAGTTATACAATACATGGGAGGCTACATTAGATTCTACAATTATCTCAACTATTATATTTGTGGTAGCTTGTCAGGTGGTCTCTTCCTTCTTATTTTATGTTCTTTTATACTTGTTTAATAGTTTATTGGGTCTATACCTATGCAAATAATAATGGATTGTAGTAGTAAGTAGGTATTGATATGTGAGTGGCCTTGGGTGCACCATTATGCAACCATCTCTAGATTTTGGCACTAGTAGTTAGGGCTAGAGGGGTCCTAGAGGGAAACTTATTCATTTCAATATATGTGATCCACTCAACACACAACTTCTTATCATAAATTGTATCAAATTCCTCATGAAAGTAAACACATGATGGTAGATTTTGTCAAAGGAATATCCCTAGTATAATGTGATAAATAAAAATAAATAGGATCAAAAAATGTTAGTCATAAATTTAAACCAAACTAAACTAATGATGTCTTGTATCAGTCTAAACACATTCATTTCTGTACAAATTTATAAGTATCAAAGTCACATTGTTCTTTCTTCAAAATTATTCCAATGTACTTGGCATTTTAAAGTGAATATGGAGGTTGTTCTCATCATTTTTTTAATCCTTTTAGGATTGATAATATTAATATAGAATTTAAATGTTTATTATTTTTTAGTGGCAAAAATGGAAGATGGTTGAACAAGATGTGTATTAAATAGCTCACACTTTCCACTAACATTCAATATGAGAGAAAGAGGGGCTTTCAAACATAACTCTCAATATAACGCAAATTAGATTAGAAAAACCTAAGTAGGATGATGCAATTCCAATACTAAACCAAAATTATACTAACGAAGTGCACAATAAAGTCCTTTTTCATGCAATTTTAATTAGTTTTAAGATGTACAATGTGGATGTAAATTAAACCAATTGATTAAATGACAAGAGTAAAATAGATCTAAGATATGTATGTAATCAACCCAATTAAAATGTGGAAATAGGTATATGCTAAGAGTTAAAAGAAGGGTGAAAATTTGACCTTGAAATATACAAAAGAAGATACCTTTTTTCTCTAAAAATTGTGCATTTGAAATTGTGATCGAGATTTCAATTATAGATATGTGATCGAGATTTCAATTGTAGATATGTGATCAAAATAGAAAACCTAGAAAGCCCTAAAAAGCCCAGATCTCTAGGCACATGTCAACCAAAAGAAAACCTACTATTAATTTTATGGGATGATGGACATATTCTTCGGGTACAGAAAGAAAATCAACCTCAATTTTTTTAAAATCCTACAACTAATACTTTCTAGATCCAAATTTGTAATTCTAATACCCTATTCCTACATGCAAGGAGATGTGATTTTTTTTTTTTGCAGGGGGGAGGAGATTTCTTTTGTTAAGATCCTAGTTAGGAATTAACCTTGAAAGAAAATGAAATGTTTAAAGAATATAAAGAAGCAAGATATATGTAAATATTTGACCCTTTCTTTATTGAGGTTCATGTCCATAAGGATTTTGCAATGCTTGAATGTTATAGATGTCAAATTTCAAATAAAGGATGTAGGAAATCTCCACAAATACAATGGATCTAAAAAAGCCAAATGATGGATCCATAAATGTAAATGTGTACCAAAGAAGAAGAATATGATGAATGCTACAATGTAGATCTCCTCCCTTTTTGGCCAACAAAATGCTAAATCTTGATGAGGAAATGCTCACAAATGATATTTAAATCTTTAAAAATACCTTGAATGATTGATGAATGCTTTGAAATTTTCTATCTTGAATGTCCTTAAGAGTATATTTGGTTGTTTCTGAATGTCTATTGGATGTGAAAATGAGGTTCCTAAGCTTCCTTTTATACTAATTTTTGGGCACAAAAACAAAGAAAAATAATAGAGTCAACTGATTTTCTAGTTTGAGTCCTCAAGAAAAAACTAACCCTAGGACCAAAAATACCTAGGCTATAGCTTATCCTAGTTGACCTATAGCAATATAGGTTGATCAATTATTAACTAGGGTGACCTATACTAGGGTTATCCCTAGAAGGGGTAACCTTGAGGCCTCAAAAAATACATAGATAATACTAGAAACTAAGGATTTGAGTGAGAGAAAGATTTTATTAAACACAAATGCATCAATGGTCTATAAAATGACTAAAGGTTGGGAGATAAAAGGTCTTAAATGGAACGAGCTTCCATTTTAAGATGATACACATGTTAGCATGACCATTAAGTATTTTTCAAAGGGGATATTATTGTGTTAGAAATGTTTAAAATAATTGAGAGGAGGGGGGTTGGGGGGGCAGGGGTGAATCAGTTACTTAAGGTCCTTAAGTATCATTTGAAAAATTAAACAATAAAAAATCTTACTATTATGTTTATCATGTTGTTGATTAGTCTCTATTGTTACTCAATCTTTACTGTAAACAAAATTTACTGTTCCAAATATAACATGTTTTACTGAATATAAAATGCAAAACATATAAAGCATTCAACAAAAGTTTGACACTAGGATTTTTATGTGGAAACCCAATTTGGGAAAAATCACCAACAACATGTCACCAATTTTCACTCTTTTGAAGTGAGCTATGTTAGGAGCCAACCCTATTAAATATTATAATACACATTGTAAAATGTGACCTAGTTAGTGGTTTTAATCACCCTACTAGGAGTGGCCTTGCTAGAGGACTTTGATCATTCCATTTGGAATATCACCTTGTAAAAGGATTTACACAGACTGTTAAGTCTTCCAAAAATTATCATTAGATCAACCTTTGTTAAAAGGATTTCAATACAAACTATTTACAATGATTAGAAAGAAAACAATAGGGTTTCAATATGTGTGATTACTACTCACTTTGCAGGTCCATATCTATGTTCAATTTAGGTTTTGATTCACTGATACTTGATCTAAACTAGCATCTCTATTCTTGATTTGCTCGGCAACCCTTTCAAGAAATCAATCTTCCCCCTTCAACAACACTTAAGCCTTCTTGGTCAGGTTTCACTTATCACTATCAACAACATCTCTACAAGCTTTCTTCTTTAGCTTCGCATTCACTTACACACTTATGTGTTTCTGATCCACCTATGTCTATATGTGTCTCTCGTATATACTTGTACTCCATGATTCTTTGTTCAGCTCTATATTATTGAGCTATTTTTATGCACGATGCTAAATGAAAGGAATTCTTTCGAACTCCTCTCTTGAAAATTTGATCTTATGAATCAACTCTAAGGTTCTAGGTGATCTCATGACTTATTAGATTTTTTTTAGTTGAAGATAAATGTGATTGTTCATGAGGACACCTTTGCTAGTTCATTTGATTTTGGATGACAAGTAGAATTTGCACACTGCTTCTAAATAAAACACACACAAAAAGAACTATGTTTTTATATTTTTATGTTTTTTTTTTAATGCAACTAATATGAATTCCTAATCTAACAGGGGGTTAGTAAAGCAAAATAACAAGAACTTTTAAACAAATAACATGAAAGTAAAATCCTAATGGATATAAGCTAGAGAAGATGACACGTCTATGAGTTAAGCTTTCAAAGAAATCGGTGGGTAACCAATGAAAATAGGAGCAGCACTTCCTAGATTCCACTGATGTAATCGTCAATGGGAAACTTTAATAATCGTATGATATTTCACTCTTCATCAGATCGTAAGGCCACAGAAAGTGCACTCATGTGAGACAAGGAGCTATGTAGACACAATTCGTTGATTTATTCTCGAGCTAGATATGTTACCAAAATTTGTTAAACTATGGAAAACATTGAAACTAAAAGATATTGCACAACCAAAAATAACACAATAAAATTTTGGCTCTACATCTATTTTGATTTGATTGTTCAAACCTTTCCATGGTAACCAAAGCTAAGTGAAATTCGTGGAAAATCATCCCCTTAGACACTTCGTCCATTCTCTACTAAGGAGTAATACATACATCTCTGGGATATCAACCACATGTATATCAATGGCATCTTGAATTCGTGGGTTGACTATTAACTATATTCACACATCTTTAGTATGCCTATGACTTTGACCTTTTTTTTGTCCAACTGTATCACTATTCAGTTGGTAGGCTGAGGGCTTACTCCTAAATTTTGTTCTATGGATAATGGCATGACATTGCATGAAGCTCCTGAATCAATAAGAAAATTATGAAGATTCTTCCCATAAATTTTGATGTTGAGAAAAAATGGGGGCACCTCTATCTTGTCTTTAAACATAGCGAGCAATGCCTCTGCGGTATTGACTTATTGTGATACTGTCTTTTGAGGGGTAGTATTCACATTGTGAGAGGTCTTTGTATGATCCAGAGTCTTCATGAGGGCTTCTCATTGTTGTGGATAGTTTTGCAACATGTCAAACAAAGACATATTGGCCTTTTTTCATTTTAAGTCATCTACTACACTATACTTTTCAGTAGACCAAACAAGATTTTTCAATATTGTTGGTACACTCACTTGGTTCTGATTTTGTTGTCCTCCACATGGTAGTTTAACTTATGTCAAGTTGTTGCTCACCCTTGGATCGGGAGGAGTTGGTTGTAGTGTTGGAGGAATTCCATCTATCAAAGGTTCCTTTCTACTTCTCAAGTTTTATGTATTCCGATTGTCATTGTCAAAAGCAAGCATCTCCTCATGCTAAAGGTCAACTAAATGGAAATGAGAACTCTTCATCAACTGACTATTCTACCTGTACATTCTGCATGGATTCATAGGATTCTAATAGCATAGCATTGAATTGCATAGGAGGAGCATTTTCATTTACTTATGACTTCAAACCATCTCTTGATTTCCATTATAATACAAACCATCACTATTAGGTGCATTTTGGCCATCATCATACTGATTGATATCTACATACTGAATGTTGTTATTGGTATTATTTGTAGGAATACTTTCATTATTTGAATGGGTGTTCCACTATCAGTTCTATCTCTAGAAGCCATTATTTTGATCAAAAGGATTGAAGTTGTTCCCTCCATTATTGTTTCCTGCATTGTTGTTGTTTCTATTGAAGTTCTTATTATAATTTTGGCCATAATTGTTGTTGTAAGGACAAACATTGTTTCTTTGGAAGTTTTTATTTTGTCCTTGTGACAACCTAAGACGAGTCAATTTGTTGTTCATTTTTTATAGTCTTTTTCATCTGACCAAATTTAGAAGTGGGGACTACTACCTTTATCTCAAAGAAGGCAATTTTTGAAGGTTCATACCCTGGATATGTTAGAGCGGGGTTCTACAGAGTAGGTGCCTATTACAATGGAACTGGATTCATAGGTAAGAATTGACTAGGCTTGATGGGTACTCCAATAGGGTATGTTGGCATTGTCATGATAGCTTGGGCTGGAAGCATCAATCCTCCTCCATTCGGATCGGCTTGCTTACTAAAGGTTATTACTTTTGTGAAGACCTTTTCCAATGTATCAATATTTTTTGCAGGAAGCCTTCTCAGAAAGATAGCAGTAAGAGGGTCCATACCATTCAAATAAATCTAAATAGCCACTTCAACTAGCATAGTATATGGTGTTTCCAACCTGCGATATGCCATATGAAAGTTATCATTGAAGCGCAAAACTATCTCAGTTAGATCCCTTTTAATCAATATAAATTGTTGATGTATCACTGTTGGGTTGACAAAAGTTTTAAATTGTTCTAAGAATAATTTTTTGAAGGTGTCCCAATCTCCAATACATCTAGGTGGAAAATTAACGTACCAATTGTAGGCAACTTCCCCCAAAGAGTAGGGGAATAAATGAAGGACCACATCCTCATTCACAATCTATTTTTGGTTGAAAATTTATTTGAATACTTTAATGTGGTCTTTGGAAGTTTGTGTTTCTTCATAAATAAGCCTTGGGAAAAACTTTTCAAGATTTTTGGGGAGGTCATGGAGTGCACCTCTCAAATTTATTAGTGAGTGTACAACATTTGCGAAGAAGGTCATCAAAAGATTTGGCAGACCAAAGGGTGGTTGTTGAGGTGGAACTATTAGAATATGTGGTGGTCCACCAGGTGGTTGGAGTGGAGGTGGAGGTGAAGAAGATGATGAAATTTTGAATGGAAGTGGTTGAATTCAAGGTATTCCTTTATCACTACATGGTTTGTAGAAGCGGGTAAGCTCAAGAAATTTGTGTGCACAGGGCAAAGATCTGAATGCTCATCGAAATGGGGATTCTAGATTAAAAACCTCTAATTTGCATCAACTCTAGAAAAAGCACACCTCTACAAAAGTACACTTTCTCACAAATTGAAATGCACCACAAAATTTTGGACACCATAGAATTTGTGCACCTGCGGACCTGTGAAGCAACGCACCTAAATTTTTGAAAAAACTCAAAAAAAATTTGAACTCACAAATAATGTAGAATTTCAAAACTTTGGAAGATTTTTCTTCTATTCTAAAAATCAAAATATCGGGCCCTCCTTTTAGCGCCACTCCTATTGAGCTGTCATTATGCACGATGCTAAACGAAAAGAATTCTTTTGAAATCCTCTCTTGAAAAGTTGATCTTGTGAATCAACTCCAAGGTTCTAGGTGATCTCATGACCTACTAGAATCTGTTCAGTAGAAGATAAATGTGATTTTTCATGAGGAGGCCTTTGCTAGTTCATTTGATTTTGGATGAGAAGTAGAATCTACACACTGCTTCAAAATAAAACACGCAAAAAAAGAACTATGTTTTTGTATTTTTATGTTTTATTATGAATGCAATCTAATAATGCAACTAATATGAATTCCTAATCTAACAGGGGGGTTAGTAAAGAAAAATAACAAGAACTTTAAAAAAATTAATGTGAAAGTAAAATCCTAATGGATATAAGCCATAGAAGATGACATGTCTGCGAGTTAAGCTTTCAAAGAAATTGGTGGATAACCAATGAAAATAAGAGCAGCACTTCCTAGATTTCACTGATGCAATCATTGATGGGAAGCTTTAATAATCCTATGATATTTCACTCTTCATCAGATTGCAAGGCCATGGAAAGTGCACTCATCCGAGACAAGGAGTTATGCAGACACAATTCGATGTTTTCTTCTCAAGCTAGATATGTTAGTGGAATTTGTTAAACTATAGCAAACACTAGAACTAAAATATATCACACAACCAAAAATAACACAATAAACTTTTGGCTCAATCACAATTCCATGAACAAAATTCACAAAATAATGACACATTTAGGCAAGAATCACTACACTCTAGATGCAAGCACCAAAAGCATAATTTTATTGCAAAATAATAGTAGCCCAAATTATATATTAAAATGAAGTATTTATAAGAAATCATCTCCTCAATTTGTGTTGAGAGTGAGAGATATCTTCATGCAATAAAATGTTTTTAATTTAATAAAACAAACTAATTACATATGAACTAACAATCTAATTGTGCTTAGTAGGACTCCATCCATTTTTTATTCATTAATTGGATGCATGAGATTTTACATGTCATAGAACAAATAATTTATGAGAGAAAAAGAATAAGAAAGCCTTCAGTCAAAATAGAAGTGTTTGGAAGTGCCAAAAATAGAAGATGATCCTTCAGTGGGCATCTGTCGAAGTTAAACTACCATTAGAATGCATTTTTGATGCATGGAAAGCTCTATTTTTGGA
Source organism: Cupressus sempervirens (assembly GCA_028749045.1). Taxonomy (NCBI): domain Eukaryota; kingdom Viridiplantae; phylum Streptophyta; class Pinopsida; order Cupressales; family Cupressaceae; genus Cupressus; species Cupressus sempervirens. The sequence continues at coordinate 561,435,490 of CM053792.1, forward strand.
AATGGAAATTAACTATCGATGCACCTCCAAAAAAGGGCACCAACTCACCTATGTATCTATGCACCTACGCACCTCAAAAGGTCCAAAATCTCAAAATTTTATTGAGTGTCAAAACTAAAATTCCAACTTCTGGGTTTTTTCGTCCTTTATACTAGAGCTATGTCTGGATGTTTTCCCTTAAATTTCTCAATAATCTTAGCCACATCTAGAAGATCTAAATCATCATATTTATCTTTAACCTTTTTTCTATAGTTGTCTACTTCAATTCAGGTATTAGCAAAATCCCTAAGTTTTGTATCCAACTCTAGCAAAGGCTTCTTTTGTTCTAAATGTTTGTCAAATGTCATCATTAGTAGAAGCTTCTTCAAAAATCTTCTAGAAATTATTTACCACTACCTCTATGGGTGTTAATTTCTCATGTTCATCATCGTCAAAAAAATTTAGACATCCATCACTATAGTGCCTCTGTGCCTCCAAAATTCACTCTTAGGCTTGGTCCTTCAACTGCTGGATTTTCGCATGTAATGTTTCCATTGCTTTATTTCTATTTGCTATCTTCTCAATCCAATCATCAATTAAATCTAACTCTTTCATTATATATACATCTACCAAAATCCTATACCTCTACCCTTTAATAGCTTGTAATACCTATAAATCCTTACTCCAGGCTTGTACTTCATCTATTATGTTGAAATCCTACTTCAAAATTGCCACCATCTTATTGACATTTTCTTGCATAGCATGTAGTAAATTCATATTCCCTCAGATGATTAAAACAAGTTTTACCTCAAAAATCTCCCACCATTGCTGATAGGCTTTCAAAAATGGATCTATATGTACACCTCCCCCTTCTCTGAGTACAGCATTTAGAGTATTCTCGGGGTGATTGAGATCTAGGGGACCAACAACTTCAGCTAAATATCCTTATAGGATTTCATTTTGCCTATGAAGTGTTCTAAGTTCAGCCCCTTCTTTCTTTAAGCTTCTAAAGACTTCATTTATTCCCATTGTAACCATTAATTTGGCATTATCCAATGTAGGCTTCCCGAGAATGACCTCTTCGATTTGATAGTCTTGTAGACCCAAGTCTTCTACATCTGTATCTTGAGGAGGGATAGCCACTTGAGAAAATAAATGTTGATCACAAGTACTATTGATTAATGTCAAGGCTCTTGCTTCCAGTGATGGAGATTTGGGTTTATTTAGAACTTTAGCCAACTCAATCATATCCTCTTCATCAGCGAAAAATTGTGGCTTCCTATTTCTCATCATTTCCTTCCTCAACCACCTTAGAACTATTTCTATTGAAGGCCTACCTCTTGAGGATGAAGGAGTGTGTTTAGCTACTACTTTCCCCTTAGCACTCCTTTCTAGCATTCTTTCCCTCTGTGAGGGCTCCCCCTCAGTGGTCTCTATCTCCATGGAGCCTAAAGTTTGAACCATAATGTCTTGGGAGGCTTGCTGAGGAGATTCAACCATTTTTCCCTCTTTAGACACTTCATCGGTTGCCATTTGTTGTGGCTCTTCCTCCTATGATGGCTTCTTTTCTACCTATTTTTCTTTAGCACTTGGAGGTGGAGTAGTAGAGCCTTTGTCAACAACTGTGACTGGGACAAGGCATGGGGGAGTAAGATCAAGACCCTATGATTCTAGTGGCATTTGCACCCAGTTCTCCTATTGGGGCTCACCTATTAGGTTATCCCTAATCTTATCCCCAACCAACTCTATTCCTATAGGTATGAAGTCAAAATCTAACATTTTGAACACATCATCACCCTCTTCACCCTGCTCATCAACCCATTGTTGTACTTCATCTTCCAAAGTAGTTATTTCCAAAGGTTCTTCTAGGGTTGATGGCAGTGTCACAGTGGAACTTCTTCTCCTTTCATGTTCGATGGCTCTTGTTAGTTGTGTTCTTCTTGGTAAAGGCACATCTTTTTCCTCATCTTCCTCTTCTTCTTCTTCTTCTTCTTCTCCCTCATGAATAGATTCTGGGATAGATGGGAAAGGAACCATCCTTCTAATCACCAATCACCCTTTGCCTCTTCTTCATGGGGGTCTTGATCCTTTTTTTGTTTCTTAGAGGTGGAAGGGGATGCCTATTCAGCCTACAAAAGTGGAGAGATTTGTTGGGTTTCACCATCTATCTAACTAGGTGTAACTAGTGGCAATAGTGGGTCTTCCTATTGTGCCCCAATATCCTTCGACCCTTGCACATTTTCCTATTGTTGCAGAGGTGTCAGAATTTCACCCTCCTCTATTTTGGCTCTTTGAGGAGAATTCCTCTTTCTTTTTCTCTTTCCTTTTTTCTTTGGAGGGTGATAGTATCCAACTGGTTTGTCTAGTTGGTATACTATTTCTAACCTTATTGGTGACTAGGCTACAAAGGTTAGAATAGTAACTTTCTTCCCTCTACCTTTGGCTAGGCGAGCTTGCACATGAAAAATTACTGTGTCAGGTATTGGATCAAGTCTAAATGGTTTCCTAATCCAATCCTATGCCAAGCTAATAACATGCCTCACTCGATGATTAACATCATCAATCTCCTCATTTTCAACCTCAATATTCATGATGGGTCTTTCTCCAATCTTATCTATGTTGAACAAACGGTCAAGCATCTCTCTAGAATCTTATTGCAGTATCTCCAATGGAATCTTTATATTCAAAATATTTTCCACCAAATACAAAGTCATCCTACAATAGTCCCTGATATGGACATCATAGTCATTTGTTGCATTCATCCAGTGGTCTTTGATGGCTTCTTCATGTTGAAATTCCTTGCCTGCCAGACTCTAGACTTTCCCGATATTATCAAAATAAGACCTCAGGGAATTGTACTCTTCAGGGGGATATTGATCGCATTCCCATTCAAAAGAGGGAATATCCTACTTCCTCTTAACTTGATACGATCCTATGACTAGGGGCCATGTCCAACATGGTCTGTGTTGTTTCCTAACTCTGTCATATGTGGACTCAATTTGTCATGCAATCTCCAAAAGAACAAGCTTATCACTAAGATATCTTGGGAGTTTCTTTGGATTGAAAGTGGCACCAACTACCTTAAATATGTAAATTTTTTGAATTAGATTTAATAGGCACCAATAATTGTTACCTATGCCACTGCCTGATCTGATAACCTTTTTGCATAATCTCCTTCATTGAATCTGATTACATCAAAAAAGAAGGCATCATTAACAATTATGTATTCCTTTCTTTTGCCCAAAAGCTTCTTCTTCACCAATTGTGGATAAAAATATATGGCCAAGCATTGGGATCCTACATACTACCTCTTTTGTATAGCCTTGGGTAGTTTGTTGCCCCTGCAGCTAACATATACACCACATATGAAGTCATATAAAACTTCCTTTTATCTTTTACTACTCACATACATTTTTGCTCAAAGTCATGGCCCAATCAAGTGGTATCCTTGTTTTTTTCATAGTCTCAATGAAATTTACCATGAAGAAATTTAGGTTCCCAACTGCCAGCAGACCCATCACCCTACTCAAAAGTATGATTGAGTATCCAATATCATCCTTCATATATCCTCTCATCATATCCACCTTTTCGATTACCTTCCCTAGAGGAGTCATTTCTATTAAATAAGAGGACTTGATGATTTTAGAAGCCTCTTTCAGATGTTCTCTATACCATCTTTCTACTACTTTATAGGTTAATCTGATGAATTGATCCACCCTTGGGAGATGGAATACTCTTTCAATGTTATCAAGTCAGAGGTCCATGAGAACTTCTCCAGTCACACTCTTCACCACCCTTTCCTTTGGAACAAAGTGTTGTGCAAGTGTCATTATAAGCTCTAAAGATTGTACTAACATCAGGTGTGAAGCTACACTTACTAGCCCTAATCAAATTAATGCAAAAATTAAAGGCAACCTCTCAGTGGGTTTGTTGCAAATCCTTAAGAATTCTGCCAAATTGGTGTGTCCCAAATCTATGTCCTTAATTTTTGCGTAATCATCCTAGAATCTTGATTTTGATGACATTCCTTGGAACTTGAACACAATAGGTTTTGGTGCCATTTTCTCACTTGATCATGATGCCATTATATCTACACAAAAGACAAAAAAAATAATTAGTTCCTAGTGAACCAAAATTTAGCAAAATTTGTTCGAAAACATAAACAAATAAACCTATCTTTTTAACCTCTTAAGGAAAAATTTCTAACATCCTTTCAAAAATAATAGGTACACACTAGCACACCTAGATAGGTGTGTTAGGGTGTAACCTATCTTGTTTATGCCTTTATTTTGTTTTGCTTTGTAATATCAGGTGTGCACCTATGCACCAAGTCAAGTGTGCCAATGCACACTTGATTTCATATTTGTTTTGCAAGTCATGTGTTTGGGGTGCAGAGTAGCACACTAGGATGGGTGTGCTACTACACACCCCTTGGTTTATCATTTTTATTTTGAATTTTTTTCTTAATCTCATATGTGGGGCGTGCACCAGCACACCAAGTTGGGTGCACTCATGTGCACCCACCATTTGATGTTATGTTTTTTTTATAAAAAAAATTGTTAATGTTTTAAATTTGTTTTGTGTTGAGTGTGTGTAAATTGGAGGTGTGCAGTAGTTCACTTGAATAGGTGTACAACTATGCATCACACCCTTGTCCATGCTATTTGGAATAGAAGGCCAAGTTTTAGCACACCTTGCTAGTGTGGAAGTGCATAGTCTAGGAAGCTGCGGAGTTCAAGAAGTGTGAAGTTCAAAATACAAACAATGACATAGTGCATATGGTGACAATAAACAAGAAAGTGAGGAGTGAAGGAGGGGCAAGGAGTCTTATAGACCTACCCACCCTTCGTGGTGCACAAGTGTGTATCCATGCATCTGTGCAGCTGTGTAAGTAATTTTGCTTTTCCCTTGTTTATGGCACACTAGTACACCCAAACAAGTGTGCAGGTACACAATTTTAAATTTTTCATTTTTAAACTTGTCCCCTCTTAATAACATGATTTTTATTGACAAGATTTCTCCAACAAGACCAGGTACATGAACTTAGGGGTAGGTAGGACCTCAAAATGGCTCGAATCTTAGACTAAAAGACCAAAATAAAGTAGGGGTCCCCATTTTGATTAGGAAATGGGGTGTGCATTGTGAAACCACAAGATGTACCTCTTTAAATAGGAAATTCTTTATTTACCATTTTTCATGATCATTATAGATCTTAGGGTTTACAATCAGGTTTAACACTATTCATTGTATTTATCCATCTTCTTGATCTTCTTCTAGAAAATTCTCTATAATTTTTTGATTAGGTCTTTACCTAATCTTTAACTTGAATTGAATGGTCCAACTCATCATTATTATCTTTAACATGGTTTACATAGATCCCAAGAAATCAACTAAGTCATCTAGGGATCATGATTTCCTTGAGTTCATCTTCAACAATATTACTCGACAACCACTAAGTTCTGACACTTGATCATCACTTAAAACTTGGGTATTGTAAAACTTCTTGGATCCACATCGACTAACTTTCTCGATCGATACTAATGCTTAGTCAACACTAGATTTTCTAGGTACTAACTATGACTCAGTTGACACTAGCATCACTCAGTATTCCTTTTCCTTTTTCTCTATTGCTCGGCTTGGTTTAACTTTCTTGACATAAAAAATTACTTTCCTTTGTCAAAGTCTATCTAATCAAATTTCCTTTGTAGATTCCTTTTCATAACTCAACCTTTCCACTAGGTGTTATTGTTATGAGTAATTTCTGAAATCCTCTTCATCAATCAAATAGATATGACATTTAGATTAGGTAGAAATCTATCTCATCAATATAGTTTACATCAATGACAAAACAACAATTGTTAACAATTCTAATTTTCCAACAATCTCCCTCTTTTTCATTGATGGCAACATCTCTATATTCCAAAAATCTCTACATCTCAATAGTAGGAGTAGCTAACTTGGTTACCATTCAATCCAAAAATATTTTCTCCGTCTAAGGTAATAGTTTATTTTATGTATCCATTTTCTCCCTCTTTGACTTTATTGTTAATCTCTCTCATTTTATCTCTCTCATTTTCATCTCTCATTGTTATATCTCCCTCTTTGACAACAATGCCCAAGATACTAATTTGTCTTAGCTTTAATCTCTTCATACATCTAAGTTATGTAGATTTTGAATGTCTAGCTAATTTTTGTCATCTATCTATGACTGATCTATTATGTTGTATTGATCTTTCTACCTTAGCTATGTCCTTAAGTAGAATTGTATTGCATCAATGTGTAAGATATTCTAAGTAGCACATTTGATGCAATGCACCTTGCCACCTTAAGTATCTTTGATTAGGTGAATCATCCATAATTTGCCTCTAAGATATTCATGAGCATCTTTAGGTAATTCTTTTTTGAATATGCCAACAATATGTTCTTTGGTGTTCACATATTCTAGCTTTGCTTCATTATCTTGTACTAGTTCCCTCGAGTAATTATACTTGATAGCAATGTACTTTCTCTTAGTGTACATCATTGGACTCTTTGAAATGTTAATAGCACTTGTGTTATCACAATAGATTACCACTAGATCTATAATCTCTTCTTTCATACCTTTTAGTAATTACTTGATCCGCATAATGTTTGAATAGCTCACTACAACTACCACATACATGACTTCATCTATTGATTAGGAAATACAATTTTATTTTTTCTTGTCCATGACACCAATCTCTTTCCTAGAAAGAATGCACCACCACTAGTTCTTTTTTTGTCATTAATATTTCCTGCCCAATCTGAGTTAGTGAATTACTTCAGTTCAAATTTATCACTTCTCTTGTAATACAATCCATAGTCTTTTGTACCTGTCAAATATCTTAGTATCCTTTTTACAGCCATCATGTGATTCTCTTTATGATTTACTGAAAATGCAGCAACTATCCCAATTGCTAAAGCAATATCTAGTCTACTATGAACAACATAATGTAATTCTCCAGTCATGGATCTATATAAGGTATGGATGACATTAGCATATTCATCATTCTTAGATAGCTTATGTTCTTTTGACATAGATGTTCTCACTAGCCATGAGTCTTCCATTCCAAAAGTCTTTAGTATCTCCTTGATGTATTTGGATTGTTTAATGAAAAATACCAAACTTCATTTGACATACTTGGAATCCAACAAATAATTTGATCTCTCCAAACATAGACATTTCAAATTCCTTCTTACTTTCATCAACAAATGAGTTACATAATGCTTCTCTTCCTCCAAGTATAATATCATCAAAAAATATTTCAAACAACAGTACTTCATTGTCCTTACCATTCTTCAAATATAGATTATTATTATCATTTCTCCTTATAAAATAAATCTTCACAAAATAATTATGCAATCTTTCATACCATGCTCTTGAGGCTTTGTTCACTTTACATATCATGTTCTTCTTGTTAGGATCTACAAATCCTTCAGATTGATCAATGTATACTTCTTCCTCCATTTTACCATTTAAAAATGTAGACTTGACATCCATCTAATATGCATTGAAATTATTGTAGGCTGAATATGCAAAAAGAGTTTTGACTCCTTCAAGTCTTTCCATAGGAGCAAAATTTTCTCCATAATCAACTCCTTCTTGAGAATAACCCTTTTATACCAGTCTTTCCTTATTTCTTATTACTTCACCATTCTCATTGATTTTGTTTCTAAAACCCCACTTTGTTCTAATGACATTTTTGTCTTTAGGTCTTGGCACCAAAGTCCAAGTATTATTCATCTCAATCTATTCAATTTCTTCATTCATTGCTTGAATCCAATCTTCATTCTCCAAAGCATCTTTCACTATTTTTGGCTCAAATTTATAGAGTAAGCATGTGTCATCTTTGAGTTTTTTTCCTTTCATAACACTTGATCTAGCATCACCAATGATTTGATCAATTTTGTGAAGCCTTCTCACATATTTTGCTATCACAAGTAGTTTCCTTCTTTGTTCTTCTACAGGTTCATCTTGAAAATCAATCTTAAGTTCATTTTTTATTCCTTGTTCAAGTTCTAGTTTTACTTCTTCATGTTTAGTATTTTCTACCTAATGGTTGGCATTGTCTATCTACAACTCAGAATCTTCATTCTATTGCTCAACACCCACTCTCTATTGCCTGGCAATTTGTTGCTTTGCAATATTTCCTTTCTACAGAGAGACTGCAACTTGGTTTGCATATTCATTAGAAGTGCTTGGGGCATTTTTATCCACCTATATGAATGTACTATAGTCTTTAGGTTCTTATTTGCATGCAGTGTCACTTATTTCTACAAACTCATCAAATTTTCACATTTTCACTTTCCACAACTTTGTTAGTGTTAGAGTTCAAACACTTATAAGTTTTTCTTTTAGTGGAATATCCTGGGAATATGCCTTCCTCACTCTTTGTATCAAGTTTTCCATTCCTATTATCTTTAAGTATATAGCATCTACTTCCAAAGATTTTGAAATATTTTACATTAGGAGCATATCCATACCATAGTTCAAAAGGTGTAGCATTTGTACCTTTCTTGACTTGTACTCTATTCAGGGTATATATAGCAGTTTAATAGCTTCTCTCCAATATTTCTTTAATACACTCTTCTCCACCATTAATATCCTCATATGATCCATTATTGATATGTTCCTTCTTTAAGCTATTCCATTTTGAGGAGGAGTCCTTGGTGTTGACATCTATTTGTTAATTCCTCTATCATTGTAGAATGTATTGAACTCAGTGGAAATGAATTCACCACCTTTGTCAAATCTCAAGCACTTTAGACTCTTCTTTGTTTATTTTTCAACTCTGGCTAAATACCACTTGAATAACTAAAAAGCATTAGATTTAGCTTTAAGAAAAATCACATTCATTGTCCTAGAGTAATTATTAACAAATAGAATGAAATACTTATCTTCATAGTAACTTTGAACATCAATGGGTCCTTGTAAAACTTGGATGTGCTTAATTGACTATCTTTAGTTTTTTTGTTAAAGGGTTTCGGGTCCCTTCAAAACCTATTTTTACTATAATCTAAAACATCACATTCATCATCCTAGAGTAATCATTAATAAATAGAATGAAATACTTATCTTCATAGTAACTTTGAACATTAATGGGTTCACTTAGGTCAGCATGAACCGATTCCAAAATAGCATGAGAAGTATATGTTTTGCTCTTAAAACTAGACTTGGTCATTTTTCCCAGTTGACATTCTTTACATATCGCATTGTTAGGCTTCTTTAGTTTAGGAAACCCTCTTACTTTCTTCATTTTACTTATATCCACCATATTGTCAAAATTTACATGATGTAATCTCTTGTGCCATAACAAAACATCTTCTTATTGTACAAAAAAACATGTCTCATTTGATAAATCTAGATAGAACAAGGCACCTCTTGTATGTTCACCATTTCCAACAAGCTTACCATAAGCATAGTGTATCTTGGCCTTCCTATTGTGAAATTCAACACTATAACCTTATTTGTTTAGTTGTGAAACACTCAAAAAATTATAGTTAAGTCCTTCAACCTAGTAAACATTGTCCCATTTTATCTTGTTTGTTAGTTCAATGGTCCCTTTACCTTTTACAACACATGGAATATTGTTGGTGTAAATACCTATTTACTATTTACACTTAGTTGAGTTTATTTAGGTTAATGCATTGTTTTATTATTTTGCATTATTTTATTATTTTATTTTGTGAGACACTGAGGAGTTTGTGCACCTTTTTGAATTGTCATGTTGACAACACAAAAGTACACAACTCTGTTTTAGCACATTGTGTCTACAACACTGGAGTTTGCATCATTCACTGAGTTTTCATGTAGACAACATAGTTATTCGCACTCCCTTTTTTGCACATGTTGTCTACAACATTGATTTGCATGTTACACCCTTGTAGGCTTATCCTCTCGTCATTGCACTTACTTCCATGCTTAATGGAGGATAACCCATATCTGGTGGACATGTGCCTAGTTGTATGACTTATCATATAGTTGATTCCAAGGCATTCTAGATGAATCTTAGAGGGCTTTATATACAGGCACTCCTAGTGTACTCTTATTGCATATTGAATGAATACATTTTTATTTTGATCATACTCCTTTCTGGTCTACAGTTGTGCTTGTGTTTGAGTTCTTAGTTCCTAGGTGAATTTTTCCCTAAGGAAAATTCTTACATGGTACCAGAGATGGGATATTTTCTCATCACATAGCCATTCAAGACCATTGTTGCTTCAACACCTCAGCCTAAATCTAGAGCACTACAGAAATTGGGAGCACCCAGAGCTAGATCTGACCTCACCATTGCATCCAAAACACTAATTTGATGAAGATCGACTATAAACTCGACTACCTTAGCCCAAAGTCAGCCATGAGGAAAAATGTTTTTGCAAATTGGCACCCAAAGGTCCCGATTTACAACACAGGTATGATCTTTAGATCTGAAATTTTTTAATTCAGATCTTGTAGTTTTATTTAATTTCTACAATTATTTCAACTTTCTATTTTCAAAAAAACAAATTTTCCCTCTGAGCAAGTAGCAACGAAAAAAAATTTTAGGTACCGAGCTGTTAGATCTTGGCCCTATGTAGAGGAATATTTAATTAAGTGAGCTTCATATTAATTCAGCCTCAAATCAGATGGTCATACCATACTGCATATCCCAGTCAGTATCACACCTAAATCTAGCGACTACAGATTAACCCGATGACCGCCCCCAAAGTCTGGCCATCAGAATTTGGGCAGGCCTCTTTGTTGATTACCATACATGGCCTACTTCATTTAAATAGAAAAGAAGGTCATCCCACACACAATGTGGGATTAACCCATGAACCTCCAACAACATCACTACATTTTCAATGCCACTAAGCAAAAATTTTGGCAGTGCTTACCTTTTATGGCCCACATCATGTAAGCCTCCATGCAGACTATAAACTATGAATGTAAACCTCCACACAGACCATTCAACTCTCGCCATGCGGGATACGCCTTAGCAAGCACCACAATGGACCGACAGTGTTGCACCTACTCTCTTTACACACTGCAGCATTTTTTAGTGCCACATGGATGAATTCTACCATGACACATGTACAGGAACATGTTTTTTAAGTTTTCCACATTGATTCCACAGCAAATCCATGCCTTCCATGTGTCCTCTTGACACGTAGACACATCAACCACCTATGTAGCACACATTAGCTCCCAGTTAGTGCCACATCATCTGCCACCATGGCTATTCCATACAGTCATCCCTCTAACATGTTAGAATATGACATTTTTCACATGTCACATCCATATGAGTGACATCAGCAGTCTATACTACCACGTCAATAGGGGCCAAATTTTTTGCTAACGTCATCATTTCATAGGAAAAAAATTGATGAACATCTGATCGTCATTCCCAAGCAATTTTGAACTACTATAATGGTTGTTTGAGTGTAAAATTTAAGCATGCAATTTTTCTTCCAGACCCCTCTCTAGATTATTTTTTGATTTGGTAGCCTGACTTTGCAAGCCCATAACTTGAACATCCAGACTCCAATTCATGTACATTTTTTTTTGAAATTGGGTAGAATTTCCTAAACTTTCTAGTGGTGGTGTTCTTTTTTTATTTTGGTGCAAGGTTTTTCTAGAAATTTTATTTTTTGGTGACAATACTTGCTTAATCTTGCATTTTGCAACTTCAAATGCTCCATATGGGCACATCTGGTCACCATTTTAGGTTCTATTTTTCTGAAAGTGTGTTTTTTTTTGTCTACTTTCTAGAGCTATAGTTAGATTTTAAGATTGTGTGGACAAAATTCTCACTTTTAGAATTAGGTTTTTTTCTACATTGTAAAGCTTTGATTACTTTTTAGAATTGTTGTACATCTGAGCTATAGTGCTTAGTGACAGATTTTGTCCTCAAAAGGTAGTTGTAAAAAAAAAATCAAAAAGTCCACTTTGTTCATTTTGACAAGTGGCCCATTGTACATGCACTACTTATAAAGTGCCAAAAGCATTTTTTTGGGGGGGGGTCTTTTGATTGAGTGAAAAGAGGGGGTGTGTATTGTGTTCTTGTGTCTCTCTTTTGTGCTCTTTTCATTTTCTACATCATGGGTTCATTTAAATGTCCACCTCTAACTTCACACAATTATTCTACATGGAAAGATATTGTATGGAGTAGATTAATGGAAAAAAGTTGTAGTATTTATGTTGATGGTACAATTACCAAACCTATTGATGCTAAAGAACTCATTGAACAAAAAAAACAAGACCAACAAGCTTTAGGAATTATCAAGAGTTGTGTGCATAGAGATCTATTCTTCCACATTGCCAGTTTCACAGAATTCAAACCAGCTTAGGACAAACTTGAATCATTGTATGGTAAGGTGGATGAAGAAAAGGGATTTCAGATTGAGGATGATCTACTTCTCTTAGATCCAAAGAACTTTGACACAATTTAGGATTACATCAACAAAGCCAACGAGTATAGGGCACTACTTATGTGGAAATTCCATGAAGGATGAAAATTTGATTCATCACATCCTAAAGAGGCTACCTTCAGAGTATGCTTCCTTTGTTTCAAGTTTCAATACTCATAGGTTGACCATGGGAATTGCTTACTAGAAGCCTACACTTGATGCATTTGCAAAGATGTTGATTGTTGAACAATCTCACTTGATGGATTTAGGACTTCTCATGACATTAAAGACCAAAACCTTGGTGGCTAGTGATGAGCACCAACCAAGTCAAGGAGGGAGAAGTTCTAGCAACAACAAGAAGAAGTGGAAGCAAAAATCACAATCTGAAACACAACAGTCCTCCTCATAGCAAGGCAATTCTAACAAGAATGGAAGTAATAAAAAGAAGGACAAACATTTTTGTGCATACTGAAAAAAGCCAAATCATGACGAGCATCATTGCAAAACTAAAAGAATCGATGAGTTGGAAAACCTACTCAAGAAGAACAAAATTCAAGTGCCAGGTACTTCCAAGGATTCAACTCCAACCTCTTCAAAGGGTAAAGGGTAAGCACTTATGGAAAATTCAAGTTCTTCTTTAGAATGGATACTTGACTTAGGTTCCTACTACCATTTGGGTTCTTCAAAGGGAGATTTTTCTTCATTGAAGCAGTCAAAGGTACCACACATCTTCGTGGGAGATGATACTAAAATGGAAGTTGAAGGAAAAGAACATGTAGAAATGGAAAATGGGGAATTCAAAGATGTTCTCTACATTCCAAACCTTAGCTCCAATCTCCTCTTAGTTTACCAAATCACTCACCTTGGAGATGATCATAAAGTTAAGTTCCTTCCAGATTCAGTGATGGTGCACAATGGTAGAGATGATTCATTGGTTACAGTGGGCAAATTCAATCATGACAAGAGGCTTTATTCCTTCTCCCACTTTATGCTTAAGTCTCCTTCTCAAGCCTTGTTAACTCACTCTAATTCACACATCAACTTATGGCATGAACAATTTGGTCATCTTGCCTTCTGCCATCTTCAGTAAATTTTCTCCAAACACATGGTCAAAGGTCTACCTAGCATCAACTTTTCTGAGGGTGAATGTTCATCATGTTCAGTGGATATGCATCTCGAGGAGAAGTATGATAAAGGGAAGTCTTCAAGAGCACTAGTTGTTTTTTAGTTAGTTCACATGGTTTTAGCAGGTCCTTTTGTAGTAACTTCAGTCAGCCAAGGCCACCACATCCTTAGTTTTGTTGTTGACTTTTCATGATTCACTTGGGTCTACTTCCTTCATCACAAGAGTGAAGTGGTTCACAAGCTTCAAGCCTTTAATATTCATGTTGAACAAAAATCAAGGAAAGCCATCAAGGTTCTATGAGTGGACAATGAGAATAGATATGTGGACAAAAGCCTTAGAGAATTTTTCAAACATGAGGGAATTGATCTTTAGAACCGACTAGCATTCAGTTTGCACAAGATAGATCTTGTAAGATTGAGGATTAGGACTCTCAAAATAATGGAAAGTTGCATGATAAAAGCCAAGTCTCTTGATCCTACTTTAGAATTTGAAGCCATTAGCAGTGCCACTCACATACTTAACAGGTCTCCTCATAATGCCCTAGATGGGAAGACTCCTTTTGAGGCATGGTGTAGTAGAAAACTAGTTATGAGTCACTTCAAAGTCTTTAGTTGTCTAGCATGGGCAAAGCTATATTCCAAGGGATGCAAGGCACCAACACCTAGGCCATGTACTTTCATGAGTTATGAAGAAAATGTGAAGGCTTATAGACTTATGGATCTAGAGACTCATGAAATTTTTGTGGAGAAGGATGTACACTTTGAGAAAAGTTCACCCAGCTTATCCTCTAATCCTCTCCACACTTCATACACTATGGAAACTAACACTGTGGAAACTAATAGTGACACCAGTGATAGTGCTTTAATATATTTAGACACATGGGGTTCTATCAATAGTTACAGTGAGAGGTCACCTCATTAGTCTCATCCACATGCATACATTGCCATAGTGAAAGGTCCAGCATAGCATGGTACATCTTGTCTTCCAACTCCAACTTTAGTTGATGACTACATGGCAAACATTGTAGGTTTGTTCATGGAGTCACACACCACAGACTTGGGAGACAACCTTGATTATTTACATATTCTCTTTGATGAAGATGATCCTTCTACAGTTGTTGTGAGGGCTCACTCTGACCCTCATGTCCATTCTCTACATGATCAATCTTTACAGGTTGGCATGATTGTGGATCCTTATGAACAATAGTTGTCAAAGGTCTCTTTATTAGTTGAGGAGATAGGTTCAACAGACATCCTTTCCAGATCTGCATTCATTCTTTTCAGTACAATTGGAAGGGGTAAACATCAACATCAACATAAGGATACTTGAGTAGGTTTCAAGTCCACCATACATCTTCAGGATTGCACCTTTGCCTTTGTTTCTTCCAAAGGGGAGGAACGTCATCCAACACTCTTGGACCAACTTCTTCCTTGGAATAGCACTCAGTGCTCAGCATTCTTCATTTGCGAGGGGGGGTCTACCTTGTCTCTCTTCCTCTTCTTTCTTATGGGGGGACTTTTCCTCTTATGAGGTCTAGTTCTTCTCATTCTTCACTTTTGTATATATTAGATGTATGTTGTAATGGGGGGTCTTGATTACTCCATCCATCCATGCATCTCTTTACATCTCTCTTTTTGGGGGAGGGTTTTTCCCATGAGGTTTTCCCTCTTTCTCTGCTTTATGAGAGATTGCATTTCATTATGTACATGGGTACCTAACATGGCCTAGTAGCCAGGACCCATCTTGCATTTCATCCTAGTTTTCATAAGCTTAAGGGAATTCCCCTAAGTTGCACTTAAGAGGGGGTGTTGGTGTAAATACATATTTACTATTTACACTTACTTTACTTAGGTTAATGCATTATTTTATTATTTTTCATTATTTTATTATTTTTTATTTTGTAAGACACTTAGGAGTTTGCACACCTTTTTGAGTTGTCATGTTGACAAGATAGAAGTATGCAACTCTATTTCAGCACATGGTGTCCACAACACTAGAGTTTGCATCATTCACTAAGTTTTTATGTAGACAGCATAGTTATTTGCACTCCCTTTTTTGCACATGTTGTCTACAACATTTTTAGGGTTATCCTCTCATCACCGCACTTACTTCCATGCTTAATGGAGGATAACTCATATCTGGTAGACATGTGCCTGGTTGTATGAATTATCATTTAGTTGATTCTAAGATATTCTAGATGCATCTCAGAGGCCTTTATATACAGGCAATCCTAGTGTACTCTTATTGCATATTAAATGAATACATTGTTATTATGATCATACTCCTTTCTGGTTTGTAGTTGTGCTTGTGTTTGGGTTCTTAGTTCCTAGGTGAATTTTTCTCTAAGGAAAATTCTTACAAATATCATAACCAAACTTTACATGTCCACCTTTTCATGGACCAATGTACTCAAATTTTTCTTTATCACCTATCATATTATTTAAACATCCATTATCAATTATCCATTTATCACTTTTGTTTACATATGAAATCAATGTAGTTTTCTCATCTTCATCAAAGTCTTCTCTCATAGCAACATAGAATACTTCATCATCATTACTTTTAGATTAAGTTTTAGTTTCTTTAGTAATATAATAAGATTTATTACCTTTTTCATCATTTCTTTTCTTGAAATCGCAGTCATCTCTTCTTCATTTGTACTTGATTTTGTTCATTTCATCCTTATCCTCTCTGTCGAGACACCTAGCAACATTATGAACTACTTTGTTGCATGAAAAATAGATAATAGATAGTTTCACTTTGTATTTAACTTTTCCTCTTCCAAATATTTTTGCAATAAGGGCTTCAAGTTCATCAATCTCATCATTAGAACTATCATTGTCACTCTTCACACATTTTCCTTTATTTTTTTTAAGGACCAATTGTGACTCGAAGGTAGATTCAATAGTAGCAAATGTGTAGTTATACAAGTTAAACATTTCAAAAGTAGTAAGTCTACCAATTACATCTTCTAGGGTCAAAGTGTTACCTGGTGTACATCTTAGTTCTTGAATTGTAGAGACTCTAATGGCATAAATAGGAAGTAGATTCCTCAATACATTGCTTATCATAGTTTCATCTTTGATTTATCCATGTGAACCATAAATAGCATTAACTTTGTTAACTCTTGTGTAGTATTGAACTATATTCGCACCTTTCATTATTCTTATGTCATCAAAGTTTCCTCTTAGGCTTTCTAATTTGGCTCTCAGGAAATTTTCATCACCTCTATATATGGTCTTCAGTCTATCTCAAATTTTTCTTTACACTGCATGATCTTTTAGGTCATCAAAATTGACATAGATTAGAGCTGAGGTAATCTCTAACATTTCTTGATTGTGTTCTAGCTTCTATTTCAGTTGTTTAGCAGTCAGAGGAGTGGTTGTATTTTTTACATGTTCATTGTCTAGAAAATTAATAGCAACATCACTGATATTGGATATGTGCAACCTCATCAAGGTTTTCCATGTAGGAAATTTCTCCTTATTTAACTTTGGTACATCTCTCTTGTGACTCATGCTCTTTAGCTTTAAGTAACTTTAACCTTCTTTCTGTAAGCATTGAGCTCTTATACCAATTGTTAGAAATGTTTAAAATAACTAGAGGGGGTGAATTAGTTACTCATGGTCCTTAAGTACCATTAATTGAACAATTATAAAATACAACCCTTACTATTCTGGTTATCTTTTTGTTGCTTAGTCTCTATTGTTACTTGGTCTTTATTGTAAACAAAATTTATTGTTCCAAAAATAACATGCTTTGTTGAATATAAAATATAAAACATATAAAGAATTCAACACAATTTTGACACTAGGATTTTAATGTGGAAATCCAATTTGGGAAAAATCACTAGCAACATGTCACCATTTTTTACTCTTTCAAAGTGACCTCTATTAGGAACCAACCCTATTAAAGGTTACAATACACACTATTAAATGTGACCTAGTTAGACGATATAATCACCCTATTAGGAGTGGCCTTATCAGAGGACTTTGATCATTCCATTTGGAATGTCACCTTGTGAAAGGATTTACATAGACTATTAAGTCTTCCAAAAATGATTATTAGGTCAACCTCTATTTACAATACAAACTATTTACAATGACTAGAAAGAAAAAAGTAGGGTTTCAATTTGTGTGATTACAACTCACTTTGTAAGTCCATATCTTTTTTCAATTCAGGTGTTGATTCACTAATAAGCTCTTCACTGTCATCTTTGTTCTTGATTCACTCAACAACCCTTTCAAAAAATCAGTCTTCCCCCTTCAACAACACTTAAGCATTCTTGCTCATATTTTGTTTGTCACTATCAGCCACATTTCTACAAGCTTTCTCATTTAGCTTCACATTCACTCACACACTTGTGTGTTTATAATCCACCTCTATTTATATGTGCCTCTTGCATTTGCTTGCACTCCTCAATTCTTTTTTTGTCTTTGTACCTCTTTAAATAGGCAATTCTTGCTTTACCTTTTTCCACAATCACCATAGACCTTAGGGTTTACAATCAAGTTCAACATGATTCACTGTATCTATCCATCTTCTTGATCTTCTTCTAGAAGCTTCTCTAGAATTTTTCTATTAGGTATTTACCTAATCCTTGCCTTGAATTTAATGATCCAACTCATCAATCTTATCTTCAACATGGTTTATATCCCCCAAGAAATCAACTGAGTCAGGTAGGGATCATGATTTCCTCAAATTCATCTTCAATAGTATTACTCATCAATCACTAAGTTATGACACTTGGTCATCAATTAATACTTGATTCAAAGTAAAAAACTAGAAGAATGTTCTTGAAAGTGGTAGAACATAGGAACATGAATCGATAACGCCATATTTTCAAATGATAGTAGAAATTATTTCACGAATCAAGAGTTGCGATGAAAAAATTATAAAGATTAAGTTGTATGGAATTTTTTTAGGTCATTACCTCCTACGTGTGAGACTAAGGTAATATTATCGATGATATTATTTTTATCACACATGGCTTTAATATAGAAATATTGATTATGAAGTAGCAAGTTTATGAGCATAGATTAAAGAAGAATCATAATCATATCAAGATAGAGAAAACTTTTAGAAACAATGTATAGATGGGGAAAAGAGCATTAAATAGGAGTACAAGCACCAATTGAGACTATGCTAGAGAATGGGAATCTATGCAAGAAGAAGAAAGGGAGATAAATATAGGTAATGCACTACTCATGAAAAGAGAACCTAGAGGGAAGAAATATTTTCTTGTTGGACTCGTAAAGAATTTGGTCATTTTTCATATCAATGTCCTAAGAAAGAAAAATATAAACCCTAGAAAACCTTATAAGTTAAAGATTACAAAAGATTTATTCCTTGTTGATGAAGATAATGAATTTAATTTCAATGAGATAAATTTCCTAGAAAGTGATTATGAAGATGGTGAAATTTGATTTATTGTTATAAAAGAATAAAGTCCTACAAAAGAAGAAAATGCATTAGTATCACATGTACAAAAGAAAAATTTAGTTTAGATCATAAATAGTGGAAATTCACATTATGACTAATGATAGAAATAATTTTTTTGAATTTAAAAAGTTATGATGGTGTAGTTAGAGTTGGTAGCAATGCACCATGTCCTATTAAGAGAAAATGATCTATAACACCTGATGGAAAAACTAACATTGAAGTTATTTTTTTTTATGGATTGAAACATAACTTGAGTGTTGGAAAACTTATTGATAAGGGATGTCTAATTATTTTAAATCAATAATCCTATTAAGATGACTTATTTGGTTGCTAAAGTTAAAGGCAATTGGTTATGGCATTACCGATTATGCCATATAAACTTTCATAATATTACAAATATTAGTACTAAAACTAAAGTGAGAGATATACATGGCTTTTAAGGAATTTGTGATGGCTAAATAGAAGAACTCTTTTCCAAGAAAATTATTAACTACTTCAAGAGAATTGGAGATTGTGCACACAGATTCATGTGGTTCTACAAGAATAAGAGCATTTTATGGTGAAATGTACTTCATTTTTTGCTTTGATGATTTTACAAGGATGATGTGGGTAACAATTGTGAGAGAGAAATAAAAATATTTTGATAAATTTAAATTATTCAAGACTAGAGTAGAAAATGAATTAGGATTAAAGATCGTGGATGATAATTTATATCAAATCAGTTCAGTAATTTTTTGAAACACAATGGGATTAAAAGGCAACTTTTAGCTCCTAAAACATAATAATAGAATGGGATAACATAAAGAAGGAATAGGTTAGTTAGTGAAATAGCTAGAGCTATGATGCTTGAAATAAATATATCACATACATATTGGAGAGAATAATTTATCACCGAACCCAATGAACAAAATATAGATTAGACAATGTACTAGTAAGACACCTTATGAACTTTAGTTTGGGCATACATGTGCTATGAAATACTCTAGAATTTTTGGAATCAAATGTTACATAAAAAGAGAGGATGACACATGAAATTTTTCATCATATAATTAATGAAGATATATTTCTTGAATATGCATTAAAAAAAAAGGCATGTCGATGTTTTAATCAGATATTGAGAATAATAGTCAAAAGTCTAAATGTAAAAGTTGATGAGAAATTTAGAATACAAGAGAAAATGCTTGATTATAGTTTTGATAATGAAGTAGGTACTGGTTGTACACTCATTTTTTCACTTCTCTAAACCCTTCTAGCTAAGATATCCCATAGATTGGAATACTTGAATGTCAATTTAGAGCTTGCTAGTCATGGAGTGCAAAGGTGTATTTTTTAGCATATAAAGAGCTCTCAGCTGAGCCTTAGAGACAAAAAAATTTCTAGTAAACCATGCAATGGGAGGTTTTTGCTGCAAGAGAAATAATGCAAGTGTCCAAAAGAACTCTGAAACATGCAATGCAAGAAATGAGCTAAGCTACAATGAAATGAACAATGCAACTAGACTAAGCAAGATGAGCATATTAAAACCATTTCTAATTAGAATATGTGAGGTGTTTTATAACAAAGAAAATAAAGATATTCTAAATGAATCTAAGTTAAGATGGAGGAAGCAATAATGAGACAAGAAGCAAGAAGTTCTCTGCAAGTGCTCTCAAGAAAACTTGTCAAGAAACCTTCAGCATAATAATACTCAAAAAATTGGATCCTTTGAAAATGAGAGAACTCTCTCTTTTAAAGGTGTATGGATGATTGAGGTCAAGATTAGGAAATGGATGATCAAGGGTGGGGGTTGACTTTTGGCATGATCCATAAGAGCAAGTCAACCAATGAAAAGGAGTTAACTTTTCATGTGAGACAAAAGCCTTTTCTTTTAATTTGAAAATAGGAAAAGGACTTTATCAGTGCACATTGAGTGGGTTATAATAATGGGGTATTTTATTTAATTAAAGGGGGACATGTTATTTTAATCAAAGACTTAAAATATTAGAGTCAAGCCATAGGTTATAATCAAATAAATTAAATTTTTAGTAATTTGGTGTAGGGAAATAATTAATTAATTTAGCCAAAATGGTAAGAAGGGGGCTAATAGTCTAGATGACCATTTTTAGGTGATTACATTTTCCCTCTTATACTAATGTGTGATTGATCTAGAAACACATTACATCAAAGAATACAAAAGCCAAGTAGGTAACAATAGATAGAGAGATTTGATTCTGAAGAACAAAATGTAGAAAGAGGTTGCAAGTCATGAATGTATAGCTTGATAATGATAGAAATGAACATTAGGAGAGAGAGAGAGAGACAGAAGATATCAGAACTCAAGAAATTACTAATATCAAGAAAAGAAGATAGATTGAGAGAAAATGATAGAATCAAGTATATGCTCCTAAGAAATAGATAGTTGTAGAAAGCAAGCAATGATAGAGTATTTCTATCCCCTTGGGATTGAAATTGAAATGAGATGAAGGGATTATAGAAAATAATCCAAATATGAGAAAATTGAGATATAGCAAAGTCCATGATGATAGATAAGAGATTAAAACCAAAGACTGGCCATAAATAAGTGATAGAATGCCCCAATTTGACTAGAGTTGACCAAAAGGGATAAAGTATGAAAATTAGGTCAAATCAAGTAGAAAGATGATTTAGAAGTGAAATATGTGAATTGATGTTGGTATGGAGTGTAGAAATGATCAAGACATAGAGAAGTGAAGATGCCCCAGTGAAGATTTGAAGGTTAGACCTCAAAAGGTCAACTAACTTCATAGAAGAAGGTATAATTTTGAAATGCAATTTTGACTATCAAGATGAACTTGGATTTCAATTTTGATCCTAAAAATGGATCCTAGATGTCGAAATTGGCTAGGGTGCAATTGTTGTGGAATTTAGAGGAGTTTGAAAAATGAGTCAAAAGAGAACTATATAAGTGGTCCAAGAGTCATTTCCAATTCATTTATCTTTTCTAATTTTGGAGAGCTCTTAAGTGGTTTTGAGAGAGATCAAGGCTCTACTAGGTATTATGATCCATAGGCACCATTTCAAACACAGCCAATTGCACAACTATCCACTCAAATACAAGGCCTTGATAAGTCTTCAAGAATTTTTGCACTTTTTGAGCATTGTAACACATTTTTAATGCATTTCTAGTGTTTTTAAGGAAAGTATCACATAGGTACTTTGAAAAGTATCGCATGATACTTCTACCATCAACATTGTATTGCATGATTTAGAAAGTTCTATCAAATCAAATCTACTCAAATATCACATGACATGGTGTGAACTATCACCTAACAGGAAAGTATCACTCGGGTGTTATAAAAAGTATTGCATGATACTTAATAAAAAAAATTATTGCCTAAATGTTATTAAAAGTATCATCTGGTTTATTATTGAACTTTTTTGAATGTGTAGGACCAAATTTTAAGGGTGAGATTGGTTTTTTTAGTAGTTTTGATATGTTTATGATGTCACTAATCTATTTATATTTGATACTGACATTTCCATGTTTGGTTGACTCAATTATGTAGATTGTCTTTCATGTACTATTTATTAGATCCCCCAAGGTGGTGGGGTTGTGTGTCCTTTTTCATCTAGAGGATAATGAGAAGTTTTTTATAGATAGCATGGGATTTGAGTGGTTACTATGCATGCCCCATATACAAGAAAACCATAGATTGTTGACCACTTTAGCTGAGTGGTGGAACATAGAGCATAACACCTTTTATTTGCTCATTGGTGAGACCACCATCACTTTGGAGGAAATATATCACATCCTTTGTGTGCCATGTCATGGACACCCTATGAGTATGATCATTATGTTTTGATATTCATTTGTTTCAAGTTTTTTCTACCCATATGAGGTGTGCTAATGTGAGTTTGATTATGTCACAAGGTTACTATAATCAGACCATAAAAGAGGGGAGGTTGGTAGTGAAGTAGATATTCATGGATTTCACCATCCTAGAATGCTACTTGAGTTGGGAGAGGCTTATAGATGAGTATGGAGACCAATAGCCATTACCCTGCCTCATTTGTTCATTGGTTTCCTAGAATTCGGTTATTGACAGGGGCTAGAAGGCCTTCCCTCTAGGATGGAATCAACTAGTTACAGACTTGATAGGTTGATCAAGACAGATGGCATGGTGACCCACCATCCTAGTAGACATGTATCATGAGCTCCATGAGATCATGTATCAAGATGGTTAGACTTGGGCATGTGGTGTAGTGCTAGCACAGATATGGGCTTGGGAGCATATTGCATTATATGACCATGGGTGCAACCACAAGAGTGAAGTTAGCCATTCATCTATAGTTACACTAGGTTTATCCCTTAGAGCCATAATGGGGATGTGATACATCATCGATGCTTATTTAATGATCTACCTCTTTTGTCTAGTGGTCATACTGAAAGTTTCATAAATGATCAGACACATGGGAGCTCAAGTACATACAATATACTCAACCACTACTAGGGAGACACACAGATATAGTGGAGTGATTTGTGATCAGTCTAGTATGGTGATAGTTTTCTTAGAGATAGGTGATCTTGATGGATACCACCACCTATGCTTTTTTTTGAGGAGGCACAAGGTTGGTTTCCCATATTGGACTACTAGACAACCTTGAGACATACAACATCATTGATGTCAAAGCCCTGGGATTACCACCTAGACTTAGAAGATGTAGGGGTAGATCTAGCATATTTTTATGAGGTGTAGAGGCATCCTTTCCTACATTTTATATAGCTAGGTGTACCATCTATGGCATCGAGATAGGGGAGCTGGTGGAGATGGTAATAGAGGCAAAGGTAGAGGTGGGAGATAGATGAATATTGGGAGCAGTTCTTGATCTGCTAGGGTGAGACGGGTGTGGGCCCAAGGTGCTAGAGAGGAGGAGAGTGAGGAGGAGGAGGAGGAACATCCATTAATCTACAAGAGGGTAGAGCAAGTAGAGCCATGACAAGAGCATCATGTCGGGGGTAGAGGAGTGGATGATCGAGATACTTCAATTTGGGCTCTAGAGGCAAAGCTATAGGTAGCATGGATTACCATATTCATGCAGGATCAACACCTCATAGATGAGTGAGTAGGGAGTGGGGATCTTTGGAGGGAGTGAGATGTTATGATGTAAGAGTCAAAGCATCATGGCATGTGGGTGATCTACTACTATGTAGCATATAAGAGTGTGGTATTGTCTAGACGGGGACTACCAGACTACTCTAAGTGGGCATGTATATTAGAGGGTGTGGTATAGCCACCAAATAGGAGACAAGCTCCACCTCCATGACCACCACTAGCCCAGGAGAGTGAGAGTTAGTCCTAGGGTTAGGATTAGGTCTAGGATGATGTCCTTGTGACATTTTGTTGTGCCATATATATTTTGAGACACTTATCCATATTTTGGATCCCATATTATATAGTACTTTGACACACTTGATATATTTGAGATACTAGAATTGATTGATCTATTTGTGTACTTTTCTCATTTTTATGCTCATGTGATGGATGTTGTACTTGGATATTTTGGCACTTATTTTTATTTTCCATGTGATGTTTTAGTTTCTACACATGTTTATGTATGCTAAGTTTTATGTTCATGTTTACATACTCATGGATCTCTCTCATCGATAGTTTTAGCTATCATGTTTGTGATGTAGACTTATGTTTTAAAAATGTGATACTTGGATAGATTAGATGTGATTTTGTACATGGATATTTTGGCACTTATGTTTATTTTCCATGTGCTGTTTTAGTTTCTACACATGTTTATGTATGCTAAGTTTTATGTTCATGTTTACATACTCATGGATCTCTCTCATCGATAGTTTTAGCTATCATGTTTGTGATGTAGACTTATGTTTTAAAAATGTGATACTTGGATAGATTAGATGTGATTATTAGATTAACCCCTTGTGATGATAGGTATAGAAGAAGCAAGAAAGGGGATACGATTGACAAGAAAGGAAAGACATGATTGAGAGAAAGAGTGAGAAGATATGAACACTGTTAGCTGACATGTCTATTAAAGATGAAGAGAGAGCTCTCTTCATATGCAAAATGCAAGACTAAGATAGAATGTACTTGTGTGTGAAAAATGTGCACAATATCAACCACACTTTTATGAATCCTTATAGTTAAGATCATTCAATAAAACTCCATTAAAATGCAAGATATCAAGAATCGACTCATAGCTTCCTATCATCAATGTGCAAAGGTTTTTAGAGAGGTGTCTCTCATATGAGCATAGGTCTTCATCTTTGAAATTACATCAAATGAAAAGAAGATTCAAATGGACATGAACATGCAAGGTATCTCCAATTCTTCAAGAAAGCTTCAAATTTGCAAGTATAGTAGTAGCACCAAGTCTGTATGAAAAGTATGATCAATCATAAGAATGCATCAAGCCCTCAAGGAAATTGCATGAAAGCTCCAAAAACCTATAGCATAATGGTGATAGTAAAATTTCTTTAGGAAAAATAAAAGAAGGAGGTCTCCTTATATAACAAAGCCAAGAGGCATGAGGAAATTGGAAGGAAATTGAAAATTAAATAAAAGGGTGTGACCCACATAAAAGAATGTACAATTAGCATTTAATTAGTGATGTGTAGTGTAAAACTTCATAAAAATTATAAGATAAGAGGTATTTTAAAAATAAAATAATCTCTTTTCTTATAAAGTAAAGTGTGTGACATTTATTTAATGTTTTTCTTTTAAAATAATAAATGTTGCACATAAAATAATATGGAGAGGGTTTTTATTTAATTAAAAAGGAGGAAATTCCTTTAATTAAATAATTTCAAAAATCAAAGTGATCAACAATTTATATTAAATTAATTAAATAAATAAATTATAACTTAATCAAGAAAATTGATGTAAAATTATAATGATTTATTTAATAATTTAAATAACTCAAATAAATTGAGTCATTCAAATAATTTAATTTGATCAATGGAAATGATGATGCAAATATCAATTCAAGTGTGACATAAATTATGAAACTAGGGCACATAGTCAAGGTAACCATTTTTGAGTGCTTACAGTACCTATGATGCAACTAGTATGCAAAATGGTTTGCTTGCAAAGGTCGTAAAACATTTAGACTCTTATTTCATCATTGAGCATTATTAGGGACATTGGAAGATCATATAATCATCACTAGTATAACTATGAGGATATGAATATGATCTATTTTAGATAGAAATGTGGTAATCCAACCTAAACATCAAAGACATGTAATTGAAGATAACTAATGTCATTAGATTCTCTAAGTTTAGTATAGCAAGATTACACATGTATCAAGGCACAAGTGTTAGGGCAATGCTCGAGTGCAGTCTTGTGAAAACAGACAAGTATGATACATTGTAAGCCTAAAGTGTCAAGTAGGACATGCATGAATGCTCTCAACACTTTAGATTAACAAGGTATATGCACAAGTTAAAACTAGAACTATGGATCAAATGGTAAAGGATATGTAGAAGAAGATTGATATTTTGGATAGTAGATTTGAGGGCAATGAGAATGTTTTCAAAAAGATTGTTGGTCAGATTTATTCCATTTTGAAAGCTCTTGCTGCAAATATCAAGGTTTTTTTGTATAAGCTAGAGCAGGGGAGAAATAACTAGGGTGCAAAGGAGATGAAGTATGATCATGGCCCCAATAAGCACATAAGGGAAAAGTCAAAGAAGACAGAGGTCATGGATGATAAAGAGATTGATGATCTGAGGGCTTATGCTATGAACATGAACATTTCGGTTGATCAAGTTGCTGACCTATTGAAGACTTTATAGCTATCATATTGTTGTCTTTATATTTATTTATTTTTCTTTATTATATTCTTGTTGTTCTAGGGCATTCTTTTCTAGCTTGTATATCTTTTTGGTACTAATACATAGTTTCTCTTGGACTTTTATCGATACTTTTCTTTACTCTTTGTAAAACATTTTGGGTCCTTTCAAAAAAAAAATTTACTTAATCAAAATAAGGTATACCTAAAATCAAAAAGAAAGTAAAACATACCCGATGCTCCCAGTCTTCTAGTCCATGAAATCCTTGAAATAATATTAGGGAGGGAACACTCAGCAAAGAAATTATCATAAAAAGCACACAACGAAGATAAAGTTCATAATGTCTCAGCAAGTTTAATGCTTATGTGTGTGTGTGTATAAGTCACATGGCCATTTCTTCAAGACTTGAATCTAGTAGTGAGAAATATCATAGCATCTTAGATTGTAGGTAGAGTATCATAGAAGTGTTAAGAAACACTTGATTTAAGGGGGGGCAATGTCAAGAAACATTTTTTTGCATGAGTTGCCAAAGAAACCCTAACACACAAGAAGACCCTAATAAGCTAAGAATTCATACCCCCGTGACGAGGACAAAAGATAATTCCAAGCTAGGAAATATTTTGCGAGATGAATGAGACTAATAGACATATGTACAAGGGTCTCAAGTAGCACATGTTTCTAGGTTTTCACCACTTGGTAGATTTTCTTAGAACTTTTTTCAATTTTTTGTATTTTTTATATTTTTTGATTTTTTTGGTGATACATCAAAGTACCTATTGCTAGGTTTTCACTAAGATGATCATTGTTTAGGATATTTAATACTTTTAGAATTTTTTTAGGATCATAAGATATATATAGATAGTTGAGTCAAAGAGTCTTAGGTATTGAACAATTTCAGATGTAGAATGTTGATAGGCTCAACAAGTTATTCCCCTTCAGGAGTAGAAAGTTGATATGCACTGGAACAAAAAGTTGTTGTGATGATGTAAGGACCCGACCAATTAGGCTCAAATTTTCCCTTTTGTTCCCTATTTTTTATTCTTAGGGTTCTTTCAAGAAAAAGTTCACCCACCTATAACTCATGAGGATGGACCATTTTTTTGTAGGTAGTAGACATCCTTTTCTGATACACCCTCATGTGATCAAAAGAAACCTTGTGATGCTCATTAAGGGTTCTAACTCTTGTATCCTCATAGCCCTATGATCTTCATTAGTTATCAACCCATGTAGAGAGAATTGCAAGGAGGGAATCTCAAATTCTAAAGGTAAGACAACCTCAAATACATAGACTAGAAAAAATGATGTAGCCCTTGTAGGAGTACATATACTGCTCCTATAAGCCCAAAGTGTTGGATTGATCTACAAGTGCCAATGTCTTCCTAATTTTTGGACCATTTTGTGTAAGATCTTGAGAATTGTCTTATTAGAGGCCTCAACTTGGTCATTCCCTTGAGGATAGTATATTGAGGACCAATGTTGTTTTATCTTGAACTTCTTGCAAAGTTGCTTAAGGTCCTTATTTTTGAATTGTCCTCCATTATCAATAACAATGGAGGATGGGATGCCATAATGAAAAATAATATGGTTGAGAATAAACAAGGCAACATGCTTTCCTATAGCCACAGATAAAGGTATAACTTCAACCCATTTTATGAAGTACTCAGTTGTTGTAATGCTGAACTTATGGCCACTGAATGAACTTGGATAATTTTTTCCCACAAAATCAAAGGCCCACTACTGAAAAGGCCAATATATGATAGAAGGGATGAGCTCATGTTCAAGAGTATGAATTAAGTTACCATGTAGCTGACATTTCTTGCAAGATTTAGCATATCTAACAAAGTCATCCTACATAGTTGGCCAATAGTAGCCCTCCCTAAGTATTTTTTAAGAAAGTTCAAGGCCATTAGAGTGTGCCTCATAAATGTCATCATGGACTTTGGCCAATGCCTTTTTTGACTCTTCTAGTTTTAGACACCTAAGAAGCATTCTATCTACACCCTTCCTGTACAACTCACCAAAGACAGGTGTAGCATGAGGCATTGTGAAGGAGTTGGCATTTTTAGTTGTGTGTGAGATTTTTAGGAATGATCTGATCATGCAGGTATGATAAAATGGTGGATTAGTGAGAGGAATCATGACCAACAATGGTGTATATCACATGATTATCAAGAGATTCATATGTAGGATGACATAGTTCTTCCACCAAGAACTCAAAATGAGATTCATGTTATTACAACTAAAGAATAGATGCTAAGATGGCCATAGCATCTGTAGCCTTATTTTTTGCACTAGGAATTTGTTGAAATGTCACAAATGTAAAGTATATCCATAGAGAATCAATCAATTTCTTTTAAGGAACCATCTTGTCATCTTTGGTTTGATAATCATTATTAACTTGGTTAATAACAAGGTGAGAGTCTCCATAAATATGCAACTTTGTGATCCTCCATTCTAAAAATATTTTGATCCCATTAGTTAAGGCCTCATACTCTTCTATATTGTTAGTGCATGGAAACAAGAATTTTTAGGACTTTGGGAAAGTATAGCCATCAGGAGTGATAAATAGAATGCATGCACCAGCCCCATTCTAGGTTTGAGAGTCATCAAAGAATATCTTGAATGTCCTATTAGTGACATACATGATGGAAGCATCAAGAAATTCAATCTGCATAGGAGTGGTATCTTGTAATGGAAAATCAACAAGTTGATCAACTATGGCATGTTCCATAATAGCTTTATGTTTGATGTATTGAATGTCAATTTAGAGAGAATGGTTATCCATTTAAAAATACATCTCGTAAGCATAGATTTACTTAGTATATATTTGAGTTAATCAATTTTTTCAATGAGATATGAACTAGCCAAATGAGACATTTAAAGATGGAGCTCCTTTAGCCATCAAAGATATGAACCTCCTAATAGATTCTCAACATCTCTTAATTGACTGATATTTTTAGGAGGTGACATTTCCATGATGGCTTGCATCTTTTATGGAATGAATTTAATACCTTTCATAGATATGATATAGCCTAGCACCTTTTATGAAGTAAGCACCCTATTAAAGGATTTACAATAGCCTATTAGGACTAATCAGTTAAGAGATTTAACTGATTCACCTACTATAATGTATCAACAATGATCCTTTGGTTAGCACTATGCTGCTAGATAATAGATTGTTAGAATTCTCTCAGAATAACTAAGAGGGGGGTTGAATCAATTATTCAAGGTCCAATAATGTCCAATACAACTTTTTCTTTCTAGCCTTTTTACTTTCTTGTCAAATCCTTAATGACATATAATTAGGATTATCATGCATGCAATTGAACATTAAACAATCATAGTAAACATGCATCACCACATAACACAAAGGATTTTGGTGACCCAGAAACCCTCTAGGAATAAGAAGGTAAAACTGGGGTGGGGATGATACCCACAAAATAATTGCACAATTGATTTCAACCACTTCTGATGGTTTTCCCTATTAAAGGCTTTACACACTATTAGATGTGACCCTGTTAAAGGATTTCTACACCATGTTAGGAGTGTGCACTATTAGAGGACTTAAGAACATTCAACTTAGAATGCCACCCTGTTAAAGGATTTACATAGAGCTGTTAGGTCCACCCAAGTCCATGGGATTTACAATCACCTTCTCAAAAGAACCTTTTATCCCTCTCTAAGGATCTCCTATCCTTCTCCTAAGGATCCCTTATCCTTCTCGTGAGGATATCTTATCCTTCTCCTAGGGATCTTCTATCCTTTTCCTAAGGCTTATCCACCTAGCTATTAAGCTAACCTAGCAATGTAGGATTTCAATGTCTAATACAATGGTAAGAAAGTATTAGAAAGGTTTTGACCTGATAAAGATTGCAACTCTAACCTTGCAGATTTCAAATCACTCTTCAGTTCTTTTCTTTTCTTGGCTTTTCTTCCTTATAGTGCTGACAGCTTGTCCACCCATTAAGATCTGTCTCCTTGAGTTCTTTCACTCATTATGCCAATGCACTCTATGGTCACTTGATCAACTCAGAGTCTTGATGCTCTGTGCTTACTCCTCACTGTGTCCTCTTCTTGACACTTCACACTAGCCTTCTCTTGGCTTCTTCACACAACCACTCTTATGACCAACTCCCTCTCACACACACTTGATTTCTAACCTGTAACTCCTTATAAAGAGGTTATTTTCTTCATTTCCTGCTCAAATATTCTCGCTCATCAATTTGATTTAAAGTGAGAAAACGATATTGTTTTCCCTCCAAATTGTTTCTTCCAGAAACTTCATGATAAATCCATTAGCATTTGCCTTGAATTGGTTTGCATGGTTTACATAAAATTCTATGACATCTACTCATCATCCTTATCATCCAACAAATTCACAAAATTCAATGTAACAAACTTATCGCTACTGATTTGGTGAATCTTTTGACTTAACAAATAATGCAGCAACTCAGCATCATTGGTTTACTAATGCTCAGCTCCTTCTATGTTAGTTGTCTTCTACTGTATTTACTGATGCTTGGCACCTGAAGGATTTTCCTAAGTTACTCGGCACTTGAACAATTACTTGGCACCTAAACAATTACTCGGCACCTGAACATTCATGTGTTACTCGGCACCTGAAGGATTGCTCGGCACACACTAAAGTTGAACTTGCTCAGCTTCAACTAAGAATTTGCTCAGCTCTAACTAGCTTGCTTGGCTCTCTCTAATGAACTTAGTTAGGCTTTACAAATGACTTAGTTAAACCTTACATCTTTGATGTGTCTCAATGTGTCCATCCTCTTAGAGTATGTCATCAATACACTATTTAATCAATGGCTTAGCTGATCCTTATACTTCATTACAACATCATTACTTCAACCTTTCTCTAGGTGCACTAGTTACATCTTATTGATTGCCTCCTCCTTGTCAATCAACCAATTGATAGTATTTGGATGACTTAAGGAATTGTCATTCCTACAAGTAGAAAGTTTGACATCAATGACAAAAGAATGATTGAAAACATTATTTACCA
Source organism: Cupressus sempervirens (assembly GCA_028749045.1). Taxonomy (NCBI): domain Eukaryota; kingdom Viridiplantae; phylum Streptophyta; class Pinopsida; order Cupressales; family Cupressaceae; genus Cupressus; species Cupressus sempervirens. The sequence goes on from CM053792.1 coordinate 561,467,242, forward strand.
GTTCCATTATTCTTCATTCATGATCTTTTCAATAATTTCCAACATAGATCACCTCTTTCGTAATGTGTATTTGATTCTCTTTGATCAGATGTATCACTTTTGTCCTCTAACTCCTTTCCTCTATTTTTTCTCTAACCAATTCTACAATGTATCTCAATTCACAACTCCTTAGCCACCATGAATGCTCTAATTTTGCATGCAAACTTCTCCTTTCTTGCATTCCACTCTTACATTTTTTAGGTTTTGTCCTCCTTAAGAAGACTTAGGTAACTTAGGGTTAGGTATGAATCAATGATTGTGATTCACCTATTTATTTTCTTAAAACATCCCTTCAATTGATTGGTTGCATGTACTGCATATGGTTCTAAAATGTAGATTTGTCCTTATCATCTTAGAATCATAGAACAATCCTTAAGTCGGCTCAAAAATGGTTTACGTAGAATTTTGTGTCATTACAAACAACTATGTCCAAAATAGTTTAATCAGCACTTGAAGTGCTTGATGGTCAACATCCACTTTATCTTAAATGTTGTAACTCAGCCTCTAAATGACTTAGCATCCATTGATCACTCGGCATCTGAATGACTACTTAGCACTTGAGTGACTTGGCACTTTCTAATTACTCAATACATACTATATATCTAATAAGTTACGCTTGGCATACACTACTTGTTTGGTATAAACTAAGAAAATGACTTAAGTGTGTTGTTACTATATATCAAAACCAATTTGAGATTAACAATCTCCCCCTTTAACATGAGTGGCAAAAACACTTGGTCATGCATGAATAACCTTAGCCTTTGAGCATAACTCAAATAATCTCCATTTCAGTACTTGACTTACATACAAAATTTCAAAAATTTTCAAAACACTTATGACTTAACAGTCATACCTCAAAAAATTTATAACTCCCCCTGAGTTGACTATTTTGTTCTAATTCTAAAATTGAATACTATTGCTAAGTAGATCACTCTATTTTTGGTTTTGTATTGTAGTCTCCATCTATTTTTGGTCTCCCCTAAAACTTATTCTTTCCTTTCATGAATTCTCTATGTTTATTCATTCTCTCCCCCTTCATTCATTATCCTCCTTTTGACATTTATGTCATGGGTTGTACATGAATTGTGTGTTTATCCAAGAAAGATTTATGGATGTCCATCATTATCTTCAATGATTCATCCCAATTTTCACATGCCACCTCCAGAGATTTTATCTATATGGCTAACTCGATAGCAAGGGTGACTAAGCCTTCATGTGTAGAAAGATGGGGAGCTTTCTTTAACAATGTCTCTGCATAGGCTAGTTCCTTGTGTAACAACACCACATGAGGGGTTAACATGGACTGGATGTTGATCAGTGTAGCCCTAATATTTTTATCTTGAGCATGTAAAGTTGCTAATTGACCTTGTGTTGATAGTAAATTGTTGAAATGATACTGACTTTGACTAGGAGATTCTTGTAGAATGTTATGTATTTTCTTCAAATCTCCCTCCAGATGGTCAATATGTCTTTGCACTTCTTGTGTGAATAGGGGAACATCACATAACTTGGTAAATAAAGAGGTAAAATATTCTCTCACATCTTCTTTACACCCTCAATCTTGGTTGCTAACTCAATTTGGTGTAGTACAATGGCACTAGATATTTTTTCATCCACCTTTGTTTGAAATTTCTTCTCAGACCATTCCAATAATGTGACATTGGTATCTAGGTCTTCATCATTTATCTTTTCCATAATATTTGCCAACTATTCAATGATTATCTTGGCTTTATCAAGTGTAGGGAGGCTGAATGCATCAAGAAATATGTCCTTGATGTCATGAAGTTCTTGTTTCTACCTATGCTCCCTTCTAAATAGTTCTTGGTGTTTCTTCCTTGCCAGAGCATCCTGCAATATGTTCATTTTCCCTATTGTGATTTTTGTAAGATCATACTTGGGAAACTCAATCACCTCATCTAGTTTGATGTCACCATAGGATGTCATCTCATCAACTTGAGTTGTGCTAGGACTTGGCCTTAATGCTTGCAATGGTGTAGCTTTAGTACTTGACAAGTGAAGTGCTTAACTAGGAGTAGGAGTAGCAGTGTCTAGTAAGGTAACTAGTGTTTATATTGCTATCACTTCCTTTAGCTTTGTAGTCAATACTGAATCTTCAGTCCTATCCTTCTTCTTTTCTTTGATTTCTGCTCCACCTTATCCTTGTGGTGTAGGTGCAGGACTGGCTTCCTAACCTAGTTGGACTGGTGTCCATTCTTTCTCAATTATTGTAATTGTTCACACTAAAACCTTTTGTACCTTGGAGCTAATTTATGAGCACATTGTGTCCTTTCTTTGATATACTACAATAGACATTTTAGGTTGCACCTTTGTAGATTGAGGGGGGGTAATGTATAATGCTTGTGTTTTCTCCCTTGCAGATGCCAATTATGCCTTCTCAATATCATCCATACTCACCAACACAAGATTACTGCATAATTGTGCCTTGATGGTGGAATCAGCCATTATCTTTTGCATATCCTCCTTTGTTAAGGGATTAATACTCTAAACATTATTGTTAGAGACATCCTTAATCTTTATTGTATCTGCTTGTGGACTAGCATTTGGCATGTGTACTTTTGGTATACTCTGGTCTTGTTGTTTCTCTTCCTCAACTATTGCCTCTATAGTGCCTACCCAATGTGCTTCCTTTATAGATTCATCATTAGTTACTTCACCTACTTCCATAGGTTCTTGCTCAATAGCCTTTTTTTTTGTCGGCCCATAAATCACCTTCCATGTTTGTGTGCTTTGTTGAACAACAACTTAAATCTTATTTTGTAAAATGTTAAAGCCTTAGTACTTTGGAGTAAATCATCCCTTATACTTGTTAATAGGATTTTCATCTCATATTTTTCCACATCTTGCATCACTCTTGCAAGTGTAGTCTCTCTAATGTTTCTCTTTGTTGTGAGACTATATTTCCATCTTTTCTCAACTCTATCATATAGGCTCTTGAGTAAAGAGTTGGAAATCTCAATTGGAGTCATCTTGAAAGTTTCCATCATGGCATATATAGACTCTTCTACTTTATCCATATCTAACTTCCCAAGTTTATCAAAATAAACATGTGTAAATCCACTTAAATTTGCATTATTCTTGATATTTTCACACAAGTTGTCCAAATCAAAAGAGGGACTATGACTTTCCACTTTGAATTAATTGTTACCATCTAACTTGGTCTTCTCCTCATCTGATTCATTTAGGGAAATATATTTCCTTCTTTTCTTCTACTTAGGTTCATCATCTTTTTTTGTTTTGCTAGCTCTCTTTCCTTTAGGCTTATGATCTTCCTAAGTCTTCTTGGTAGTAGCTCTTGTGCTAGCCCTAGTAACAAGAACTATCAACTTTTTTGTGAAGGTTTAACAAAAATTTTAGGTTGTCTTTTTGTAGGCTTCTTTACTTTCCTCTTCTTCTCTTCTATGGCAATAGGTGCTTCATTGGCTTCTTCTCCTTCTACACCTTCATCAATTTTTTCTTCTTCTTATCTTTGGTCCTCATCTTGACCCTATGTGAGAGCAAGTGCTACTTAGGTAGGTGCATCTTCATCATCTTCATTATCTTCTTCCTCTTCATCTACTTTTTCCCCTTCACCAAATTGTTCCTTGAGTTTCTTCACAAGCTTATTATTTTTCCTCATCATAGAAGTTGTCTTTAAATCCATTTTTATCTTTGACTTTTCTACATCATAGTTTCCAAAAGAAATAGCATCCTTATCTACTTCCTCTACCAGTACAGTAGTGATGTCTATAGATGTATCATCAACATTAATCTCATAAGGAAATGGCCTGAGCCATCTCACCCTTGGAACAATAGCTTGTACATATGTGAAATCAACACCAACTAGAAAAAAAACATCATTGAAATGCTTCTCTACTACTGATATTGGAATCCTCTTTCTTTGTTTCGTTGACTTCTTAAAGTCTTCAAAGTAGCTAGCTATCATAGACACAAAATTATCTCCCAATTTCTCTATAAATTCACCAATATGTACTACAATTGACCTTTTAGTCTTCCAAGATATTCTCCCAAATGTGGGATAAGTGTTCTACATCTAGAAAAATATGCAAAAAATTATTGAACCAAATTTGCATTGTGCACTTTTTGTTTTCTTTATGGCTCCCAAGTTTTTAGATAACTGTTGGAGTTGGAACTCGACAAAGTCACAAGAATGATCTTTCTTCACTATCTTGTGATCTAAATCCACATCCATACATGGTACATTGCTTAACTTTTTGGATTGAAAGAACTTATGTGCAATAATTCTCACTACAAGTGCAATTAGGGGATCAGTAATTGTATCTATGTTCATTCCTCTCGTGTTCCATAGTACCCCTATATTCTTATCAATTATCTCTTTTATATCACTCCTCATTATCTTAGGTCTATCTAGGGTTGGCTACCATGTCACTCTATGAATAATCCTCTTTGTGATTTTTATAGGGCCATCCTCCAACCATATAGAATTGTCATGAATTTTACTAAGAACAATCTTTATCCATTCTATCTTGAACATGTTTGAAAAATCTAGGGCACAAGTTAACCCTTTTCTCTCTAAAACCTTGTATTCTTCTTTCTATACTCCATTCTCACATAATTTTCCATATAATTCTCTTACTTACATGTCTCCAATGCTTCCAACCTTACAAGTGTATCAACACCTTACATATTGTATCATCAGAACTTGTGGTGGTATCATAGATAACACACCAGATGAGTCTCCTTTATATGCAATGTCAAGAATTACCTAGAAATGTGTTTGTTTGATCTCATTACTTATCAATTGAACATTCAAAACTTCCTTTCCTTACTTAACCATTGTAGTAGGAGCTAGATGCCATAACAACTAACTAGGGTCTGCTTAAATTCAAATAGCATAGATCGACACACAATAAATACCTTGAAAAATATGATGACTAGTGTCGAGTAGCATTTGAATTCAATTTGTAAATTCTTGAATCCTTTTCTCCAATTCTCTTTCATCTCTTTGTGCTCTCTTCAATCTTTAATAATAGAAAATGAGTCAAAAATCAACCATATAGCCCTTAAAATTTCACAATTAATGCGCAGTGCTTGCACAACTATAAGCGTGGCTCCAATAGAAATTTTGACTCACTTAGCTTCCATGTAATTCCCACTATGCTTGGAAACCATAGCAAGATCATCCAACACTATCACCTTTGATAGCTCGGCAACAACTAACTTTCACTCGATAACCAGAGTGAAAATTTTCATGCTTGACAACAACATGAAAACTTATAGATTTCTTCTAAGTTATAACCATACTTTGCATCTTACTTCATGCATATATGATCTTTTCATAACTAAATCCTTGGAGTTGGTGTATAATTGATCTTTGAAATATGAGTCCCACACATACCTCTTAATTACCTAGTTGGGGGTGGTGTGATCATCTGATCCATTGGATGAAGTGACCCCATCTGAACTTGATGTACTAAAATCTACCTTCTTCTTCCATGTCTTGTTCATCTGCACTCTAACTTCTTCAACATTAAACTTTCCTTTCCCTTTGTTGAATTCACTGCTAGGTGCTCTTGACCTTGTTGGATAATTTCTACTAGTGTGACCAATCTTCAAATAGCAAAAACATGTAGTTTGATTCAACCATCTACTATAGTCACTTCTAAAATGTATTCTAATATAATTTTTAGCAACATGTCCATACTCTTGACAATAGTGACAACTATACCTTGTATTGTAATCCCAATTGTAGGATCTACCAGTATAATTTACCTTGACTTGCTTGTTTGATGACTAGTTAGGCTTTGATCTATACTCATATTCTCTATGTCCATACTTCTTACAGTTGTAATAGTAACCTTCAAATCTTTGTGTGCTTGATGTCTTGGTTTTGCATTCATCTATCTAATGTCCTTGTTTTTTGCACTTATTATAGTTACCTATGCATTTCTTCTTAGAGTTTTGATTTACATTTTTTCTCCTACAAACATTTGTTGTATGACCTATCTTACCACAATTATGAAAAGTAGGTTTGTAGTTCTTACCATTGTTTCTCCTTTATTCGCCACTTATAGATCATTCTCCTTCTTTAGTATTGGTGTAACCCAATCTAGTAGTATCACTATTAGATCTAGGAGATCTCATCAATTTCTCAAAATACTTGATGGCTTCACAAGGTCTGTCGAAACTTTCAACAAATTCTTTTTCTCTTTCAGATCATTTCTCGGTTGTTTATTCTACAACTTCAGTGTTGTAATTTCAATATCTTTTCCATTCAATTCATGATTTGAAATCATCATTTGATTTAATGTTTCTAGTTGCATGTGAGAAATCCTATTCACCTCTGATGTCTTCTCTTCCAATCTGTTGGTCAGTAACCTTTTGTCATCTTCAATCATGACGTTTTCCTCTTCAACTTTCTTTTTCTACTCAATCACCTCGCATAGCAATACTAATTGGACTTCTTCTTCTATCTTAATAATATTTTCCTCTTTAGTTAGGTCTCCATTCTTTTCCATCAAATCTACAACTGCTACATCAAATTCACTTGTGTTTCCATCTACAAACAATTCAGTATTATCAATCTCTTAATGATGTGTGTCATTTTCTTCAATAGCTATCTCTTTCTTTCTCTTCAATGAGTGCTTCAACTCATCTCTTGCTTTATTCAACTAATGTAGGGCACACTGTATTTCAATCTTCTGATTATCAATAACCTTTCCCAACTTGTAGACTTCCATCTTCAAGATCTTTCTTCAAAGCTGCAAAGTTTTCCTTTCCAAAGAACCAATGCTCTAATACCAATTGTTGGAAATACAATAGGAAAAGTAAACTCTGAAAGGGGGGGTGAATTAGTCCTTCAAAAATTTAACCATAAATTCATTCACCACACATCCATCTCACAATTTGCATGTAAAATGAAATGGCTAGCTAAACATATTCATCCATAGCATGAAAGAAAATAACATTCAACACATATATGATACAAGATATTTGGTTACCCAAAAACCCTCCAATGAGAAGGTAAAACTAGGGTGGGGATGACACCCACAAATATGCACTACTATAGTAATTAAGTGTATCAAATGAAGGCTACAATGTTTGATCATAAACTATGATCTCCCCTGTGAAAGGCCTACCCTCTTGAAGGCTTACAAGATTTTTAGATCTTACCATGTTAAAGGATTTAAACACCCTATTAGAAGTGTGCTTGATTAAATGACTTTAACTTAAAATGAAGTAAGTACCATGTTAAAGGATTTACAATAGCCTATTAGGACTACTCTATAAAAATATTTAATTGATTCACCTATTGGAGTGTATTAGTAATGATCCTTCAGTTAGCACTCTATTGCTAGATAATAGATCACCCCTTTCCTAATGTGTACTTGATCCTCTTTGATTAGATGTATCACTTCCATCCTCTAACTCCTTTCCTCTTTTCTCCTCTAACTAATTTTGCAATTTATCTCAATTCACAACTCCTTAGCCACCATGAATACTCTATTTACACATGCAAACTTATTGCTTCTTGCATTCCACTCTTACATATTTTAGGGTTTTTCCTTCTTAAGAAAACTTAGGTGTCTTGCGATTAGGTATGAATCAACGATTGTGATTCACCCATTTTTCCACTTAAAGCATCCCTTAAATTTATTGGTTTCATGTATTGCATAAGGATTTTTAATATATATTCCTCATTATCATCTTAGAATCGCAAAACAATCCTTAAGTTGACTCAAAAATGGTTTACATAGAAGTTTGTGTCATTACAAAAAACTATGTCCAAAACTGTTTACTCAATACTTGAAGTGTCTCATGCTCGGCATCCATTGTATCTTCAATGTTGTAACTTGGCTTCTAAATAACTTGGCATCCATTGATCATTCGTCATCTAAATGACTGCTCAACACTTGAGTGACTTGGCACTTACTAGTTACTTGGGACATAGCATATATCTAATAACTTACACTCGGCATATGCTACTTTTTCGGCATGAACTAAGAAAATGACTTAAGTGTATTGTCACTCATATGTCAGAAAAAATTTGAGATTAACAAGGTACATTTGTTAGGTTTTAACTTGAGCTAAAATTGTTCCATGTGGTCCAATATCAAACTTAGGTCATCAAGATGTGTATCTCTTTTTTTAAATTTGGCCAATTGCCATCAACATAGTCTTCCATATTTGTATGCATCATATCAAGGAAGATGGTGGTCATGGCCCTTTGGTAAGTGGCTCTTGCATTCTTTAACCAAAAGGGAATGATGTTCCAATAGAAAGTACCCCATGCACATGTAAAGGATTTTTTTCCTTGATCTCCAAGGAAAATTTTGATTTGATTATAACCTAAGAATCCATCTGTTAAAGAATACATTTCATAACCAATAGTGATGTCCACTATCATATCTATGTTATGCAGTGGAACATCATCCTTAAGGCATGCTTTGTTTAAGTCTCTTAAATTAGTACACACTCAAATGGACTTGTGATGTTTGGACAAAAGTACAATGTTGGAGATCCACTCTGCACAATTAATAGCTCTAATGAAGTTTGCACTTAAGAGATTTTCTAGTTCTTCCTTGACCAAGAGAGTCACATGTGGATGCATTTTTCTCAACTTTTACTTGATAGTTTTGACATCAGGAGAGATAGATAGATGATGCATGATTAGATTTATGTCAAGACTAGACATATTAGAATAGGTCCATGTAAAGTTAATTTTCTTTTCTTGAAAGAACTTTGTGAATTTCTCCTTTTCCTTAGTCAATAGAGATTGAGAAACATGAATGATTTTGGGGGACTCTTCTATATCTAGATTAATAGGCTATGTAGGTTCAATAATAACTAAAGATCTATCTTGAAAATATCTTGGCAGACTACCAAGTACCTCATCCTTAGGTGCCTCAAAGAGGTTTTCACCCTTAGATACATCTTTGTTTTTACTTTTTGGGGGTTTAGACACAACCACAAAGTGGTTTTTTCCATTTGAATGTTTTCTTTTCTTTTCTTTTGATTTTATAACTAAGGTACTTGATTTTTTTTATGTCATATTAACCACAATTTTACTGGTGGAAGATATCATGGGTTCAATTGCATTGAGATAGCAACCAATCTCATAGTAGTTCTGAAACAATGGTAGTTCTAGTCTTTGTTGTTGAGCAGATCAATCTATGAGATCAGGATGGAGTAATGAGAGGGATGTATAGGCTTCCAGCTTTTTGATGTGGAAGGATTCATCTATGGTGACATGAGAGGTTGAATCCATAGGGAAAATTCCAAAGTAATCCAAATCAAGAATAGACCTAGAGGGACAAGCATGATCCACTAAAGTAGTTTGTGAAACAAACTCGTCAAACCCTATACTAGACTCTTCAACTACATTGCATTGGGTAGAATAGATATGAATAACATCCACTCCTAACTCACAATATGCATCTGAGAGAGACTCCCACTTGTATTCACCAGAATATGTACTCTAGTTCCACGCTATCAAGCGAGCAATGTTTTCTATTGTCCTTCCTCTATTAGGATCCTCATGGTCAGATTCATCAATTTCATGTTGTCTAGAGTGGAGGCCTCAACATCATTGTGGGTGACTATTGGTTCTTCAAGCCCCAAAGGAGAAAATTAGGAAGCATAAAATCCTATTCTTGTTGTATGGTACTGACAAAGGGTGGATCATCATCCTCTGAGTCACTAAACATTAGAACACTTCTATCAAAATTTGGTAATTAATCTTCAAGGCCAAAGCCTGGTCTAGTAGTGTCTCTATTTTTAATTCCCTTAGTATGACTCAAGGGTTCTATTGTGGTCTCCACAACACACACCCCATTCCTAGCTAGGACCCCCTACTTTTTTTGACTCCCAGACTCATAGTTCGGGAGTCGGGAGAAGAAGAGTTTTTTTATACCTTAGGATTTTAGAGTCAATATTCAAATTTGAGTCCAAAAAACACAAAAAAATCAAAAATTGAAAAAAAAAACACAAAAAAATCAAATATTCGAAAAAATTAAAAAAATTAAAAAATAAAATTGAAAATCACCACAAAAATAAATAAATAAATAAATAAAAATAAATAAATCGAGTCGTCGCACGCTCACACTTCCACATGGGCATGCACTGCTACCCGTTCCATCGTGCGCGCACTGCAGCACACATCGCAGCGAGCGCGCACTGCACTGTCGCAAGCATGCACCATGTCACGCTCGTGCCTTGCGCGTGCATTGTAATGCATTTCATATGTGTGTGTGCGCGCATGATCAAGGTGCCTCATGCACGTTCATGTTGCGCACTCCCAAAGCACTATGTGCCCTTGCCAAGTTGTCCTTTCACCTCCAGTTTTGCTTGAATAGCCAATGAAAGGGGTTTAAAATATATTGTTTATGTATAATTTGATGTATATTTAATTTCTTACTTAAACTTAAGATATATTTTAATATATGCGATGAATCTTTTGAGATAGGTTTCAGACCTCCTGGAGATAAGGTAAAGATTCTAGGAAATTTCAGGGGTTTAGAAATCCAGACTTAGCCAAATTTTAGGGCTTCACAAATCCAGACTTAGCCAAATTTTAGGGCTTCAAGATTTTAGGGCTTCAAGATTTCAGACTTAGCTAGATTTTAGGATTCATCTCCAGTTTTGTTTGAGTAGCTAGTATGTCTTTACTATGCATCGTTAACTCTACGAACTAATATTTGCCTTTTTTGTAGGTAAAAATAGCATCTTCAACTTGTCGAGGTCATAACTTTTGACTCGGGCCTCAGAATTTAGAACTGCTTACACCGTTGGAAAGAAGAACTGAAGATCTAATTTTAGTCCCTAAAATAGTGAGCCTTTGGCTGCCCAATTTTAGGGATTGATGAAAGTTTCAACTTTAAATTTTGAGCAGAAGACCTCCAAAAAGGTCATTTAAAAACGTCTAGAAACTTTGTGAAAAAATATGAAAAGTTGCAAACATTTGATCATCTTGGATAATTTGGATCACTTAGTTTCTCATCAGGAAGGATTGGATAGGTGGAGAGAAGACAAAGGTCAAAGATATAGAGGTTGGACGCATAAAGAAAATCAGGTTCCTCATATTATGCAGCTATTGGGGACAAGATTCAACACAGGTGCCTTGAGATTTTTGATTGAAGAAGCAGAGGGAGTGCAAGTTTATGAAAGTAATTGGCTATAAAGAGGGTGTAAATCATTAGAAAGGGGCATGGCGTGTATAAAAAAAGTGATCTAAAACCTCATTTGAGAAAAACCCAAAAACTATTTTCAAAATTGAAAACTTTGATTTTTTGTCGAATTGAGCTCTGCAGCTCCACAGGTCCGCAAGTCCGTCGCTCTGCAGATCCATAAGTTCACAGCTTCACAATTCAGAGGTGCATCGACAGTTGACTGCTAGTTCCAAAAATAGCACTTTCCATGCATTGGAAATGCATTTTTATAGCAAGTTAACTCCAACACATGCCTAGTGAAGGGCCAGCTTCTATTTTTGGTGTCTCCATCCACGTCTACTTCGGCTGATGGCTTCCTCCTACTTTCTCTCTCATGCTTTCATTGTTTTTGACATGTAAAGGGCTCATGCATCCAATTAATGAATAAAATATGGATGGAGTCCCTCTAAGCACCAGTTAGATTGTTAGTTTGTATATATTTAGTTTGTTTAAATGTTTTAAAAGTATTTTATTGCATCGAGATATCTCTCACTCTCAACACAAATTGAGGAGATGATTTCTTATAAATACCCCATTGTAAAATGTAAAAAGGGTCACCGTTATTGTGCAATAAAATTATTCTTTTGGTGCTAGCATTCAGAGTGTAGTTATTCTTGCCTGAATGTGTCATTATTTTGTGGATTTTATTCATGAGATTGTGATTGAGCCAAAGGTTTATTGCATTGTTTCTAGTTGTGAAATCTTTTAGTTCTAGTGTTTGCTACAGATATATGAATTCTGTTGACGTAACGAGCTTGAGAAGAAATCACCCGATTGTGTCTACATAGCTTTTTGTCTCACATGAGCACACTTTCTGTGGCCTTGTGATTTGATGAAGAGTGAAACATCATTCGATTTGTTAAAGATTCTCACCGACGATTGCCTCAGTGGATTCTAGGAAGCGTTGCTCCTATTTTCATTGGTTTCTTACTGATTTTTCGAAGGTTCAACTCGCAACGTGTTGTGTTCTATAGCTTATGTCCATTTTCAATTTCAAGTTATTTGATTTCATGTTATTTTCTTTTAGTTTCATTGTTTGCTTTGCTAACCCCCCCTATTAGAATAGGACCTCGTAGTAGTTGCATTGTTAAAATTGCATTCATTGAAAAATAGAAAATACAAAAAAATATTGTTCTTTTGGTGTGATATTTTGAGACAGCGAATAGATTTTACTTGATTCCAAGGTAAAAGAGTTTTGGAACCAGCAAAGGCCTCCTCGTGAACATTCACATTTATCTTCTATTGAGGAGATTTTGGTACGTCGCAAGACAAACACTAAACCTTGGAGTGGATCCTTAAAAAGATTTGCTTTTCAAGAGAGGAATTACACTATGGATTCCTGTCGTTGACCTCGTGCAAAACAAATGCCCAAAAGGTTCTATAAGAGCTTTCTTGTCACCAATTAGGGATCCTTGGCCATGTTACCCCATTTTCTTCAAAAATTTGTATCCTTTTGTAGTGCCTGCCCCTAGTTCACATTTTGCTAACATTGTTGAACTCTTTTAGAGCTAGTTTTATGTTGTTGGCATTCTTTTGAGATTATCAAATATTGTGTGATGAGATCACTTAGCTTTATATTTCATGTATGTATGATGATTATTACATTGCTTTCAGTTATTAATGATGATTAGTAAGATGATTTATTATCATATGTGTTTTCTTATGGATACTTACCCCATACTTGCATGTGTATGGTGTGCGTGTTTTCTTTGCGTGTTTACTTTTGTATGGCGTGTCTGATGTGGTTAAGGAAGGGAGTCATAGTCACCTGCTAGTCGGGATCTACACGATGCACCACTTACTGCCATTGTCTATTTAGTTTAGTATATATTGTGCTTGTATATGCGTAGTTTTTATGCAGGTTGCAAGTACCGAGTATCGACTTCCTTGAATTGCCAGGATGAGCGTACCCTATCATATTATCTTAATGATAAGAGAGGGGAGATAAATTCTCAAGTCCAAATCCCAACCCTTTTAAGCCATTTGTTCTAATTGGAAAATTAGGACAAGTATCTGAGTTGAGTACCCTCCGAATACGTTGGATAATGTAATTCATGATATTAACCTTTGGTTTGATTCTGTATGTATTTTTGGTTATGATGGATTTTCATATATTTACCTTAAGAGTCTTTGGTGTATTTTCTATTAATTAAGCCTAATTAAAAGATTTAATTAATGGTTTAATTTAATGGAAAATTAATATGGTATTTTAATATTTATTTTATTTAATTAATTGGGAAATTAATTAAATAAAATAATTAAATTTGAAGATAAAAGTTAAAAGTTTAAATTTGGAATGTGGCAATATTTATTTTAATAATAATATATTTAGAGTTCATTTTTAAATAAATGACTAAATAATATTATTATTAAAGCTAATAAATATTTTAGCAAATAAGTTTTGGAAAATGAAATTTAAAAGTGAAAAATATATTTAAATTATTAAAAGATTCTAGATTTCATGTGATTAAAATATAAATATATTAAAATTGCAAAGTGGAATTATTAAAGTTAGTGCATGAGATTTAATAAATAAATAAATTAAATTGGGAAGAGTAAATTAAATATTATATTAATTAATGTGCATTATTTTAATATTTTCTCTCATAGGAGTTTGCAAATTCTCGGGAGTTGTCATGTAGACAACACTGGAGTTTGCACTCTAAGAATGCATAAGTTGTCTACACTTAAGAGTTAGCATTTTTATTTGAGCACATGGTGTCTACAACCTTAAGACTTACCTAGAAGGTTGGAGAAGGCTCATGCTTGGTTGTCATGCTTATCTTCTATTTGTTTCTAGAGACACTCTAGACGCATCTTAGAGGCCTTTAAATTGAGGCTCTCCTAGTGTGTTTGGACAAAGCTGAAGTAGAAGCTTAATGGAAGCTACAAGCTACAAGCTCATATTCTTCTTCATGCTCATATGCTTCTATATGCTTCCATGCTTCTTCTAGCATTTTTAGTCACTTGGAGATTCTCGGTTGGCTTGGATCTTGGAAGGATTGCGAATGATGGAGAAGGAAAGGATTTTCTATGGACTTCTGAGGCATGGCAAATTAGCATCAATGTCCAGGTGCACTCGTGATATTTGCATATTCTCTTTGCACCATTTCTCTTCCTGTCTTCATCATGTTGTTATATGTGTCTGATTATATTCCATGAATGAATTTGCAATTTGAATCAGAATCTAGATATGTATTTATTTTTTTGAAGAAGAAAACATTAGAAAACCCTAGATCCAGTTAAAGAGAAATTAGATCTAAACGGGTTTGGGTTCGAATTAGAATTTAATTTGAGAAAGGTGATTTAAAATCAATAGTTAAACCTATTGGATAGATTAATGGATATGTTTAGAAAAATAATTACTTAAAAGGAAAAATACTTGTTTAGAAAAGTCCTTTAAATCTAAGTATGCATTTTCTTTTGTAAATCTGCATATATATACAATTATATATGTGTATTTTAAAGACAATGATAGTTGATAATAAATTATATATATATATATAATATATATATATATATATACACACATACATACATATACGTATATACATATATATACATATATACATATATGTATATATTTGTGTAAATGATAAACTTTACTTATTAAATCCAAATTTTTCATATGGAAAAAGTGTTTAAAAATGAAATGGAAATCGTTTACTAAAAATAATATTTTAAAACAAGCATATTAAAATTGGGAGGGACGAATTTCGTACCCCACCCCCCCGGCCTGTGATTGTAAGTTGCAAGTACAGTGTACCGCGATCGGCACGGCCCGGCCTTAAAGGCAGCGACAACAGTCGCGCGACGTATGAAGGTCGCAGGGGTGAAAAATCCCCTGTACTCGTGCCCAAAGTCATTAGCGTGCAGGGTACAACAGCGAAAGCATATGATATATTTGCTTTGTAAATTGATTGTATCAATCGATTTTATATATGAATATTATCACTATTAAACATTGTTAAGTGATATATATATATGTATGTATGTATGTATGTATGTATGTATGTATGTATGTATGTATGTATGTATGTATGTATGTATGTATCCATATATGTTGAAATTTAAATATTCAAAGATTTATGATTAAATAATATATAGTTTTAAATTAATCAAAATTGCTTAGTTAGATTTAGTCTAATTAAGATTAATAAGAAGTTTTAAAATGAAATAATGGGGATATTGAATTCATTTGAAGGGATTAGAGAATGGTTGTCTCTCGGTATTTAATGTATATTAAATACTATTTAATATATAAGGGGTGATAATTTATATTATGTTGATTTAAAATGTTATTGGATTAAGATTGAAGTATTATTAGATAATACATTTGAATTATTAAATAGTCTATTGATTAATCTTAATGGTGATGAGGGTTAGTCAAATATTAACTAATGAAGTCATGTAAAGATTCTCTAATAATAATAGTTTTGATGAGTTTATTATTTATTAATGTTTGTTGGGTCTACAAACTATTAATAAAAATGGTTAATTCAATTAGAATTAATCTAGAAGAGATTATTTAACAATTGAAGTCTTGTAAAAGACATTAGTTTTTGGATTTGGATGATAATTGATTTTAATCAATTAATGAGTTGTCAATATAATTAAATGCGATAGAGATTTAACTAGGAAATGATTATCATTAATACGAAATCTTTAAGAAAGATGAATGTAGTCATTATGGATAAGATTTCCAAAATAACTTGTTAACATTATTATTATTAAAATATTAATATTTGTGTATTGGATTGAAGTTGACTTTAACGTACAAACTATTGTTAGTCAATTAATATTCATTGGGTTGATGGTATGGTTGTGCAATTATTAGTTAAATCAATTAACTAGAGTTAATTGGATTTAATTAATAATTATGTTATGTAATAAAGATTTAATTGATATAATTCTTTTAACAAGATTGTAAAAAAAAAAATATATATTGATATCAAAGTTGATGGGTCTTATTCTGATAACTTCAATAATGACCATAGATGTTTAATGATCAGACTTAGTAATATTGATTTGAAAACTACTAGAATGTTAATGGATCATGGAATTGTGCACCTAAGCTATTTAGTGGATTAGATTGATCATTTTAATTAAGTTATAATCTTCTTAATTGAAGATTGATAATTGGTTCTTTTATAAATGAATAATGATCTTTGATTTATGTGAAAAGTTGAAGTAGCATTAAAGAAGAGTTAATTAATTAAAATATGGATCATGGTTAAATATAAAGGACAATTTAATTAAAGGTCAATGATGATTAGTTTAGTGAATATTTATCCTTAAGTTATTCTTAGAATGTAATTCTTAATAATGGAAGGATAATGCTATCGGGGAACAAATGGGTTGACTTGTAGGTCAAATGATGATAACTTAGACACTTGTAGTATACTTGAAATGAAAACCGAAGCTCTACACTTAATTCAACTATGAGATAATAGCAAAACCAAAACATGTGTTTGCATCGTGTATTCTATATGCTTCTTGTTTTGATTTTTTGGGTTGACTAGTGTTGACCAATCCTAGGTTGTTACCAGAGGCTCAGGGGTTATGAGATATGTTGGCATGTTGATCTTATTTGGTCTCGATCTTTATAAGCCCAACCATGGTAATGTGATCGTATGCTCTATGAAATGTTTGTATTTGTTCATCAGTCTTCATGTGTGAAGCTAAGATGTATGTGTATGAGATACTTGAGCTAATCATTTTTGAGTCATCGATCAGTTATCCTTGGATTATTTTCTAGTCGCCATGATGGGACTAAAATGTGGATTTATTTTTGATGATGTCATGATGTGACATGTTTGACTCAACCATTTTGGAGTCTTCAATCAGTATGATTTTGAGATATTTGATCAGTATGATTTTGAGATACTCTTGGTTTCTTGTTGAAGAACTAATGGATATGGTGATTTATTTTGAGATATATTTTGGTTATTGAGAACCAATTGATACTTATGATTATCAGTGATGCCTTCAGTTGCCAATAGAGAACTGTTGTGGTCATGATTTTCTATGGTTTTTTTTCGGATGCTCATGGAGATTTGATGATTCTTATCATGGAGATTTTGATGATTCTTATTATGGATATTTGATGATTTTATCATGGATATTTGATGATTCTTTTTATGGATTATCTTTTGGATTTTCTTTACAGTCGCTTGTATAGGACTGTGGTGATTTATGATTCCATGAGCATTAGGGTAGGTAATCTACTTGTAGTGTCGGGAAGTGGCTTGCAATGAGGGTCGGGGCCCTAAGTGGCTGTCAGGGTAACTCATTGTAAGTTTGGTTAATAAGTGATAACATTTTTGGGACTTGAGGTTATCTCCTCAGCACGGTGGGAGTGGACCACTTAGGTACCACGCAGTCTAGTGGTAGTGTTTTATCACTCTTATCATTTGAGATCCATTGAGACACCATGGCTGGAGTATTATTGGTTGGTATTTATCTTCATTATGTTCTTGGATCATTATGGTAGATGATATACCTTATGATGGATGTATTTATTGGTATGTTTTCTTGTATTGATGAATTGCTTATGTTAGATGATGTTATCTTATGCTTTAATTTGCATGTTAGTAGGATGTTTTAGGAGTGACATTCCTACTATGATAATACCAATGATCTCTTCGGTGCTTTGGAATGTTACGCACGGAGGGATGGCTAGGATCCATGATGGTCTAATGATGCTATTTACGGTTGGGAGGAACCGTGCACTTAGTTATTTATGTTTGTGATGTATGGTTATCTTACATGATGGATGTTTGTATCTTTATGATGATGATGTATCATGTATGACATGTGGTTTCATTTATTGCATCATGGATTAATATTGGATGATGATGTACCTTAATTACATGGATGTTTATTCTTTTAAGCTTTTCATACCATATGTCATGAATAGTGGATGATTGAGCAATTTAAAATGTACACTTGTATATTATTTAAGTACATTGGATGCATCATTGTTATTTCATTGTTAAGGATGTGATGTTTGATGAATAAGTTATGATTAGAAGTAATTCAACGTTAAGGGATCTTAAAGAATGTAATCTGTTTGTTATGTTGGATGTTACTATTGCTTTCGCAAGTGATGTGTATGGTTTTACTTTCATGTTAAAAAAAAATTGTTGGGTAAACTTAGTATAATTCTTTGGATCCCTTGGCGGGGCATTACACCTTTTTTATAATGTTTGGGAGAAATGGGAGTAGTGACTATAACTTCCTCTATATCTTCCTCTTCCCTATAAATCCAATCTCTAATAGCTTGGTCTTCTTTTTCTACTTCTAAGTTAATAGAGGACTAAACAAAGGTTCAAAAAATGGTCGTAGCAGAAGTTGAGGGCTTTGATTTTTGAAAAGGTTTCCTATAAGATTGAGGAGAAACTGGTAAAGAAGCAATAGAGTCTAGAATATATTCACCCATACCAAGGATCATCATTTTCAAATTTTACTCACACTCTTTGAGAGACAATTTGAGCTTGTGAGAAGAGAAATTGTGGGGGACTAACATTTCAGCAGTAAATAGTGTCTTGATAGATATTGAATTGTCTCCTAGAATGACTATCTAGGTACCATTGAAAGGGAACTTTATGCACTAATGGTATGCGGAAGGTATTTCTTGCATGTCATGGATCCAAGGTCTTCCTGGCAACAAATTTTATACTAGTGAAATGTTTAAAACTTTGAAGACCCATCTTTTTCACTAGGACTCATATGGATCAACAGAATAATAAGTGTTAGAAATAATAGTCCACCAAGATAACTGAGAGGAGGGATGAATTAGTTATCTAATTAAAACAATTATCAACCTTAATTAGTCTTAACCATTCAAACAAAGTAAACAGTAACTAGAACAAGATGTACATACACAATTACACTGGATTTGTTAACTAGGGAAACCCTTGATTAGAGGGAAAACCCCAGTTGGAATGATGCTCACAAAGATATATATATATATATATATATATATTCCTTGTTAGAGGATGTCATGCCCCAAACTTACAAAACAAAAACATCGCTTCAAAATTTATTTATTTTTAATTTATTTATTTATTTATTTATTATTATTATTTTATTTTTTATTTTTTAATTCTCTAGGCAATAATTAATATTGTATGTAGTAACCCTCCTAGAGTACTAAACTAAGCCTACGTATGTCTCAATATCTTTACCACTTCCATCTACAAATTTAACCCGTGTTCTTTTAACCATGAAAGGTTCATATATTACCGACATATCTTATTTATTAAATTATTATATGTATAAATTAATTTATTTTATTATTAATCTATGTGGTAAATAGAAAATTGAATAAGTATATATGCCTTTTACTTAACATGACATCTAATATATGTACATAAATTATAGTAACTATACTAATACCTACAAATTTTATTCCAAGAATCTATCACATCTAATCCCTTCCTAACATCCTACATTAACCTGTCCCAATGCACTAATCCTAATCAACACAAGACATTATTCTTACTTGAAAATAAACTAAACTTTACTAATACTTTTCTAATCTTACCTAACTACTATCCTAATTAAAATACTAGTCATCTACAAATCCTTGACAAAAAACTACACCTGAAAAAAAATAATACTACCTCAACATCTCTTCTCTACCAAGCAGCACTACTTCCAAAGACATGTCTCATTCTATGAATTACATTCTCTCTTAAGGTGCCAATCTACTATATGACATATTACCTACCACTACTCATTTCCAAGCAGCACCGGCTACGGTACAACATATTTGCACCAAGCCGTGTCGTTAAACATCATAGTTCTATCTTTGTCATTTCATCTGACACATGTACGATCTCATTTTACCGTACTGTCAATACATTTATATATTCAAATTAGCTTCACGTTTGAGTTGACAGACAAAATAAATATGGTAAAGTGCACTGTATAGGTTGTATTAGGATTAATATAATTTAAATTTAATATGTACATGAATTTTTATTTATTTGCGGTATTTAACTTGTATTTAGTTGAAGTGAAAAGTTTGAAAGTTTTTAGATAATTTTAAATCTAAAAAGATTACGATTATTTTATTGTTTTGAGAATTTTTTTCTCTTTTTTTGTTGGCTTTTCATACTTTTGTAGTGTGGTTTTTTTAACTTTTCATTTAAAATTTCAAAATATATATTTTGTAGCCAATAACAAATAAGTCAAAAATAAAATATATTGTTGTATATTTTTTAAGTTTTTTAAAGGTAGTTTTCAATGGTTAAAAAGTTAGGATTTCAAAATATATCACAATTTTATTTTATTATTTTTAAAAAATATTTAGATAGAAGATTTAAGACAACTCCAAAGATTGCTTAAAATTAACCTTACTCTTGATATAAAAATAAGCATACAAAATTTACATATTTTAAATATAAAATTAGTTTCCTTAGATTTGGCATTACACTGCTCTTCTCTAATTTAAAAAATTATTAGAATTGGAGTTATAAGATTTATAATCTATTATACAATTTAAACTTACAAATTATAAAAATATAATTATAAAATTTAAAATTGTCTAAAATAAAAATATAGCGTAAATGATTTGTTTTAAATAAATTTATTTAAAATTATGTAAAATTATAAAATAAATTATCGATAGTTTTTATATTAAATACAATATTGATAATATTTGATTTCCCCTTAAAATAACTTCCTAATTATTTATAATATTTTTTTATAAATTTATATTTAAGTTAATAATCTATACTTTACAAATTTGTTTTTCTTGTTGGACAACTAATAAGTGTACCCTATTAATATGATTTGATTGACACACTATTACTATGATTCAATTAATTTTTTATTGAATGATGCATGCTTATGTATGAAGGGTGGTGAATTTTAATCTATTGTGTATTTCTTGTTTTATAGGTCATTTTTTTGAAAATATTAGTTGATTAATTTTTTGGGGAGCACTAGAAGTTTAAGACAAGCTTGAGATTTTAATTTTATTTTACATATTAATAATTAAAATTAAAGACAAATAAATAAAATTAAAATTACTATTTTTTAACAATTGTTATTTTTGAAAAAAAATGAAAATGAAAATTATTTTATTTTGTTAGTTTCTTTAAATAGTTGTCTAATCTTTCTCACATTCGAAAGTTACTACATATTTAGGGGTGTCAAAAATTTGTTAAATGATAGTTTTATTAAATAATTAGTACTAATATTTTTAATATTCTAATTATTAAAGTAAATATAAATTATTCAAAACTTATATTACTTGATTTAACTCCAACTCAATATAAAAATATAAAAATTATTCTTATATTCTCTCAAATTATTAAATGAAAAATATAATAATCTGTTATTATTAAAACAATAAAATAATCTTAATCTTTTTAAATTTAAAATTATCTAAAAACTTTCAAAATTTACATACCCCAAATAAATCAAATTCATTTACTTATTAAATTTAAATTATATCAATCTTAATACAACCTATGTGGTGCACTTTACCATATTTATTTTGGCCTGTCAACTCAAATGCGAAGGTGATTTGAATATATAAATGTACTGACAGTACGATAAAATGGGATCGTGCATGTATTCGATGAAACGGCAAAGACGAAACTATGATGTTTAACGACACGGCCCAGTGCAAATATGTTGCACCGTAGCCGGTGCCTTTCCAAGCTACCTAGATTACCTTAGAAACCACATTGCTAGTGGTTAGTGGCAGCAATATCCAAGCAAATTGACTTGACTAATAAGTCAACTTGGAACCATGTCAAAACCTCTCTCTTTTTAAAGCTTTCTAGGTGTGGTATTAGGGGAGGGAAGTATTAAGTATTTTTTTTTTTTAAATCACCTTCCCTCCTTGATACGTGTCCCCACCTTTCCAAAATATGGGTTCTATAAACTTTAGCCAACCAAGGCCTTTATTAGGGTGGGCGGATTTTGTGGAGAAATTGGTGACAAGGTACACCTGACTTATGTCAAGTTGGGCAGTGCCTATAGTGCTCATGGACTTGGAAGAACCGTGTGGGGGAGTAGATGGAGACGTGGAGCCCCTTCCCTCCCATGCATATTATATATATTTTTCTATACATATATTATGGTCTCCTACTTTCTAGTGGGATTGACTTGATTTTTATATTTTTATTTTTTATTTTTAATAGATGTACATTATTTGTTTAGGCTCTAGGTTAATGGATAGACTGTCATGTACTAATTTTTGTTTTGCTAGCTTCTTTAAGAGCCATATAAATATGATAGTGACTTAGTCTTATATATTTATTCTTAAAAGATATTGGTAGAGAAAATTACAATATTATATTCTGATTATATTATTTTATTTTCTGCATTATTGGAAGAGATCTTTTTCTTGAGATCCCATACATTTTCTAGCAAGATAACAAGCACCTACAGGCCTTGTTTTGGCAGATAAACTTATATTGTCCAAATAACTTCACTCCTTCCCTATGGATACCTATAACTGAATTGTTATGATTTTTGTCATCTCATTATAAATTTCAATGCTCATTTTATATAGTGAATTCTATAGTTGATATATATATCAACTTCCTTATTACTAACATTTTAATTTTACAAGATATAATTATATGAGAACCAATGAAACATCTACATGTATTTCCATGAACTTCAAATAATTATAGTTTTATTGATGATATCTCCATTATGACTACATGTTCATTATCAAATTAGAACAAAATCCATACCAATATGATCCAAGATTGAATACAATTACTTCCATATCTACATATGAGACTTGAAGAGATATGAATATCAAAATGATACCATCCTATTAAACCTTCCAATGTATATCATGGTTCAAATCTATTTTCATCAATACATTTTATCCAAATAATTAAACAACATTTTCAAAACAATGAAACTTTAACCTCATGTTTAACACAATATCAAGCAAAAAATAGGGTGGTGGGATCATCTTATCAAGATACACAATGGAAGTACCTTCACAAGAAAGATGGTTCATAATCTCTCTATTGGCATATGTATGAAACCAATAACATCCTTTCTTAATACAAATAAATTCACTTGACAAAACAAAATGGAGTAGTCCTCCATTGCAATACAAATACAATAATGTGCTCTTCTTCTATGCAAGGTAGAACTTCACAAACTCCAAATGTCCAAGGCTTCAAGCAAAACCTGCAAATAAGGGACAAATTGTACAACCATGGAGGCTCACCTCCCAACCTAGGCCTCAAGGAGGCCACCCCCATGCTAGGGGAAACAAAGCTCAACGGGGATACATTCAAACATCATCACATTAACAAGAACCAACATGAAAACCACAGTTTAATAACATATTTACAATTCCCAACCAAGGCTTGCACAATGATTCACAGATGGAATCATAAACATTGGGTGAAGGTGAACTCTTCAAAGAGGAGATATCATAAAAAAATATACACAACATAGTGTCGTTGCATTTTTCCTTATCAAGGCCTTCAACACAAAACATCTACTCATCATTCATATAAACCTCCTTGTTCCTCCCAAAATGATAACAAAATATACACAACATATTGCCATTGCATTTTGCCTCATCAAGGCCTTCAAAAAAAAAAATCTCCATTCACATAAACCTCTTGGTACCTCCCAAAATAACAAGATTCATGGCCTTCATAGAGCCCATACTCCTTGATATAAACAAATCCGCATCATGAGTTAATTCTCTCAACTACAATGATGAGCCCAACTTATACCCTTCACCTAAGGCTTCTCTTCCCTCCCAAGGGTGAGTGAAGCCTCCACACCCAACACAACATTCAAACCACAACCACAATCCAAGAAAAAAAAACCAAATGCAAATAGATTCAACATGCTCACTCACATACACAACACTTACAACATGCACCATATGCAAACACATAAATCCTACAAGAAACACTCTTACAATTTCCTTTTCTAACTTCCATGAGATGAAATAAAACATGGCATGAAGCACTAACCTCCTTCCAAGCTATGTTTATGAAATGGTGATGAGGATCTTTCATTCCTTGGCTCCCAAGCTTCCTCTTCCAAAACCCTAGATCTGTCTCTATAATTAGAAAGTGGGTGAACAACCCCTAAGTTTGGCACAAGCTCTCTAAAAAGGCCTCCACTTCCATCCCCACCTACCCTTCTTACACCCTTGTACCTTCCTACCAATAGGAATTTAACTTAAGTGGTGGAATGAGGAAAGAAGTCATGTGATACTCTAATTTTCGAATTGGCTTGAAAATGACTAGTTTAGAGGATCTCCTAAGTCCCCTAGGCTAACTTATGGTTATATTTAGACCCCCAACCTATACTATTACCATGTGGGTGACTTATTTTCACCAAAATAACACTAGGGAACCACTTTAAGTCTTTGTAAAGTTCTTATCAAATTTTAATTTAAAGTCCATCATGAAAGTGACTCATCTTAACACTCTTCCAGGTGGGTTAACTTGATTTCATAATGAGGATTAAATTTAGGTTAAGTGACTTCTTGCCAAAGAATCCTATATGACATGTCATTTACACATAGACAACACAAGTGTCAAATGACACACACACATTAAAAGACTTTACACATCATGATGACATGTCTCTAATTAATCATGATCTCTAACTATAACACTCATGCACAATAACATTATGGAATAACACAACGCAACAAGATTTTGAATCTTCCAAAGATTCACCTTGCCTTTACCATGTTCACATAGATTTAACCTCGTTTCCCTGATTAATCTCCATGATTCAACTTTCCTGCACACTCAACTTAATGTCAATAGCCCAATGAAATAATATAGAAATACATGCAAATAAGTGTAAAATAATCTAATATCACATAATTGCATTAACATATTCAGTTAACTTCCAACTAATTGTTTCCATAAAATATTCAAAACATAGAAATATCAAGATAGGTATAACATTAATCTTTCTAATCATAACAAAATTACCATTCTAAACTCTATCACAATCCTTATCTATCATCACAATGAAACACCGAAGTCATATCATACAAACATGTAAAAATTGATCTTAGTATATATGTCATAAGTGAAAATCACTATTGTGCATACTTGTTAACTAGTATCCTTTCAAATCAACTGACCAAGGTAATATTTCTAACAATGTCCTTTTTATCTCGTTATGAGGTGTGTGTGCCCCTAGGTCAACTTCTCATGCCATTGGATGTTTCCAAATTATGTCATCATATTTTTAAACCAATCTATGAGTGGAAGCATTTATGTTCGTTGTTGTTACAATCTACATCCATTGTTATCTCTTAGAAGAGAAAATGTTAATTTATCTTTCCTAATTTGGCTAGCGAATAATTCTATAAATCCTTTGATTGAGTCCCTAGTTTGAGCATATAGAGTTTCATTTTCAGGTGATCTTAGTTGTTCCACTTAAAGTTATTTAACGGTTATTACACTTATAATAACCAAAGTCTACTTAGTCTCTAATAGGATCTCATAAATAATTATTAGTAACAAAAATTTCAATCATAACCTAGTTAAATCCTAATTACATTCATTTTATTAGATCTATAATAGGGTACTAGTGTGGGTCTTACAGAGGATGGACCCTATTAGGAGTCTATAAACACATTTAGTACATAAGAGTCCCTATTAGGAGACTTTGAATCCCTATTAGGAAATTCCAACCCTATTAGGAGTTGTGCCAACCTTGTTAGGAGTTTTAGAAGATAGAAGGACCCACTGTCCAAACAACTTATGGGGCAAGACCATTGAACTCACTATCCAACTGATCTCTCAACTATTCTTTGTAGAATAATTGTTTTTATTATGCTTTAACCTCTTTCTCTATCCTATCAATTGGACCAATCACTATCAGACCTTGTAGACCAAGTCACAAACCTTGGACCCAAATATCAAACCTCGGATCTCACAATAAAACCTTGGCAACAAAGTTCTCTCCAACTTCGCTCTGTTCTACTTATCTTTGAATTTTGCTCTATGTGCTTCTTAGAATTATTCATTCCTTAATACATAACAAAGGAAAATGTCCTTAATTTATATTTAATCCATAAAACAATTCCCTAAATTGGTTATTACACATTCTCAATTAATTATTATAGGACCTCATTAAGAACATGTTGCACTTAGCAATAATATTAATCTGTCACCTTATAACTTGAATAACTTTTTGCATGTGTGCTATCATGATGAGTTATCCTAGCCACATCATCTCTAACATGTCCTCTACATGCCTTTAACCTTTCTTCTCGGAATAACAACTCTGCTAAGAGATATAGTAAGTTTACCAGAACATGCTTCTATAAATTCTATCTCAGAACAACCATCACCAAAACTTACATAACATCTTCCAGACTTAATGTCTTATGATTCTAAGGTTAGCTACATATACTAGACACTTAGTAACCTTTCTTAGTGAAATTACTCAATGATCTATTCGTACCAACTTGATCTTTTTGTTGTTCTTCTATCAGATACCACATAAAATTGCTATGTTGACATCAATGAAAAACACATTCATGAATCTAACATATCATCATGATAATTATCTAATAATGTTTCTACAATAATCCCCCATATAATTATCATTAGCATTCATGCTTCCGATAATCTCCACTTTGGAATTGATTGCAACATAGATGAAAAACATCTAGTTCCAAGAATACCAACATTAAAAGATTGATATCCTTTATTTTCTTCAAATCCTCTTCATCAATCATTCTCCCCCATTGATATACCTCAATGTGATCTATATCAGCTATGATCACCCCCTTCAATGTATTATATATCAAACTATTTTTCTTGTTGTAATCTCTCCCCCGTTGACATCAATGTCAAAGGTTTCAGCAACCATCTATCTCTATCTCTACAAAAATTGTCTCTAACTTGCTCAAGTATCCAAAGACATTGTTCAAAACAACATCTATCAAGAGTCCTAGATAACTTTTTCCATCATAGATACTCCCCCATATAGGAAGCATCAACATTTAGTCCAAAAAAATAATAGTGCTTTGTAACACTAGACTGTTGCACTCTTGCATCTTCTACGCTGATGTAGGTAGGGGCATAACCCCTAGCATACCTCAAAAATACTCAAAAGTCTCTTTGGGAAGAGGCTTGGTGAAAATATCTATAATTTTCTTTTTGGTGCTTACATAATCCAATCTAATTTCCTTTTTTGCAACTTTCTCTCTCAACATGTGATACTTGATAGAAATGTGTTTAGTCTTAGAATGCAATACTAGATTCTTTGACATATGCATTGTGCTTGTGTTATCACAATGTATGACAACAGGTTCATTGAATTCTATCCTTATATCCTTTAGCATCTACTTCATCCAAACAACTTGATTGCAATTATGTGTTACTACAACATATTTTGCCTCTGCTATACTTTGTGAGGTATAGTTCTACTTCTTGCTTAACCAAGAGACCAATCTTTCTCCAAGAAAGAAGGCTCCACCACTGGTGTTTTTTCTATCATCCATATTGTCTACCCAGTCAGCATTAATATAAGCATATAAAGTGAAATAATTAGATCTGTCATACCACAATCTAAACTCTAGTATTCCCTTCAGATATCTAAATATCCTTTTAAATACTGCATAATGTGCTTCTCTGAGATCATCTTGAAATCTTGCAACAATTCCAACAGCATTTTCTATATCTGGCCTTATGTGAGTCAAATATTTCAATCCTCCAATCATAGATCAATACTTCTTCTGCTCAACAATAGGTGTCTCATCCTTTGTACATAACTTGTGTCCAATTACCATAGGTTTTCCAACTAGTTTACATGTTTTCAAACTAAACCTTTTCAATAGATCTTTCAAATACTTAGTTTGAGAAATAAAGATTCCTTCTTTATCCTGCACAATCTATAATCCTAAGAAGTATTTCATCTCTCCTATCATACTCATTTCAAATTCCTTTTTCATTTCTTCTATAAACTTGTCACTTTCATCATCATTTCCTCCAAATATGATATCATCAACAAATATTACCAAAATCATTAATCCATCAATTATCTCTTTCTAGTATAGATTAATGTCTTCCATACCTTTGCTAAATCTAAGCTTTGTCAAATTCTTTTCCAACCTTGCATAACATGTTTTGGGTGCTTGTTTTAAGCCATATAATGCTTTCTTCAATCTGCATACCATGTTCTTGTCATCTGTTAAAGGAAACACAATAGGCTATTCTATGTATACCTCTTCTTCAAGTTCTCCATTCAGACATGTTGACTTGACATCCATTTGATACACTTTGAATTTCTTATGTGCTACATAGGCTAAGAATAACCTTACAGGTTCTATTCTTGCCACAGAAGCATAGGTTTCATCATAGTTTATTCCTTCTTTCTATGAGTAACCTTTATATACCAATCTTTATTTTTTCCTTACAACTTCACCTTTTTCATTCATCTTTTTCCTTGATACTCATTTTGTTCCTATCACATTCTTGTCTACTGATCTGGGGACTAATTCCCATGTCTCATTCTTCACTATCTTGTCCAATTCCTCTTTCATAGCTTGCTTCCAATATTCATCTTTACATGCTTCATCTAAATTATTTAGTTCTACTTGAGATATCATACATAATTATTCATTGATTCTACTTTTTGTCATCACGCCTATATCTCTACTATCGATGATCTACTCGGGTGGATGATTCTTTATCATATTCTTACCAAAAGTAGGAGTTGTTATCTCAACTCTTAACTCAGTTCTAGGTTCCAAAATTTGTTCCTTCCTTAGCTCTCCTTCATTCTATAAATCATTTTTTTTCTCAAAGAATACTTCATCATGTCTTGGTTTAGTAACAACAACATTCTCATCATCAAAATTGTAGTCAACTATTCTTTCTTGTATCCTGAATTTCTCGTCAACTCTTACATTTGCACTTTCAACAATAGTCTTAGTTCTTAGATTACAACATCTATAAGTTTTTCTTTTCAATGAATAACCAAGAAACATGCCTTCATCACTTCTAGCATCAAATTTACCAACATCATCATCTCTTTTGATATAACATTTGCTATAAAAAAAAATTGAAATACTTAACTATAGGTGAGTGACCAAACCATAGTTCATAAGGGATCTTGTTTTTGTCTTTCCTGATTTGCAATCTATTCATAGTGTAGACTATTGTATTCATAGCTTATCTCCAAAACATCTTAGATAAATCATTCTTAGATAACATAGCTCTTGCTGCTTCTATTACTAACTTGTTTCTTCTCTCTACAATGCCATTTTGTTCAAGGGTTCTCAAAGCTGATAATTGTCTTTTGATTCCATTAGCTTCACAAAAGATGTTAAACTCATTTGAATTAAACTCTCCTCCTCTATCTGATCTTAAATATTTAATCTTCATACATAATTCATTCTCAACTCTATTATTGAATATCTTGAACTTATCAAATGCCACAGAATTTTCTTTAAGAAATGCAACCCACATTATTCTAGAAAATTTATCAACAATAATCATCAAATACCTTTGACCATAGAATCATTTAGTATTCGTATGACCACTAATATTTGTGTGTATAATCTCCACCTTTTTTGTAGTAGTAAACTTCTTGTTGGGAAAAGAAGTTCTATTATGCTTTGCCAATACACACTCCTTGCATATTGTGTTAGTAGGCTTTACAATCTTAGGCAAATTTCTAACTGCAAACATACTACTAGTTTTCACAATGTTGTCAAATTTTATATGAAAAGATCTCTTATGCCATAACCAACTGTCATCTACCTTTACAACCAAACATGTCATTTTAGTGGGATTTAGCTGAAATACATTACCTCTAGATCTGGTGCCTATTCCAATTGCCTTCCCATCTTTGTCTCTGATCATGCATGTCTTCTCTATGAATTGTAATTGATAATCTTTATCCACTGGTTGTCCAACACTCAAAAGATTGTGTTTTAAACCATCAGCAAAATATACATCCTCAGTGTTAGTCTTACCATCAAGAGTTATAAATCCAATAACTTTCACATGGCAAGCTCCATTGTTTTCAACTCTAACAATGCCTCCATCATAACTTTTGAAGTCAACAAAGTTGTTCATATCACCATTCATATGATGTGAACAACCACTATCAATTATCCAATTATATTTCTTTTCAACCTCTGATACCAAAGCCATTTTCTTTGGACTTTCTTCTTTAATAGCTAAAAACCCTATTTTATCATCATAACCACTTGCTACTTGTTCATCAAAATCATCTTCTTCATTTGTATATAAACAATCTCTATCTCTTCTAGGCTTAAACTATCCTTTATACTTTTTCTCTCTTTTAGGACACTTAGATGCATAATGACCAAACTCCTTACAAGTCTAAAATTTAAATATTTTCTTACCATCTTTATCTCTTCATAATAGAAGGGATACTCCTTCTTCTATCTTTTTGTCCTCATCAAATCTACTACTACTAGAGAAATCCCCTCTAGCACTTCTGCTCCTTGATAAACTAGGTCAAATATTTAGGGCATAGAAAGTTGGCTCTATTCTAGTCAATTCTTTAGACTATCTAAGCTCATTTTCAACTGCTTCAAGTCTCCCAAGTAATGTTTCCTTTGTAAAATATTTGGTACAAGAGACCAACAACTGTATCATTTGAATTTCTTGTGTAAATGGTGGTGTTAAGCTCTTCAATATCTTCTAGATCACCTCATCATCTTCCTTGGTTCCTCCTTAAGATCTGATACTTGTAGCAATCTTTGATATTCTACCTACATATGTTCTTATAGATTCATCTTCCATCATTTTAGCATCTTGAAATGCACAAATCCAAATTTTTAGTCTCAATTTCTTAGAATGTTCATCACCTTCAAAACTATTTTGCAAAGCTTTCCCAATCTTATAAGAAGTATCAAGTGTTTTTACCTAGTTGTACTCAATTTCAAGAAGTGAAAATAATAGTGCTTCTCTAGCTCTCATGTCACACATGAAAATTTCTCTCTCATCCTTGGTACAAGTCTCCAAAGTACTTTCAACAATAATTGTCTTTTCTAATTTTTTCAAGATCCAATATCCTAGACCCATACACAGTAGATGTGTCTTCATCTTTTCCTTCCAATTGTCATAATTTGTTCCATAAACTTCAGACTATCTTTTCTAAATATGTTCACCATGGATCTCCCAAAGTTGTTAAATTTTATCTTCAAGGACCTAATGTTCTAATACCAATTGTTAGAAATAATAGTCCACCAAAATAACTGGGGGGGGTGAATCAGTTATCCAATTAAAACAATTATCAACCTTAATTAATCTTAACTGTTCAATCAAAGTAAATAGAAACCATAAAAAGATGCACATACACGTTTACACAATATTTTTTAACTAAGGAAACCCTTAATTAGAGGGAAAACCCCATTGGGAATGATGCCCACAAAGATATATTGATATATACATTGCTTGTTTGAGGATGGACTTCGTTAGGAGTCTATAAACACATTTAGTACATAAGAGTCCTTGTTACAAGACTTTGAATCCCTATTAGGAAATTCCAACCCTATTAGGAGTTGTGATAATCTTATTAGGATTTGTAGAAGACAAAAGGATCTATTGTCCAAACAGCTTCTCAGGCATGACCACTGAACTCACTATCCAACTAATCTGACAACTATTCCTTGTAGAATAATTGTTTATACTATGCTTTAACCTCTTTCCTCTATCCTATATACTAGACCAATCACTTTCAAACCTTTTAGACCAAGTCACAAACCTCAAATCCAACTATCAAACCTCAAATCTCACAATAAAACCTCAGCAACAAAGTTCTCTCCAACTTCGCTCTACTCTACTTATATTTTCATTCCACTAGTCATATTTCTTACAATCATTCATTCCTTCATACATAGAAAAGTAAAATGTCCTTCATTTATACCAAATACATAAAAAAAATCCCTAAGTTAGATATTACACCTTCTCAATTGATTATTATAGAACCTCATTAAGAACATGTTACACTGAGCGATAACATTAATTTGTTGTCTTGTGACTTGAATAACTTTATGTATGTGTACTATCATGATAATAAATATTATCCACATCATCTCCAACATGTATTCTACACACCTTTAACCTTAATTATCATAATAACAACTCTGCTAAGAGATATAACAAGTTTACCTGAACATGCTTCTATAAATTCTATCTCAAAATAGTCATCACCAAAACTTGCATAACTTCTTCCAGACTTAGTCGTATGCTTCTAATTTTAGCTACATATACTAGACATTTAGCTTTATCTCTCTTTAACCTTTTGTAGAGAAAGTACTCAAAAATCTATTTGTACCAACTTGATCTTTATGTTGTTCTTTTGTCAGATACCATAGAAAACTGCTATGTTGGCATCAATGACAAACATAGTCATGAATGTAACATATCATCATGATAATGATCTAATCATGTTTCTACAAAACCCCCCATATAATTATCATCAACATTCATGCTTCCAATAATAAGGCCTTTAGAAGGTCATTCAACATCATCATAGGGTTTGATGGTGATCATCCACCTAGGGTCAATAGAAAATTCAAACATGCCTATCTACTAAATAACATTAAAGGGGATGATGTTTAACCTAGCACCATTTTCCATCAAGACTCGATGGACATAAGCATGGAAGATTTGGACTTAGATTTGTAAGGTGATGTTGTGGGGATGACTGAGTGACTTGTCATCTTCTTGAGAGAATGTGAGGTAATGTGGTGAAGAAACATGGTTCACCATAGCTTGGAATCACTTAGGCTTAATATCCATGGGAAAATTGGTTGTATGTAGATATTTTTTGAGAATTCCCTTGTGCAAAGGAGATGGTTCTAGAAACTCAAAGATTAAAAATT
Source organism: Cupressus sempervirens (assembly GCA_028749045.1). Taxonomy (NCBI): domain Eukaryota; kingdom Viridiplantae; phylum Streptophyta; class Pinopsida; order Cupressales; family Cupressaceae; genus Cupressus; species Cupressus sempervirens. Next base: position 561,500,326 of record CM053792.1, read on the forward strand.
TTGTCAGGGTTCTTTGCAATTGATTGACAAGGTCATAGCTAGAGATAGTTAGGGTAGCTACTTGTTTGGATGATGAAGCATTCTTGAGATCATTTGCAACTTTGAGGATAACCTTAGATTTCCCCCTGCTAATAGCATTGAATGTCTCACAATGTGAGGAGGAAAGTTCTGTCACTCTAAGAACTACCTTAGGCCTAGTGTCCCTATGATTTTTTTGAGCATAGTGTGTTCATAGGACTACCTTAGGTCTTTCATCATCAGTTTCATAGTTGGTCTCTATATCAAACTTAGGGCCCATCATGGAAAAAATTTCAACAGGTTTAGGCATGTTTATGACAGCGTTTGCATCATTGTCAGTGTAGTTGATCTTTTCATCATGGTTCTTCTTGTTAGCCTTGGATGATTCCCCTTTCTCATATTCAGGTAAGGGTTATTTGAAGGCTTTGTGATCAAAATTCTTTACTAATCTATCCATTACAACTTTTCCTCCATCTATGAGGTCTTGAATAACATCTTTGAGCATAAAACCATGTTCAGTGTTATGTCCCTTACTCCTATGATAGTTGCAGAAATGATCTCTCCACCAATCAAGTTTGACGAGTGGGTCATAGGGTCAAGAGTTGTCTAGAAGTGTGATGAGCTTATTTGTGAGTAAGGTCTTTAATAGCACTTCATAAGATTCTACCATATTTGTGTAAACATGCTTTGGCTTAAAAGATTTTCTAGTTTTATCAAATGTTTCATACTTTGAAGTCTCTTGTTGTTTTGCAGCATAAATAGCATTAGAAATATTAAGGGTTGACTCCTTGGTCTTAGGAATGTCCACTACTACATCATTGACAACATATTTTTTCTTATTCCAAGGCTTATTTTTTCCATTTTTGTCTTTATTCAACATGATGCCACCTTTCTTAATAACAAAATCTTCAATGCAGTATGCACTTTCAACCATGTCATTGAAGGATGTGAATATTTGTTTTCTAAGGTTGAAGTAGAGTTCAAGTACAAGTGTATTGACAAAAAATTTAATATTCTCAGTCTCAGGAATCTGTCGAGGGTACCTAGAGTATAAAGATATCCATCATTTAAGGTGTTAGTAAACAGTTTTTTCCTTTAGATAGAAATGCAAATAATGACTCAATGTGCTTCAAAAGAAGAAAAAAACAAACTAACAAATGGATAGATTATCATTCTATTGATAATCTTCCTCTAAATTGAGAGGTACAACTCCATCATAAAAGATATTCAATGAATGTGATAAATTGATTATGTCTTTAACCTGAAGACACAAAGGGTTTTCTGACACTCATCCATCTATATGAAATGAATGCAATTATCAGATTAATAAGTCAGTAATGAATGAAAAATCAGAAAATAACCACAAGAGTATCTACCAAGTCTTTCATATTACAGAGAAAATTGAGAGAGAGAAAGAGAGAGAGAGAGAGTTGTAAATATCTTTATGCAAAAGTGTGAATACATAACCATAGGACTACGTATATCACATTCCAAATGGTAATAGAGGATTGCATCTAAAATAGATTTAAAAGAACTCGGAATCCTTCCAAATCAGAAATATAAATGTACATGACCACAAGATCAAACACACTTGTGTTTCTCTTTATTTAAGAAACATGATAAAACAATAACAGTATTGTTCTATCCCCCTATTACAATCAATATGCATAAGATAAAATTGTTTCCCCTGTTACAAACTAGAACTATCTACTCTCTATAGTAGCAGCTGTAGAGCTCCAACCCAGAAAAGAAGAACCCTTTTACAAATGTTTTGCCCTTATTAAATAAATTTTCCAAGAAGTTGCACAACTACCGCACCTTCTTACCAAACTTCCAGCACTTTACTATGATAATTAATTCTTATAAAAGAATTAATTATTTTACATATTTTCTCAACTTTAATCAATTACCCAAGAGCTTTTACAATTTCATTTCACAAAAATAATTAATTCTTTTTAAAGAATTAATTATCTCAAAAAAAATTTGCATTTACCTTACCCCACCGACTTCATTTATCATTTGACCTTCAATATCACATTATAATAGTAATAATTAATTCTTTTGGAATTAAAGAATTAATTATTTGAAAGAACATATTAAAAGTGTGATTTTCAATTATTTTGCAAATATTAATATTTAATTATTTAAATAATTAAATATAATACTTTTTTCTTTGAAGGTTTTTTCTTTTTTAAATTTTTAATTGATGGGGGGAAATACTTAGGGTTTCAAAATCCTAGGTAACAGTGGCTCTCTCTGGGGGTGGCATTCTGTACTAGGATGCAGAGAACTCCAGAATCTTTGTCTGTTGTTATCCAGTGCCTTATCCATTTGGATGTAGAGTCATTAATCAATCAGCTTTCCTTATGTTCCCAAGATTTGATTGTTGTATGTACTTGACATGGAGGATTTAACTTGACCTAGATTCAATATGGGAAGGAGCTTCTTTGGTAGCATTGATTACATCTACCATTATAACTGCAGGTTGCGACACAAAGGTAACAAGAGAATAAATTATACCTCCTCTACTTAACTAGGACTTCATCCATTAGTTGCAAAGCCTCTTGATCATATTATGTTTGCTCCTTTAACAAGAGAATATCCTAATTCATCATTTGTGAAATGTGGAGCACCAAAGACATGTGAAAAATGACCAGAGTTTCTCTACACTACTTTCATATCTGCAGGTGTAACTTTTGTATCCGTCTTCTCGTTAGTGTATGAAACATTTCCTTTCAAACATTTATCTAAAATCTTCTGAAACCAAAGGGTCTATCACCTACTCACTTGAGATATATTAATATTCACACTATTCAAAAAGTTCTTTGTGCTCTTTTAGTATAAATGTTAGGGCCATAAATTGTTTCACACCACAATCATATATTTCAACAACAAATCTTTGACATTCTTATATTGTATAGAAAGTGCATCCACATTTTTCAAACAACTTTGATAGTTTGGAGTTTTCAACCAGCCTGCATTAGTCTCAAATGATATTTCCAACTATCGTTGCCTCTATTGCCATACCAAAAAAAATTGTTTGCAGTATCATGCTTATTCTTTCCATTTCCATCATAACTAATCCATATGGGAAGGGGTATACCCCAAAATTTGCTTCGACTTATAGTCCAATCCCTGGCATTCTCCAGCCAATTGTGAAAGTTCTTTTCTTTCACATAGTTAGGAACCCAATATGTCTCAATTGGCTTCGTGCCCATCATACCATGGAGAAAGTCTGAGATAAGTGAGCCATTGGAAAATTTTCTAGTAGCACCTAGTGAAAAATCAACTTCAGTCTCAATCATCTATTAGTGCTTCAAACATACCATAATATGTTTGTTGATTGACCAAAATGATCAACATAAGGTGACTATAGTAACAAATTATTATTTCCAATCAACACCTCATATCTTCTAGTTGTCATGTCACCACCCTAATTAGGGTTAGTGCATTTTAATTGGAGACTCTGTAATTGCAAATATGTTATAGATCGGCCTTCCTTGAGAGTTGGTGCCTTCATTGGGTGAGTTATGTCACTTTATCATAAATCTCATGGTTCAAAGTGAACTTGTGCTTGTGCCAAAAGACTTCATAAAACTTGCAACTATTAGATATCTCTTATCTCAGTGCACAACCTTGACTAAACAAGATTCCTCATTTCTAACTCTTTGAAGACACTCTGACATTACTAGTAGTAGCTTGTTGTGAATCTAGTTGAGGATCATATCACATCGTACAATATCCATGTGGTGTGGATAGGGGATGAACTTGAACTGAGCTCAACCACCTTTTGATAGAGGAAAAACAAGATAAATAGGAATATTCTAGTGTTTCAGATCTTGACGCATCTTGAGCATGACTATTGTTCTGTTAACACAATAGCTAGTAAACAGAATCTCAGTTGTCCCCATGTGTCTAAGATCTTCAAATTTCCACATATAAACATCGACCATATCCACACAGTTACAACTCATCCTTGCAATCTATAAAATACTCATCAATGGTTGGTGACCAAGCATCATTATCAACCTTGCTTTCCATCATGCTTTGTAGCATTATGTTATGAAAATGCCGATTTTGTGGCAAAATTCCTTGAGCAAGTTGCATAATTATGTGCACCAATTTTCTTTGTTGAGCCTATACCAAGTCTTACAGAAGTCTTGGATGCCTCTTGTCACAACTTAACATATATATGGTCAACCTCATGATCATTTTTCCAAAAATAGTCACCATTAGGATTGTCAAGCCTCACCCATTTACAAGCTATCCTTGATGCCTCCATAATGAATATGAATGAGTGTATCTAGATCAATTATTTATCACAATCCACTAAACTAGAAAAATAGTTCCTTAAAAACTTAGATTCTCAAAAGTACTTTTCCAACTTGCAGGTTTTGACTGCCCTCATATTTGCATGATTAGTATCAAAACTTGGTGGCATAAGGGTTTGCAAAGCACCAGCTAATGCATCATGAGCCTCAACATTTACAACATCCTTGCCTCATTAAGATCCAGGACATACGTTCTAAGGAGAGCCTCCATGTCATCATCTTCTACTTGAGAAATGAGGTTTTGCTCAACTGTAACCTTCAGCTCACTCAATTTGTCATCATCTTCAATTGGACCATCCCTTGCAATAATAATATATGATATCATTTCATTTTTGCCTAGTAATAGTAGTGGGATATTATGATGTGTCATTTCCAAAATTAGAGAGCTATGTAACTGAAGCATTTTCCATAATGGACACTCTCGAAGGTCTCACAAATGCATGATTTTGCAAATGATTACACTGAAAAATCATTATTTCCAACTAGTTTCTCTTATTTTCCAGCCACCACATCTCAACCTAATTAGGGTTAACATTAATTAGTGATGTTAGAGAAAGTTACCATTTGAAAACTTGTTATGGGTTTGGAATCTTCTTCTTGTGGGTGACTTGAACCTTTCAATGCACATAACTTGCACTAAATTGTACACTTCATTATATTTCCACATATGGCCCATAAGAAATAAAAATGAATTTCAAACAAGGAACGAACCTTACAACTTTGACAATGAAACTCGAGGAGCATTGGATATGACCAATCAATGAGAGGGCCTATATTTTCTAGAAAATTTTGAATATGCATTGACTCAAAGAAAAGGGGAAAGGCTTAAAGTTGATGCAACTTTATTGAAGGGAAACAACAAAAATGCCTACACTATTGACAAGCAAAGCAAACAAACTACACCTAGCCACAACAAAAACTTTATGCACAAAGAATAGGGCAAGCAGCCCATACTTAGAAGAATGTACCTAGTTGCTCATGGAAAACCATCAATTAGTTGAGAGAAATATACACCAGTATGAAAAAGTGGTTGGAAAATGAGATGCACCACTCCAAGAAACCATTGAGCAGCAGATAAAAGCATAGATTCAAATGTCATATTTTGGAGCAACCCTTGAATCACTATGTCAGTTCCAAACAACCACTCAGCTCCAAAGAAATCTAGTTGTAGTATCCTAACATAATTTTTAATGAGGTGATTTATATCCCACACACCTTTATGACTAGCTTGATAAGGCTCAAATTCAGGCTTTGCACATGAACACATCATGAAAAAGAAAGGATTCCCAATAGTCTACACCTTAGTATTTTTAAGACCCTTTCGTGTTTTGTACTATGGAAACTTTTCACTAATCTCTATGTAACCAAAATAGAAGCATTCATAATCAACATGCAAGATGGTCTCCATCACCATACTTAACATGCAGATGATATGCTCCAACCATATCACAGTGGTTGCTTTCAATCACAGGAGGTACCAGAAAATCTTCTTCCTAGAAAACTGTCAAATTTTGACAAGAAGAGACAAGAGGTGTTGATTTTATTTTCTTTTTTAGAACAAGCTTTTTTTTAGAAGGGTCAACCTTTAGGTAATGTTGTTCTCCACCAAGGTAGTCTTTCTTTTGAAGATTCCTTGTAGATTTTAGGCCACTAAGAATTAAGTCATCATCTAACTTGATTGCCTCCCTTTGAGCATCAACTAAACTTTGCACTGCAAGACACCTTAACCCAAACTAAACTTCAACCTCCATTGCAGTAGTAAAGATTCCTAACTGATTGATTTCATTAGGCTAATGGGCTAGAGGGATTTTACCAACACTCTTTTTAAATCTATCAACAAAATCCCTTACAAATTCATCCTCTTTTATCTGAATTCTAAAAAGATCCATCAACAATTGATAGGTGTCAATTGTGAGTTGAATCCTCTCAAGGAACTTTTCCTTAAGATCATCCCAGGTGGTGATACATCTAGCTGGTAGATTCTGAAACCATTCAACGACTTTTCCTACAAGGCTTTGAATAAGCAGCCTGATGGATACATTTTCTTCCTATACACCAAGAACACTGCATACAACAATAACTACTTTGATGTGATCATTTGGATCCTATGTCTTATCTCTAGAAAACTTGGGAAGGTATTCCCATGATCTTTTAGGTAGGGTTGAATGCTGGACCAAGGTAAATGGTTTGATTCAAGCCCCCCATGGTTGAGTGGCAACCACAACCATAATATACATTGGACTTATTCAACCAAAAATAACTTAAAACTACTAACCTCCATCCTCGAGGAGGTAACCTTCAGATATCCAAGGAAAGGGGAAGCACTGGAACTTTCTTTCCCCAATGGAGTCGTCAAAAATAGTTAGTAAATAGTTTTGTCCTTCAGATAGAAATGAAAACAATGACTCAATATGCTTCAAAAGAAGAACAAAACAAACTAACAAATGGATAGATTATCATTCTATTGATAATCTTCCTCTGAATTGAGAGGTACAACTCCCTCATAAAAGATATTCAATGAATGTGATAAATTGATTGTCCTTAACCAAAAAACATGAAGGGTTTTCTAACATTGGTCCATCTATATGGAATGAGAGAGAGAGAGAGAGAGAGAGAGAGAGAGAGAGAGAGAGAGAGAGAGAGAGAGAGAGAGAGAGAGAGAGAGAGAGAGAGAGAGAGTTGTAAATATCTTTATGCAAAAGTTTGAATACATACCCACAAGACTATGTATATCACATTCCACATGATAATAGAGGACTACATCTAAAACAGATTTAAAAGAACTTAGAATCCTTCCAAATCAGAAATACAAATGTACATGACCACAAGATTAAACACACTTGTGTTTCTCTTTATTTAAGAAACGTGATAAAACAATAACAATATTGTTTTATCCCCTCATTAAAATCAATATGCATAAGATAAAACTACTTCCCCTATTACAAACTAGAACTATCTTCTCCCTGTAGCAGCAGCTGTAGAACTCCAACCCAGAAAAGAAGAACCCTTTTACAAATGTTTTTCCCTTATTAAATAAATTTTGACAACTACCACACCTTCTTACTGAACTTCTATTATCTTCTTCGACACTTTACTATGATAATTAATCCTTATAAAAGAATTAATTATTTTACATCTTTTCTCAACTTTAATCAATTACCCAAGAGCTTTTACAATTTCATTTCACAAAAATAATTAATTCTTTTTAAAGAATTAATTATTTTACATTTACCTTACCCCACTGACTTCATTTATCATTTGACCTTCAATATCACATTATAATAGTAATAATTAATTCTTTTGGAATTAAAGAATTAATTATTTGAATGAACATATTAAAAGTGTGATTTTTAATTATTTTGCAAATGTTAATATTTAATTATTTAAATAATTAAATATAATGCTTTTTTCTTTGAAGGTTTTTTCTTTTTTAAATTTTTAATTGATGGGGGGGAATACTTAGGGTTTCAAAACCCTAGGTAACAGAAGGTATGTAGAAAAGGGTTCACCTTGCTTTTGTTTAATATTGCATAAATCCAGCATAGTAATAGGATGTTGAATGTATAAGAATATTTTTGGATGAAGTTTTGTGCAAGTTCGTCAAATTACTTGAGAGGAGGTGATAGTTTTGTGAAACATTTCATGGCTTGGCCTCTCAAGCTCCTAGGAAGAAACCTCATAAGGTAAGTGTCTTTGTGCATAAAGTCCATACTAAGAGTATAGAAGTGTCTTACATCATCATGAGGATTTCCATTTCCATCATATTTATCATATTTAGGAACCTCTATATCGCTACAAAATGGGACCATGTAAAGGCTCCTATCAAAAGGAAGAGCACATATTGATTCAACAAAAGAAGTCTTGGGTTGTTCCTTGGAAACTTGGAGTTGTGAGTGCTGATTTTTAAGTTCTCACATTTCCTCCCTCAAGATCTCAACTTTAGTAGGTTCTTATTTCTAGATGATTTTTTGCACATCAAAATCCTAAGGAATTTTCCATCCCTTAGATGTCATGAATTGAAAATATTGGTGCCCATTTTGTTCCAAGGCTTTTAACATTAGCCTTTGGGTGACCTTGTCCTGTTCAAATCTCATGAGATCTTTGCTAGTGACCTCATTAGTGTTCTCACTTTCATAATGTGACTGTGAGTTTCTAGGTGGTGATGGACATCATTTATCATTTATTCTAGGAGTTCTACAAGGTGTATTATTTCCATCATTTCCATCAAGAGAAATGTTATCAAAGGATTGCTATGATAACGATGTCTATTTTTAGCATTATGAGCATGAGCCTTAGCCTTAGCTTGATGATACAATCTTTCTCTATTGGCCATGTGTATGGCCTTTAGGCATGCTTATTCTTCTAAGTGGTGTTTCCTCTCTTCAGGATTCATGGTGAGTGACACATTATCTTTGTCCCTAGGTGTATCAAAGGGTGTATCAAATGGATTCTCAAAGCTATAGAGTGGGTTATGCTAGGTGCTAACCTCTTGCAACTTATCAAAGGTAGGTTCATTCACACAAGGTTGTCCATGGGGATTCCTAGCTAGAGTTTTCAATTGTTCAAAGGTGAAAGAAGGATGACTCCCTTTACCTACTTGGAACATAGTTGCGACTGGCATGTAACGGTATGTCTTTGTCTAATAAGATGAGGTAGAATGTCTCAAATAGAAGCTCATAAGGTCAAGAACAATCACTTGTAAAGATAGAAATAATTAAATGAATTGTCAAGAGTGCTCAAGAGCTTACATCACTAATAACTCAAGCCAAGGGAGTGAGAAAGAAGCTTGATAGCAAGTAACTAGCATAGAGAGGTAACCAAATTTTGACAAGTGACCATTAGTGACATTTTGAGATTGCATCTGATGAACTAAACCCATCTTTTCAACTTAGAACAATGCCTAATATGAATATTTTAGACCAGATTTAGGTAGGATGAAGTGACAACACCCCTAAATCAACTAAGATGCAATTTTGACTCTATTTTGCAAGTAGCAAAAATTGAGCGGTATTTCTCAGAGAAGTGGGTGATATTTGATCAACAGAATATATCATATGATAGACTTTATAATAGTTGAGTTATACTTTTGTTCCAAATGATATTTTCCCCTAAGGGGTGTAATAGACTTCACTACTGTTAGGTGATAGAATTTACAATAGGCAAATGATACTTTCTCAGATATGTAATGTCATACAACATTTCTCAAAAGGTTGTTTGATAAAGGGCTTGTTTCCTTCTAATTTGATAGAACTTTAACAACCTCTTCAAAGCCAAGAAAATACCTAGGAGTCAGCTAGAAACCATGAAGGGTATTTCTAAGGCACAAATTAAAAGGACCAACTGACAAGACTCTGTGATGTCTTCTCCACTTTGAACTCTACATAATGTAGGTGAGCATACCTAGGAATTCACTCTTTATTTGTAAAAAATCAAAATCTCAACATGAATTCCAAAATAATAGATGATTACCTTAATTCTTCTAATTCTAGGACTATAAAAGAGATGATAAATAGCTAATCTATCAAACCCTAAAACTCCATGAGTCAAGTACAGGTTTACTTTTCAGATCTACAAAAGTAAAACATAAAAGGATTGATTTATAAATGATTTATACTGTAGAGACATTCCAAAATAGATCAACTTCAATGGATGACCAGTGCCTTATCTATTGGGCTATTAACTTCATAGGAATTTGACATCTATTTATCAGATACACTTTGTGAGAAGAATATCAATATGCATTTCTAGATCTCATTCTTATCAAAATCTTCAATGCAAACCAAAGAATTCTTCCAATTTACATCAAGTATTTACATAACCCATTAGATCATAAATAGAATGTAAACTAAAATATAATTCAAAACAAATTACAACTAAGATTTAATAAACTTTTCTATTAAACCTTAGATATTTAAATGGTAACAAAGGAAGAGACAAGATCTAAAAATTAACAACCAACTTTATGCATCTTTGTATTAATTTCTTTTAAAATATACAATTCAATGCCAATTCCAATCAGAAAAAAACTCAAATAGACCTTTAACTATTAACTTTTCATTCTATCTTTTTGAAAAACTTATATGATATACATATGTGGACTGACTTCAGAATGAACAAGACTTAGTTCAACAAAATGAATCTCGGACACTTCCTCTAGCCCTGGGAACTCATTTATATAGCATGAGTTGCAAAGATCTTTAGGCCTAGAGGGAAAAGGACAGCTATCCTTAAAGAAAAACTAAAGATTTATACAAAAAGACAAGAAAAATCATTGTCTTCACTACACGAGAAAATTGAAAACATTCATTTCATTTTTTGCTTGATAGAAAGTAGTTTTCTTTTAACTATTGATATTTTCATAGCTTTGGTAGGATAAACCTATGAGGTCAAAAGAAATTAATATAAGCACAATGATATATATATATATATATATATATATATATATATATATATATATATATATATATATATATATAACTATTAATTAATGTCATTATATTTATCATATTGTTGAATGGACATGTCCTGAAGGGACATGTCTATTCTCTTGGTTTATTCCTCATACAAATTTAAGGATGTTGTTGTTTGGAAAACACGAACCAAATATCATGGCAGTGCTTAGTACATTTGCAATGATCCCAAAAATTCAACATGGTATCTGAGCCAGGTTGTAAATGTAAGATAAAATATGAGTTGAGTAAGACCCTTATTGATGATATTGTATTAGTGAGTGGTTCCTTGCAAATACCAAAGGTATAGGAAATGGTTTGATATTTCTTAAATGGTAAGGAGTTATGTAAATCGGTAAACCATGACAAAGTAGTAGCATTTGGTGTTGCGCTTGAAGCAGTTTTCTTGAATAAGATGATGTTGACATTGTCTCAGTGGATGTAAGACCTTTGAGTATGCAATCACATTAGCAAGTGATAATATAATTTACTTAAAGTATGGTTTAAAGATTCTATTGCAGAGGTATATAAAAGACACCAACTATTTACCAAAGTTCTTCATGCTTGTCCTTGAATGGTGGATTCTATCCAAATAGTGTGCAAAAGATGTCAACAACTCATTAATGTCAAGAGTATAAAATATTGAGTGGTTTATTACCTGTAAAATGTGGAATCATCATTAAGGAATGTGGATTGTTCATAGAGTCTGATGATTGCACACTCTTATTGCTTGTGCCAAAATCAAGAAGCTTTAGAATGGGTAATCGATATTTTTTATAGCATGATGGTGGTCAATCTTTTTTCCAATCAAGACCACTTCAATATTTATGACCAAATTGGCACAGATATCACCCATAAAATAATTGTGAAGGAGGAGGAAACGTGTGGGTTATAATATATCTATCAAAAGACTCGCATTATACGCATACTCATCAAGAAATGATAGACCCACAGCCAATGACAAAGCTTAAGACAAGTGAAATTTTTGTGGAAGATGGACAAAATAATTCTTCACCCCAAGTTATTCTATAAATTTTTATTGAAGTCATTTTGGCCTATGACAGTATTCCTACCAAAATATTCGATGATAATGTGCAGGTCGGCTACAATGGCCATAGAGAAAGATCAAACTACATTGGGCAAGGTGTTAATGGTCTATATACTATGGAAGGAGATGATTCAATCTTACAAATCATTTGATATCTTCCCTAAAAACCTAGTGTTCAGGTGGTCAAAATATGATATTCATCTGCCATGTCAATAGGACAAAGACAATTAAAAAGGAAGGCATCCATATGTTTGAACACATCAATCTCATTACACTGAGTATATAATGAAAAAGAGGGAGATTGAGATTTAGAGGGAGCCTATCATTTTACTAGAGGAAAACTTGAGACAGAGGGAGAAGATAGAGGATATGATCGAGTCAGCCTTCAATGATCTTAGTTATATTGATTCAGATGGAGTAAACCATATCGATATGGATTCTCTAGTGATCAATAAATTGTAGCAGTCATGAGGACTTTGATTCATGAATATACCTTGTGGCTATGTGATTTTAATGTGCCTACCCCCTGTGTACATCATGAGGAAGTGATGACTTCTAAATGAAGTCACTTGTATTTGCAGAATTTGTTGTAAGGTGACAATCTTACAATAACTTGTATTATGAGATCAAATAATGAGTATATGGTGAATGTCTTGTATCTCAACATTTTGGGAGGCCATTACTTAAAGATTACTTGATGAATATCATTGATATTTTGGGAGGCTAATACTCTTGACATCGAATGTGATATCAAACCTTATTTTGAGTAATTGGTGAACATCATATGATATTCTCAGAGGCCATTATTCATGATGTCAAATGTGATATCACACCTTATTTGAGTGCTTGGTGAATATTAGATATCGATATTTTGGGAGGCCAATACTCGTAATATCAATTGTGATATCAAAATGATGGATATCATCTAATCAAAGATATATTTTTGTCATACCTAACATTACTAATGGTGTAATACATGTCATGTGTTTATCCTCCCTAGCTAAGAGGGAGTGTTTATGTTTTGATAGCTTTGTTAGGATAAACATGTGAGGTCAAAAGAAATTAATATAAGCACAATGATATATATATATATATATATATATATATATATATATATATATATATATATATATATATATCCAGAATTATTAATTAATTAATGTCATTATATTTATCATATTGTTGAATAGACATGTCATGAAGGGACATGTCTATTCTCTTGGTTTATTCCTCATATAAACATAAGGACACTGCTATTTGGAAAACACAGACCAAATATCACGGTAGTGCTTAGTACATTTGCAACAATCCTAAAAATTCAACATTAACTGCTTTGTAGTGGGGCATGTTCTATTGTGTCTATTTTTTGTTTGTCCAAAACATCTAATGATTGGTCTTCATCTTTCTTCTCTCCTTCAAGTTGTGCGGCCACCTTTTCTTCTTCTACAATGCTTGGATCTGATTCTATAGTTTCTGTAGTAGGTAATTGGTTGTATCTTTCCTCAACCACCTCTAATGTCCCATCTTTAATTTTTTCTGTTGGTTTAGGGCTCATCTCATCTAGCTCTATCACGGTTACCTGAATGGTCTTGTCATACATTTCTCTCTCCTTAGTAATTGTGGATTTATCCATCAATTTATCCTTAGATGCCACCTGTAAGAGTTTTGAGGCTTACGAACATTTTGCTATCCACTTATCAAAAATAGTGTCATCTGGCTAGTTAAATTTGAGGATTTTTTGTTCTCTCTTCAAAATATATTTTCCCAATTTATTTGTTTCTTTAAAACCTTGTTGGAAAGAATCAAAAAATATTTGACCATTAACCACTTCCTCAATAGTTCTAGCAAACCAAACATATTTTTCCTTATTAACAACATCATTCATTCTAATACTCATTATTTCTTTCAACTTATTTTCCCATTCCTGCTTACCTTTAATAATGCCAAGGCCTTTCAGCACATGAGGAAAAAGATCAAAGTTCCTACTAAGATATTTAGAGAAATATGTATCAACTTTCTTTGTAATATATCTCTTTTTAAATCAAAATCTAGTAGGTCACTTTCTTGATTATATGTTTTTTAATCTGATCATCAATCTTGTCAATGATAGTAAAACATAAAGCAGTCATATTATCTTCCCTACTGATCCATTTTCTCAAAATTGATCTCAAAGTAGCATTATTATTTTCTATTCCATTCCAAATATCTATCAACTTTAACATCTCTGAATAGAATAGAGGCCATTTTATTCTATCAACAACAAAAAAAATTATTTCTCTAACCTTGATCTCATACGGAATTTGCACCTTTACTTGTGTTGCTCTGAGTTTAGTCTTCTCTTCATTTAATTCATCCTTAGTATATAATTCTTGATGTTGAGGAGTATCAGGGATTTCAATTATAGGCCTAGTGGGAGGTGGTGGAGCAAAGGAGGTTGCAATCATAAGTTGGTTGGGTCCTTCCCCCGCCTTTCTCTTAACTTGTTGCTTCTACAATTTTGAAATGTTTTTCTCCATTTCATTTATTTTTCTTCCCCTCTCATCAAAAGCTTCTAATAATTTTTCAAATTTAGTATTTAGCTCAAGAAACTTATTTTTATCTTTTACAGTCACTTCCACACCAAATTCAACTACCTCTTTGTTCATGAGGAAAACTTTATCACTATCTACATTTCCCATTCTATACACTACCAGGCTTCCTGTGTGTTCTACATCTTAAGCTTCCTAGAGCCTAGATTTATCCCTCTTTTGAATGGACCACACCACTAAGACCTTATGATCATTATTTTTTATTACCCTTTTGTAGGCTTGCTTTACCTCCTCCTCTACGTTAAATTTGTTCCCATGTTCCTCTCTAATGGCATCAAAACTATTTCATTAGCAATATCCCACTATGGAAATATAAGGACACCTAAATCTTTCAATAATTGTCTTCCCCCCTCAGGGGTTATCTGACTAAAACTCTACACCAGATCAGCTTTAATCTCATCTTCTATTTTAGAGTCATGTATGTTAGGTTGCTTTTCTTTTATCCTTTAATACTTTGCCTCAAAATTAGATATATTACTTATCCACAAAAATTGAATAAAACCCCTAGAATTTACAAAATCATCATTAGTCAAAAAAAATTTGCATCCTTCTCTACAATAGGTTCTATCTCTTTTCCCTTAAAATCCACAATAGTGAGGGCTAAGAGTGGCATTGGGGGTTCTTCAGGCATTCCTTGCTCTACTTTTTATGTTGTTATTATAAAATCATCTTGGCCTCCCATTTGTTTCAATTTCTCCCTCAAGGAGTCTTCATTGTCAAAATGAATGGGGGTTTGATAGGGAGAGTACTCTTCTATCTTCGATGAAGATCCCTCCTCCAAATTTTTCCTTTTAGTTGTTGGCTCTGAGTGTGGGCTCTCTAAATGATTCCTTTGATACAATAGAACATGATGTGCCTCCACATTCCTAACAACTACATATCCAGCCTTCCTTTGGAGGGTATATTGTCCTAGGCTAATGACAATTTTATTCACCATTCTTCTTTCCACCTCTTTGTCCTGGTCAAGATATACCTTTATTAATGCCTCTTTCTTTTCATTTAGGGTTTGCATGATTCTAGCAAGATGTGCCACCAATTTATTTATCTTATCTCTCCAAAACTTGATTTTAGCTAAAGGATCATGTTTTCTATCTAAAGTATTAACAAATTCTAGAACTCTACTATAAACTTTCCATTTTCTTTCTTTACTTCCTACTCTTACAAAGAGAAATAATTTCTAACTATATCCTCAAGAAAAAGAATATATGATCATATGATTTAGATTTAGTTCTTTCTTTAAACATTTCAAAAAATCCCTCTGGATCTATAAAACAAGAATGAGATTGGGCCATTTGATACCTATCAAGGAACTTACCCAAGTGTCTACATCCTCCTTTAGTCAGCACAAAATTATGGACAACTATAAAATTTGGAAAGATTGTCCCTCTAGATCTTCCCACCAACTCTCTCTCTCTCTTCAAGTCCTCCAATCTACCAGAAAAACTTAGCGATTTCCACCTTCAAAGGTACATGGTGGAGTCAAACATGGGGATTCCCTTGGAAACCATACACTCTAAAAATAGTAGATATTGAATATGGGATGATGTCTCCCTAGTTGTGACTAACCTTCAAACCCTTAGCATGATCCTTATGCTCGATCAGCTCCAGTAAGGGTTTAGGAATTCAAGGGTTGTCTCCACTTAACAACATCCTCATCTTTGATGCAAAATATCTATCAAAATGAACAAAACTAGCATATGTGACTTCTCAAGTCATATCTGCAATCTAGAGTTGTATTGGTATCTTGTTTCCATCCCTTTCTCAATCTAGCTTCGTGTCTTTTGCAAACATAGAAACGCCCTTTAATAGACACATATACATCAAAAAATAACACTAGAAAAAGGGTTTGTGAACTTTACCCTTGCTTATGCCAATTAGCCCAGTGTATATTTCTTTAGCCAAATGGGATGCAAAATCAAAAAAAAGGCCATTCCATACTATAAAATTTGAGCCATCATAAAAACTAAGGACCTTGGGATGTGTTGTTGCTCATCCATGCCAAATATTTTTTAGATGAAGATATAGAGAAATTGTGCCCTAGGGTTGAAATATTCCTTCAATAATGGCTCTAGGGTAGAAGGTGTTACTAGTGTCAAATGCCCTACCTTTACAAAATACTCTTGTATTGGTCCACCTCAAAGGTATATCCTTTGTGCATCATACCTTGTCTATGAATCATCAAAATCAATCTCATAATGCAAGGCAAGGTTAGGGTTTAACATAAAAACCTCTCTAATTACCTCAATTGTCACCCTAAAAAAATTATCTCCACTATGGTTCTTCATGACCTAAAACACAAGCACATACCTCTTGCCAACATTGTCAGCATATCATCATCCATGAAGACTCCCAACACAACCAAATTTCCAATGTCAAATTCCCAAACATTTCTTAGTGGTGTATCATGGTTTCTTTGTGAAAACCATTTCCTAGACAACTATAAACCCCCCATTGATGTTTCTGCATCTATCAATCAATTTCCTTTTTCATAGAAACCCTCATCAATTTTTAGTGTAGGGCTCTTTGGGACCAATTATTTTCCCTTCATAGCTTTGTTTGTGAAAGCAGGCAATTGTTCAAGGAAATCATCATGCACATTCATGTGCTAATAGTCTATTTTTCTAGAAAATTCCCTTCGTGGAGGCATCTAATCAATTCAGACAATTTAAATAGATAAACTCTTCACAACAAACATCAGGGCACTTACTCAAAAACTTCTAATCATAGCAAGAAATCTCGTTCACAATAATTCACAGTATGAAGGCTGAGAAATCCAAGCTCTGTTTACTCTGCTCCAATTCTATTTTATGGTGTACTAGATCATGGAATGAACTACAAATTATGCCAAATTTATTCACAGGAGTGTTCCTTGAAACACCATTAATGCTCTAACAATCAAATTGTGCATGTAATGTGAAGAATTTCAAAATTGGTCATTGATGCACAAAAAATCTGATGGTTATGATTTAAACTTGATGTTGCATCACCCTTGTTTAGTGGTACATGTGTCAACTTCTCACATTGTCACTTTCATTAAACAGCTTGCACTTCAATTTTGCTAGATAATGACAACCCTTGACTAGCCTTGCATTAGACGGTTAGGAAATAACCATGCTTTTTAATATTTCTTTCATGAAATGGGTCCACTAAGACATGGATCACTTTGTCACTTTCTCGCTTTGGTTAACCATCTTGCATATTTATTTTGTGAGAATGCAACTACCGCAATTTTTTAGATACTAAATGGTTATGATTTATGTATGCTGGTGTATTAAGAAGATGGCCCATAGGGACATGTGGTGATTCCTCACATTCTATCTTTAGTTAAAACCTGAACATCATTCTTTTGTGAGATAGTGAGAAGCATAGATCACCCTTTGATATGATGGCTAGGAAAACATTTTAATGTTGTTATGCATAACACTAAGATTGAATCAGAACATGCCACCTGGTGCTTCATTTTGACATCATTCCTTTTGAAACTTGCAATACAAACTGGGTCCACTAACTCCACATGTCACTCCCTCACATTCTCTCTTTGGTTCAAAACCCTTCATATTTCTTTTGTGGAAATATGACTATCGTAGATCTTCATCTTAATTTGTGGCTAAGAAAAGTGTTCATTTTTCAAACTTTTCAATGTAATGGCCCCACTAAGACACATTTTGAAATCTTACATTCTCACATTTCTTAAACATCAAACACTTTTATTTTGTGAGATAGCGACATCCCTTGATCTATAATTTGATCAACGATCAAGAAGTTACCAAAAAGAGAGGTTATGTTAGGTATGGAAACCAATCATGTGGTGATAACTAGAAAATGATGAAAAATAATTTCAAGAAACCTTTTATAGGCCCACACTATCCATGCATCATATTTTGCTATGTCACATTTGTTAAACCATACACAACTTTATTTAGCGACAAAGCGACAGGCGTTGATCTTAATAGGATTAGAGGGCTAAGATCAAACTTGAGGATTACTACATTCCTTCGGTCCCACAGGACAGTTGTCAAAAGTTTGTATTGTTACATTTTTTAAATAGACAGCATCTTCAAATTGTGAGAAAGCATGAGTCATAGATCTAAGGAAGATCAATGGTTATCAAGAATAACTCATCAATTGAGTTAAAAGAGCATATTTTTACAGGATGCAAGCTAACTAGGATGAAACCATGGATTGAGCAAAAACACGGCTTAGATAAATAATCCTATTCTAAGAAAATTTAAAACTAACAAGGAAATAACTCTACCAAATTTTTTAAAGAAATACTAGGTTTTTTTAATTTCACATTTGCACTTAGGGTTTATTTCAAATTTCTCACCCTAGACAAGGTATATAACCATTGAAATTACAAAAATATTATAGAATTACTTTGAAACAATGGGGCACAAAAATAAGGGCTAACAGGGCCAATGAACTATGAAAAAAGCAGTTTGAAGCTTGAAAATCCTATGTTTTGGGTTGATTTTTTGAACATTTTCAAACCAAAATGTGATGCAGATAGTATAGGAGCTTAATTTATAGTAGAGAACATCATGGTTTAAAACTAGTAAGGGTAATTAACATGTCTCAAATAGTTGACAGGGACAAAGCAGCCTTGCCAATGTGCAATTGGGATATTAAAGAAAATTTCTACAAATGTTAACAAGATGTTTGATTTGCAAGAACATTTACACGGGTCTATTCAAAGTCAAAGACATATGCCATGCAAGATCTACCTAAGAGTCATGGTTCATTACTCAACAACCTGGCCCATGCTTGATGCCCCTTCACCTCACACCAAGTGGTTTCCCATAAGAGATATTGAATTTTTCATGGAGATTCCTTTAGCATAACCAAGGGGACATAAATGGTGAATGTAAAATCTTGGGGTGATCGAAGTAATCCACTAGGATTGATCCTTGCACCAAGATGTTGGGTGGAAAAATAAGGTAGCTTTTAACTTAGGGTGTTTAGAACATGTTTCCATTAGTAGTACTCATCTTGCACTCAATTACAGGACACCTTATCTCATGAAAAGTAACGGATGTCATAGCCACAAGAGTACCTTAAGCATTCTTGCCTAGCATTTTCCTCATGGTCTCAATCTCACAAGTACTCAAACTAAGCAAAGACAAGCATTATGTCTACTAAGGTTATGTTTCCTTTATAATCTTGAGTATATAGTGGGTCAGAATAGTCTGGTTCACTTGTCCCCACTTGGGTCATTCCTCTTGATTGCTCAAGAGAAAGCCCTCTAAAAGATTCTAAACAAAAACAGATTAGATCCACTCTTGGGGATCAATATTTCTTATTCACCACAAGGGTGAAGAGCATACTCTCTTATCCTAATAGCTTCCCCCAAACATATCAAACAAGTTTACTTAACCCTCTTTCTTTCAAAATCTAAAGGTGGGTCAAGATTTCTAATTCACCATAAGGGTGAAGAGCATACTTTCCTACCACCGAAAGACCCCAATCACAAGTCTTATGTGGTATGAAAGATTAACAACTAATAATATTGTCGCACAAAAAGATAAGGAAAATACAAGCACTTGTTTGTTTTTATGCTTTTAGGTAGCCTTGTAAACAACTATTAGTAGCCTTTTTTACATTTGAAGCTCTGACATGTGTTCTTTTTAAAGCAATTTTGCAAGCATTTAGAGAAACACTACAAGCACAAACATTATTCTAACAAAGGTTAGTCCCAAAATAATGTGAAAACCTATAGTAAAACCTCTTTCAAATAGTAATGACTTTGAAAAACCTAAAAAGCAGACTACTAAAGACCAAAAGTGATTAAAGAATCTACACAACAACAAGTTTTAGGCAAGGTGATAGTTTTCTACTAACAGAATATCATACGATACTTTTCAGTATAGGGGTATGATACTTCTATTCTGTACAATACTTCTCACTATACCTAAGTGATAGATTCTTGTGTACTAGTACAATAGAATTTTTTATAGACGTACCATACTTTTACTAGAAAATTCTCACACAGCAGTAGTAAGAAATATTGTACAATACCGATAAAGTATAGACTAATAATAATGACTACAGAAAAAAAAAATAGACAAAACAGCAAGCAAAAATGCAAGTTAAAAATGCAAATTAAGAGACAAAACCATAATGTTCTGCCCCAAGGTGGGTACCAAAAATGTACACTCATTTTGTACACTTCTCTAAACCCTTCTATCTAATATATCACATAGATTGGAATACTTGAATGTCATCTTAGAGCTCGCTAGTCATGGAGTGCAAGGGTGTGTTTTTTAGCATATGAAGAGCTCTCAGTTGAGCCATAGAGACACAACCCTTCCTAGTAAACCATGCAATGGGAGGTTCTTGAGACAAGAGCAAGAATGTAAGTGTCAAAAAGAAATATAAAACATGCAATGTAAGAAATGAGCTACGCTAGAATGAAATGCATAATGCAACTAGATTAAGCAAGATGAGCATATTGCAACCATTGCTAATTAGACTATGTGAGGTATGTTATAACAAAAGTAATCAAGCTATTCTAAATGAATCTAAGCTAAGATAGAGTATGCAAGAATGAGAGAAGAAGCAATAAGTTCTCTCAAGAAAACCTATCAAGCAACCTGAGAAGGAGAGAGCTCTCTCTTTTAAAGGTGTACGGATGGTTGAGATCAAGATCAAGAAATGGATGATCAAGAGTTGACTTTTGGAATTATCCATCTACAAGAGCAAGTCAACCAATGAAAAGAAGTTGACTTTTCATGTCAGCCAAAATCTTTTTATTTTAATTTGAAAATAGGAAAAGGACTTTATGTGTGCACATTGAGTGGGTTAGAAGAATGGGGTTTTTTATTTAATTAAAAGGGGACATGTTCTTTTAATCAAATAGGGATTTAGAATATTATAGTCAAACCATAGATTATAATCAAATAAATAATTTTTTTAGTAATTTGGCCTAGGGAAATAATTAATTAATTTAGCCAAAATGCTGAGAAGGGGGGCAATAGTCTAGATGACCATTTTTAGGTGATTACACTAGTAAAAGGATTAAAAATTAGGATGCATAATAAATATTACTTTATGAAATTGATAATAATTTGCAGATTGAGGAAAAAATAGAGAAACGTAGACTTGAAGTTAGAGTAGAAATGAACACAAGAACATAGAACACCAAGATATGTGGAAAATATTCACTCTAAGAAACAAATAATTAGAAGCACAAACAAAGGAGTTTTAACAAGACATCAAGTAAGACATGAATTTTTTTTGGTATCACAAGTTGAACCTAAAACTATAGATGAAGCATGTAAAGATGAGTATTGGATAAAAGCTATGATAGAAGAATTTTATTAGATAGAGAAGAATGAGATATGGGAATTGGTCCCTAGACCTAAAGATAAGGTTGTTATTGGCACAAAGTGAGTATTCACAAACAAGGTGAATGAACAAGGTGAAGTGGTAAGAAATAAGGAAAGATTAGTATGTAAAGGATATTCACAACAAGAAGGAAATGATTTTCAGGAAACTTTTTACCATTTTGCAAGACTTGAAATAGTGAGAATGTTTTTGGCATATGTGTCTAACAAGAATTTCAAGGTGCATCAGATGGATGTCAAACAGCATTTTTTAATGGAGAACTTGGGAAGAGGAGTGTGTTGAACAACCTGATGGCTTTTCATTGACTAAAGACAAAGATATGGTTTTGCAGACTAAGAAAGACTTTATATGGATTGAATCAAGCAGCTAGAGCTTGATATGCAAGATTCACAAGCACTTGATAAGATTGGAATTTAAGAAAGGTAATGCAAACAATAACATGTACTTAAGGAGAAATTCAGATGGATTATTGATTATTATAGTATTTGTAGATGATATTATTTTTGGAGGAAATGATGAGGCTAGTGAGAAATTCTCTAAAGAGATGAAGAATAAATTTGAAATGAGTATGATTGATGAGATAAAATATTTCTTGAGATTGAAAATAACTTAGAATAAGGATGGCATTTTCATATCACGAATACAATAACTCAAAGATCTCTTGAAAATTTTTGAATTCAAAAATTATAAGCTCATTGGTACACCCATGGTTATAGAAGATGATTCATATTCATCTCACATCCTTCTTTCATCCCAATGATGGATCATAGAGTGAGATTAGAAATGTTGATGTCAAAAAAAATACACAATCAAATTCAGAAACATAAATCATTAGAAATAGATTGTGGGAATTTGATACTACTAAAAGATGATTCTCCTATTGGTATATTGATGCAGTGCAAGGCAGGAGAATCCCCAAAGGGGAATGTCCTAGCCCCCAATGATCCTGGTTTCAGTCATCTTTACTATCTAGTGCGAGTGTTAACCATGGATGTTATTTTATGTATGTTTGTGGTTGGATCATTATCTCCATCAACATGACAAGAGTGAACCTATGGGTTTCACATGGTTGGGAAGTGTAGCTACCTATACCACTATTGGGGACTAGTGTACAAAGATGGTCTATTTAATCCAATGTGATCAGTGTTTTATGTTTTACTTGGTATATTTAAAATTTTGAAGTATGCTTCCTTGTCATTTATGCTTTCATTGGAATGCTTAGATATCATGTTTAGATGATGTTAGTTTATTTGACGCATTTCTATATTACGATGTTTAGCATTTGATTAAATGATGTATTTACTTAGTTGGAGTATCTATTGCTTTACTGGATTAGCATGTTAGATTTGCTCATAAGACAATTATGACTATTTGGTTGGCAGTTTGGGATGTTATGCATGAGAGATGGCTAGGACCTTCGAGGTCTCATGATGCTATTATGGTTGGGAAGAACCACACAAGAGTTTAGTCATTTTTGTCCATTGCGATGTTACTTTGAGCACATTTCCTTTACTAGTATGGTTTAGGTGGTTAAATGCTTTTTTTGTCTTACAGTTATGGTGTTCAAGTGTCTAAGCCTCGATTTGTGGATCTGGTACTCCCCAATGTGAAGGAATTACTTTTTCCTCTTGTCTATCTTTCTTTTTCCTTGTTTTTATACTTCCTTGTGGCAGAGAAGTGCTTTCTTGTGCGAGAATATGTTCTCTCACACCAGAAGGCATTCTCTCATGCGAAGTGTAGAGGAGGCTCATGCGAGATTATACTCTCTCCCACGTGAGACTCTGCACTTCCTTGTGCATGTGTGTGCATTCCCTTGAATGAACCTTGACATCAGTGTGAGGGAATTTCATGGCTGAGCAAAGCATTTCCTTGCATGAGGATAGATCCTCACGTGGCATGGTTCACTTTCTCACATGAAGGGGTACTTCCTTGCACAAGACTATCAATTGTGTTTTCTTGTGTGAAAAATAGGGTTTATCTCCACTATTTTTGGAGAATTTAGTTTGGTGTTTCGAGTACCTTTTGGGATTGCTTGTTTTTTAGGCTTCAACAGATCAAAGATTTTAGGTTTTGTTGTCATCTTGGTTCTTGTCTTTCAGTTTGAGTGTGTCAGTTTGGTAGTGGTACTTGGAGATTCATTAGTTGTCAAATTTTTTTGGTTAAGTCTTTCGTTGCAATCTTAGTGATCCTTGTATGTCAAATGTCATTTACATCCATAGTGGTTTTTTTTTTAAATATCTTGGCTTTTATTTATCCTTGTTCCAAGGATCTCCGGGCAGGGCATTACAAGAAACACATGATGAATATCAAAGTTTGTAAATGCACAAAATTCTATGTGTTTGAATCCTACCAAAATACGAAACAATTTATGAAGACTGAGAAGATGATTAGGTGAGATGTATTGGAATTGATGCATGATTTTATGGATCCCAAGGTAAAGTGTAAGCTAATGAAATAAAAGCTTAACATTTTTTAAGATAGGGATGAATGAGGATCATTGATCTATTTTTTTAGCATTTTAGGATAATATAAAACCCTATTTAGGTCATGAATGGAGGAAGATACATGAGTTCTATATAAGAAAAAATTTGGAATAGATTAGAAGTTGTTGAGAGAATGGCAGTTTGAAGATTTTGCGAAGATACAATAGAAAAGATTTGTCGAGAAGAGATAGAGGAAAAATTGGGTGAAATCAATCATAGGAAGATGTTGAATAAGTACATAGCACAAAGGATATCAACAAGCATGGGGTAGATGCATTCTTACGGATCAGTTTTATAGTAATACTTTGTTGTTATTGTAATTATTAAATCCCTTAAGTAGGACAGGCCTTGACAAGCCTTATATTGCAAATCTCCTAGTAGAGTACACACTTGAAGAGTATTGTGAAAATAATTCAACAAGGTGGAGTTAAGAAAGTCTTAGTGTATTACTTTGAATAGGGTAAATCACCAAATGTGGTATCTTTGTATGCTCTAACCGAGAACCCTTTATACTGCAGTAGTCAAGGATTTGTGGGTACCATCCCCACCACAATTTTTCCCTCTAACCAAGGGTTTATGTGAGACCAAATCATTGTGGCATGTGTGTTGATGGATGTGTGATGTGTTATTATCATATTTGTTAGATTTGTTCACTTTATTTAGTAAATGTTGTTATTTTATGAATGCAAATTGAGGAAAAAGACATATTGGTATTGAAGGTTAAAAGTTTTATAAGGAATTGATTCACCCCCCTCCCACCAACATCTTACCAATTCAACAAAATTTCCAACAAATCTCCCCCATTGACATCAATGAAAAAGGTTTCGTTATGCCAATCTAAGAATCTGAAGTGGTCTCATTATTCAATCATCTCCAAAACAATCTGCAAAAAATCAAAGTGTCAATAGACATTATTATACAAATCATTTCTCAAGAGTTCTCAATAAATTTTCCCAAAGCAACTACTCCTCCAAAGGAACATCACCAAGCATCTACTCTAGGTGTAATAAAATACTCTAAATATACTGGACTAATGCAATCTTGCACCAATTACTCTGAAGAGGCTTGGGGAATTAACTTAGCCAATGGTTTTGTAAAGGTATGTTATCGATTCCTTTGTGTTGACATACTCTAATTAGGTTTCCTTTTCTACTACCTTCTCTCTCAAAAAGTGATACTTAATAGAATTATGTTTAGTCTTCGAATGTATACTAGATTCTTTGGCATACTAATTATGCTTGTGTTATCATAATGAATAACAATAGTTGCTTGCTTTAATCCATGCAAAGAATTTCTCAGTCTGCAAACCATATATATGTCTTTAATCAATGGAAAACCATCAGGTTGTTCAATGTAAACCTCTTCCTCAAGTTCTCCATTCAAAAATGTTAACTTGACATCTATCTAATATGCCTTAAAAAAAGTGTTCAATGCATATGCTAGAAACATCCTTACTACCTCAAGTCTTACAACAGGGCAAAATTTTATTCAAAATCAATTCCCTCGTGTTGTGAATAACCTTTACAGACTAACCTTACTTTGTTTTTAACCTCTTCTCCTTATTCATTTTTCTTATTTATGAATACGCATTTGGTGCCAATAATATTCTTATCTTTAGGTCTAGGGACCAATTCCCATTTTTTTTTCTTTTCAATTTGATCAAGTTCCTCTCTCATAGATTTTATCCAAAACTCATCTTTACATGCTTCATATGCAATCTCTCTTACTTGATTTCCTGTCAAGACTCCTTTGTTTGTGCTTCCAATTATTTGTTTCTTAGGATATTCCTTTGCACATGTTTAGTTGTTCTCCACTCTGGTGTTCCTTGTTCTTTTGTGATCTCAAGTCTTGATTCCTCTCTATGTTCTTCAATATGCAAATCATTATCAGTTTCATAGAATAATTTGTTCACTCTAATTGTTAGGCCTTTGACTAGTACTTGCTTCTTCATCAGGATCAAAATCTAGTATTATTTCCTATATTCTAAATTTCTCATCAATTTTCTCATTTGTGCTTTTAACTATTGTTCTCAATCTCTAATCAAAACATCTATATGCCTTACGTTTCAATGAATATCCAAGAAGTATTCTTTCATCACTTTTAGGATCAAACTTTCCTATATCATCTTCTCTTTTGATATAACAATTACTTCCAAAAATTATAAATTATTTCTTTGTAGGTGTATGTACAAATGATAGTTCATGAGGTGTCTTACGAATACCTTGTTTGTCCTGTACTCTATTTATGGTATATATTGTGGTGTTCACTACTTCTCTTGAATAGATATGTGATACATTACATTCAAGCATCATAGCTCTAACTACCTCACTTGCTAATCTCATTTATGTTGTGGTGTTTTAGGAGCTGAAAGTTGCCTTTTAATCTCATTTATGTTGGGGTGTTTTAGGAGCTGAAAGTTGCCTTTTAATCTCATTTATGTTGGGGTGTTTTAGGAGCTGAAAGTTGCCTTTTAATCTCATTTTCTTCACAGAAGTTATTGCATCATATCTCTTCCTTCTTTCTTCTATCTCATTTATGTTGGGGTGTTTTAGGAGATGAAAGTTGCCTTTTAATCTTATTTTCTTCACAGAAGTTATTGCACCAATTTGATGCAAATTCTCCTCCTCTATCTGAACTCAAAATTCTTATCTTAAATATTGATTCATTCTCTACACTAGTCTTGACATTGCTAGAAGGGCTTCAACTAATTAGGGGCATAGAAAGTGATATTCCCTTTTGACATCATCAGAGCTTCCCTCTCCTTATCATCTTTTGGAAATTTATGCAATGTAAGGTTAGAGACCTTCCAATCCTCAAAATACTTCATGCCCTGGGTTAAGAGACTAGTCGCCTCCGCAATAACCATTCTAGCAATTACATACTTCTTCCCTTCCAAGTTAATTGTCCCATTATCCCAATCCCCCATAAAAATGTTGGTGAGATTCCTATCAAAGTCTTTAATTTTCTTCAAGAAAGTATTCAAAACACCCTTAGACAAATTATTCCAAATTTTAGAATCACCCTAAGTGTGTTTGCGAGTCACTGGCTCAAACCTCTTCAAATTCACTCTCATTTTAACTCTACAAACAATGCATAGAATCACAATGCAAAAAAGAAGGTAATTTCTTCTATCAAAGGCAATTCTCGACACCCAAAAAGTGTACCAACTAAAGGAAGTTCTAATTGTGGGAATTGAAATCTCGTCTCACTAGTCTTTAATGATATCAATGCTCTCATGTGTCACCTCCATAGTATGTACTTTCAAATTTTCCTTGTTTAGTGTTGAGTCATTCAAAATCCACCACATTTTTTAAATCATTATTAATTTGAGCTTTCCTTTGTCAACCCACCTTATGATTACTTTGAACCCCTACGTTAGTAAGGGTGTCAATAGCCAATTGTGTTCGCTATAGACATAGGAAATATGGTACTTTTGAAAATTATTTGTCATTTTCTTACAATTTTTGATAATATTATCTATAGACCAAGAAGTGGGATTATCCCCCTATAGACTTTTAACAATATTGTTAGAGTCACCCTCTACCTATACTTGAATCGCATTTAATTTTTTTGCAAGAATTAGGCATTGAAGAGATCCCATGACCTCTGCACAATGGTTGGTTTGGTATCCAAGGAGAGCCTAAGGATGAAGTTTCCATGACATTTTTATCCAGTTACTCCACAAGTAAGAGATAACAATCTTGTGAAGATAGCTAACAACATTAGAATATCCTTGAGAGAGTCCCACATGCAAGCCTAGGAGGAAGTAGATGACTCAATCTGAATGAGCAAGCTAGAAGCTCCATCATTGACCTTTGAAAAAGGAGCAGCGATAAAAAACTAAGTGGGAAGAGCCACTCAACTACAAATACTAATGTAGATACAGAATTTGAAGAAATTGTTTTTTGATGCATAAAATTTAGGCACAAGGCCCTACTTGAACTTGCACTTGAATGATGCAGGATAAGTTTTAGTTTACTATTGCGAGCCTAAGCCACCCATGAAAGTTATTATGGGGGTAAAGAGATGCAAAAAGCATAATAGACATAATTAGGCTAAGCATAACCTATCTAAGTAGCATGTTGATAATTCGGTGAAATGACGAGATATCTGGAAGTGAGGTAATGAGGGGAAAACCTAAGGATGGTGACATGAAGACCTAAACCCATTTAAGGCAAGTATGATTCTAGAGCCCATAGTTGTAGGAAGCTATGCAGAAGATAGAGTAGGATGAGATGAAGATGCAATAGTAGGATGAAATTAAGATGCATTAGGACTAGGAGTGGAGGTTGACATAGACACGAATATAGCACACATGGGAATAGTAGGGGCCCTTGCACCCTACCATTTTCTTACATACTTCATGGGTCAAAATTTTCTTCAAAATCAATTCCCTCATGTTGTGAATAACCTTTACATACTAACCTTACTTTTTTTCTTACCACTTCTTATTCATTTGTCTTATTTCTAAATACCCATTTGGTGCTGATAATATTCTTATATTTAGGTCTACGGACAAGTTCCCATTTTTTCTTTTCTTTTCAATTTGAGCAGGTTCCTCTCTCATAGATTTTATCCAAAACTCATCTTTACATGCTTCATCTGCAATCTTTCTTACCTAATTTCCAATCAGTATTTTGAATTTTCCTTTCTTGCTGGCAGCCCATTGGAATAGTAGGAGCCCTCCCACCCCACATACAAGGTGGGCCCACTCATGCATAGGCTAGTTTTTACATTGATGGGGACTAGGAAGAAAATCCTAAGAAGGCTCAGTAATGTTCTCTTTAGGAGAGGTCATCAGTGTTGTCAACGTTAGAGAAGGCCTCACCACTAGAGTGGGAGGGGTTACCAAAGTAGTGAGAATAGCTCATCCACAAATGTCCTTCCTCAGTTTGAGCTAGGAGAAATTGAAGGAATAGGTAGTACCCTCATAGGTTAAAAATAAGCACCAAAGGAGAAGAATGAGCATGAGGTGACTGCTTATACACGACAGGGTTTGGCACTGGCAACTCAAAAAAAGAGAAGGCATTAAACTTTGGCTATACAAATGTCTTTCCTATGTTTGTCCTAGATGCAAATACAAGAATAGAGGACGTCACTGAGGAGTCTATGGTCTATGGAAAACAAAAAGGTTTACAATGCGAACAAGTTTTCTATGGGCCCTCGATACAAAGGGAGCAACAACCCAAGCATGATGCAAAGGGCAAAGATGCATGAAAGAATGCAACAAGGGGGCATAGGTGCTATAGATGGAACCAATTTGTAATATGGTCCTTTGGTTTTGTATTTATTGAAAGCCTTGTATAAGAAATTTCCACAAGGAAACAAGGGTCCCACCAAAGAAGGCCAAATATTATCAAGGAAGCCACCATGTGACACCAAGGGCTATTATCTACAATCTTGGATTGTGTGCATGATGCCCTCCTAAAAGAACTTTAACTATTTATGAAAAATTGAAGCAATTTCCCCCATAGGGACCAACCATGGGATGCCTAGCTTCATGTGGAAGAGGTTCAACTTGGGAATTACAAAAAAGTGTAGTTGACACTACCTTGGGTCGCACAAGGATCATTGAATCTGTAGACCCCATAGGGGGAAATGTAAGTCAATTATGCATACAAAAGGTCTCCTTGCACTCTTCAAACCTCACTCAATGTAGCCCATTCACAAAGAGAACATAGTCTATGATTGCATCATTTTCATAGACAAGATCAATCAGGACACCTCTAACAACACTATTGTGGATTTTTGCAAGTATGTATAAAGGAGAGACTTTTTTCGCAATATGGAGATTTCATAGGTGTCAATGTTAAGTCCACATTTTTAATCCTCAAGTTCAGAGGTGAGATCAAAGTAATAGTGACCATGTTCATGAATGGAAAATCACTTAATGTAGGAAACAATGATGCAAAAATGAAGCTTGGCGAGTGTGGTGGAAATAGATCAATATAGGAAAAAGATGTAGCATTTAAAAAGAAAGGATTTGTATAATTTAACAGTGTTAGAATATATAGTCCACTCATATAACTAAGAGGAGGGGTGAATCAATTATCCAACTATTATCACAATTATCAACCTTAAACAAACTTAACCATATGAGTAATATAAACTGAAACCACAACAAGATACTTATAAACAATGACACCAAATATGTTAACTAGGGAACTCCTTGATCCAAGGTAAAACACCAGTGGGGATGGTACCCACAAGATGATGTACTAATATAAATGTTCCTTGTTAGAGGATGGACCTTGTTAGGAGTCTATGAATACATTCAATACATATGAGTCCCTATTAGGAGAATTTGAATCCCTATTAGGAGATTCCAAATCTATTAGGAGTTGTGTCAACCCTGTTAGGAGTTGTGGAAAACAGTTGGACCCACTGCCCAAATAGCTTCAAGGGAAAGACCAATGAACCCACTGTCCAAATGATCTCTTTATTATTCCTTGCAAAATAATAGAATTGTATTGTATTGCCCCTTCCTCTTTCTCTGCTCTATCAACCAGACTTCTGCTCCTTCTGATCTTGTAACCAAATCACAAATTTTGCATCCAATAATCCCTTGGATCTTACACGCATTTAGTAAGCACTCTACTCCTTTTCGCACTATGCACTTTAATAGGTTTCTCCACACCTTTACAAACAAGGAAAACATCATTCCTTTATACCATATCTTCATAATAATTCCTTGAGTCGGCCTTGAGGATTTCTCAATTAATCATAATAAGATAATTAATTAATTACAATTACAATAGTACTGTCGACTCACAGTCTCTACAAAACTTCACACATACGATACTAGGTCTTGCGCACTTGCTAACGTCACCACCTGACTGTCCTTTGTCACTGCCTAATTTTGCATCTTCTCACTGCATCTCAGATGTAATATAGCAAAAAATAGTAGGAATTGATTTCCCAATACTCTATCTCTGAACTACTCTATCAATTAGGTACATCTTTTGTATGTCTTTGACTCAGACTCTATGCACTTAACCATGTCATCAAGACACTATGTCAAACATGTTCGTAAGTGCACATTACTAGACAATCAAACCATTGTTTGTACCATTAAGATCTTTGTCTGCTACTCAACCAGTCTTTACAGAAACTATGCTAAGTTGACATCAATGAAAAACATAGTCATGAATGCAACATGTCAATACTCTCCAATTCTTAAGACGCTCCCCCAATGTAGTATCATCAGCATTCATGCTAACAAATTCCTTCTTGGTATTGATGTAAACATAGATGACAAAACCATCTAAGTTCCAAGAATACCAAACAGTGTTCTATTTTTGCTACTGACCAGCATCAATTGTCCACGCGCTAAAAAGAATCTCAAAACAACAGGTGCATACTATTGCTTCTTAGACATCAATTGTTTACTTCACACTAAACAATTCACAATACATCAGATGCATATTGATGCTTCCTTTCATGAATCTTTGTAAATCTCTCTAAAGAGATATCTCTCCCCCATACTTAGGAGATATTTCTTTTCATGCATACTCTCCCCATGCCTTAGGAGGTACTCTCCCCCATGCCTTAGGGGATGTTTTTTCATGCATACTCTCCCCCACTGACATCAATGTCAAGGACCTCAATCTCAATGTTACTACATACCAATTGATAAATACTAATTGCTAATATGTTGCACCAAGTCTTAAAACAGCTCAAGTGTCCAAAGACACTATTCAAATAGAAAATACCAAGAGTCCTCAGTGACTCAAATCATTACAGATACTCCCCCATACGGGAAGCGTCATCATTTAGTCTAGGCTAATAATAGTGCTCTATACCACTAGACTGATGCATTCTCTGCATCATCTACTCATAAGTAGGTAGGGGTATAACCCCAAGCATACCTCCCAAGTACTCAAATGTATATTTAGGAAAAGGCTTCGTAAAGATATCAAAAATTTGATCTTTAGTACTCACATACTCCAATCTGACCTCCTTTTTTGTTGCTTTCTCTCTCAGCACATGATACTTAATAGATATATGCTTAATCTTAGAATGTAATATAGGATTCTTAGACATAATCATTGTAGTTGTGTTATCACATTAAATGAAAACAGGTTCTTCGAACTTGATTTTGATATCCTTCAGCATCTGGTTCATCCACATAACTTGATTATAGTTATTTTCTACTGCAACATACTCTGCCTCAACAGTTCTCTACAAACTACAATCTTGCTTCTTGCTTAACCAAGACACCAATCTTCCTCCAAGAAGGAATGCTCCACCACTAGTGCTCTTTCTGTCATCCATATATTCTGCCCAATTTGCATCAATATATGTACATAGAGTGAAATCACTTGATCTGTCATACCAAATTCCATAGTCAGATGTCCCTTTCAAATATCTGAATATTCTCTTCACTACTGCAAAATGATACTCCTTAGGATCAGCTAGAAATCTAGCTACAATCCCAATTGCATTTTCTATATCTAGTCTAGTGTGAGTCAAATACTGCAAACCTCCAATCATGGATTTGTACTTCTTCTGCTCTACTATAGGTGTCACATCTTTGTTGAATAACTTGTGACCAGTTATCATAGGTATACCAATAGGTTTACAACTTTCCAAACCAAACCTTTTCAACAAACCATTCAAGTACTTAGCTTGTCAAATGAAAATACCATCACTATTTTGTACAATCTGCAATCCTAGGAAAAACTTCATTTCTCCTATCATGCTCATTTCAAACTCATTCTTCATCTCTTCAGCAAATCTATCACTTGCTTTGTCATTACCTCCAAAAATGATATCATCAACAAATATTACAATAATCAACAAACCAATTTCAACTTCTTTCAAATACAAGTTGATGTCTATCATACCTTTAGCAAATTCAAACTTTTCCAAATAACTCTTCAACCTTACATACCAGGTTCTAGGTGCTTGTTTCGGACCATATAGAGTTTTCTTTAGTCTGCATATATAAAGGAAAACCTTTAGGTTGCTCAATATATACCTCTTCTTCAAGTTCTCCATTTAGGAAGGTTGATTTAACATCCATCTAATAAACTTTGAACTTCTTATTTGTTGCATAAGCCAAGAACATCTTTATTGCTTCCATTTTGGCTACATGTGCATATGTCTCTTCATAGTCTATGTCTTCTTGCTGTGAATATCTCTTGCATACAAGTTTGGCCTTGTTCCTCACAACTTTGCCTTGCTCATTCATCTTGTTTCTGAATACCCATTTGGTTCCTATCACATTCTTGTCTTTAGGTCTAGGAACTAACTCCCATGTATCAATTTTCACAATTTGATATAATTCTTCCTTCATTTCTTGAATCCAATGATCATCTTTACATGCTTCATCTATGCTCTTAGGCTCAACTTGAGATATCAAACATATCTCCTCATTTACTCTATTCCTTGTCATCACACATTTGTCTTTGCTTCTAATTATCTACTCAAGAGGGTGATTATTTGTCAGATTCATGTTAGAGGTAGGAGTTGACATCTCAACTCTTATCTCTCCTCTAGGTTCAGATCTCTGCTCTTCTCTTTGTTCAATAGTCAGCACATCATTCTGCAAATAATTGTCAGTCTCAAAGAAAACTTCAGCATTCTGTCTAACAATTCCTGAATTTTCTTCTTCATCATCTGAATTATAATCCACCATCTTTTCCTTAGTTCTAGACCTTTCATCAATCCTTACATTTGTGTGTTTAACTATTGTCTTTTTTCTATAGTTAAAACACTTTTATGCCTTGTTTTTCAATAAATAACCAAGAAACATACCTTCATCACTTCTTGGATCAAACTTACCAATATCATCATCTCTCTTAATATAACATTTGCTCCCAAATATTAAGAAATACTTAACTGATGGTGAATGACCAAACCATAGTTCATAAGGTGTCTTGTGCATACCTTTTTTGATCTGTACTCTATTCAGAGTGTATATTGTTGTATTGACTACTTCTCTCCAAAATGTCTTAGAAACATCATTCTCAAACATCATCGCTCTTGTTGCTTTCGCTACTGACTTATTCCTTCTTTCAACAATCCCATTCTGCTCAGGTGTTCTAGGTGAAGATAGATGCCTTTTGATTCCATTCTCTTCACAAAATATGTTAAACTCCCTAGAGGTCAATTCTCTTCTATCAAATCTCATACACTTTATCTTAAGACTAGATTCATTCTCAACTCTATTCTTAATTATCTTAAACTTCTCAAAAGCTTCAATTTTCTCTTTAAGAAATGCTACCCACATCATTCTAGTGAAATCATCAACAAAAATCATAAAATACCTTTCACCATAGAATCCTCTTGTTTTAGATGGACCACTCAGATCTGTGCGAACAATCTCCAGCTTCTCTGTGGTAGTGAACTTTTTGCTAGGAAATTATACTTTCTTCTGCTTAGCCAAAATGCATTCTTTACACACAACATTAGTAGGCTTTGTAATCTTAGGCAAGTCTCTAACTGCAAAAGTGCTACTTACCTTCACAATATTATCAAAGTTTATGTGATAGAATCTTCTATGCCACAACCAACTATTATCCACTTTAGCTACCAAACATGGCATTTCAGTAGGATTTAGCTTAAATACATTACCTCTGGATCTAGTGTCAGTTCCAATTAGCTTACCATCTTTGTCTTTGATAATGCAGGTCTTCTCAGTGAGCTGCAACTGATAACTCTTGTCCACTAACTATCCAACACTCAACAAGTTATGCTTCAATCCATCAACAAAATAAACATCATCAGTGTTGGTTTTACCATCAAGAGTAATGGATCCAATTCTTGTTATATGACAAGTTGCATTGTTACCAACTCTAACAATACCTCCATCATGATTCTTGAACTTAACAAACTTATTCATATCACTAGTCATGTGATGTGAACAACCATTGTTAATTATCCAATTAGATTTCTTTTCCACTTGGAAAATTAGAGCTTTTTTTCCTCTAATTTCTCTATCAAGACCATCTTCCTTGATAGCCTCAAATCCCAATTCATCATCACTTTCACTTTGACCTTTCTCATCAAATTCTTCATTTTCATTTGCATTCAAACAACTTATATCTCTATCTCTTCTAGGCTTAAACTTTCTCTTATACATTTTCTCTCTTTTAGAACATTTAGATGCATAATGACCAAATTCATCACAAGTCCAACATTTAAATATTTTCTTACCATCTTTTTCTCTTCTCACAAGAAGGGCTATTCCTTCCTCAATCTTCTTGTCTTCATCGGATCTATTTCTACTAGCAAAAACTCCACATGTGCTTGCACTCCTTGTTAGATGAGGTCGAATGTTTAGGGCACTGAAAGTTGTTTCAACTCTTGCTAGATCTCTAAACTATATCAAATCTACTTCTGTTGATTCTATTCTTCTATACAATGTTTCCTTTGTGAAATCCTTAGTGTAGGGCATTACTATTTAAATCATCTGAGCTACTTGCTTGAATGGTGGTGTCAAACTTTTCAAGATCTTCCATATAACTTCATCTTCTTCCTTGGTTCCACCATGAGACCAGATTCCTGCAACAATTTCTAATATTCTACCAATATAACTTCTTATAGATTCATCTTCCATCATTTTAGCATCTTGAAATGCACATATCCAATTTTGTAATCTCGTTCTCTTTACATGCTTATCACCTTCAAAAGTATATTCTAATGCTTTCCAAATTTCATAAGATGTTTCAAGTGACTTTACCTGACTATATTCATTCTCTGGAAGAGTTGCTAGTAGAGCTTCTCTTACTCTCATGTTACACATGAATAGATCTCTTTTATCTTCACTACATCCTTCTAACTTTTCTTCTTCAATGATTGTTTTCTTACTCTTGGTCAAGATCCAATATCCCAGACCCATGCACAACAAATGAAACTTCATCTTCTCCTTACAACTGTCATAGTTAGCCCCATCAAATCTAGGACTATCCTTTCTGAAAAGATTTTTCTTCGATCTCCCAAAGTTGTTAGGCTTATCCTTCAAGGACCTGATGCTCTGATACCAATTGTTAGAATATATAGTCCACTGATATAACTGGGGGGGTGAATCAATTATCCAACTATTATCACAATTACCAACCTTAAACAAATTTAACTATATGAGTAATATAAACTAAAACCACAACAAGATACTCATACACAATGACACCAGATATGTTAACTAGGGGAACCCTTGATCAAAGGGAAAACCCTGGTGGGGATGGTAACCACATGATGATGTACTAATATAAATGTTCATTGTTAGAGGATGGACCATGTTAGGAGTCTATGAATACATTCAGTACATATGAGCCCCTATTAGGAGATTTTGAATCTTTGTTAGGAGTTGTGTCAACCTTGTTAGGAGTTGTGGAAGATGGCTAGATCCACTACCCAAACAGCTTCGAGGGCAAGACCAATGAACTCATTGTCCAAATGATCTTTGTATTATTCCTTGTAGAATAATAGAATTGTACTGTATTGTTCCTTCCTCTTTCTTTGTCCTGTCAACTGGACTTCTACTCCTTATGATCTTGTAACCAGATCACAAATCTCACATCCAATAATCCCTTGGATCGCTTACACGCATTTAATAAGCACTCTGCTCCTTTTCGCACTTCGCACTTCAATAGGTTTCTCCACACCTTTACAAACAAGGAAAACATCTTTCCTTTATACCATATCTTCATAATAATTCCTTGAGTCGGCCTTGAGGCTTTCACAATTAATTATAATAAGATAATTAATTAATTACAATTACAATAGCACTATCGGCTCACAGTGTCTACGAAACTTCACACATGTGATACTAGGTCTTGTGCACTTGCTGACGTCACCACATGATTGTCCTCTATCACTGTCTAACTATGCATCTTCTCACTGCATCTCAAATGTAATCTAGCTAACAAACATTAGGAACTGCTTTCCCAATACTATTGTCTTTGAACTGCTCTCAGTAAATCACATACATCTTTCGTATGTCTTCAACTTAGACTCTACGCACTTAACCACGTTATCAGGACATTATGTTGAAAATGTTCGTAACTACCAAACCATTGTCCGTACCATTAAGATCTATATCTACTACTCAACCAGTCTTTACAGAAACTATGCTAAGTTGACATCAATGACAAACACAATCATGAATGCAACATGTCAATACTCTCCAATGCTTAAGATGCTCCTCCAATGCAGTATCATCAGCATTCATGCTAACAAACAATAGGTAATGACAAAAATTGCAGCCATCTAAAGGAAGTGAAAATGTTTCTTGAATAGAAGCAGTGAGACTTTATGAAGGGATAGATATAAAGGTTGCATTAATGTTCTCAAGAGGTCATCTCTTTTGTAAGAGATGTCTCTTCATATAGAGAGAAAAAGATGTGAAGATATAAAAAGAAAAAGAGAAAATGACATTTTGAGAATTGAAGAAATATGTGTTGTGAAGCTAAAAGATAAACAAAAATACACCAGACTTGAAAAGAGAAAATTGTAAGAAGACTTTTGCAAACTTATTTAGATTATTCACAAATTTACGAGAAGATTGTGAGATTATATTGCAGATTTATAAGGAGATGGTGATCAATTTTATGACAGATTTATGATAACCATTATAGCATATCAAAGGAGAGAATTAGAGAATAATTTAGAGGAGAAATTGAATAAGAGCTTGATTCTCACGAATTGAATGAGGGGTTGGTGCCAATAACATTTGTAAAAAGAATATTAATGAAAGCAAAAAATCTGCCATGGTTATTAAATTTTAGTGAAGTGCTAATTAAATTTTATTCAAGTGCTAATTTTGATTAAATTTTAAACTGATTGAATAAGTTTTTAAACAAAGAATATTGTTATATTGATCACACCCTCCCCTCCCTCGCTTGCACACCCTGTCAATTTAAATGTATGCAATTATAAGGTTCCATGCAATTTTAAATAAGTTTCTCAGCCATGAAATGGTCTAGGTCAACTATATGATGAAAGAGATGCAATAAAGTAGTTCTATAATGAAACAAAGAGATGGTGTGAACCATGGTTTCTCAACTGCCAACAAGTGTTGGAGTTAATGTTCCAAGAGTAGTCAATAATGTTCCAAGAGTAGTCAATAATGAATGTTGCACATGCGGCAAACCTTGTTGAGTTGTTGGCATCACAAATTTAGTTTAGGTGTGAGTCAAAGAGTTCTAGTTTGAATCAAGTTCTTATTGTAGATGTGTTTGAGTTAGGTGTCCATAAGTTTCAGTTAGTTGTCAAGTTTATGTGTGTTATCAATTATGAAGTAATTTGTTGTCAATTTAATTAGCAGTCATTTAGGAATGTTATTGGGTCAAACAAATGTATAAATTTGCATCTATTATTCAATAAAATTAAGCTGGAAGTTCTTTCTTTCTTTGTTATGTTTATGTTCTTCTATTTCTCCAATATGGTATCAAAGTCATCTTCCTATTAAGTTTTGTCCATTAGAGAAGAAGTTGTTAAGAAGATGAGGTCTAGAGAAGAACCATCAAATGATTATGATTTCATTGAAAATTTTGTTTGATTTTGAAGAGATAAATGTTTTGAAAAATAGGAAAAGATGTGGTAGAGGCTAGATGGTTGCTCAAAAAGTTTGAGGTGTTATAGGCTCAGAGAAGCTATACCTTTATGAGGGTTATGAGGCATTCCATGTGGAGATGGTGTGTCCAATAGCTTGACGAGATTTGAAAGTCTAGAAACTTGGCATCGTACCTTTATGAGACATTTCATGTGGAGATGGTGTGTCCAATGGTGTTCCGAAGCTGAATGATAACTGCATAACTATAAGAAAGTCTGACTCCTCTATGACATATTTTCAAAGTATATTTTCTACATAATGTTTTCTTTAGTTGTCACATTAAGTGGGGTGTTGGAGTTAATGTTCCAACAATAGTCAATAATAATTGTTGCACATGTGGCAAACCTTGTTGAGTTGCTAGCAACACAAGTTAGATTAGGAGTGCGTCAAAGAGTTCTAGTTTGAATCAAGTTCTTATTGTAGATGTGTTGTTAGGTGTCCATAAGTTTCAGTTAGTTGTCAAATTTGTGTGTGTTGTCAATCATGAAGTGGTTTGTTGTCAATCTAATTAGGAGTCATTTACAAAAGTTGTTGAGTCAAGCAATTGTATAAATTTGCATCTATTATTCAATAAAATTAAACTGGAAGTTCTTTCTTTCTCTGTTATGTTTCTACTGTTCTATTTTTCCAATAACAAGTGTTTTTGCAATTGTCTTTGACTCACCTGTCAGAAAATGTTTTGCATTCACTCCACAATTCCTAAAAGGCTTTTGTTATAATGCACTCTAGCAAAAACGAGGAAAAAAATGGTTTAAAGGGGAAAGTGACTTGAGAGGTTTGAAGAATGGCAGTTTGCTACTTTCGAAGGGATTCAATATGATAAGAGTATGAATGTGATAATGTTGTGCAGGGCAATTTGAAAACTTATCTAGTTAGAAAAATAAGTTTTAACTATGTAGGATTTTTTTTTATTGCGACATATTTATTCTGTCTTTCATCTTTAGAGGAACCAGTAAAACTAGCTTGCGATATCACTTTTACCCCAGTTATAAATTCCTACTTGAACTGGGTGTTGGGTTGATTATTATTCAAAGGTCTCGCCTGTGCCCTTATAAATGGAAGCAGAAGTTTTTAAAAATCCTATGGCAGAGTTATTGGATAGTACAGGGGTGGGTGTTTAGAAGTATTTACCGCCAAGCACAAACTATGAAGTAAATTGTGCCTCATATTTTTTGACACTTGTATACTGCATTGCCTTATGCCTAAATGTTGTGAGATATTATATTTTGTCTTACCCTGGGTAAGACTGAACTATAAATGACCTACAATATTTTTGATGAATGTTTTCCAAAATAAACATATTTGAGCTAATACATGCTATGCATTAATTTTTATTCCACACATCTAAGTGTCATTTCATGTTCTCAAACATATTTTCAAATAAGGTTGATACAATCTTACAAGGGAAAGAAAATAGATTTTGCTAAGAAAAAAAAATTGCAAATGCTACATTGTCAAACGAGTTGTTAAAATGGTTTTCCTTGCATGTTGCATTCTTTGAAGTTAACCAAAACAACCATTTGGATTTGCTAAGAAAAAAATTGCAAATGCTACATAGTCAAACAAGTTGTTAAAATGGTTTTCCTTGCATGTTGCATTCTTTAAGTTAACCAAAACAACCATTTGGATCCCAAGCATTGGAATTTCATTAAACATTGCATTCATACATGAGAAAAGACTCAATACATAATTACTTCAATTAAGATATTTGGACAAGTTTCCTAATAAGAATTAAATGGGATATGATAATAACAAATTTAACTCAAACTTCACAGTTTGTTCCCAAAATCTTATTTCTGTATCGAGAAAGTTCTAAACTGACATGCTACAGAATTAACATAAAGATAATAAAGCTGATGTTCCATCCTAGCATTAGCTACGATTCTTACCACTGAATGACAAGATGATTTTTCAAAACATGATCTAGTCATATCTCAAAAAGAATATCAAAAAAATTGTTACCATGTTGCCAATGTGCCCTGAACATCTCAAGTTAAATTGAATTTGAAAGGAGACTAATGATCTTCTGATCTCCATAGCATACTCTTATTGTAGAGGCACCCAGAACACATAGATATTTGATAGTGTTTACTAAAGAACCCACAATGTTTGAATGTGAAAATCTTCACTGCAAAACATCTGGGAACACTTTTATGTGTGCTGTAAATGATCTGAAAAGAACCATTACAATTATTTGACTACTTATCCATTGATTTTGACATCGCAGCACTTCCAACAAAATGTGAGCAAACAATATGACCGATAATACAGGTATCCTTATTCTTTATAAGGCTCAGAGTTCTCATGTAACCATCACTGGCTTTAACTCTATTCAAAGGGATAAGAAGAAAAGCTCCCTAGAAACTGCAAGAAGCTTTTAAGAAGCACAATCAAGATAGAATAGAATGCTGGACTCTGCAACAAGGTTTCATACAGTCAACAATTTTGATGGAACCTCTAAAACCAACCTGGGTAATGCAGAAGGTGGACTGATCCTCAGAGATGCTCCAGGAAGATTTTTGTATGGAGGATCACTGTTCATTGGTACCAAAACCACTAATGAGGGGGAAACAGAAGAATTATTAGTACGGATGGGTATAGCAGTTGAATATCAATACAATAATATGATTATAGGAGATACCCTGATAATAATAGAACGTTCATCTAAAATCTCCTGTTTTAGCTGGTGTTTTCACCATTTGTGGAAAAGGTTCAAAGCATGAAAACAGAAAAAAGAACTTTTTGGCACTCAACTTCAGGCATTGCAGAAGATCTGTTAATGGAGCTGCTAATTATATAGCCAAGGTTGGCACATAATAGGACCCTATAACAACTACCTAACGCCCTCATGAAGGAACTTGAAAGAATATGGCAAATACATTAGGCTTTACCCACCATTATTAATGAAGGTAGTTGTACATAACACCCACAATCTTGGGAAAAAGATTGAGGGCAAAGCAAGTAAATGCTCCAACTATCTCTACACGTTGAAGACAAAGATTATGGTGCTTGAAAGTTTTGTAAACATGCATTTAATAACATCATAATCAATTGGAGCTGGGCTCAGCCCTAGTTGGCAAAATGGTCACTGCAGACGTGCATGTGAGGTAAAGGTTCAATGTTTGTGGGCTTCTAGGCTTTCAAGCCCTGAACCTTGCCCATTTTATCAGCGATGACTCTAGTTATATGTTCTTGTTGGAGGCAGCGGGAGGAATTTAATAGTTTTGCCTTGGATCATTGTCTTGTGTGCATCTTCAATTGTTAGAATCATGTTGTCTTAGAATTGGTGCAAAACAATTTAGGTGGGCACTGCCTGGCAAGAGGTAACAGTAAGACATAAACTTGTGGGGTTTTTGTTACAAACTTAATTATTCACGTCCCAGATATGAAAGCAAGGGTGTGCTTGTTGCAAATGTTTGTCCCAGATTAATGTAGTGATATGCAGGTGGCTAGTGGCTAGGCTCTTTAAGTCCTTGGAAATGTCTAGCACAAGGAGCAATCAGGGCTTGGAAGATCAGAATCCATGAGATACTCAGCTGCATTGCTGCACAGGAAGTCGATGTTCTAAGAGCCTATTTTAATGATCTAGCCAAATTTCATGTTACTCATCACAATGTGTATGCGGGGGTGGAAAGCATTTTTTCTATCCCTATTTTCTGTGGCTCCTCCACCATCATGCATATAGGAAGGACTTAAGATTTGGCCTTTATCTTCCTCAATTGTTCCGTAAAACACAGGTTGTCATTCGAATGGGTGCAATACCAAGTACTTTTGGTGTGTTGGCATGGGTCAAAGGGTGCATGATTGCCTGTGAGAAATGGCAGCAAGGGCCAAGAGATCGAGTGAGGTTTCATAGTGGTCTTTCTAGTGCTGTTTTTGTTTACCAAGTTCGGTCACATGAGCATTTGTGTCTTTTGTTCCAACTTCTATGTAAAGTCAGTTGTATACTTGATGTTAGGATTAGTTTTCATACTCTAGCTTTCTAGCCTTTCTTTCAGTATTAAGTATTATTATATTATAAATGAAGGTTAGAGCACCAATACAAACCCAACTATTTTATCTAAAATAGCAACCATTGGCTTTAAGTAATGGTATATATGAATAATCTAGAATGTGCTTAAGAGGATTTGTAGTGGCTACTATTTATTCTTTTCTTTTTTCAAAAGGATCTGCTGCAAGTAAGCAACAAGGCATGTAGGACCCTCCTCCAGCACCAAGTGAAGCTCAAATTAGCTAAGTTAATGTTACAAGTTGTCAACCAGCTAACTGTTTGTAATGTCCCCTTTTTGGTTATGTTAGGACACTACATGAAATTACACAACAAGACAGCTATTTGCTAGTTTCAATTGCTATAATATGAACAATGTGCAGAAAATTGTATTGAGATATTATGGATGATACTATATTGATGCAATTACAATGATTACAAATGTATATTTGAATGCTGATAATGCAGGCAATAGTATGTATGACAGAATGCAATGGTGTTATGTAGATGTATGTGAATGGAGATGATATTATGCAAGTCTTTATAAGGTCTAGTACAATGCCAATGGAATAATATTACAGGCGCAATCTGTAGATATACAGACCTTCAGGTGACGCTATGGCTGTCTCTGATATATGCAATTGAGAATCACACGCATACCCTGCTAGCTGTCTCTGATGTTACTTTATAATATGTGCTGCTGATAATGGGATCGTCACAGGCAGCATGCCATCACTGATATGTCTTTCAAATATATGCAATCTGCAATATCTAGAGCCATCTCTGATATAGAGATATGAATTTGCTCAATAGGTGTTGTGTCTGATATATATTGTTGTAATACTTGCAATTGTATAACTGGACGGTTGCATCAGCAACTGTGGGTTGCTCAATCCGAGTGATAATCCACAAAGGGAGAATTAAAATATATACTCAATTGATCACACTTTCCAAAACACATGGCATGGAATATAAATATATGTTTGAAGGGACGCAATAGTAGAGTCGCATCATATGATAACAGTTGATGTTACTAGTTAACACCACAATGATATAACGAGCATAATGCTATCAATGCTAATCGCAAGTGATAACAGATGATCAAGCGCCAATAATCATCAAAGCTGAATAATGTCTATTACTCTTTCCATAAATCAATAGTGACACCCGATTATGGATTTAGAAGTCCATCTGAATATAATACTTAAGCATCTTGCATTGTTGATTCAATAATCCACAAAGGGAGTATTAAAATATATACTCAATCAATCACGCTTTCCAAAACACATGGCATTGAATATAAATATATGTTTGCAGGGACGCACTAGTAGAGTCACATCATATGATAACTGTTGATGTTA
This sequence comes from Cupressus sempervirens, assembly GCA_028749045.1. NCBI lineage: Eukaryota > Viridiplantae > Streptophyta > Pinopsida > Cupressales > Cupressaceae > Cupressus > Cupressus sempervirens. The sequence goes on from CM053792.1 coordinate 561,544,493, forward strand.
TTAGTTAACACCACAATAATATAATGAGCATAATGCAATCAATGCTAGTTGCATGTGATAACAGATGATCAAGTGCCAATAATCATCAAAGCTGAATAATGTCTATTACTCTTTCCATAAATCAATAGTGACACCCGATTATGGATTTAGAAGTCCATCTAAATACAATACTTGAGCATCTTGCATCGTTGATTTATGGATATATCCATACAGGTTATAATGGTCAGAGCATTGATCATTGTAATGTGCATCGACATATGCATATATCAAGGATGCCATCAGAGGCAACAATCATATATGCTAAGATGTAATCATATGGATGAGTATGGATACATGTATGTGAGTACTAGTGCATGTATGTAGATACATGCATGTGTATATGTATGAGATGGGCATATATGCATGTATCTGTGTATTCAGAGATGCATGTATGTAGACGTGTATATGTGTGTGTATGCATTTATGTATGTATGTAGATGCATGAGTACATGTATAGATGTTCAAGCATGTGTAGATGCATAAAGGTGATAATGCAATGGACGATGTCTAAGAATGTAATGCAAATGAGATCCTAACTATCAAGAAAAGTGTTATTTACATGACAAGGTATGTTTTAATTCCCTTGCCTTATTTACATTTGTATTTTTGAATTCACGATTTTAATGGATATCAGAGTCTCCCCTCCTTCAAAATTGCTTGCCTGAAAGCATTTGGTGTTTCAGCTCGTATGGGTTTGTTTCTGAATCTAATACCGGGTCTCGATGTTCCATCACTTTTGAAATTCACTTCTATCCTTGGTTTAGCTTTGGTTTTCTGTTGTTGAGTCTTCATGGGAGGTATGGACGCTTGAAATCCATTCAAGGTGTATTTCCCTCTCTCTTTTTTGAAGGTGATGATCTGATGGTTTATATCTTGCTTGAAGGTTCCAATGTGCTTCGTCCAAGGGAGACCTAGTATGAGATCAGTGTTGCCAAGCTCCAAACTGTGGATTCGAGTAGTGTAGGTGTAATCTCCAAGTTGTGACTTGAGGGAGAGTGTTCGGGTGTTGCAAAATACAATTTTTCCATTTGCCAATTTTATCCTTATGGTATCACAAGGGATCATAGGTAAGTTGTGTTTTAGGATCAAGAAATTATTGGTGAAGTTGTGTGAGGAGCCGCTGTCTATAAGGGCTTGTATCCATCTTCCTTCTATACTTCCTTGAATTCAAAAAGTGTAGGTGTTGAATCCTTCAAGGTTGGCAACAATACCTTCTTTAGGTTTTTGTGGTGGTTTAGCCCCTAAATTTGTATCGTTCTCTAATCCATCATCATTGTTAGGTCTGACTTCTATATAGTGACTCAGCCCCTTTCCTTTACATCAGTGTCAAGGAACCCAAGGTTCCTTACAAATGAAACATAATTTTCTTAGTTGCCGATTCGTGAACGAATCTGATTCAGGCACGTGAATCGGATCTGTGGATTCGGAGATTTTTTTTTCCTAATTATAATTAGTGGAGGATTCGTGTATGTATATAAATATATATATATATAGTATATACTTAAAAATAAGAGAAATATACATAATTCTAAAACTAAATCATTTCATAGTATGAATCTATGATTGTAGTATGGATCTACGAATCTAGTATACTTGATCGTTGATTTATTTTCATGATTATAAAGAAAATCAACACATTCACATTAAATTACTGAATTACAAAATGAAATTATGATCCTTGAGGATCCTCGGCCGGTGGCTTGGATCCTTGAGAATTTGGGCAGGATCCTTGATTTTGCCTATAGATCCTCAGGCTGTGGCTTGGATCCTTGAGGATCCGGGCAGGATGACGAATCCACATGCAAAATCAAGGATCTTGCCCGGATACTCAGGGATCGAAGCATGAATCCGGATCCGGCTTGTCTAGGATGAATCCGGCAACTAAGATAATTTTCCTCTAGAGTTCTTGTCGGGTCTCGAAATCTAATTTATGTTTGGAATTGGTTTCATTGTTAGGAGGACTTACATTTTCCTTAGGGATTTGGCTTTCCCTTTGGAAATGTCCTCTTTTAGTAAGAACCAAAATCCATGTCTATGGCCTTTTTTATGACTTCTAATAGAAAGAGTGGGTTTTAAGGCCTTAACCCAACGAAGTATCAGATCTAGTAACCCGTCCATGAATAGGACAATCAACCTTCATTCTGAGATATCGATTACTAAAACTAATATTCGTTGGAACTCAATTGTATAATCTTCTATATTGCCTCTGTGTTTGACTTGTGTAAGCTCTTTGAAATGTAGTTCAAGGTCTTTATTATCGAACCTTTCGATGAGCCTTTCGGTGAAGTATTGATAGGAGGTTATCCTGGAATGTCCTAAGGTAATCATTCCATGGTGCCATCATGTCACAACCCATAATAACATATGGCTAATGTAGATATAAATCTTGTTTTAATCATTTATATATTGATCGTTTATAGTGACATAATATGAATTCATAAAATTACTCAATATATCATATTGAAATATTATCAGTATTTAATTATAGAAGATACGTATAAATGATAATAATAATAATATATTACCTTTGATGAATATCCATATTTGTAATAATATTGAATAATAGAATGATTACATTGTATAAATAATAACATGCTTAGTAATAAAATAATTAATGAGTCAAGGGTCAAGTATTCACGACCCGTAACCATAGGATGGACAAATAAATAAAAAGGAAGAAGACTTTCAAGAAGGGGGTGATAAAAACATTATCATAAATAGTGCCTGCAAAAGTAACACTAAACATGAGTACACCATTTGACATTATGGAGACATCACGACACAAAGCTAGAAGATTGCATGTGATTGAATATGCTAAGATTGCCACGTCAACAAGACAATAAACATTCACTGCACGTACACCAAAGGGGGGCAACACCGTTATAGATACCCGATCCCACATACATCAAAGGGAAGGTACAGAAACAGAACAGTACCAAGTCAATGGGCTCCCAATAATATTAAGACATCGAGTTCCATATTCCTAATAGAGGTAAACGTAAGTATGTGTTATAAACTTATATTATATTTGGAACCAATTTATTTACAATTAATAAATATATGATATACAATGAAATCAATCAATTAGATAATAGGTTTCTTTGTTTTTGAGATGATGAATAATAGGCACAAATCCTATTATATAATGTGACATTAAATAGTATAACCAACAATTGAAAATCGTAGAATGAATTTAATATCTTTCGATCCAAGAATATCTTGGTGGAGGGCATTCAAAGTCAATGTCATAAAATGATCCTATAGAACTTGGTGGAAGGCATTCGTGATGAATGTCTTGATAGGATCCAAGTGCACTTGTTGGAGAATGATCCAAGTATAACTTGGTGAAGGGCATGCATGTTGAATGCCATGGAATGATCCAAGTATAACTTGGTGGAGGGCATTCATTGTGAATGTCATAATACGATCCATTATTTTGGTGGAGAACATTCATTATGAATGTTAATCATTACACATCTTATTAAAGATATGAGATATTCAATTAGATTCATTATGAACTTACCAGTTTCTTTATAATCATTATGGTCCCAAACTAACCGTAATAGTGGGGATATTATAGTGGTATCAAAGCATAATCATGTCATCCTATGAAAAGTTTTATTCCAAGCGATTATGGCCAAACAATTAGCCCAGGAACTAAGGAACTTTATAGAACAAACTAATGAGAGATTTGAAAGGACTGAAAACTCCAACAAAATACAATTGGAAGCTATACAAAAATTAAGCAATAATAATAACTAGGATGAAAGACCTAACCTACAAAGGGACCATCATTCTAATCATGAAGAAAATGAGCCCTCGCTGCAAAGTTCAGTCCTACAAGAAACTTTCCCCTCACTCATTCCAAGAGAAGAACCTATTGCAGAGGAGGAAACAACCACTAATAGCATGGAAGAAATTGCACAAATGTATGCCAGGTTGGATCCCAATCTTCGATAGCTTATTCCCTTTAAAGAATACTATGAATCTAAACTCATGGAATATGGAAAGAAGCATCACGTAGATGAAGACCTTCAGAAGAACGTGAATAAGGTAAAATTACGATGTTTCGACAGGTCAGGAGAAGAAACTACTCAAGCATGGGTCCAAAAATTAGATACATATCTATCCTATACTCCTATGATGGAAAAAGGTGCTATCAAGTTTGCTATACTTCATTTGAGAGGATCAGCCCACAAATGGTGGCACTATGGCCAAAATTCCTTGGGGCTCAAAAAAATCACCTCCTATAGTGAATTCACTCAAAAGTTGATGAGTACATTTGATCTAAAAGATCTTGAATGGTATTACCAAGAACTAACTCATCTCAAACAAGCAGGGTTAGTAGAAGAATTTGCCAATCAATTTCAAGACCTAGCAGTAATGGTCCCAAATTTATCCCAAGGGCAACTCACATACATATTCATAGGACTTAAAGAACCCATTAAAGCCTAAGTAAAAACCCTTTGAATCTCAAAACCTTGAAGAAGCTATTTGGAAAGCAAAGAAGGTTGAATTAATAGAATAGATGAGTGAGACAAGAATTTCAAAACATCTTTTGAACATAAAGAGTTAAGAAATAATGAACAAGAAAAGAAATGTCGTGTGTCATGAACCATGGAATGGGGGTCATAGGTGCCCTAAGAGGGATGATCTGTTGAAGAAAGGTTTATGTTTCAAATGCAAAGAACCCTGGGAGCATAATCATCGATGTAAAAGATGATAAATGAATAAAATAACATATATCAAAGAAAGACCTAATAAGAAGGCAAGATATGATGAACAAGAACATGCAACATGGGCGGTTATTACTCAAGAGGACGAGGATAATCCTTTTCACATCGGAGGTTCACTTTAAGGGAAAAGATTCATAAGATCTAACATTAGAAGAAATTGTATTGCTTGAGGACAAGCAATTTTGAGAGGGATGGATTGTCATAACCCCATAATAACATATGGCTAATGTAGATATAAATCTTGTTTTAACCATTTATATATTGACCATTTACAGTGACATAATATAAATTTATAAAATTACCCAATATATCGTATTGAAATATTATCAATATTTAATGATAGAAGATTCTTATAAATGATATTAATAATAATAATATATTACCTTCGATGAATATCCATATTTGTCATAATATTGAATAATATAATGATTACATTGTATAAATAATAACATGCTTAGTAATAAAATAATTAATGAATCAAGGATCGAGTAGTCATGACCCGTGACCATAGGATGGACATAAATAAAGGGGACAAAGACTTTCAAGGAGGGGCCAATAAAAACATTCTTATAAACAGTGCCTACAAAAGTAACACTAAACACAAGTACACCATTCAACTATCTTGTTTACGGAAACATCACGATACAGAGCTAGAAGATTGCATGTGATTGGATACGCTAAGACTGCCACGCCATCATAACCTTGGATGCCATGTCGACAAGACAGTAAACATTCACTGCACATTCACTGCACATACACCGAAGGGGGGCAGCATCATTATAGATAACCGATCCCACATACATCGAAGGGAAGGCATAGAAACAGGACAGTACCAAGTCAAAGGGCCCCCAATAATATTAAGACATCGGGTTCCATATTCCTAATAGAGGTAAAGGTAAGTATATGTGTTATATTATATTTGGAACCAATTTATTTACAATTAATAAATATATGATATACAATGAAATCAATCAATTAGACAATAGGTCTCTAATTTTGAGATGATGAATAATAGGTACAAATCCTATTATATAATGTGACATTAAATGGTATAACCAACAATTGAAAATTGTAGAATGAATTTAATATCTTTTGATCCAAGAATATCTTGGTGGAGGGCATTCAAAGTGAATGTCATAAAATGATCCAATTGAATTTGGTGGACATTCATGATGAATGTCTTGATAGGATCCAAGTGCACTTGGTGGAGAATGATCCAAGTATAACTTGGTGGAGGGCATTCATTGTGAATGTCATAATACGATCCATTAATTTGGTGGAGAACATTCATTATGAATGTTAATCATTACACATCTTATTAAAGATATGAAATATTCAATTAGATTTATTATGAACTTACCAGTTTCTTTATAATCATTATGGTCCCAAACTAACCGTAATAGTGGGGACATTACGCATCACTCGTGTACTACCCCATCCATATGTAGTGCTCCATAGTTTATGGCTTCTTCCATTGAATTAAGATGTAAGTAGGTGTCAAGCTTTTGTGCACAAGATCTTGCAGACATCCTAGTGGTTCCCCATTTTGGTTATGTTAGGACACAACATGAAATTACACAACAAGACAGCTATTTGCTAGTTTCAAGCGCTGTAATATGAACAATGTGCAGAAAATCATATTTCCATATTATGGATGATAATATATTGAAACAATTACCATGATTACAGAGGAATAACTGAAAGCTGAAAAATGCAATGGTGCCATGCAGATGTATACAAATGGAGATAATATAATGTATGTATCTACAAAGTCTATTCCAATGCCAATGAAATAATGTTACAGGCAAAATTTGTAGATATCCAGACCTTCGGGTGATGCTATGGTTGTCTCTGACATATGTGATTGTGAATCACATATATTCCCTGCTAGCCATCTCTGATATTACTATATAATATGTATTGTTGATAATGGGATGGTCACAGGCAGTATGCCATCTCTGATATGTCTTTAAAATATATGCAATCTGCAATCTCTAGTGTCATCTCTAATATAGAGATATGATTTGCTCAATAGGTGTTGTCTGATATATATTGTTGCAATATTTGCACTTGTACTGGAAGGTTGCATCAGCAACCATGGGTTGCTCAATCCAAGCGATAATCCACAAAGGGAGTACTAAAATGTATTCTGAATCAATCACACTTTCGAAATCCCATGGCATGATATATAAATATATGTCTGAAGGGACGTGTCATTAGAGTCGCGTCATATGATAACTGTTGATGTTATTAGTTAACACAATAATGATATAATGAGCACAATGCGATCGATGCTAATTGCAAGTGATAACAAACGATCAAGTGCCGATAATCATCAAGGCTGAATAATGTGTACTACTCTATCCATAAATTGACAGGGACACCCGAAAATGGATTTAGCAGTCCATCTGAATATATATCCTGAGCAACTTGCACCGTTGCTGTATGGATATATCCATACAGGTTATAATGATCAAAGCATCAATCATTGTAATGTGTATCGGCATATGCATATACCAAGGGTGCCACATGAATACCATCAGAGTAACCAATCATATATGCTGAGATGCAATCATATGGTTAATCAGAGTAACCAATCATATATACATGTATGTGAGTGACAGAGCATGATGTAGATATATGCATGCGTACATGCATGAGATGAGCATATGTGCATGTGCCTATGTATATGCAGAGATGTATGTATGTAGACATATGTGTGGGTATGCATGTATCTAGACATGTCAATGCATGAGTACTAATACATGTATGGATACTCATGCATGTGTGGATGCATCAACGTGAATACTGCAATGGATGATGTCTAAGAATGTAATGCAAATGAAATCCAAACTATTATGCAAGTGTTATTTATGTGACAAGGTATATTTTAATTCCCTTACCTTATTAAAATTTGTATTTTTGAATTTGCAATTTTAAGGGATATCACACTGTTGATATAGTGATGTGTATTCAGTTTAGGCACCTGTTGGAAATGACTGATCCACGATGCTTATCAAAGAATTAAGGAATCTATACTTCTGAATACCAAAAACTTGAACATTGAGAGGTATACAATAGTCAACCTTCAACTACTCCTACATTCTCGAGCTGATATTGCCTCACAAAAAGATGCTGATGATCGAAAAAAGTCATCTGTGCATACCAAACAAGTGATAGATTCACTTGCTAAGTGACTTTCTGACATGGGTTAAGTGATGCAAATGGTATGCAACCCTAAATAGGAATTGCTGTAAATTAAAAGCTATTTTCCTTTATATAGGAAAAACCGGAGGGTTTTCTTATAAGTTAAAATATATAATAAACAGGTATTTTTGGATTATTGGAATTGACTTACCTAACCATAACAAATGTCAGAATAATTCAAATTTGCAATTCAGTTAGTGCATATCTTCTGCATGATTAACCACATGAAACATGACTAGTAGAGCACTACAAAGTACAAACCATACATCTAGGACCATCATGCATCTACAAACTGGAATGCCATCTTTTTCAGTTAAAATTGACATCAAATGCTTTCCACAAGCTAAAACCCAAAAATCATAACATATTATAGAACTTCTGGACAGTCATTGCTTCTCTTTGCAAAGTATAAAAGAATGCATGTGCCATTGTTCTCATTGGTCAAAGCATCCAAGGTTCTGAGACCACCCTAGGCCTGTTTGATCACCTTCCTCAGCTTTTGTTTTTGACATGAAAGAAATCATGCTTCAAGAGCATCTTCATAGTAAGTTCCTTGATCCTCACCGATGCTTTCGCCCTCATACATGTCTCTTTTTGTCTCTGGAATTTCTTCTCGATTCTCATCTATGCTTTCACTCTCATACATATCTCTCATTGTCTCTGGAATCTCTTCAGATGTTTCTTGACTCTGATATGATTCTCTCATCTCTGGAATCTCTTCAGATAGTTCTTGACTCTGATATGATGTGTCAGAACTATCATCAATGATCTCACCACTGACCACATCTGAAGCAACATTTGAAACAGTGTAAAACAAATATTGCACTCCATTTATCACATCATAAACCATAAGCCCAACTCTTCCTCCAAACCAATTTCCCACATGACTGCCAATCAGATAGCCTACACGGCCAAGTCTCTGCTCCCCATAAAACCCACCAGCATAAGTTCCAAAAAGGGTTCCAATACCTCTAATGAATCCTTCAATGATAGTACCTCCGTAGTACAAAGCTTCAAAAAAGTCCCATCCTGCAGCCATAATTGGCCCAGTAATACGCTTGGCTTGCTTGCTTGCGAACTTTGCTGCTTTCACTCCTGCCTGCTGTGCCTGCTTTGAGGCTGCTTCAGCATTTAAACCCCCAGTTATTGCTTCCCTCAAGGCAATTTCTATGGCCTTTCTCCTTTCTCTTTCTACATGAACTGATCTCAAATTGTATACATATAACTTTCCTCCTTCTTTTGCCAAGCAGGCCAATGTTCCAGAGCTCATGTCAAAGCAATTGACCCATACAAACTTTCCACTTTTTGATACAGAATCATCTCCAACTAGTTGCCTGCATTTCTCCGCTGTATGAACATTGCAACAGACAATCAACCTTAAAATATTGGAGATGAATGATTTAAGTTATCGGAAGCATCTGCATCCACTGAATCACCAACTAATTATGTGTTTCAAAAAGGCAGAAGCATCATGATTAGAACTAAACTGTAAGTAAAAGTGACTCAATAATTACTGGAACAATTCAAGTACTTTCATTTACATTATACCTTGTGCAATGTATCTCTAGAAACAAAATTTTCTAATGATTTCCTGAGCTAGAGTTTTGAATTCTTTTGATTCAGAAATTTGTCTACTTGATTCTGTTAAAGTCTGGGTAATATAAATGTCAATTAAGGAAACCAAACAGAGACATCTTGTAAAACAGTATAACTATGCTGCATTTTACTGCTACTCTTATTATGAATTGCATAACCAGTAGTTAAAATTGGTTGAGGGGGAATTGAAATTGTTATAGATGTAGATTGCTCAGTCTACTATAAGCTTTAGAAAACAACAATCAGGAGGAGATGCCCAAAATTTCATCAGTAGGGTCATCCCAAGTTCCAACAAATCCAGTTATTAATCCATAATGATCTGAAACAACTTTATAACATGTAAGCAACTCCAAAGAAGGTGTTCAACAATAAAGTCCCCACGAATTTGTCTTGGATTCAAACAGAAGAGTCAATGGCTTTAGCCAAAACATCAAATCTGTTCCACATTAATAAAAGATCAGTAGTAAGAATGACCACGTTAATGGTGATGATGTTCCCTTAGGAAAATCTAGCATCCAACAACTTCAATTAATGAAATTCACATTATGGATTACAAGCAAGCATAACATATACAATAGACAAGATCATGGATATAATTTTAGAATCCAAAACTTAATAATCCATCATGGAAATAAACCAAGCGTCAAAAACCTAGCTACTTCATAGAAGTATGACTTTTTACTCCCTACAGGCTACGTTGGTATATTAATTTACAGAGGAAACAGGTAGATTCAAGGAAGAACATGAATAACACAATTATTCAGAATGCACAGTGAAAATAGTATTAGCAGAATGTTATTCTTTAATTGCATGTAATATCTGAACCAAAAAGTAACATATTCTTGGTGCTAAAGCACGCAATGATTGGTTGGGCATCCAACCATCGGTTCCTACAACTGCCCGAGAACTAATTGCAATTACATTGCCATGACTAACCAAAACATAAAGTATTATCCTTGATGACTAAACTATGGCTAACATCAGACCGTCCAAAAATAGTTGTCTCTAGACAACTAAAACAAATAAAGTGGCTGATTTACTATCAAATAAAACTACTGAGAAGAAAGATGAGAAGACATCCCTAGAGTGGTGAAGAACGTCGATCACAGGAGCTGCTGCCAGAGGAGCCTGAGGTCTTGGTCAGCTGTCATCTCTTTTTCCCTAGCCGCCTTCATCAGCCTGAGTGCATACATTAAATCTTTCTTGGCACACTCTTGTTCCATTGTGGTGATCGAGAACTGCTCCTCCTTCCCAGCTCGTACTACCTTCTACTAAGCTAGTTCGTTCTCCAAAGCAATGATAGCCATTTGTGGCTCTACCGTACTTGCATACAAAGCTACCTCTCATCCGAGTGTCAGAGCACTCTCTTCTTCTGCCTTTCTGTGGACTGGGTGGCATTGTGGAGCTGAAGGAATGTCTCCCGAAATGCCCACTCCATGCTGTATAGGATGCTCATCATAGCGGCCTATCACTTTGGGATATGTAATCTGCCCCACTCCCCCATCATCTCTGTGATCTCCATGTGGGGTCATCCTCGAGCTGAGTTGCTAGGTAAATTCTCACTTGCAGTCCCCCTGCATTAACTTGAGAAGCCTCTCTGCCTCCACTATGAGAAGTCCTATGTCCAACTTCTTACTGATGACTGCCACTATTACATCCCAATTTTTCACTCAATTTAAAAATGTTCACATAGTCATTGAGGTTTCATGCTAAGTCAGTTGACAGGTAAAATTAGTTATGATTATATTGAGGAATATGATATTATCATGAAGAATTTCTTCCCTACAAAAGCACGTCGAAGGGGGGAAGCATTGCCAGAAGGGAGTTGGGCACAAAGGGCACCACCTACCATTGAGCAAATAGGTGGGAGTCCTAAACCACCAAGACCAAGGATGAAGCGGCTAGACGAGCAAGAAAAACAAAGGATAACCATGAGCTAACCAGTTAAATTTAAAACATTATAAAGAACTCAAGTAAGAAATATTACCTTCATTGTGTAATGATCTCTGTGTACCTTGCAAGCTATCATGTCGTAGTATAGTAATATCATGTCTATATTCATACTTGGGTGGGTATGAAATATGTATGTATGTATACACATATATGTGTATATGTGTGTGTGTGTGTGTGCGCGAATTTCATCATTAACGTATACATATATATGTATGTATGTATGTATATACCCACATATCATAATTACTCAAGCAAGCGTGAATATATAGGAATGATATTAATATACTAAGGCATGGGTTAGGCTTATGTTGCCACCTTTATTCTTTTTAAAATATTCTCTTGACTTTGAACTATGGTCATTTAAATATTTTGCTTGAAGCGACCAGCTGTTTTGTATCCACCACCCTATGGCATCTGCGATCATATTTCTTTTGATATTTTGAATTTAAAAGTTTTGCATCGTCTCTTTCCACCTCAGTCTCGGCGTGACTAAACATGCCACGATGACCATTGCTCATCTTGGTTGGTTTCTTGTTTCTTACTTATACTCTCTTGTCTTGCCACAGGGGCACGCATTTTGCTCATTGTTCTTAGCATTCCAGACTTCTCTTGTTATCATATCACCGTGTTCTCTACTTGTATTCATACACAGTGCTAGACAATGGTTATATTTTTACAGAGCCGAGGCTCATGGGTTAAGACTGTTTCCTCTGTTTTGTTAGGTCATGTTTTGTGTTTTCCATTGCACATATTTGTTTTCCTAAACTTGTCGATTCTTATCAACTTCGGCCTCTCTTTTACATGAAAGTTCAGAGTCGGATGTGAACATTTTCCATAGAAATCTTATTGCTCTCCGAGATACTCAATTTGGAATGAATGTTGTGTTGCATATATTTATGTTTTGATTGAATAAGTACCATACTAGGATACAAATCCATATATCTCTGAGATGGAATATTTCTCCTTATATATGATATCAAACAAGAAGAAAAGCATAATAAATTATGATGTCATAGGCCGAAAACGACATGAAGTATGGCAAAGGAATAAGTGTTTCTGAATCCAGGAAAATATAATATGAACCTCCAATTATGGGGACCTTTATGATCGAGCTAATGGGAGGAAAGAGTGGGAAGAATTCCTGAAATGACAGAAAGAATATGATTAGTTTTAACATCTAAATCAAATATAATGATAGCTCATGGGAATCCTTTGTATAAAATCTTGTTGCCAAGTCGGGCGGTGGCTTGACATTCTAACACCAGAATACTCAGTGATTGGATTGTGATGTCCCAAGCTAATTCCCAAGGTAAGGAGGGTCTTTCTCAATTGAGATTGTGTGGGGATATTCTAGGGTCCACGGTTGGGAGGTTAAGCCCTTGGTAATGCTTCTCCTCTCCACCAAATGCCAAGAAATGCACATGACATAGATAAGTTATGCATTCAAATATCTGTTGGTAACAGGTATTTTACTTTAATGAATTTGAAATTTCAGGTTGAAGATATGTTAGATTAATTTGTATTGTTTGATCAGTTATCCCTTCAATGCTTAGAAATCAATTCCTCTTTAATGTATTCAGAAAACAATTAATCAGTTGAATTTCCAATTGAACATGAAATGTATCTACAGGCATGAGATAGGTTTACTTGATGGTTGTTATAATTGTCCTTCATTTATGTGAATAATGAATATGAACGTTTCTTTTAACTATATTTTATTGCCATAGTTAGCAATAGGAAAAAAAATGGATGATACAGTAGTAATTGATACCCTAAATGTTATTGGTCATTATGATACAGTGGTGTTTGATGCCCTAAATGGTAATGGTCATTACAATACAATGATATAACTATTTGTGCCCTAAGTAGTATATGTGGACTAACCTGGGTTTTGCAGATACTGCGCTAGGCGAATTTTGATTTTAGAATTTAGGGTATGGAAAACTTAAATCCTCAATTTAGATTCATTGATGATGCCTTCAATTATTGGCTATGATATTTCGGTTAAACTACTTTTAGTGGTTAATCTCTCTCGTATGAACATAACTATTATAACTGCCTTCTCATGAATGTGAAATAGCAACTATATTTTATTGATGGCTAGTTGTTAGCTAAGGCCTGGAAAAAGGGGATGTTACAGCCACCCCATGTGTTGTTGCAACTATCCCCTCCAACTCTGCTAGATAACATTGGATGGATGCAAGTGCATCCTATCTATCAATTTTGTGAGCTCGAATGGAAGCCTCCTCTTGAGTGGCCTATGACGCAATGTCCCCTGCCACCCTTGCCTCCTCAAGGGAGATGTTCCCACCTTGAGTGCTCTCTTCCTCTACCTCAATCACCTCCACTTGTACTGCTAGTGGTGTTTCCTCCATCTGTCTATTCTTATCAGTGTGTTGTACCATCAACAATACCACTAAGGATGGTGGGATATCACCAACCCCCATCTCAAGCCTCTCCAAGAGATTGTCCATCTCAATCTCCTTGTCCATCCCCTCAGGCATTTGTATTGTCCCTACTTGGCATATCTCCCCCCTCTGGATCTCTTGCATCCTTGTGTACCATGGTGGTGTCCTCCCCTCTATCAATGTCTACTCCTTTGGTCCTCATACCCAGAGCTTTGATTATGGGTCCCACACCCTCTTATCATTGGTATTGCACCTCTCCAAGAGATTGTACATCTCAGTCTCCTAGTCCATCCCCTTGAGCATTTGTACTGTCCCTACTTGGTATACATCCCCCCTTCGGATCTCTTGCATCCTTGTGTACCATAGTGGTGTCCTCTCCTATCACTGTATATGCCTTCGGTCCTCATACCTTGACCTTTGGTTATGGGTCCCACGCCCTCTATCATTGGGACTGCACCCTCTGTCATAGGGATTGCAACTGTGGTCATAGGGGTGACATCTCCAACAAGTGTAGGTTCTACCAAAGTGGCATGCTCAGTGTCTAGTGAGATTGCAAGGCGAAAGGTGGTGGGCCTCACTCTATATGCCCTCAACCACCTTGTGCATGTGATGTGCCTGACATGCCCTCTCCATTGGGATCAAGTGTGCCATGGGTGGAAGTTGTGTTGAAGTGAACACAATCTTCGGCACTATAGACCATTTGGTGCCTAGTGGGCCACTACTGGTATGGACTTCTCTGGTAGGGTCCTCTCTAATTTTGGTAAGAAAATCTTTGGTGCAGTGATCTACGAAGCTGTCCTCCTCCCTGTCTCCCCTCCAACTACTATATCCTCCTCACCTATGGCTTCATTCTCCCCTATGGTGGCCTCCTCTTTTACCTCAGCACTACCTCCCTAGTATGGTGCCACGTGAAACACTTCCTCTGCCACACTCATACTCTTGGAAGAAGAGGTTGCCTCTGTATCTTCTTCCTCACTATCTTCATCCCCCTCATCTCCTTTTTTTTGTACTAGTTGTTACTACTTGCCTGGCTTTCTTTCAAAGGGATTTTGTTCCACTATCATTCGCAAGAGTATCAAGATGTATCGAGTAATACATAGCAAGTTTGCACAACTCCACCTTGAAGCTAGTATGAACTTCCTCCATTGGTCGAGAGGTACCTACGTCCTCAAGGCATCCAAAACTAATGCAATGGTATGGTGTGGCATGTGAAATATCTTATGTCTAAGATTTTAAAAATCCCTTATGCATTCTTATAACACCTATCCCCAGTTGTATACCTTTCAATTCCTTGGACCATTTGTCAATTTGAGCATCAATATGGCAATGTCCAATGCCCTACTAGCTCCAGTAAGCTTGGTTTTCACCAAGTCCATGATGAGTTTCCACTATGTGGAGATAATAAAGGATTTCTATGATCCTCGATTATTGTAACTACTCTGCAGGCTATCCCATTCTATTGGGAAAGGTCGAGCTTGCACACCAACTTAAGTAATAGTTCCTTATCTTGAGAGGACATTTTCGATATGGGTCTCATGGCAAGAAAAACCTTCGATGGAACCCCAAAAAAAATTTGTGAATTCCTTTAACAAAAAGCAAACCAGCAGTACATGGTTGATATACCTGATTATCAACTTGTGGGTTTGGCAGTCATATCTAGCCACCATAGACTACAACACTAGTTCAAACTAACTCAAATTAAAAATTGGCATAAGATTATTCAGTCAACCTCCACTCTTCTCAGGGAGTCCATCTAGCGGTTGTTTGGAACTTTAGAGTGCTTTTCAACCATGTCTACACTCACTGTCAATCCCACTCTCAAATGTAAGGGCCTACACAGTCATGGCTCTTTTTTTTGCACCTTTCCTTATATTTTCTTTTGTTGCTTGAGGTGGCCATGGTTGCAATGCCATTTTCTTATCACTTCCAACTTTATACCTGATTTCATAACTTCCCATACTAAGGTTGCTATAGCTACCCCTCACCATCATTGTCAATTTTGTCACTCTCCTGCACCTTCCAAATGTTCATATCTGTCATACAATCCTCCTCCCTCTCTCTCAATAGGGTGTAGATGTGCCATACAAGGTACCTACAATTTCCCCTATCCTTAAATTGTATGATGAATGATAGGATATTGTACAGTGGAACGACACTCGCATACAGGAGACTGTGGCGTACGGTCTGCACGAGTGGTTATGTATGCCATACAACCCGCTAATTTCATACGGACTACTAGGTCCAATAATTTTGTCTCGTACTTAGTACAATCGGTGGTCCACTCTCTTGTACAAGTTGGCAATGTTTTATGTTGTACAACATACACCCTATATGCACCATTGTACATGCTATGCCTTTCTTTAGCCCCTACTCTTGCTTGGAACAACCTCCTTATAGAAATTTTGGTTTCGCTATAATTTTGTCTTGCGCTCCCCTCCCTTACTTTGTCTAGAACACTTTGGGTTCCTTCCTTCTTACTTTCACAAAATGATTTAGTCTCTAGCCAAGTTATAGAAACTTTTAAGGGTTAGGTTTTTAATAAAGCATCTTTTCTTTATAAGGAAGATGACTTTTTTTATTGTTTTGTAGCATCTCTTTTTCTTCTCTTTCTTCTTTTAATTTAATTTCCGTTGTTTCTTTTATAATTTTTATTAACATTATAATTTTTACTATTATTTTTTCCTTCTTCTATTTTCCCATCTTTTCTTTTTTATTTCCATCTTTTTGATATTTAATGTTTTTGATTTCTTGATTTTTTTATTTTTTACTCAATAGCGTAACGTTTATCTTCTTTCTATAGTCCTTTGCATGCTTGTTCTGCATTTGAACGCTTCCTTTTCAATTTTACATTTTGCCATGATTGCTTTTCTCTATTTTTATAACCTTTTTGCTTTTTCCTTTTGTTACTCCAACTTTTTGCTTTTTCCAAGTTCTTCATTTTTCTTCATTTTGGTCCTCATTTTGTCCCTTTTTCTTTACTACGGCAACCTTGACCTTAGATGCATACTACCACATGCAAGTCCTTGGAGGCATCTTATAATACTTGTTTCATAGCAACGTCTCATATATTCAAGATCGAAAATCTTGTCGACTAAGGGTGTCAGTCCCACACCCTTTAGCTCCCATTCACATACTGGCCATCATACTTTTCGTACCATACCACTTTATCTTTGTTCATCGTTGGAGGCCCTATTGGATTTGGCACTAATTTCCATAATGCATTCGAGGTGGACTGGTACAGGGCTTGTCTCCCTTCGACAACACAATTTGGATGATGTGATCAATGTAGCCATCTCCTTCAATGAATAGATCATTTGTTTTCACTAGCGTTTTTAAACATGGTTTGCAGGTGACACCATATGCTTCAAGGTCGATTTCCTCCTCTAGGTCTTCACAAACTTCCCCCTTGG
Organism: Cupressus sempervirens; assembly: GCA_028749045.1. Classification (NCBI taxonomy): domain Eukaryota; kingdom Viridiplantae; phylum Streptophyta; class Pinopsida; order Cupressales; family Cupressaceae; genus Cupressus; species Cupressus sempervirens. Next base: position 561,561,842 of record CM053792.1, read on the forward strand.
CTTCTTGTTCTATTTTTCATTTTTCTTCGCCAGCTCATCATTGAAATAGGCCACAAAGCCTTTTCATATTTCCCACATAGGGTGTCTTTCACCTCCAATAGCCATTTATTCGCCCATAGTGTTGGTGGCGCAAAAAATGCATTTGTTAGGTGCTTATGTTCCCAGGGACAACAACTACTTCAAGATGTTTCCTTGCCAACCACTCCTCTGGTACAATCATGGATTTGGACCAGCCCAGGCCTACCCTATATAGCTCCTATGTGACAAATTGGGTCCTCTTCAATCTCCTCGCTACTTCCAGTTGTCCAATCTCTAGCCTCTCTCTCTCCATATAGATTTTGAGTTTTGAACCATTCACTGAATCTCTAATAGGATTATCGTCCAATGTTGATAGTTCAACTATACCATTTAATCCCACTTCTTGACTTTATATGGTCCTAGTCCAAGAACTCGAAGCTTCCCAAGACAAACTTTGTTATGGTCGTTATAATTGAATACTAATTGTCTTGACCAAAAGTTCATATGTTGGAGGTGCTTGTCATGCCAAAACTTCCTTCTTAGTTGGGCCTACTCTATTGCCCACTAAGTCGTCATTTGACATCCATCCAACTTCATAAGTAAACAATTGTTCATTCAAGTTCTTCGCATCCCTAAGTTGGTTTTCTACTACAATTCTCAAGCTTGGTAAGGTGTACTCTATCGGTATCGCAGCCTCTTGCCCATACATGAGCTGGAAGGGTGTATGCCCTATTGTCACCTTACACGTGGTACAAATATTGACACTAGCAATTCATCCGTTGACTCAGTTTGCCCAATTGTTCTTGGGTAGTATAGACTTGATAGGTTGTGGAATATCTTGAACTCTAATGTCATTGTCCGAATCACTTGGTTCACAAAATGCACCCCTCAGTTACTTGTGATTTGGATTGGTGTGCCAAGTTCAATAACTATTTGTTCGTATAAGAACCTCGATGTACTGATTTTTGTGTTATCAGGTAGTGCCTTTGCCTCTACGCATTTAGTGAGACATTTCATGGCCACTACTATGTACTGATATTGGTGCATTTTGTTCACTTTCAATGGCCCCACAAAATCAAGACCCCACCTCTTAAACAATTATTGTGGATGAGAAGGAAATATGGGCACGAAATCTCATTTTAATGTTGTCTTCCCTTTGGTAAGTATCGCAACCTAGTATCCACTCACAAGCATCCGTGTGCAAGGTCACTGACCACAGTCTTGCAAGTAGTACCTTGCATGTGTTGGCATCCAATCCCATGTAACCTCCCTCCAACCCTTCATGTGATTCCTTCAGCACACTTGATATCTCTTCCTCCATTACACATTAGTCTAACTCCCTCTTGTACAACATCCCACTAATGAGTGGGAAAGTCATGCTTTTTAGGGTCCGTTTCCTCCTTTCACTTGGAGGCATGTCCTAATGGAATGTAGGAGTGGACAAGTATTGGCCAATGTTTTCATACTAGGGAGGTAGGACTATAATCTAGAATAGGTGGGCATCTAGTAAGTCCTCGTTTATTCCCTTTAGTGGCTCCCTTCATTTGATTCTCAAGAGTTGGTCCGCAATGACATAGCTCTTCTCAAGCCATACACAATACAGAAAGTGAATTCCTAGAGTACGAGTAATTACAGATTGACCATTGTATGATAGGCTTATTTACTAGGTACATCAATGCCTAGTGATCCACAAAAAAATGTGAAGAGCATAGCAAGCAGATAATGCCAAAAAAATTGTACGGCATTTACTATGTCGCATGCTTCCCTCTATATTGTGTTGTAATTCCTCTCAGACATCGACAACAATCAGCCAGCAAAAAATATGAGATGGTCCAACCCTCCTCCACTAACTTTTGCCCGAGTGGCGCCAATGGCATAGTTTGAAGCATTCACATACACAAGGAATTCCTTGTCCCAATCAAGGTAAGCCAAAATGGGTGCATTTACCAATCTAGACTTCAATTTTCTGAATGCAACCTATTTTGTTCTCCATATGAACAATTCATCCTTTCTCATCAGCTTGTCTAATAAAATGATATTTCGGCAAACCCTTCAATGAACTGTTAGTAGTAGCTCACATTGATGGCAAAATAGTCAGCCCTTCCCTTAGGATTTGTGACAAGGGACTAACTGCCTCCTATGTATTCTATAAGTCTAGTGGTATTGGTGGGCATTGACAGGTCGATCTTTTGGTGCAAGAGAAAACACACTTGTAACAAGTGGTACCAAATCTTGGTCGTAGGTTTGACTCCCTTTGAGTAACACTAAAGGAGAGATTGTTGGCAAAATGGTCAACCCTTTAATTGGGATTTGTAAGAAAGAACTAACCACCTCTTGTGGATTCTATAAGTTTAGTGGTTGTATCAAGCATTGACAAGTCGATCTTTTGGTACAACGGCAACCACACTTGTAACACACATCTCCCAGAAAGGATTTTACTCTAGTAACATCCTCTAGGCTTTCCATTTGGATGATGACACTTATCTTGTCAAGGTCGGTCTTTAATCCCTCCTTGCATACTATATGACAAAGCAGTTTGCCTTGTGACACCATAAACCAAAAACTTCTTTGAGTTGAACATCATTCATACCCTCCAACAACCTTCAATACACTCCTTTATTATTGTGAGATGAGTCTCCTTCCCACTATATATGGACCAATCGTCGAGGAAGGCCATGAAGTTGCCAACAAACATTATGTTAAATATATTTAGTATTATTCTCTAAAATGTGGCAAGAGCATTGCACAACCCGAAGGGCATCCTATTATATGTGTACACCCCATCTTCAACCACAAACGTGGTTTTTAATTTATTTTCCTCTACAATGTTGATTTGATTCTAGGTCGAGATCTGTCCATGAACGAGTGCATCTCGTGGCTTCTCACTGCTTACAATATGTTGACAATAGAAGGGATGGGAAAGATGTCCTTAATGGTAACCATGGTGAGGCATCTAAAATCCACGTAGATCTAGTTTTGATTCGCTTGTTTCTTCAAGGAGATGATGATGGGCAACACTAATTCACTTGTTTGTACCTTGAAATGATGCCTTCCTCCAACATCTTTTCTATTTATTCTTGTATCTTGGGTATGGGGTCCAGTCATCCCTGACCAAGGTGACCTCTGGATCATCTTCTTTCCCCATGTTTACCTTTTGTTTATTTAGTTCTTCGTACTTCACTTCCTTGTCCCTCTTGAACCAGTGGGTCGGTATGTCATCCACCCTTGCCACACCTTCCTTGTACTCATCACATTCAAGAGCAAAAGTGTCAGTCTCCAATCCTACTTCAATTCCCAACATATTACTTCTTTCTATCACTCTCAATTGAGAGTTTGTTCTTCTTCTACTTGTAGTTTGCCTTCTCTATGATCAGATAACCCCTTCCAAAAAGGGCATTGTACATCTACTTCTCCAACGAGATGACCACAAAGTCCAAGAAAATTTATTAGGTACCACTAGTTACCTCTTGGGCTATGAGTGTTCCAATTGGTTTGATGCCATGTTTGGTGGCACCCACCAAATGGAATGTTGGCAATTAAAGTGTCAACGCATCGAGGGCTTTCCATGTCTCCTTTAGCAGTACATTTATGTTGGGTCCTCCATCCATGATAGTGTTCATTAGTCTCCATCCAATTATTTTTGTTTCTACAACAATCAGTGTCCTCCCAATGCCAATCGTTAGTAGCAACGAATCTATGGTGGAACCATCTCATTATTGTTATGTCAACTTGTCATTGTCCTATTCACTAATTTTGTTAGTAGGCCACGTTCAATTGTGGCATGATTTGCAGAAAGTCAAACACCCATACAGGTACGGTGGCTTACATCTGCCATATAATGTTCCTTTCTTTGTTCCTCCTCCATTCCTCATTCGCTATCGTCCTTTGCTTCCCTTAACCTTTCCTTCCCTCATCCTTTCCTTCTCCATACAAGGGTCAAGGTATGTCACTTTCTAGACTTATAGCCTAGTGATTATCGGCATTTGCTCCTCTGGGTTTGTGATATCTAGCATGTTTGCCCCTTTTTGCTCGAGACAGTTGGTATCCTCATGGCTATTAGGAACACACTAGTTGCATAGCATACTTCCACCCCCTCACCCACATTAACAATCCCATGCAAAGTGGCCCCACTCATTGCATCTCCAACATTGTGCCATGAGTTGCCTTTTTGCAACCTACTGGATGTATCTTCTAGGTGTATTGCTATTGCTATTATCTTTCTTGTTTCCTCGTCGGTTGCGATAGCCCCCCTGTAAGGCAATAGAGTTTATAGGTGGCCTATGTTGTGTGGCTGGTGGAGTTGCCTACTCTCCTTGGGTAAAAGTGTGTGGGTGCTCCTGGGTTTCAGGTTGTATGAGCACTCCTTACTACTGTCCCAGTACTTGGTAGACAGTGTAGGACTTCTTTGGGCAATTTACCTTTTTGTAGCCCTCGACCTTACAGTTGGTACAGCACAATTTTTTTCCATCCCTGGTACCTTCTTTCTTGAATCTCATCTCCTTCATCATCCCCATTATATCCCTTTTGATGTTCTATACTGCCTTAGATTCTCTGCTAATGCTTTTGTTTGTATTATCGTCATCTCTAGGCTTTTTCTTCCCTTGGGACATACTGTTCTCAAACTCATATCCATTGCCCGATTATAGAATGAATGCGTGAACGATTTTAATGACATCCACAAGACCACAGCAGTAAACGATTATAGTCAATAGGGAGATACCACTTTCATTTTCTTCCGTAGAGAAGGTATCAGTGCTTCAATAAACCACCTCTTTTTTAACCGATATACTGGCTGGTTTTCCAAATTATTGGACAGTTATCTTAACTTACGATTGTAGGCTCGCATTGTCTAATTCTTCCCTTGTCTTGTGTTATAGATTTCTACTACTACCTCATCTTCATCTCATAGCGGCTTAATGTCTTCCTCAAATGCCCTCTTCAAGTCAGTCCATATTATTTTGTATGCTCTTGGTAATCTATGTACCAATGAATGGCAATTCCTTGTAAGGTAGCAAGGAATGCCTTTAACCAATAGTCACAATCATCCTCGCCATTGGCCTCCCATATGATCACACATGTCTTATAGTGGCGGACAAGGTCCTCTGATCCATGCCCGATGAAATTAGGCGAGATTTTTCTTCTTGGGTTATTTACCATTTCCCCAGTTCGATTGACACCGTGTGTGTTAGACTCGAGTATATTGGTTCTTTCTCTGCATAGTGTGCTTCACTTGCACCCTTGGCCACGTGCAAGCTCTCAACCCCTCCACTAGCATCATTCACACCTTGATCACCTCCTTTGTATCAATACTCATTTGTTTTGATCCTCATATCCTTGGTTCCTTTGATATGACCAAGTTCTAAATGCCCAATAGGATGTTTTCAAGTATTTATGCTACTTCCCTCTAGAGGTTTCTTTCCTCCTTGTCTTCATCCCCTATAGAGAGAAAAGACAATTTGCTTCGTATGTAGCCCAACTCTGAACTTGTTCACTCTATATGGAGCCCGACTCTGAACTCTCCTCATTGTTCACTACTCATACTGAAGGATTGCTCACCTGGTTAGCAAGGTTCTCTCCTACCTTTTTGGGGAGAGAGATTTTTCACAATTTCTTCCAACTCTAGCCTTGTAGGTTGTGTTATGCCTTCCCTATTGGTAGGCCTCCGCCTCTCGCTACTCCAACATTGGCTAACACTCTGATTTCTGCTTCGTGGGGTGCTTTGAGATTCCTTGACAATTCTCTACAATTGTCATCACCTCTCACTCTACTCCTTGATTTGCAAAGTTCTTCTCTTTTTGTTGTCTCTATCCTAGTATGTGTCCTTTTGTCCTTGTTTGACAAAAGGGCCCTTATAAATTGGAATTGTCAAAGGTATGGCATCTACTTGTGTTAGGCTCCTCCCTCCAATTCTTGCCCTTGTATCATTGTAGTATTTGTTGCCTGTGGTACTCTCGCTCACTCACCTCACATCGTTCTTGGACTTCAATTAAGTTGCAAGCCAACAATCTTGGAAGGATTCCCAGAAGATCATACACTCGAGTGTTCATTGAGAGTTCAGCATGTGTTGTTTGAAACAAGCCCGCTCACTCTCGAGCCTCCCACTCCACTTATTGGTCAACCGAGACTTTCCACGCCTGAACCAAATCCTCCATCAACTAGTCTTCTCGAGTCTCTTATGTTGTCCTCAATGTCATTGTTAGTCACTAGTATTTTCTGATCGAAGGTGTGGCCCATTATTCCGCCAATTTGCATTTCCTTAGACCTCCAAGTTCAATCTGACAATGGTGCCAAAATGTTTTCTCCCTACGGGGTATATTGTTTCACACACAAAGTAAACAAGTAGATTCAAGCAATAACATGAATAACACAATAATTCCGAATAAACACAGCGCACATAGTATTGGCAGAATGATATTCTTTTACTCCATGTTATATCTATAAAGTAACATATTCTCGATGCTAATCTACATAAATAAAGCACAGTTGGTTGAGCATACCAACCATCAATTCCTACAACTGCCCAAAAACTAATTGTAATTACATTGCCATGACTAACCAAAACATAAAGTATTATTCTTAATGACTAAACTAAGTCTAACAATACGATAAAATCTCTGTTGGAAACTAGTATATAACTAAAAGCCCTTTCCATTTGCTTAGCGCTGATAAATGCATAAAATTTATGGAATTAAATATTATGTTTCTAAGGCCTGAACAGTGGTGATTAACTTTACATATATTAGGACAATACTATTAATACATTTTATGCAGCTTTAAAACTACTTCAATTAATATTCTCAATTTAATTCTGTATAAATTTATTCAAATGCATTTTTCTGTCTTCAGTCTATATTTATTCCTACAATCACTGCTTTTCTGAAGTCTTGATGTTTTAACCTTTACCCTACCTGGCATCCATCCCTACCCCACCAAGTTTTTTTCCCTTTACTCATCCTATCCCCTCATACATTCAGTCCCCATGCTCCCCTAACACGCTTGCCTTTGTATTCAATAGTTAGAACATTTATCCCTCACCCTCTTTTTTAACTGCTTATTCTTCTCTGCTTTTCTTTTCTGATTCAAACAATCGTTCCCTCTGTGGAGCTATTTTCCAATGTCACGTGCACTTTCCTTGGCATCTACCCATCTCACATGCAGATCTGCAGGCCAAGGAAGTGCACTGGTGTTGCTGTATGGGCTGGTCTTCTATTAAAGAGAAAATTTAAAGATAGAAAACATTCTAATCTCTAGCCATATCTACAAGCAAGTCAAACATTCCCTCCAATATGATATTCAGATTTATATGATATTCATTATCATTCTGTTCACAAACTTCTTGAAAAGAATAAGCAAACAATTTAACAGATGGATGGAGGGAATTGGTGAGAACAATGATATGTTTTGCCTTCTGTGTCCCTATTAGCAGTCTGTACATGCAAAGACCATGTATAGAAGTTACTGAACCCTTGAAATCCAGCACACCAGGGAAATATCTCCTCAGTTCTATGAATTTTCAGACTAGATGATTTCTTATTTCATTGCTTTGGTCACAAATATCCAAAAAATCTCCGTTACAAGCTATAACTGTCAGCCAGATCTAAACATTGGCTCTCAAGTTTCCATTAAGATGCAACAAAATTGTCTCCACATCTTTTCTGAAGACATAAAAGGAGATGTGAGATATACTGCAAATATTTGCAGACTGCACACAAGTCATTAATAACATATCAAAAAGTGCAGTAAAAGAAAGGAGGAAAGCAGGCATTAAAATCAAGCAAAACCAAAGAGCAAACGCCAGTCACTATTGAGGGCGGTGAAAACATTGGAATCCAAGCATGCAGCAATAAGGTTCAAGTACCTGCACATACTCCATGGTACAGTGCCTTTCAGTCATCTCTCTTACTTAAGAGGTGTACAGATCTAACCCTCCTTCAGTTCAGCATCTAATAACCAAATAATGTGACCATGTTACATGCAGGGAAACTTTAAGACACATTTTTGGTTTATCACTGTTCAAGCCAGAAGTTTATCATTTGCAATATCATTGTTATATGGTTTATGATCTTCCTGTGAATGTTTTAATTCTGCCTTCTCTGTTATGCATCTAAACATTTAGCATATATATTGTTACTGCAAATGTATTGTAAATCTGAAACTGAAAACAATACATTACATCTGCAAACTCTATCACTGTCCTTGTTTTTGAAACACCATTGCTATGACTCGATTTTTTCATATTTTCTATAAATTCTAAATTAAATTTTAAAAAACTGATATACCCAAGTACCCCCATCCCCTCTTTTGAAAAACAATCGTATCTGTACCCGCACCCCAAAGTACCCAAGTACCCCCATCCCCATGCAATCTTGGTGTGCACCCTTGGTCTCCTTGTGTTGTGCAGGGCAGCAGTAGTTCACAACATTGCCTAACCACCTCCCATGTCTTCTATAAGCCCAATGGTTGTATTGGGCATTAACAGGTGGAACTTTTGGTGCAATGACAACAAGCAGTTTGACTCTACAATGATGGCAATTGTCTTAGGGGTTAGGAGGCATTGATAGGGAAAGTAGGTACAAGCAGCCCACTAAGTAGGCCACCTCGATGGATATCCAATTGACTATCCACCAAGGCAAAGAGGGCTCTGGCATTCACTCTACTCTTAAGTTTAGTGTAAAAATGGCTTCAGGCTGACCTATCATGTTTCTTCCTCCAACCTCTGAAGCGTCTGGATAATATTAGCGATATTACATGAATATGAATTTAATCTTAATTTACAAATGCACATATACATATATACATACATATACATATATATACATGGATATATTTATATGCATATATCTATGTATACAAAGGATATATATAAATATACACACACAGATATATATATATATATATATATTTCTTATGTTATGATTGTAGTATTGAACTCTGGGATGGCATTATTTAAATAGATATTACTAACTCTCATTTGTTGCAATTGTTATTCTAAGGCAAATTAGGAAAGGGCTATTACATGCATGTGCTTGACTGTCAATATTTAGATCATATCCTGGTTAAAAATAGTAATCCTAGCATAGCCCTAGTTGATTCACATGTTCTAATTTTAAGCAATATGTTCTCGATTTGTATATATTTGATTTCAGTTGAATTTTTACTGCATTTGTATTCGTCTAAAATTGTCTGCTTATGCTCAGTTTGAACTTATAGGAAAGATTGTTCTGAATCGTCAAAATTCAGTTTTGCATATATTATTAAACCAGACTGGAAATGTCAATTTGGCTCTGTCTTCTCTCAATATGGGTTTAAGGCCCATTTATGGTTGTCCCAGTTTAGCACAACCAAATCAATTAATTAATCATTAGGTTCCGAATGATTTTCAATTCATTGTATACTGTGTTCATATTGTCACTTGGTTGCATAGCTCATTACTTGAAAGCCTTTGGATTTCTTCTCTAAACTGCTGATTTTGTATTTTGTTCAAGATTTGGTTCTTTATGTAACTGGGAATGTAACTTTCTTTCTGCACTAGCACTACACAAATCCCTAACCATAGCTAAGGATGACAAGGAAAATGAATTTACTATGACTAGATTCTCTAGGCTATTGAGAAAAGATCTAAATAAATGACAAACCTGACAAAGAAGGTTTGGATGATACAGACAGACTGGATATGAGAAATAAAAACAAAATCACTAAATTGTTTCAACGTAATGAGAAATGGATGGTCAACATCTTCAATGTCTCATCCACTTCAAAGCACAATAGTTGAACATCACGAAACAGGACTATGCCACCTTGAAGCCTTCTTCTAAGATTGAAATGGTTAAGTACTTGCTTTAGATGAACATGGAAAAAATCATTTGTCAAAAGGTATGAGAAATCTTGGACACAATAGATGTATCATGTAATATATTTAGACAGCATTTTAATTCAACAAAAATGTCAAAGTTGCCGAACACTTTGCATACAGACGATTTATTACCATCTAAAGATGTATATATTGGGAAAGTGTATTCACAGTATCCAAAGAGTTCCCAACATTGAATAAACATGTGGATGATCAAATTATTAAACTCATAATGCACAAATTTTTCCCAATGATTCTGTTGGGCAGATCTGATAACGCAAGCATAGTAGGACAGCAAAGATTCATTTAGAATTGGAAGTGACCAAGAAGAAGTAATACATATCAAATTACAAGCTATGCAGAAATGGAATGAACAGGAACAATATCTCCTCACTCCTCTAGCCGAAAAAAACAGCAAGATGATTGTTTCAATATAGTGAGAAGTAAATGGTTAACATCTCCAATGTCACATCTGCTTCAAAGCACAATTATTAAACATGACAAAACAGGACTATGCCACCTTGAAGCCTCCCTCTAAGTGAAATGGTTGAGTACTTTCTTTAGATGAACATGGAAGAAATCATTTGTCAAAAGGTATGAGAAATCTTAGACACAATAGATGTATCATGTAATATATCTAAGACAGTATTGTAATCCAACAAATATGTCAAAGTTGCCCAACACTTTGCCTACAGACAATTTATTACCATCTAAAGATGAATATATTGAGAAAATGTATTTATAGTGACCAAAGAGTTCGAAAAGTTGAATAACCCTGCAGACGATCAAATTATTGAACTCATAATGCACAATTTTTTCACAATGATTCTATTGGGCAGATCTGACAATGCAAGTATAATTGGGCAACAAAAATTCATTTAGAATTGGAAGTGACCAAGAAGAGCTAATAAATATCAAATTACAAGCTATGGAGAAATAGAACGAATGGGAACAATATGTCCTCACCCCTCTACCAGCCAAAAAACAAAAAGCACAATAATTGTTTCTATAAGTGACAACTATCAACAACTATTTCTTCTTATACTTCAAGGAAACATAATAGCAGTTGATGTTAGAGTAAATAGAAAAATCACATAATTACTAATTAATGAAGTCCCTTTTTTACTTCATTACACTTAAGCTAAACTGAGTACTTATAGTTTTCTATGTTTGAGTTGGTGTTTTTTTGTCTCATAGTATGGCATGAGTATGTAGGACTAGGCTTCAAACCAGGGTCTACAACCTGCAACAAAAACTTCATAAAGAGAAAAACAGAGATATTTGACCAATAAGATGACTTGTATTGAGACAAAGTAATAATCTACATACACCTTGCTCATGAGTGAGAGAGAGGGAGAGAGCCAACAACCAAGTATCAAAACTGAATACATTATTATTTAAAAACGATGCCTAACATAACTTAAGCATGGATAAACAGGATAAATCCATATTTACTCCAAAACACCCCCTTCAGTGCAACTTAGGGAGAAGGTTAATATACAATATGAGAAAGATGCAAAATGGGTCTCGACTACACAACCATTTTAGGCTATGTCATAGGGTTCACCTAATTTCTAGCTTGAGGTTCAAAATGATTTCAACGAACATTTAAATAATTACAAAATTCATTAAACTTTGTTTTAATATTTGTTTAAAGAAATGCAGATTTTTAATAACAAATATTTTTGGAAAAACATTTTCATTGCAAATGTAGATTGAAGAAAACAGGTGCCAAAAGTTAGGACAGCAAAAAGAAAAATCGAAAAGATAATTAGAATTGGAAGAAGCACCAAAAATAAAGTATGAAGAACATTTGATGAAGTGAAAAGGCAGACTGATTGAGGATTGGGAAATATCTACAGCTGAGGTGAAATGTTTTTGCTTCCCTCAAACCCTAACAAAGTGAGGATATCATCCAAGATGTCAGAGCAATCTTGTATCAATCAAAACTATATATTATCGTATTTGTTTTGTCTTCTCATTGTTTTGCAGCAATGTTCATGGCACTGCATCTCACCACATATGCATCACTCTATTGTATGCTTAAAAGAAATCACCACAAGCAGAACCAACAGGTTTTCATACTGCAGTTCACTGCATTTGGATATTTTGAGGTGTACTTTGGATTATAAAGCAAACTAAGCACCATGACTTTCCCATTCAAATTTCATCCATTTTTTATCATCATATCCTTGATTCTTGCACTACAGGACCTTATCTAGACTATTCTTGATTAACAAAACCATATTCAAATTATGTGCCAAATATTTGAGTCTCGTGCCAATTCCTTAGGTTTCCTATTTGATTTTGGGTCATAAAAGGGATCACCTGTGGAACTGCATTGTATCTGGAGATTCCTAGCTCAAAGTATATTAAAAGGTAAATCTAAACACTACCGAGATGATATGCTCAATTTTAAGGCCAACTGAAAGTGAGATCGTTTAATCTGGGGGTCATTGATCCTTATCACAGTGTAATATATTTTCATGTGGCACATATCCTTCTATATAAAGAGAAACCCCTTATCATTTTAAGGCACGAGCACTTCAGCAGAGAATAAGCCAACTGATAGTAATCAAACGGCTTGGGCCTAGCATGCATCAAAGCTCTTGAATGTATGTTTTTACTTCATTTGGGATATAGCATATTAAATAAATTGTTGGGTTTTCTATTATTTACTACGTAGAAAAAGGTGTATCTTTACTAAATTGTGTGGTTACTGCTTAGATGGTCTTTAATTGGACCCTTCAACCATGACTACAGCACTCCTCTACAATAGTAACCTATATTACTGTGTGTAAATATCTTGTATATTGTCATTTCAATTGTTTTGACTTTCAGTGGTTAGATCTAGAAAATTTCATAAAAACAAAGGAAAAAAATCCATGTATGCAAAGTATTTAAATGTAGCTTTACAACAGCCTAGCAAATTTAATACCTTTAAAAATGTTAAGCATGCATAGATTGGTTACAATGTCCAGAAATGTAGTATTTTGCTAGTGCGAAGATCTTGGATATCATGCGGCATTGCTATTAGGCTTGCAAAATGAAAGGACTACAAAATTTTGAAGAAAGGAGGCAAATTTGAGATAGCGTAAAAGCAAACAAAAGAGATGCCACGTGCTGGATGAAATCCTAAAGTGACTGGTGACAACAGTACGAGAAAAATGCAACATACATCGATGCCTAGATTATGATCTGTAAATCCATCAAACAAGAATTACAAAAGGCGAACTTTTACCCTCATAGTTTGCAAAGAATTGCGTGAATTAAACCTCTAAGTTGTGGAGCGTAAACATTGCTCAAGGAGGCATTGAATTGACACATACAGAATACAGTATCCGAATATCAATCTTCAATTTTTCTGATCCTTGGCCTACGGATGGCATTGGCTTCTTCTTTTTTTGTGAAAAAAGTTTAAATATACATATCATTCTACGATTTTCTCAACTGATTCATAAAGTATGGACATGGGGTTTTAGGAATTGACAAGGTGGCTTATGTTGGAAGAGAATATTGTGTACCTCCTATAGCCAGAATAACCAGAGCAACAGCGATGGAGAACCAACCAAGTCTTCTCTTTCCAGCATCCATTTTAACTTCTTCCCCTGCACATTCAGCTTCTGTAGCACTTGGGCCTTTTTACATTCCACCCAAAAGCTTTACGCTTTCGGCCTCTCCCTCCACCTCGGCCTACTTTCACATTTTTTATACTTCCCGCCGTAGACAGGTTCCTCCGGCATTCGTTCTTTCCAAATATTTTACTAAAATTTGGTCAAATGTGTGTACTTTTTAGGGGTTTTTTTTCCATGCTTACGCTTATATTAATGGTGTTTCTCGATTTTTAGGCCGCCTTTGTTTAATATTTACTTTTTCCATTGAAATGTTTGTTCAGGGCAAGTTTGGTTGCTGGCATAGGAATGGGGAATCAGAGGAGAAAATTTGAATGGGAATGGAAATGGGGAATGAGAATAGAAAATTACAATCCAATTTCATTTATCTCTTGTTTGGTTGCACAAGCTTGATTTGAAGATTGAAGGTTTGAACCCCATCAAAAATAGCCAATCGAATCCTTTAAAATCATAAAAACAAACAAAAAAGAATTCCTTTGCAGCACCTAGAGTCAGACGCAAGCAAGGATTAATCGGCCTTCATAGCGATTTTGAAGATCAAACACATTTCTTTCCTTCACCTTCTCAATGGAATAAAGTTGCAGCCTACGTAGGTTACAAGACGATCGCTTTATCCACAAAAACTTTGCATGCATGGTATGATTTCGTGGCCCCTTGCTCGGACAAATGAAAATATATTTCTGGGTAGCCTAAATATAACGAAAATGGCCTCACCTCAAACTTGCCCTAAATCATCCATCCATCTGACATTGCGTCTGGTAGTGGAGAATAAGACAGTGGCGAGCCAAATGAGGTGATGTTGTATAACAAACATATATATTTTCAGTATCATCAGTTTGAAAATGGCCATGATTTTTCATTTTAGGGAGCTCCAACAGGAAGTTATAATAAAGCGGATCTGAAAACATTTTCAAATAAGAAAAATTCTAAATGGGAATGAGAATAGCAATTCCAATTACAAGTATTTTGGAGAATGGACAAATGCTCATTTTGGGGCAAAATGGGAATACGTATTCCTATTCCTAATTCCGATTTGGCGCACCAAATAGAGAATTAAAAATGAACTCTAATTTCTATTTCTATTCTAATTGTATTCCAGCAACCAAACGAGCCCTTGGTGTTTGTCTCATCCTAATAATTTTGAAATGGTCAAGTTTGTTCAGTTACTCATGTTAATTTTCATTTAGTTGTTTCTTAAATAGATTTTTTCAATGCTTTTTTAATATTTAATTAGAAATGGTCACATTTAGAAAATGATATAGCATTTGAACATGTTTATAATTATATAATGATCAAGCTTTTGTTTATTTGGTTTAGTTTTGTTTCTTAAATTTTTTGGGTGGGTTTTTCTTGTTAAATAGTTTTAGAATATTTAATAAAAAATAGTCAAATTTAGAAAATAATTTTGTATTTGAACATGTTTATAATTGATAATCAATGATGTATTACTATTTTAAATTGTATTTCAAATATATCATCAAAATAATAATAAATAAATTGCATATTTAGGGTATGTTTGTTTGTTAGAATTCAACTACAATTGGTATTTGCTAGTTCTCAAAATTTATAATATGTAATTTAGATGTGCCAAATTGAAATTGGCATTTGGGTTTCATATTCTAAGTTTAGCCCAAAATGAGAATTTGTTGATTCCACCTCAAGGGGTGAATTGTAATTGGTAATTCCAATTCTCATTTCCTCAAACCCATATTTCATAAACATTTCAAGTCCAGACAAGAGATCTTCGCGTTGCAACTCATGAGAGTGAAATATTTCCTCCTTCCTTGCATCAATAACATCTTGGGCAAAGTTATGAAGGGGGTGGATTGCTTGGCGCAAGCTCTTCTCGGAGTTGACATTGAAAAAGTATTTGAGAATCCACAGGAAGGGCAAGGAATCAATGAATTAATCTTTACAGGCTTATATTGGTGGCAACTTCAAAAGCCTCTATGAATTATGAAAAAAGGGAGAGAAATGTGGAGGCAAGTGAAGTCCATGCCAAATGCCACCTTGCATATGTTGTTGAAGGCAAGTTGTTGGAAGATGTCCTACATATCCACTTGACTTGTCCCAACCACATTTCTAAGTAGTGTGAGGAGGCGATTGGTGATCTCACCCTGCACGCTCTCTATTATGAAATCAATATTATAAGTATTATTGGATCATAAGCCAACACAATATTATTGGCTCTTTGGCTTATGAGCACGTAGATTATATATGATATAATTGGCACAATATTATTGCTTAAGATTGCTTAAGATTGCTTAAGATTGCCTCATCCCTATATAAATACTCCAAAAAAAATTATAGAATTATAAAATTAATTGTATTCTCATTCCAATTTTGTAGAGTCAAATGCAAGAGAAACATCTTCCCCATCAAATTCCAAGTGAACCAAATAGGTCCAATCATATTCCCAAAATCAAATTCTAGATTAACAAATCTAGTATCTAACGGGTTCCAATATTAGACATGATATATTTGCTAATTGCAACAACTGAATGAGCCCTTATTTCTTATAAGAAGAAGGGGGTTCAAAATAAAGACGAAAACTAAGAAAATAGATCAAAACTCATTACAAATTCATAATTTGTTTAGTGTGATGGTTAAGTTGTGTTGGTAATCTTGTCATCAAGATTCAAACACCATTAAGGCATTATCTTTGGATGTTATGCATAGGATGAGATCTTGTGTTTATGGTCTCATCCAAATCTCAAAATAATAGACAGTAGACTTTAAAATATGTACCGTAATCAGAAAGTTGATGAAATGTACAAAGCAATTTTTTATGTTAGTGTATCATTTTAAATTGGAAGCACTTCAATTTAATGATGGTTTAGCACCTGTTTAGTGAGATCTAATGCTATACTTAAATTTAAGTCACATTCTTCCATTTCCTTCCTATCTCTTCTCATTCCCCCTAGATAGAATCAAGGTAGGATTTAACGATCCTCCTAGGCATTCCTATTTGGCACAAAGTGTGAGGTAAAACTTATTTGCTTGGGTCCTTTGTTTCTTTCCTTTAATCACTCAGAATCACTTTTCTACACTAAAACTGATTTTTCTTGAGATCTATGCCTGATTTCCTAAAATCAAGACATGTTTTGGGACCTCAAAAAAATCTTGGGAGTTTTGGACTTCAAAATCAATCCCTAGTGATGCAATACATCCCTAATGATGTATTACATCCCCGCTAGGGACCTATTTTGGGTCCTCTTCTCGGGTCCTAAGTCTTTGATCTAAGGTATTAGTTTTAAGTCTAGTTAGTTGGTGAGAGAGTTTATTTTGAGCCCTTTGTAAGCCCATCCATTTGCCTCATTTTGTATCCATCCACTAGATACACAATCCATATATGCACAAGCACTCGAGCATTCAAGCATTCAAATGTTCAACAAATCTTCAAGTACATTCAAGTGTTCAATAAATCTTCAAGTACATTTAAGGAGATCCTTTTACAAGTCATTGGAGAGGAAATCTCTTGCATTTAAAGTCCTTCCAAGGAACTTAAAGGAGTTCACTTGGGGGCTTCATCATATTTTCTATGTTTATGGTATAACCTTTCAAGATTTAACTTCCTTCATTGGTGATAGTGGAGCTTGTCATCAAGGAAGGGCTTCTACATTCATCCTTATTCTACATTCGCATCCTCTTCACCCATTAAATTGGCAATGTAAGCATATTACATTTTATTTGAGAGATCCTACTACTATAAGGTGAATTCGTGCATTTACTTTACATTTCCAGCATTTTCAGTTATTTCAATTTCAAGCTCAATTCTTAAACTAGGGTTTGACTAAGGAAAACTCTCATCAACAAAAAACAGACAAAAAAAAAAAAAAACCTTTTTTCTTATAGGTTTTAGATTTCAAAAGGAAATATAGGCATAGATTTTGATACATTTTTCAAAGAACTTTAGAGATTCACAAATTAGTTTGCACTTGAACATTGTCAAGCAAGGACGCAGTATAGCCTTGCCAAAGCAACCATGTTTCTCTAAGTCAACCCTGCCAATCCAAGTCAACCCTGACAAAAAGCCTAAAAAAATTATGTTTTGGAGATCTCATTGTTTTGAGTTTTGTTCCATGTTTTCTTATTATTTCTAGTTACACAAAAATTAGAAAATTGGATCTAATATTCCACCTCATCTTTAAGGTAAGTCAATTAATTTTGTTCTTCATTTTAGCACTTCTATTTTCTATATCTATAATCATAGCTACATTTTATAGCTCTTTCTATATTAGGATTTGAAGGGTCTTGTATTATTTCTCTAATTATACAATCATTAGATCTTTGTTCACATTACTACTCCATTATTTGGTGTTCACTAATCTTCTCAGATCTAATTTCCTTATAGTTGGAATCGAGAGGATTAATCTCCTTGACTTCCCTTTGAGGTGTAAGGTTAATCCTGAAATGTGGATTAATCAACCTCTTTTATGGTTGCTTCACATTTCACCATACACATTTTGGTGAAATTGAATTCTCTCCCCCTTTTTTTGACTTTGGATTTAGATTGTTGCATTTTATTGTGTTTTGAACTTAGATTGTGTTATCTTGTTAAATACATCTCTTGTGATTTCCCTTTAAATGAATATATTTACTTGCATTAGATTACATTGTGTGCTTTGTGATTTAGTTCATACCTTAAGGTTGGATTCCCTTTGTGTGATCTTTGTCTTACCTTGCTTTGTCTATGAGCTTTATTACCTTAAATGCTACTTATAGCATTCTTGTTAGGAGAAGCCATAGGCTTATGGCTCCCTTTGATCCAAAATCTTCTTCCCCCTTCTTTTGAAACCTTAGTGACCCTTATGTTTCCCATGATCAGAATCCTTCCATGGAGAATGACTCTTCTCATTCATCTTATGATGAAGATGAGTCTTTAAGAGTTCCTCCTAAACAAGTTCATAATCTTGCTACTGAGATTTAGAAGATGCATGATTGACTTATTCAAGAGAATCGTAATATAAATACTATTGTTGCTTTTGATGCTCTTAAAAAGGTGATTCATAATGATGAGCATGGTATTAATCCTTTTCATGGTCTTACTAACCTTGTCTATTCACACGTTAAGCTTTTGGCTCAATCTACATCTGAAATAGGAATGGTTCCACCCATCCCAATTGTTGATCCTTCCTTGCCTATAACCACTCCCATACCTAGCATTCCTACTTATGTTCCATCCAGTGTGGCTACATATATTCAACCATCTAATCCTAATACTATAAGTCTTCATATTCCTTCTCTTCATGTGAATATTTTTCCTTATTTATTGCTTATCTCACATCCTTCGTACAATAGTGTCCCTTACACTTACCCTAATCCTCCTACTAAAGCGGTTCCTAGTGTTCCCTGTAGCAGTCATTGTTCCCACTAATTCACACACTCTTCCTAGTGTGTTGAATATGCCATTGCTAACCATTTCCTCTAATGATTCCACCATCATTAGCCTTAAACTATTTATTCTTTGCAGCAAAACCTTACTTCCTTAACAAAATCCAAGTTCAATGTTCCTACATGTGACATGAGTAGTCCTTTGTCCTTGGCCATAATTTGTACCATTATCTCTTAGCAAGTTGATATGCCTCACCCTTATACTTATAATAGCAAGGGTGTTTATGTGACTGATCTTAAAACTCTTCAAGTCCTATATAGTGACGATGCCCATAAACATATGATTTTAGCCAAGTTGTTTGCTTGCATCTTTTGTGACAAGGCCTTGTAGTGTTATTGTTCCTTGTCACCTTATTATATTGATTCCTTTTACAAACTTGCTAATGTTTTTTATTAGATAAACAAGTTTTACAGGGACCCTGAAACCCATGAGTTAAAACATTAACAAGGCTGAAAATAAGTGAGAAAAGCCCAGCCAAAAGAGTTCAAGTTCAAAGGCTGATAATAAGCACAAGGCCCAGCCGAAAAACAAAGAACATAGAAAAGACCAGGAATAAAAACAACAAGAACCGACAAAGGCAAAAGCCCTGACAAAAAGCCAAAAAAAAGGCACAGATAGAAACAAAAGAACAGGTAGTGGATTAGTCCTCGTTCTTTCTCTGCAACTCTTGCATGACCTGAGCAGCCTCATAGGCCATCTAGTTCTCCTCAGCCTCTTGCTAGTGCGCCCTTTGATCCTCCTGGTCATTGCCAATGTTGATGTTGTCCTTTGCAGGGTCAACCACCAGTCTAGCTTTTTCCCTGTCTTTTCCTTCCTCATCTTCCTTCATAACTCTGTCTTTAATCTAGCCAGTTAAAGATATGATGTTGTCGTTAATGGAGCTTAGCAGTAAAATCATCTAGTTCAAGAGATTGTGATTGTAGATCTCAAGGTTGTTAATCCTTCTCTCCGCCAGACTGAGCCTCTCACCGTGGCCGTCTCTATTATCAGAATCCGCTCCATTCATGTTTTCCTCCATATGACCCACCTGCTCTTTGACCTCCTCCAGCTCATGGAAAAGCCACTTGATTGATCTGAAGTTATCAATCACATTGTTGAGCATTGTTCAAGAGGTTCATCCCAGTTTTCCTTGCTTTATCCAAAATAGCCACAATCATCGAGTCTATGAGTTCTTCAAGCTGCGACCCTTCTTGGTTTTCCATGAGGACCTGTAGGTTCATGGCCTCTCTAAAAATACCCATTTTTGAGGTCTTAACATTAAAGTTTTTCCAAGCTTTCCTCTCGTCTTTAACCTGCACCTCCCCTCCCTTGGTCTCAAAATCCATTTTTTGCTCCTCAGGTTGGACTTGAATATGGATAGGAGAAAGAGGCAGTGAAGACATATCCAATTCTTGGTACATTCTCTCATCCTCCAGACCCTCCCTCTTGCATTTCTTCCCTCCCCGGTCTTCCTTATAATCCTCCTACATCTCTTTTTCCTCCTCTTTCATCTCCACATCCTCCTTATCATCGCTATCAACCTTCTCATCCTTCACAGGTTGCTTCTACCCATGAACCCTAGGGCTTTTTCTATTAGGGGTTATGGAAGAAGGTGAATTCTTGACCTGATGGGTCACTTTTTTACCAGCGGAAGAAATCTTGCCATCCTTAGAGCTTAAGCTTTGAATATCATCCAAGTCTAAAGAGAAGCTGGAACTTCTAGAGGTCACATTCTCAGTCTGAGTGGGGGCATTGCTTATTGTCTAAGCCTTAAAGAGCTCATAAATAAGCATCAAGAGCCCCTCATGTAGAGCGGGGTTATCAGTGGGCTTCATTTTGAAGCTATCCACCACCTTGCTCATGGAAGTTAACAAGTAAAATGGAAAAGAAATTTTACAGCTGTGCCAAAAATGATTCAAAAGAACAAAGTGGTGGGTACGAGCCTGATCAAACCTAGGGTCCAAAGTAATATACTCGATTACAACTCTCAGAACATACCTCCACAGTTTCTTCATGGTATCAGGAACATAGTATGTGTCAATCTTCTTTAGGGCTTTCAGTTCCTCCGCATCCTTCACAAAATCCTGCACATTGGACGCCGAGAGTTTCTTGTCCCTGAAGAACTTAAAACTCTTAATCGAGATTCTAGAAACAGTCGATATCACCTCCTTAGTGATCTTGAAAGAAACCCTATTCACCTTAACTCTGCCATCCTTCCATGATCCAACCATATTGTTGGTCACCTCCTGATCAAATCCATGCAGTTTCATAATGTATCTAGTAATCCCGCCCTAATCTAGTTGCTCCCAAACTTTTTCCTTGCTCCTCCATTTCTCTATTTCACCCACCGGCTCCTTTCTACACCTTTCGCCTACCATGTCTGCACTCTGCACACACTCAATTCTCATATGCACCTCGCACTGTAACTGATAGGAACCTCTGTGTATGAGCAGAATGCATAAAGAATTAACCTTTCTGTTGCTCCTATTGCAAATGCAAAAAAAGACCCACAAAGCATGTTGAATAGTTTGTAATAAATTACAGCAATTATGATTTCCCATGCTACCTTTTTTAGAAGTACCCTTTCCCCTTAATCCATTCATACTCATAATTACACATTGATCTTCTCCATACTTCCTTGGATCTTGTCCAGTTCGATCATGCTTTTGACATCCGTCGAAAAACTATTTTTGGGATGCCATGTCATTATTTGGTTTGCGCCAACCCTTATATTAGCAAACCTATCGGCTACCGGGTTAGCTTCCCAGAATATATGAGTGACGTGAACTCTACTGAATTTGGCAAGAGTCTCATGTGTCTCATCAATAAGATTTGCAATCGACCATGATGGCTGAGAGTTGTCTTTAATACATTTTATAATGTTGTTCGAATCCCCTTCAAGCCAAAGGTTAGTAACTACAATTTCAAAAGCCAGTTTGACAGCATTACATGTAGCATTCGCTTCTGCAAAGTGGTTGGTTTGAAATCCCAGCGGGGGGAAAAAAGCAGCAATACCATGGCCATTTTCATTCCTTATTATGCCTCCACTTCTCGAGGAGCCAAGATTTCCCTTGGAAGCTCCATCGAAGTTGGCTTTATGTCATCCTTCCAGGGGGAGAAGCCATTTGGCTTCCTATCTTTTTGTCTTTCTGTCTTTTGCCTTCTCCTTTTTTCTGCCACCTAATTCTATATCTCCCCCTTTCCTCACTAAATAGTTTTCCTTAATGTTAGCAAAAAAATTCTTCCCTATCACTATAGTCAGCTCCTCTTTATCTCTGAAGATTCTGTTGTTTCTCTCCTTCCAAATGCTCCAACATAAATGAGGCAGGATCCAGGAACTTATTTCCTGAAGATCAGACCTGTTGAACATGCATTTCCATTGACAGAAGAGATCTAGAAGGCTAAAAGGCACACACCAATTGAAGCCCAAGTCATGGGTGAGGAAAACCCAAACCTCCCTGGAGAAGGAGCAATGAATGAACAAATGATTGTCGATCTCCACCTGATCTTTACATAACACACATCTGTTGGGCATAATATGACCTCTTTTAATGAAGTTATCCTGGGTGAGGATTTTGTCCTGTAGAGCCAACCAATAGAACATATTAATTTTTGGAGTGAGGCCAGGGATCCAAGCCCTTGACCAAGGAGGAACCTCAATTAATCTCTAAAGGGTTGAATACCCAGCGACAACAGTATATAGCCCATTGACGTTATCTTCCCAGACCAATTCATCCCTATTTTTATTTAGGGCCATAGAGTTTAGCATTATCATAATAGGATTAAGATCTTCAGAGATGACAGAAAGGTCTATCCATCCCTGGTCATTCCTATAATTACTAACTTTCTACCCAAAATGGTTGATGTAGTCATTCACCCAGACCTCATAGTTGAGGTTGTTCATAAGAGGGCCCTAAATAAGCTAGCTATCAGACCAAAACTGGATATTCTCCCCATTTTGAAATTTCCAAGAGACTCTAGAATTTGCCAAGTCCCTGGCTTCTAAAAAATCATTCCAAACAGGGGATCCTCTTGGGATATCTTCACTGAAGAGGGTAAACTGTTTAGAGGGCCTCTTTATGTACTTGTTTACCAAAATGTCTCTCCATTCCCTTGTGCTGCTGAAGATATGCCATATTTGCTTAGCCAAAAGACCCTTGTTGAGGTGAGTTAGCTTCTTGAAGCCAAGACCTCCATTTTTCTTTGGGAGGCAGACTTTTTCCCAAGTAACTAGGGGATACCTTTTATTCCTTTCAGCCCTCATCCATAAGAAGTCTCTCTGAATTTTTTCCATCCTCTCAACAAATTTCACAGGGATCACAAAAAGGCTCAAAGCATAAATAGGCAAGTTCTGAAGGGTGGATTTAACTAGTTGGCATTTTTCAGCTTGGCTCAGAGAGGCCCCTTTCCAACCAACCAGCTTCTTACTAAATCTGTCTGTAATGTCGTTCCAGAAAGAATCAGGAGGATTCGTGCCCAAAGGGAGTCCAAGATAGGTAGAGGGAAGCTTCCCCACACTACATCCCAGAATTCTGGAGATTTTCTTCTGTTTGTCCTCAGGAGTGTTGATAAAGAAAATAGAACTCTTATCCCAATTGATGAGTTGTCCCGACCCTCTGGAGTAGGTATCCAAGATGTCCTTCATTGCCTTTGCCTCCTTAATAGAAGCCTCCCCTCCCATTATAGTATCATCAACAAATTGTTGATGTGTAAAATGGGCACTTTTAGAAGAAGGTTTAATACCTTTGATTCTCCCTTCATTCTTATTCTTCTCAATAAGTTTGCCTATGCATTCCACCAATATTATGAAGAGAATAGGTGAAAGAGGATCCCCCTAATGAAGACCACAAGAAGGTTTGAAAAAATTGGAGGGGGATTCATTAACTAAAACAACAAGTGAGGAAGTTGTTACCAGCTGAGAAATTAGCTTACATGTTTTGTCATCAAACCCAAGAGCCTTAAGCACCATATCCAGGAAAGACCATTCAACCTGGTCATAGGCTTTAGATAGGTCTAGTTTAAGTAACACCCCTTCCCTTTTTCTAGCTTCCATAGAGTGAATCACTTCATGCACTGTCATTATCGAGTCTAAAATTTGTCCACCTGGGACAAAACCAGTTTGCTACTGAGATATTATCAAAGGGAGGAGCTTGAGCAACCTAGAAGTAAGAACCTTTGAAATGATCTTGTAAAAAGAATTGCATAGGCTAATTGGTCTAAACTTGTCCAAGGAATTAGCTCTAGGAACTTTAGGAATGAGAACTAAAAAAGTAGAGTTAATCTCCTTTAGAATGCTTCTAGCCCCAAAGAATTCCTAAACAGCCTTCATCACATCCTTCATCAAAACTGGCCAAAACAATTGGAAAAAGAAAGTAGGGAAACCATCAGGGCTAGGAGATTTATCAGCCGGTAGAGAGAAGAGAGTTTCTCTAACTTCCGAATCAGAGGGAATGGCCCGAAGTAATTTATTATGGTGAGGATGGATGATCTGAGGGATGTAGGAAACAATGTCATCCTGATCCACTTTGGATAGCATTGGATCCCAAGACAACAGGGAGGAGAAGAAAGAAATAGCTTCAATTGAGATTTCATCATCCTTGGTCAGCATACCCTATCCTTTCTTTAAACCTGTGATTTTGTTATTAGCTCAATGTTTTAGAGTAGTAAGATGAAAAAACTTCAAATTCTAGTCTCCCTCTTTGAGCCAGTTAACCCTTGATATTTGTCTCTAGAACTTCTCCTCTTTACTGATAATATTGTGTAATTTTGAAAGGATAGATAGCTCAGCCTCCCTATTTAACTCGTCATACCCATCCTCCTAAATAGAGGCTTGGATAGAAGAAAGATTGTCAGATAGGACTTCCTTCTCAAAGAATATGTGGCCAAAATCAGACTTGTTCCAAGCTTTAACCATTCTTTTAATGCTGCTAAGTTTTCTAGCTACCCTGTACATAGTTGTGCCTTCCACATCAATACTCCATTAGAAATTAATCTTGTCTAAAAGATTAGGGTGGGAGGTCCACATTTTTCAAAACAAAAAGGGGGAGGCCTTTTGGGGCCTATAGGAACAACTAAAAGGGAAATAGGGGAGTGGTCAGAACCCACTCTGGGCAAAAGAGCTAATTTGCAAGAGGAAGACTGCAGCCAGTTGGGAGCGATAAGAGCTCTATCTAGTCTGACCTGAATATAGTCTTGACCAATGCATTTATTTGACCAAGTAAAGGCACCTCCCATGATGTCCATATCTAGAAAAGCCAGACCATTAATGAAGTTTGATAGGTCATATTTACTTTCCCAATTTGGAGGCAGACTTCCTTTCTTCTCCTCATCCAGTAGAGGAGGGTTAAATTCACCCATAATAATTCCTTTCTCTAAATTGCTACTCTGCACCAGACTTTGAGCTCTAGTCTAGTAATTCTTTCTTTCTCTCTTATTGTTGGGAGCATATAAATTCATTAAGATTCAACAATCATTTGAAGGGATATGAAAAAATTTACACAAAAGAATATTACCTTCATTGTAAGTAGATTCCATTCTAAAATTTTTGGTGTTAAAAAGGGTCAGCAGACCCCCAGAGGCACCATCAGAGTCTGAAGCCTCCCCACTCATCAAGTTGCTAAACTTAATCTTCCCCAAAAAGTCCTTTTTCATCTTAGTTTCCTGGATCATCAAGATGTCTGGTCTCTGATCTCTAATCAGGTTCCTGATAATTTCTTGTTTATGGGCTCCATTAAGGCCCCTAATATTCCATGATATGATCTTCATATTTAATTCTTGGAACACGCCTGAAGAGTTCTCTGGTGCCCATTCACCAAGCTTCTTCTGGTCTCCTCCTCTCTGGCTTCCTTCTCTGATTTTTTGCCTCTTTTGGTTGCTGAGCCCACATTCGGTTTGCAGTTGCTCCTAGTCTCCACTGAAGAGGCCAAAGAAGGTTCTCTAACATTTTTCTTCCTGGGCTTTGGGGATAGAAGAACTTCACTCTCCATGCCAAAATTCAACAACCTAGAAGCCTTGAGAGCAAACTTTGGGTTGCTTGGAAGATCCTCCCACTAGTCCAGATCCCTCACCAAAACATCCATCTTTCCTATACTGGTCCCTCCAGCTATAGAGGAAACAAGATTTTCCTCTGGGTCTTGATAGATGATAATATCCCTATTAACTCTATCCTTCTCCTCCTCAATGGAAGCTAGGTCAAGCCCTCCCACAAAAAGTGGAGAACTTAACATCACAGCCTACTGTGGGGCATCCTTGCCTTCTACATCTCCTAAAATCACTTGAGGATCCAACCTTTCCTCAACTAGAGCACCCTCAGTCAGTTGGGGATGGACATTAATCATTTGTTGCTCCCTAATGACTAGAGAGGAATTCAGGGTTGTCTTCAACAACTCATCCTGAGGAACAATCTTTCCATCCGTGCCTAGAGGCAAAGTGGAATTAGAAGGTTGCATTTGATTTACCTTCTTTGAAGCTTTTGCAACCTTCTTATTCGCCAAAAGAGGACCCTTCTAGCCCTGGTTGGTGGTCTCTTTTTTCCATACTTTCTTGACCCTGAAGATAGAAGTAGTAGAAGGAATCTCCTTCTAAACTAACTTTGCTTTCGGGCATTGAAAAGCCTTATGGCCTATCTTAAAACAATGATAACATCCAAAAGGGACACTCTCATAATCCAACTACTAAATATGAGTGCCAAATTTTGATTGAAAGCACACCACTTTAGGCATATCAACCCCTTCCCTAACACCTATATAGATCCTTGCATAGGTCAGCCTACTCTTAGAAGCAATAGTTGGGTCTATGGAGAGAAGCTCTACAAAAGAACTGGCCACACCCATAAGAACATCCTCATTCCATAATTCCAAGGGCAACTCAAGGAGTCTAACCCATACTGGAGCTTACTGAAAGAAAGATTCTTTTAAATCCAATTTAATGTTTTTCTTCAACAATTTTAGAATAACATTGGTCCTCAAGTGTTCTTGATTGATTTAATGCATTATACACAAGGTCCTAAGGAAAAAGTGACTTATTTTATTGGTATATTTAATGATGAAGGGTGCTCCCCTTAATACCACAAACACATAACAAAAGTAAAGAAATAACAACAATCTACGAGAACAAAATATGGGCTTCTTATTATCACCGCAAATACAAAATTATAGAATTTTGAAATACAATATGCAAACCCACATGGGCACCTTCCTTACAATAATTTGCAACATAGAGTTGTGAACTATCACCCAAAGTTCTCCTAGACAATCTATGGGCCTTCCTTATATAAACAATTTTATACCGCCCAAGAAGTTTGTAGACATCAAACCCTAATCCTTGAGGCCAACCAAGCCTAAAAAATCATATAGAGTCATTCCAATATAATTATGACATTTAATTCCAAAATTTTAGTTGGTCCAACTTTGGAAGACCATAAATTTTGAACCGTTGCTTTGATTGCTTATTATAACCCCATTCTAAAATCCTTAGCTTCAGATTTACACAACCCGACTCACGCAAGCTCTAGTTGACCCCATTTTGGAGCCCATATGTGGCCTCTAAGGCCTTCAAAACTAAACTTGGATATTTTGTACCAAAATTACACACCAAAAATCCGTAATAACTTCACCAATACTCATGATATGATACTAGGCCTCAACTAGTATGTCGGTATATCCAGGATGAACTTCCACCTCTAAAATTAGGACATTCCAAGCTCGTATGATTGACTTACTAAGTAGAAAGCCTTTAGAAACAACAACTCTGCACTTAGACAACCCTTATTCAAGAAACATAAATGAAATATTTTTGGGTGATGCAAGATTGGTCTTATACCCAAGATGCTCTTGCATCTAACACCCATGGTAATTTGAGAAGTGACCTCGTCATGTCTTAGGTAGTTAGAGGAAAACCAAGATGATCAACCTCATCCCTTACTAGTCATGATGAATCTTCCACTGGCCTCCCTTTCCACTTGACCACTTACTCTTCATATGTTATGTTACTTGTGCTTCTTCTAACACAACAAACCAATATCTCCTCAATCTCCTTCATAACTGAAGTAGTTGTTGGAATACTCCATTGCACTTCTACAACTTCATCTCCATCACCTCCTACATGATACTTTGTCAAATATTTAATGTTAAATATTGGTGAAATATTCAATTCAATAGGCAACTCTACTTCATAGGCATTTCCAAAATCATGCCTTTTCACTATCTTGCAGGGTTCAAACTTCTTCATTTTCAGCTTATTATCTATACCCATTGAAAATCTATCCTTCCTCAAATGAACCATGACTTCATCTCCAATCTAAAATTCCATATACCTCCTTTTCACAAAATCCTTCGCTTCAATGCTACATATCTCTCCTTTATCCAACTAACTTAATTTAAAAGCATTTCTAGGACTACTTCCATATACAATCTAGAATGTAATTTACTAGTACTTTGGTTGAAAATTTTATTATATGTGAATTTTGCCTATGGTAAAATTAGATCCTATTCTTTTGGTGTATTTCCAACCAAACACCTCAGCAAGTTCCCCAAAATCTAATTAATAACTTATGTTTGTCCATTAGTCTATGGATGATGTGATGAACTTAACTTCAAATCCATCTTCAACTTCTTCCATAATGTATGTAGAAATACCTAACAAACTTGGTTTCTCGATCTAAAACTATGCTCTTTGGAAGACCATGTAGTCTCATCACTTCTTTGAAAACCAACTTTGCAACATGAACAATATTACTACTCTTCTTTTAGGGAATGTGATTTTCCATCTTTGAAAACCTGTCTTTCACCACAAATATTGAATCATGCCCTCGCTAGGCCCTTTGTAAACCAAGCATGAAATGTTAGGATTAAACCATAAACATAAATAACAATTGCATATATGCAAATATAAATAATATCATAAAATTAATACCCATAGAAGATAACTGACTAATAATAGTATTAAACTCATTTAAATGATTTGCAACAAATCCACCTTTTGCCATCTTCATATTAAATAAATGCTTCATGAGAAATACCTTATTTGAAGTGAAGGGTTTCCATCAACTCTTCCATCGTCTTTTCTTTTGTAATGCTAAATGTCACCGATAGTGTCAAGCATAATTGAATGCTTCCAAGTGCCTTTTTGTCTAAAATTTCCTAGTCCTCCTTTGTCATAGTTCCCTAGTTCTTATTTTTTCTTTCTAATAGCTTCCATAAATCCTTCTAATAGAGATAGTCCTCCATTTGCATTTTCCATTACTTAAAGTTTTGCTCATTGAACTTATCAACCCTTAGCTTACCCTTGTCTGCCATCGCTCCCACTCAACCATGAGACTTTCCTGCAAAGAATAACTGAAAAATAACCTTGCTCTGATACCACTTGTTAGGATTAAACCACATACAAAAATAATAATTACATGCAAATATAAACAATATCATAAAATAATAGATCACACAGAAGAGAACACAAAACACCAAGATTTAACATGGTCCACCCAAACCCTGGGCTACGTCCACCAAATAGAAAGTCCAATATTATTACGATCTAGTGATTACAACCTAATTACAATCTGTAATCCCTTACAACTCAATACCAACACAAGAAGCAATTTTTGCATCACACATAATGAAAACTTCTAACCGTAAGCTCTTTTATAGAAGTATTTTTATTGCTTTAGGGTTATTATTTATTATTAAATGTTAGCCCAAAATCTTGATAAAATAGGGCTCACAAATTTTCCCTAATGAATTATGAAGTATGTCAGTACTTCCCTGATTAGTCACCACAAACTAGCATGAAATCCATGTTGACATCCTCCCACAACTTCTTTGGTATAGGCAATGGCTAATATAGCC
Source organism: Cupressus sempervirens (assembly GCA_028749045.1). Lineage (NCBI taxonomy): Eukaryota > Viridiplantae > Streptophyta > Pinopsida > Cupressales > Cupressaceae > Cupressus > Cupressus sempervirens. The sequence goes on from CM053792.1 coordinate 561,591,554, forward strand.
CCATATTTTTCTTCACTCCTTTTTCCATATAATATACTCTGCAACTTTGTACAAAATTCTTAACATCTTGTTACAACTGTGGCCAATAATAATTCTCAGCAACTAAAGCAATGGTTTTATCTCCACCAAAATTTCTAGTCAATCCTCCACTGTGCTTCTCCTTAATGAGATTATCTCTCATAGAACTTCTTGAAATGCACAAGTGGCTTCCTTTGAACAACATACCATCTTGGATTATGAAATCCAACTACTTTTTCCTATCAAGTGTAACAAGTTTTGTATAAGATTTTCAAGCTTCTCTAAAATTAGGATCCTCTAGATACAAATTCTTGAGTTCCTTTAACCCAACCACCTCAATATTCATCTTTGTTAGCAAAAGTTATCTTCTACTAAGAGCATCTGCAACTTTGTTAGATTTCTCACTCCTATGTTTCGAAAAAATGTATAACTCTGTAAAAACTTAACCCATTTCAAATGCCTTTAGTTCAACTTTCCTTGACTATTCAAATATAGAAAATCTTGATGATTAGTATATAAAAAAAACTCCTTAGGAAGAATATAGTGTCTCCACTTCTCCAATGCTTGAACTACAACATAAAATTCTTGATCATAAACAAAATATTTTCTTTTGACATTATTCAACTTCTCCCTGAAATAAACAACAAGTCTACCTTCTTGGTTCAAAACATCTCCTCTTCTAGTACCACTAGCATCACAATCTACTTGAAATACCTTGTTAAAATATGGAAGTGCTAGAACATACTACTCTGTCACTTTTTGTTTCAACAAATTAAAACTCTTATATACTCCTACAATCCACTTAAAATCTTTCCTATCCCCTCTCATTATTTCAGTCAAGGGTCCATAAATATTGCTAAAAAATTTGATAAACTTTCTATAAAAACTAGCCATTCCATGAAAAGATATTAAATTAGTTTCACTCCTTGGAGTAGGTCATTCAAGGATAGCCTTCACTTTCTCATGGTTAATATTTATACATTTTTTTGAAACTACAAATCCTAGGTACACCAACTCCTTCTTGACAAAACTACACTTCTTCAAATTTATCAACAACTTTTCTTCCCTCAATTTATTAAACACCTTACGAATGTGCATCAAATGCTCCTCCAATGTCTTACTAAACATCAATATATCATTTAGGTAAGCAATGAAAAACTCACCAAGAAACTCCTTCGATACCTCATTCATGAGATGCATGAAAGTGATTAGTGCATTGGTTAGCCCAAAAGGCATGACTAATCACTCATACAATCCCTCCCTTGTCTTGAAGGCAATCTTTTACTCATCTCCTTCTCTAATGCAAATCTGATGGTACCCACTCTTCAGATCTATCTTTGTGAAATACACAACTTTGTTCAAACATTCCATAATATTATCCATCCATGGTAATGGAAATATGTACTTGATTGTGATATTTTTGATAGCTTGAGAATCAATACACATCCTCCACTCTCCATTCTTCTTTTGTGCCAATACTATTGGTACAACACACCAAATCAGACTCTCTCAAATCAACCTCTTCTGTTATAATTCATGTACTTGTCTGTTCAACTCTTCACTTTCTATTGGTGTCATTCTATGCACTACCTTGTTTGGAAAAATGGTTCTTGGAATCAAGTCCATCTGGTGACTGATCTTCTGCACTTGCGGTAATCCATCAAACACATTATCTGATACAATATCTGGAAACTCTTCCAACAAATCTACAACTTCTATAGGCACCTCTTCTACTTCTTTACCATCTTTTGTAATTACAAAAAAACACATATGCTCATGCCTCATACCCTCTAGGAACTTCTTTCCATCAATAAAATATACTCTAGCAAAACTACATACCTTTTCATCTGTATCCTTTAATGGCTTCACCTTATATTTTACTCCATCCTTTGTCAAAGTGTAGGTATTTTCATACCCATTGTGAATAAAATGGCTATCAAACTACCATGGCCTACCTAGGAACATATGTCCATAGGTATTATATCACATAACACCTCATCCTAGTAGCTTCTAATATTGAACTTCGCTAGGTACTGGTCATTGACCATGACCTTGTGGTCATCATACACCCAGGTAATATTGTATGTACATGAGTGGTTCTACCTCTTAAATTTTAAATTTGTGACCATCTTTTTTGACACCAAATTATTAGTACTCCCACAATCAATATCACATCACAACACTCATCTTCACATTTTCACCTTGTACAAAATAAGCTCCTCCTTTGATTAGGTTCATTCTTACCACTCAAAAATACTCTTTTGTTAACTAGGACTTCTCCTCTTTAAACATCTTTAGAATGTGATGACTTTACATCTTCATCAATGTGCACAACTCTATCTTGACCTTTTGTTCTCTGGTTTGTCCTTCTTTGGTTTTACAAACACTCAAATGCCCTATGCCCTTCTTCTCCACAGTGAAAACATGTTCTATGAAAACCTCCTCTACCAAATAATTTCCCTCTTCCTCTTCCTCTATGATCTCTATTAATCTGATCATGGAAATGATTGGAATTATTTCTTCTCTAGTTTCAACTGCTACTGCTAGCTTCATCCTTCTTCTTTTTATCACATTTTGGCCTCCATAGGACCGTCTGCCAAATCTTCCACCATGACCTCTTCTACTATTCTTGTTCAATTGCTCCTAAACTCTTAGGGAAAACTGGTATGCCTCTTCAATACTACCAAAATCAATTCCTCTTGAATGCTTGGCCTCAATCCATTAAGATAATAGGCAACTTTCTCCTTTCCAGCTTCTACAAGACTAGTTCTAATGAGAAGTCGGTAAAACTCTTATGTATACTCTTGAACAAATCTTCCTACTTGCTTCAACCCTTGCATTTTCTACAATAGATCAAGGTCATAATCCATTAAAATGAATTTTTGCTTTGATTTAGCTATCATTCGATCTCATCTTGTGATTTTGTCCATCCCTCTTCTATTTTGCTCGAACTAAATCTCCTGCCACCAAATCTTCACATGACCCTTCAATTTTGCCTTTAGATACTTGACCCTATTAGGATCCTTGATATCTTCATACTCAAATTATTCCTCCAATTCATTGATCTAGTCGTTCAATTCCTTTGGGTTAAGGTTTCCCAATAATATGGGAACCTCAAACTTAGGTCTTTTTCCAATCTTGGAAATATCCCTAAAAAGCCTTTCTTCTTCAAGGTTCAAAACCATCTCTTCTTCAATACTTTCCTCTTTTTTTCCTTCATCCTCACTTTCATCTCTTACATCAAGATTCATCCCTCTGTGCATTTATTCTTCAAATGCTTTTATTTTCTTCTAGAGGGATCTAAAACCTTTAGGTGTAACACCTACAACTCTTCTATCGTGCTCTCTTTGCGGAGGCATTTTTGCACTTCCACTAAAACCCTAGTGCAAATTACCTCACAATCAATGATCTATTTACACATGCAACCCGAATCACAATCCTAGTGCAAACTGCCTTATATTTAGTGAAATGTTTACACAGGCAAAAACTCTTGCTTTTATACCACTTGATGAAGGGTGCTCCCCTTAATACCACAAACACATAATAGAAACAAATAAAAAACAACAATTTGCAAGAACAAAATATGGGCTTCTTATTATTGCCAATAATGTAGAATTACAAAAGTTTGAAGTACAATATGCAAAACCACATGGGCACCATCCTTACAATAATTTATAGCAGAAAGTTGTGAACTATCACCCAGATTTATCCTAAATAATTTATGAGCCTTCCTTATATAGACAATTTTATAGCACATGGAAAGTTTCTCGACATCAAACCATAACCCTTGAGGCCAACCAACCCTAAAAATACATATAGAGTCAGCCCAATACAATTATGACATTTATTTTGGAAATTTTGGTTGGTGCAACTTTGGAAGACCATATCTTTCAAACCATTGCTTTGATTGGCTATTATGACCCATTATGGAATGCTCAACTTCTAATCTATATGGTCTAACTCACACAAGCTCTAGTCAACCCAATTTCGAAGCTCATCCAGAGCCTCTAAGCCCTTTGAAACTGAGCCTAAAGTTTTTGTACCAAAATTACACATCAAAAATTCATAATAACTTTATGAATACTCATGATATGACACTGAGCCTCAATTGGTAGGTTGATATATCCAAGATGAACTTCCACCTTTGAAATTAGGACATTTTATAATGCCCACCCATAGTTTTCTTTTCTGTTATATTTACCAAACTCTTTTATGCCTATTTCATGGATGTGTTAGTTTCAAAAATATTGAATTTATAATTATGATATTATTTCATAACTTGGATTACATGTATATCAATAAAGAATTACTTAGTTGATTATATTTCACATGTTGATTGATGATTATGATTACTAGCACATTAATGATGCTTTAATGGTTCTTTGTTAGTAAATGTGGTTGCTTTCATGATGATATCAAATGATAAGTATTTTATATTCACAATGATAAGTTTCTATGTTTGAATATGTGATGATTTATACTCAAGACTTATTATAATACTTACCCCATACTTGCATGTGCATGTGTATGGTGTGTGTGTTTGTTTTACTTTTCTATCTAATGTGTTTGATGTGGTAAGGGAGGGAGTCATAGTTACCTACTAGTCAGAATCTACATGATGTACCACTCCCTGCCATTGCTTGTTTAGCTTGGACATATATCTATATGTTCATGCTCATCTTTTATGCAGATTGCAGATATCGGGCATCGACTTCCTTGAATTGCCAAGATGAACATGTCTTATCGCAATAACCCAATGGTAAGAATGGGGAGATAATGTTTAGGTCCAATCTCAACCATAACCTAATTACTTTTCTTGAGAAGGAGGACATGTATTTGACTTTCCACCCTTTTTAAACCCATCAGTTTATCTTTGGCCATGTTGTTTACTTTTGAGTTTTGGTCAGTTTTGGTAATGTTGCTTTTATGTGGATTTGGATATGTGGTTTATTTGGTAAATATTTTAATTATAATATTTGGACTAATCATATAATATTGAGAATTATTAAATATTATTTGATTAAAAAGAACATATTAAAATATGAGAATATTTAATTAATTTAAAAAATTAAATATGTGCTTAAATTAAAAGACTTAATTTGGAAGTCTAATTTGAAAATTTGGTTAAAGAGAAATTAGAGTATGATGATATTTAATTAATTAAATATGTACTTCAGTTTAAAAGATTTAATTTAAAAGTCTAATTTAAGAAGTTGGATAAAATGTGAATTAAAAAAATTAAAGAATAAAGATTTAATATTTCTTTATTTTAATTATTTAATTAATAATAATTAAATTAGAGTCACATTTACATAATGAGCTCTAATTATTATTAATTTAAATAACAAACTATGCTTTAAATAGTGCTTGCACTAATTAATAAAGTGGAGGAAAAGAAAATATAAAAGAATATTTTAATTAAAAAATTCTGTAAGTGTGCATGAAAGGATTAAATTAAAAAAAAAAATTAAGGAGAGACATTTGCATGTCGAAAATTGGAAACCCTGGGTAGAGTTAAAGTCTTTATTAAGAGATTTGAGCTCACTTTTAGACACATGGGTTTTATGGAGCAAAATTTGAAATTAGAGCAAAAGAATTGTTGAAAGTTTCAAGGGGTTTGGATTTGCATACGTTCATCGATTATCTTGGAATTTTAGTTGTTGTTTTGAGGAAGGGTTTGGAAACCCATTGTAATTTTTTTATTGAAATATTTGTCTACTTCGTGTCTTCCTGGGTGCTTGCATAATACTTATTAATTTACTATATTGATTTTTGGATAAAGAATTATGTTGTAGATTCTGAAAAGGAAAACTTATTAATCAAGAAAAATTGACTATGGAAAATCTCTAGAAAATTATTATGATTGTATTATTTTAAAACTCTTTCTGATACAGGGAAACTCAATTATAGAAAATTGGAAGAAAACAACAAATTGAACAACTAGGGTTCTAATTTTGAATTTATCATTAGTGCCATGTGATTATCATGAATTTTCTAAATAAAGATAAATATTTTCTTATATCTAAAATAATTTAATTGTAAAATTTATTGGTAAAAGCAAAATTAATTAAGAGGAAAGCATGTTGTAACTAAACTGATGCATGCATGTGAAAACTATTAGAGTAAAGCGTTTAGTTAATTTAATTTATCAAATTACCCTTACTCCCTTATTAAGATTTGACTTTATGCACCTTGCATTTCTATTTAATAATTAATTAGTAATCATTAAATGGAATTTACCTCTCAGGGTTTCACTTTTATGTTTTTCGATCTCCTTCTACAATGATTGATCTTTTGTAAATATCTCTCATTCTTTCAACTTGATAATATAATTTGCATATTCTTAGAGCAAAATCCTTGCCTCTTCTTTGTGACAAGTTCTTGCATGCAAGTGTTCTTCAAGTTTTGTAAATTTGTATTGCTCAAATCCTTCATGGTATCAGAGTCGAATTTGTTGTAGCTTGTTTAATATTTGGAGAAAAAGAAGAACGGGGGTTTGACAGAACAAATTTAACACTTTTGGAGTATTTTATGTGAAAATAGGGGCTCTCTAATTTCTAGAGCACTTTGGGGCCAAACAGACCTCACAGTTAGATTCAAAAGGCGTTAAAATCTCCATTTTCATATAAAATTTGTTAATTTTGGACAACGTTGATTGAGGAGGCAAAACAAATTGCATACTAGGTTCGTACAACCTCTGGCACACAAATTGAGATGCAAAATAAAATAAGAATTAAAAAAAAAAAACCAAAACACACAAAGTGTGTAAAGTTGTTTACCATAACTGTCATGGTTTTCTTTAAATCGTGTGGTGTATTTAAAACACCACAATGGTTAGTCCAAACCACCATTGGTGGTATTTTTCAAAGGCCACACTTGCAAGACCAGTCCCCTTTTTCTGGGCATCATCACTACTGCTCATAGGCTGCCTTTGCATCCAATCGTGTTACCATTCAACCACCATTGTGCCTCCAACGAGCCGCTTGGGTAGCGCCATCGCAGTGGTAAATTTTTTTAACCTTACGGAGGCCTTGACACTTTTTCTACTCTAACTTGAGCATATGAGGGTCTTTTTTTTAATCTGAAAGAAGCACTAGAAAGTTGATTCAAAGATAGAGACAATGGTGCAGGTATTTTTTGGATTTGTTTTCCAGTTTGGTACCTTTTTTTGCATTTAAAGTTCGATGATGTCTTCAATCTTTTGGGGGGTGTAACTTGTTCGTTATAGCTCTATTTTTCAATCCAAAAAAAGTGTCAGAAAGCTCTTCTCGAGCACTTTACAAATTATTTGTCATTTCACCAGTATTTAATACTAAGTATTTGTGATACACAATCAAAGTTTTTTTCTCTATTTTTGTATATGTGTTCCTACTAAAAGCTGGGGTTTGGTTTTTTGCACTGTGGGGGGTTTTTTTTTCCATTATTTTCTGTTATTATATTGGCATATTAGAAAACTTGAAAACCCCTTCTTAAAACAATGTTCAAGACCTCTTCTTGTCTAGTACTTCTAAACCCACACAACTATCCCACATGAAAGTCTCATATGTAGCGGCTTCTCCATTGAAAGGGTTTGTGGTCTTGTTTAGATATAGTATAGCTAGTATTTCAGAGTCAATATCAAACTTTGCAGCACAACAATAAAATGGATGAAGCCATGGGTCTAATTTGTTTGAGTATTTAAGAAAACTTACAGTTTCATCTTGATGAGTGTTCCACTCCTCAAGAAATGCGGGCCAAGTTTAATGACTTGTTTGGCACCATCAATGAGTTCAGAGCACTTTAGATTGAGGCAGAGCTTACTTCTCTTATACATGATGCTTCCCCCTTTATTGAGGACTTTCTTATGAGGTTCAAACAATAGAGAAATTTGTTACAAGGATGCGGGAAAGAGAAGATAGATAAGGAGTGCATCTATCTAATTCTATCAAAGCTTCCACGAAACTTTTAGATTTTCTCTTCTACCTTCCATTCCACTATGGATGCCTTGGGTCTAGATTTTTTATTCCCATTGTTGAGGTCTTTTGTGATCGCTTGACTAGAGAACAATCCAAGCTTAAGCAGTTAGATACTATCATTGACTCAAAGACATATGCATTGGTTTCTCAAACATCTACAAGGAAGCCAAAGTAGAAACCGAAGCACAAGATAGATTCAATAGGCAATGAGAGTTCCTCCAAGTCTACTCCTAAATGAGATGCTCAAAAACCCTCTCCAAAGGGTAAATCTTCTAAGTTTAGTGAGTCTTCCTCTAAGATTAAGAATTACATAGGTGATCCTTGTAGTTTTTGTGGCAAGGAAGGACATCTAGTTTCCAGGTATTGGAAACATATTGAGGCTTTAGAGGAGGCCATGCAACAACATAGTATTGCTTCTTCGAAGCCATCACCGCCTCCTTCAAGGAAAGGACATGCTCTTTCTACATGACCATTATCTTCTACAACTACTTGGATTCTTGGTCCAAGAGCTTCACACCATATGACACACTCACTGATTTGGTTACCTCACTTTCTTAGAGTATTACTACATAGATTGCAATTGGTGATTCTATACAACTTTCAGTCATAGGTTTAGGAACTATCTCTTTAGAAGGTGATTCACTACATGATCTTCTCTTGGTTCTTACCATTTCTACAAACCTCCTATCTATCTTTCACATTTGTCATTCTAGCTCTAGAAAGACAATTGAGTTCTCACCACATGATGTGGTTATTTGAGACCTCCATGATCCTGACTTGGTTGTTGTTACTCAGAGTGTTGATCTTTAGTCTCATTTATATCAGTTTGATGGTTTTGAGAGCTCTAATTCTATAGGTGTTTCTCTCATTACTCATGTAGACATAGTGAGCAAGCTTTGACATGAACATTTTGGCCATATCAACTATAGATATCTACAACATGAGTACACGAGAACTAGTGATTGGGATACCTTAGATCTCTTGTACTGACGATGTGTGTCAAGTGTTATGCCCAAAATATCAAGGCAACAACACATGAACAATTTTTTTAAAAGTTAAATAACACCATGATTAACACATAATAATTTCAATAAGTTGCAGAAAATTTAAATGGGATAGAAGTGAGTTTCAATTGTGATTCATAATGATGCAAAGCCAACATCTCAACCCTACTGCACCATGATGGAATCTTAGGTTCAGTTACTATAGGTACACCTAATTTAGGTTACACAATTTAGTTTGATAAAACTCTAGTTTAAATGTGACATCATATTCAAGGAAGCATAAGGGTTCCATAGTTCCTTAAAGTTGAATTAATATGTTTAACTAATTTTATAAGACACATTAGGTTTGATATGACTCCATTTGTTAATTTCGTCATGTTGGATAATTTCCTTAGGTGATCTAATTATGCACCTCTTAGGAAGTGATCTGAAACTTGAATACTTGATCTCACTTAGATTCATATTTCAATTTAACTATTTAAATCATTCTTATTCATTATTGAATTAATTTCAACATTCATTTTTATCTCTATGACACCTTCCTATTTCACTATCGGATCAACTACCTAAGACCTCTACATTTGCCTTTGATTCCTATGATCTTAACAATTTGAGATAAAGAAACCATAATAAAACAATATAAAATACTAAATACAATAAAATACTAAAATTATTCACCTAATTAGCATAATATGCCTTCCTTGATAAAAAATGACTTCCTAATAATCTAACATAAGAAAACAAATCTAACATATAAATCAAACCCAAAACATGAGCCCTTACTACTTCACCTTTATTAATCTTTTAAAAACAACTACTAAATTTAATTCCAAATGTTATTAATTAAATCCTATACATCTCATCCATTTCTAACTTTATTATTTAATATCTAAACCCTCTTAACTACTAACTAAACCTTTTTACCTTTATTACTACTATAAACCATTAACATAATACCAACCTACTCACTAACTAACTAACCCTAATACATAACCCCTAACACTTCTATATTAAATACAATTGAAATTTAAAAAGAAAACCATTCATCTTTTAAAAAAATCTATTTAGTAACACTAAACATAACTAACTTAACTTGACATATTAACTAACCTATCTACTTAACATTCGAACTAATTTGATGCACCACCTAATTTGACGCACCACCCAAGTGGCCCACTTGCCACTACTTCTCCCAAACCCACATGTGGATTTCCCAAGTGGGTATCACACTACCCTATGCAGCTGTCACACTGTCCAATTGTTAGATTTGATCTCCCTTAAGAAGGGTACGCATGGTAAAGGGAGGGCTAAAGAGGTGGTTTTCAAACTAACAGTTCAAACATCCCCCCACCCCCCACACCCAACTCCAAGTCAATGTACCAACCCAAAATATTTGCATGGGGAGTGGTGCACAACTTCCAAGGTAAGGAATATGGAAGGATTGTGTTGGAGATTGGGAGTCAAGTGGGGGTGACATTAGCACCCTGAATGCATGGGGAAAGGAAGGAAGTTATGAGTTAATGTTTTATAGCTGAAATTGAGGATAAGGTGAAGGTAGGATAGAAATAGGTTTTTCTATTGATTTTTATTTTATAAATATATTTATTATTTAACAAGGTGTTTGAAATGGTTTTAAGGGGAATCTTACATAGAATATTCTCTATTACTACAAGAGGATTTAAAATCTCCTCATACATTTTCTAGAGAGCATTTTGGCTCTCAAATAATTGGGGTTTCTTGTTTCCTCATTTATTCCATCTTTTAGCAAGATGTTTCATTTCTAAGAGTTTATGAAATTTGTATTCCATTAAGTATTTTACAATTACAATATTGACATTTATGTTATATCCAAAATAAAAGTGATTCTTAGGTGTTTTACATGTATTGCAACATAGGGTGAAATGTATTGATTTAATAACATTTATACAAGATATGGCTTTAAGATGTAAGTAAGATGATCATCTCTAAATCAAACATTGATTTTATCACTTGAATTAAAGGATGAATTAGTGCATCTATTAATTAAATAAATAATATACCCATATTCCATAATAAGATCTTTCGAATACAATGAATCAAAACAAAGATTTCATGGAGAAAGGTAAAGAGTTTCAACTAGATCCTTTTGCAAAGCAATATAATTGAAAGTACGATTTGCTTTGCAATTTAATAAAACTTGATCACATAACTTGCTTATTTCATACAATAACTGAATGTTTGATTTATGGATATTGAATTTACAATATTTAGACCATCTCTTGCATGATCATTCTCAACATAGATATACAATTCAATAGGTGGTATAACAATGGATAAACCTCCAACAACATGACATCAAGAACACCATTAGTGCTCCAAGAAAACCAGGATTGCTCCATCATGAGAACCTATCTAGATAATCTGTAAAACACAAAGAACAACCATGGAGAGATCACCTCCCATCCTAGGCCTCGAAAGGCCACCCACAGAGCTAGGAAAACCAAAAACTGACCGGATGACATTTAGAACCAATCACAATGACACAACTGAACATATAATTCCCATCCAAGGTATGTACAATAGGTTTCATAATGAACCTATGACTAGGGAGAAGGTGAATTTTTCCAGGTAGGAGATGTCAATCAAGAACACAAATCATATGCCTCTTCCAAGGCTACTAAATCACATAAGCTTCTATTTCTTTCTCTCTTTATTTCCCCAAAACAAACTTAGTTTTGCATTAATAAGAAACGATCCATAACACCTTGTTTTCTCCCTCTCCTCAACATGAGAAGAGACTCTACACTGACCTAGAGTCCAAATAAATCTCTTCTCCCGTACATGGCCACTTTTGTCCTATTCAAGGGCAAGTAATGCCAACACTCCATAGTTTCCCTGACAAAACAAGGAAAAAAAATATGAAAAGAAAACAAATAAAACCCACAAATATCCATCCCTCATATGATACAAACATGTAGTGCCTACCCCTAGTTTACATTTCAGTTATTATTGTTGATCTCTTTTAGGCCAGTTTATGTTTATGCTTGATGACTAGTGACATTGTTTTCAATATTATTGGATATTGTTTTCATACTCAATTGATTATTTGATGAGACTAGTTTGGTACCAGTTATTTCATGTATTCATGATGATACTTTGATGATGAATATTTACAAGGATTCTAGTTATTTAATGATGTTGGTTAGATGGATTGTTTATGCATGTTTTCTATGGATACTTACCCCATACTTGCATGCATATGTTGTATGTGTATGTTTTCTTTATGTTTGACATTTCTAATGTGGTTAAGGAAGGGAGTCGTAATCACTTGGTAGTCAAGATCTACATGATGCACCACTTTCTGCCATTGTCTGTTTAGTTTAGAATATATGTGTTTGTACATGCATGAATTTTATGTAGATTTTAGGTATCGAGTATCAACTTCCTTGAATTTCCAGGACGAGCATACCCAATCGTAATATCTCAATGGTAAGAGAGGGGAGATAAATTCTTGAGTCCAAATCCTAACCTTAAACCAATTGTCCTAAAAATTAGGACAAGTATTTGAGATGATTACTCTTCTAAATTTTTCATATGACGTAAATTCGTGATTATAACCCTTGAGTTTGATCTTGTATGTTGTATTTTATGATGGGTTTTCATATTTTGTCTTGTAGGTCTATGGTGATTTTTTTGTTAATTAAGTCAAATTAAAAGAATAATTAGTGATTTAATTTAATGAGAATTTATTCAAATAATTTCAATATTTAATTATATTCAATTAATTGAGAAATTAATTAAATAAAAGAATTAAATTTAAAGAGAAATTTATAGTTCTAATTTATAGCATAATAATATTTATTTAAATTAATAATAATATATTTAGAAGATCATTTTTAAATAAATGCTAAATATTATTACTTAAGTTAATAAATGTTTTTATCAAAAAATGCTTTGAAAATTAATTAAAGAGAGAAAGAGAAATTAATTTAATAAAGATATTTTAAATTGAAAAAAGTGTGCATGAATATTCAAAAAGTAATAAGCTATTAAAAAGAATTGTGATCAACGACTTCACTCGTGTGATTGCACAATTAGTGCCCCAAATTTAGGGGAGAACTCCCTATCAAAGATTGGGAGTTCATTTCATGGGGACCGGGATTTTGGAGGAAGGATTTTCAGAAATAAGGGTTTCAGAGGAAAGAGGATTTTCTCACATTCTTCGTGTGGTTGTGTATTAGCATCAAATTCTGGTAGAATCTTATGTTTTATTCACATAATGATTTATGTTCTTCAAAATTCCTCTCTTCATCGTGTTTGTTAAATCTGTTTACAGAGTTTTATTTAGGATGAATCTTTTTGTTATGAATTTTATTGATATTTTGATGGAATTCTATCTGTATATGAGGATTAAGAAATTAGAAACCCTCATTCTATAAATTAAATAGTTGATATTTTTAATGAGAAAGGGTTTGGGGAAGAAATTGAATTGTTAGAATGCAAAAATTGATTAGTTTATTGGATCTTTCCCTATTAGAGTATTGTTAGTATTTTTATATAAATATAAATAAATAAATAAATAAATAAATAAATAAATATATATATTACTAGGGGACTATTTTATTTGTTATTAAATAAAATTTATTTAAAAAATAATAATAAAATAAAATTGATGGAGGTAGGGCAACCAAACCCCCAGCTCCCATCACCTCCCCGCCATGATAGCGTGAGGGTTGTCAACGACCGTTAAAGGGTTGCATGGTAGACCCTACTATCATGACATTAGAAGTACTACTATGGAAGTACTCTACTGTCACGATAGCAGAGCTGTCATGACAGCAAATAGCCTACGAGCTTTCAAAGAAAAGTCGCAAGGTAAGTTTATTTTTATTTTTAATTTAATTTTAATTTTATTAAATTAAATTAATTTAATAATATTATATTAAAATATTAATTTATTAATAAATGTGAAAATATAAAATATTAGTTATTAAAAAACTTTATTATTTATTTTAAATTAATTATTAATAATTAATTTATTAATAATGATTAATCTATTTATATTGTTTGTCCATTGTTAATTATTTATTGAAATTATATCCAAAATTCTAGCAAATCAAATGAAACCGATTCTCCTGAAGCTTATATCAGAAGAACAAATGGGTTTTGTACCAAGAAGATCAATTCTAGATGGGATACTCATTATACAAGAAACATTACACTTAGCCAATAAGAATAAAATGGCTAGCATGTTCATGAAACTGGATATTTAGAAAGCATATGACATGGTTCATTGGAAATTTCTATGCAAAACCTTAGAAGCCTTCAGATTCTCACACCAATGGATTAATCTTATCTATCAATGCATGTCAACAACTAAAATTTTTGTTCTTATTAATGGAACTCCCAAAGGCTTCTTTGACACATCAAGAGGTATAAGACAAGGAGATCAACTATCTCCTTTCCTATACATCATCATGGTAGAAGCCTTTGGTAGAGCAATTACCAAAGCTCACATTGACAAAAAAATAGGTGGAATTACTGTAATAAAAAATGTCCCTAATATAACCCACCAACAATATGCAAATGATAACATTCTACTAGGAGAAAGCTCAATAAAAGAGGCCCTAAACCTCAAAACTACCATTCAATAGTACATGGAAGCTTCAAGTCAAAAAGTGAATGCTGAAAAACTAAAATTTTTGTCATTAACAACAAACTTGAAATGGAAAAATAGATCTCTAATAGTATAGGATATAGAAGAGGTACATTCCCATGTAAATACTTAGAAATAGAGCTAGAAAAAGGTAGTAAAACTAACAAGGGATGGCATAGTATCCTTGATAGAATGGATAAAAAGATAGGAGGTTGGAAAGATAAATGGCTCACAAAAGCTGGTAAAGTTACAAAGATCAAAGCTATCTTATCTACCCTCCCAACCTACCCACTTTCTTGCTTACCTCTATCTAAAGTATTAATAAGAAGCTTGAGGCAAAAATCAGAAGCTTCTTTTGGAATGACACTAAAGAAGTTGGGAAAACTATGTAAACCTAAGGAATTAGGAGGTCTAGGTATCAAAAACTTAAGTTAGCAAAATTAAGCATTAGGGGCCAAATTGACTTGGCAATTATTCATAGAAAGAGAACAAAAATTGGCAAAAATTCTGTATAACAAATACCTAAAGGAAATTGATCCTTACTCCTTGTTTAGAATGAGAACCCTTCCTAAAGGATCTAAAAGCTTGAATTTTATAGTAAAAAGTAGAGCTTTGATTTGTAAATATCTTATGTGGGACATTGGTAATGAAGATGAAGCTCTCTTCTGGGAAGATTCTTGGAATGACCATCCCCTAGTTGATTACATGGGTATCTCAACTACCCTTAAAGATCAATTAGTCAAACTCTAGGGGTGTAAGGTCAGTAACTATAAAACTAAGAAACATATTAATGGAAAAATAAGTTGGGAATGGGAAACTTTGGATAATATTAACCTGTAACCAGTAGCAAAAAGGGTTTATAAAAACATCATTCATAAGAGGAAAATAAAGCAATTAGTGAAAAATGACAAACTCATTTGGGCAACATCAAAAGATGATAGTTATAGCGTTAAAAATGGATATAGAGTAATCACTCAATCCCAAAGGTGGGAAGAAGTTAATACTCCCCTTAAACTCTATTGGGACCCTTCTTGCCTACCAAAGGCATGCTTCTTTCTATGGATTGCCTCCCAATATAGAATTCTAACTACTGACAGACTCAAAAAGATGGACATTGAGGGTCCTTCAAGATGTGTGCTATGTAAGCATGACAATGAAGATACTGATAATCTCTTATATAACTACCCATATACTCAATACTTTTGGGGATGGCTCTAACATATGTTAGGTTGGACCGCCCCTTTTCTAAGATCTTTGGATGATCTTCTGAGGGTATGGCCAACCGATAGTAGTGGTTATATTTATGGTAAACTCTGGAATATTTATCCATCTATCCTTGTCTGGGAAGTATGGAAAGAAAGAAATAGAAGAATATTTCACCATTAGGACATGACTGGATTTGAGCTTACTAATAAAATTGAGGCCTATATTGTGGAAACCTTAAATTCTCATCTTAGGAAAATTTTGTAAGAGGAAGGACCATTTTTAGAGAGGGATGGTCTAATGAAAAAGAGTTTAGAAAAATCTAATTAATCCCCCACTTATGTATAAAAAATAAAATAAAGATATGAGGGACAAATGTAGATGGATTCCACCCCTTAGTGGTTGGACTAAATTAAATTTTGATGCATCCTTGAGAGACAAACCTGGTATTATTGGAATAGGATGCATCATTAACAATGAGTCTGGCAATTGGATTGCTAAAAGGGCCAAACCTATAGGTTCAACCACTAACAACCTCATTGAATTAGAAGCCCTTCAAGGTCTCCAAATTTTCCTAAATCTTAGTATCTCGAAACTTATTATTGAACAAGATTAATATATTTTTATAAATGCCATTAGAAAAAAGGGAAACCCAAAATTGCGTTTTAAATTCTAAACTAGAGGAAGTTCTTAATCTCTTGAACCTCTTCAAAGATACTCAGATTCTACATATTTTCTGGGAAGGTAATAAAGAGGCGGATCAATTAGCAAATAAGGGTGCTAATGGTGAAAATATATTAATATATAATTATAATTAAATTAACCTAAAATTGAAGTCTTCTTAAGTGAAACTGGATAATGCATCTCTCACTCTTATTAACTAAATTATTCCTGACAGATAATTTAGCTATTAAGGGTACTAACAAATATAACACTTAGTTGTATCATAACTTTTAGATGATAATGCATATATGTATACATGTATATATTTGTGTAATACATATATATCTATCTATCTATCTATCTATCTATCTATCTATCTATCTATCTATCTATCTATCTATCTATATATATATATATATATATATATATATATATATATATATATATATATATATATATATATATATATATATATATATATATATATATATATATATATATATATATGTATATATATGTATGTATGTATGTATATGTGTGTGTGTGTGTGTGTGTGTGTGTGTGTGTGTGTGTGTGTGTGTGTGTGTGTGTGTGTGTGTGTGTGTTAGTTTCAATTATATCAATGTTCTTCTCTTGGTGCTAAGAATTATGAAGCTTTATTTTTCTCTTGGGCTAAGATTTAGGGTCAGTTTATTCCTAAGTATTTTAATTTCTACTAGGTGGATTACTGTTAAATTAAGTCCCCCCTAACTGGCAATGCTTAATGGTTTAAAGGTTTAATCATTCTATTACTGTGTCATTTGATATCTCTGAATGCTTTTCTTGTGAAACATTGTTCATTATATACTTAATGTCATTAGCAGCTAGTTGGGTTACCTAATCAATATTTATTCTAGTGGAACTCATTGATGCAATTTGTTTTAGAAGTATACTATTTCTAATACCTACAATTTCAATCTTAATTTTACTAACCCAACTGGAATCAAAGGTTTCCTATGGCATTTTTTGGCATTTGGTTTATGACTAGTGGTATAGGGCAGAGATCAACCAATGAAACATAATGGAGGCTCAAATCTTCCCTACCCTTTCCACAACGATTGATTCTAATTATGTATTTGTTTCACTTGAAGGAAAAGCTAATGTAAACGATGTAAAATATCAAGGTGTTGATGAGCCCAAGCTTAAATAGATATTCTAAGTTGTAATCAATAAACTGGGGAATGACCCTTTAAAGTTTGTATAATAAAGGACTATGTCCTAGGCAAGATTGGAGGTTTTCTTTCCTTGTTCTTTCCTACCAATGCTCATTTGAATGGAGGACTTGTAATATCTTTTATTTAATAAAATATAATTCAAGGCTTTGGTCGTTTACCGATAAAATAAAATAAAATAATTAATTGAAATTAATTAAATAGAATTTAATTAATGATAAATTTTATTTAATAATGCTTAACTTTTATTATTGTTAATATTATTTAATGATTTTGATTATTTATAAAATTGTAATTATTTTATTGAATCATCAATAATTATTATTTTAATAATTTAATAGATAATTATTTTTAAGTCATTTTATGATACTTAATTGTGATTTTTATATTTTCACAAGTTAAGGGTAATTGTGCAATTTGTTCTAAAATGGGAAATGAGTTTAAGTTGTAAAAAGGGGAAATTTGTAAATCTTATCTATTCAAAAAACTTACTTTGAAATGAAAACTTAAACCTTACTATTAACTCAGACTATGTGTTTTCAAAATCAAACAAACCTATGAAATTACACTGTTTGTTGAATGCCTTCTTGTATGTCAGAATTGGGGTTGATTTAGAGTGTTGACTAGTTCTAGGATGTTTACCAGAGGTCGAGAAGTATTGTTTAATTGATTATATATGATTTCATAATTTGGTTTATATGTAATTTCTTATATCAGTCCTATTAGGATGATCGTATTAGTGATGCTTGTATTTTGACCAAGTGATTTTAGTACTTGTCAGTTGCTTGTTTAGAGAACTAATGTATGGTTTTTGGTCTTTTGAGATATTTTTTCTTTTTTGAGCTTAAGGTAGGTTATCTGTATGTAATGTTGAGAAGTGGATTGCAATGGAGGCTAGAGCCCAAAGTGGCTGCCTGGGTAACCCATTGTAGGTTAATTTAATAAGTGAAAACACTACACTAAATGAGAGTAAAATGAACTAATAAGAGTCTTTATATTTCTTCACCTATGCCTTGAGTGCTAGTAAAGACTAGGATGGGAGCAGAGAGGATGCCTAGTTGTGACCATGCATCATTAGTATGCCTTATTAGTATGAAAGAATACTAGTAGGGGGCCAAAGTCAAGTCAGACTACCAGGGTAACCTTAGAGTTGACTCATGCAATGACACTTGCCCACTTGCATAGTATATTCCCTGCATTTCTTTGTTTGCCTATGAATTTAGATGTCGTTTATATCTTGGTACCTTGAGTTAGATTGCTTTCAGGTTTTCCCTTGACCTAGATATTACTTTTGATTTTTGGGATTTTATCCTATTTGGGACATGAGACTATCTCCTCAACATGGTGGGAGTGGACCTTTTTGGGTTACCACAAGGTCAGGTGGTAGTCCTTTTTACTTTTACCATTGAGATCCATCAGTTCGATGCTGTGGCCAAAGTTCCTTATTTTGCATTTCCTTTCATTCTATATTTGTGTATTATGATGGATGGTTATATCTATATGATGGATGGTTTTACTTATTGTATTGTATTTTATTTCGTGGATCTTAAAGAGATGATGTAATCAATTTTATGATGTATATTCTTTCAGTCTTTCATACCTTGTGACATGTATAGTGGATGATTGTGCATTTTGATTATTGCCAAGTGGCATTCAGAACAAATGTATATTATTTAATTGGATTTGAACTTGTAGTTACTCTTTAATGTGGATGTGTTATTACTGGATTTAATATTATCTAAATTTAAATGTGATTCAATGTCTTGGGATCCTTAAGGAATGTAATTTGTTATGTATTTCTTATGTATGAATTTATGTTATGCTTCCTTTGTTTTATAATTATTGTTATATGTTATCTCTTTAAAAAAATGCTTGGAAAACTTAGTAAAATTCTAGGTTAGTTCTTTTGGATCCCTTGGCAGAGCATTCCAAAACACACGCATACTACAATATGCAAGAATTTAACACATACAAGCAATGAACAAGAACAAACCATGGTAATGGAGAACCTACCTTCACAAAGGTTATGCCAATGAAATTTGAGATGAGCTAAATCCTCACCTTCTTGCAACTCCAAACTTGATTTCTCTAAATGTAGAGAATGGGTGAACACTTCCCAACTCTTTAAGGGGACCCTAAATAGCCTCTAAACTCACCCACTTAAAATAGCAATAACTCCAAAACTTGACTTTAAGCCTTCTATGGTCTTCTCACATGCCCCTATCATCAAGACAACCTTTTGAAAGAGTGAAAACTTGGGTAACCTCATGGTGATGATCCATTTTGGCACAAAAGATAAATTAAGATATTTTAGGGGTCATAAATATTGCTAGGAAGTTCTAGAAAGGTGGAAAAGGTTCCTAATCCATACACATACCACTTGGGCACTTGAATTACATTAATTTTGGCTTCTAGGATTAATTAATGACCTATACAAGTGGCTTAAAATATTTGATTTTCAAAAACCCTAAGGATGTAAGCTTTCCACTAAACCCTAATTGGAAACTAATTTAGGTTACTAACTAAATCAGTTTTAGGTTAATAGGTTACTCTACTAGCCCCAAATTGACATGTCAATACCCATATGCATATAACAAGTGTCAAGTGATACCATAAGATTTACTTTTACATAACATTCAACACGTCACAAAATACAGAATGATACACATACATTGAAATTATGATACAAACTAGACACTAGACAACGAGGTTTGAATCATTTTATTGGATTCAACCTTTGTCTTATAGTTTGCACATAGGGTTAGTTATCGACTCTCTGATTAATTCCATGATTAATTATCTTGCACACTCAATTTGAATATCAGTAGTTCAATAACATCACATTCATATATTTAAAGAAAAATTGCATAATCACATTGATCAAAATATTAAAACTTTCATTCAAATAACCTTTCTCATTTCTACACACATATTTAATCATCACTAATATCATAATTGAATCATCATAACATATTCATCAGTTCAAATTAAAATATTAAAATAATCATTTGAACTATCTGAATGCATATATCCTAATCATCAAGGTACCATAATTAACACCTCATATCATTGTTAGTACAAATTAATGTTTAAACAATCAAACAATGTAGTATGTCTTGAATCACAGGATATCAAAACATGAACATATAACCTCTTGTTCATGATACCCTAACAACATTAATACATCATAATGTAATTATAATATTTAAAATCAAGCTACTTAAGAGCACTTCTAGTGAGTTGATGAACTTTGTCTTCAAATTTCCAATGATTCATAAGAGGGCAAGTATTAAGTTATATTATTGCAATAATCGTCAAATCATTACACATAAGACAGTTAGAATTCTCGTAATGTCCTCTACATGGTTTCAAGACATAACCATGACAATAAAATCACCTTGTTGGACATGATAAGGAGGGCCAGAGCCACCATATTCAAGCGGTGTCTGGTGAGGAGGAGCCGTTGGATGGAGGGATTCATATTGATAAAGTTGGCCCCTTACCAAACACCACTACTGATGATGAGGGTGACTCCCCGGTGAGGGAAACCAAACTCTCCTTCCTTCACTCTACTAAACAAAAAGCTGACTCTTTCCTTCAAGTCGATTCTTGGTTATATAATGAAATTATGGGGCTGAAGAAGAAAGTGGATACCTTGCAACAAAACCAGGAGGCTGACTGGGCTATTATTCAACACATGGAGGTGCAAATGGGAGATATCCCAAAAAAGCTAAAGGATTATGAGCAGAATCTTAGAGTGCTCATTAGGGAAAGTGGAACAAAAATAGAGCAAGTGACCTCAAGCATCTATGCAGCTGCGGCGACATTGGGCAAAACAGTTAATGAAGGAACCATATCTTCGGAGGGACCAAGCAAGGACAAGACAGAGTTCAAGGAAGAAAGCTTTGATTGCTGCTGCTTCTTCAGCTGCTAACTCCATCCAGGACATGATTAAGATTGGTAAGGAGTCTATGAAGATGATAACAAAATTGCAATAGTTTCTTGGGTCTTCTTTTCAGGTCGGGTTCCTGTTCTGGTCCTATTTGCTGGCTAGCACTTCTGGTTCCTGTGTTTGGTCCTTTTTTTTGGCTTTTAGTTTTTATCTTGTACTGTAGGTTGTAGGTCCTTGTAAAACCTAGGTACTTTATCTAGACTTTTTTAGTGGTTTCAGGTCCCAGTAAAACCTGATTTTGGTTCTACTTTGTAGTAGGTTTATGGGCTCTTTCCTATTGGATGGCTTGTTTTTTCCTTTTTTGAGGATGTGAAAGGGTTTTAGGGTCCCTTTAAAACCTATTTTTACTGTAATCTAAAACATCACATTGTCGTGCTCATATATCTGCTCAAATCTAACAAAGAAATTCATATTTAAATAAGTACATACAAGGAGGGATCTTACACAATAGTACATTTTGACAAATATGTGACTATGTGACTAAAAATTTTAGTGACACCACTAAAATTTTTAGTCAAGTGACTCAAATTAATGACATTCAATCATTTATTTGCAATTTACAAGCTTGGGTGACTAAATAAGTGACTAATCTAGTCACCATGTAAAATCACAAGATCAATTAAATATGAAAGACTAAATACACTACCATATAAATGACTAAATAAGTGACTACATAATTATTCACTAATAATTAGTCACTAAAATACAAGTGACTAAATACACTACCAAATAAATGACTAAATAAGTGACTGGATAATTAGTCATGATTTTTACTTTCTCTCTTCAATTTTTCTAAGGTTTTTACAAACCCAATTAGTTTGATAATTAAGTTGCAAAGTGACAACATTGCAACTTGACAACTTTTGACACCTTGAAAACCTTTTAATGTTGTTGCATCAATAGACCCTAAAGCTATCCATGTGAACCGATTTGAACCTTTCTCATCTTTGACCATGGTTTGACTAACCATGTCCTAAGAGACCTATTATCTACAAATCCTTACAATGTGATAAATAACATTACATTTTTCATTCAAATAATCTATTGGACCTTATTACATATTGATTTCAAAATCAAGGCCATGTTTACCTTAGGCCCTTTGTCACATGAGTGTTATACACCAAAACCTTATCCACTCACACACCAACCTTAATTACCATCAACATCCTTCCCACTAATCATTTCACATGATCTACAACTACTTGTTTGGACACAATGGTCTATTAAATATACAATATTTCTACCTTGGTATGAACAAATTTGCCACTATTCATACAAATTTCTTTATTAGATTGACTAGTTTATAATTTTCCTCTTGAGAGTACAATAATCTCAATGCAATGACAAGGTATTTTAAGAGAGATTTTTAAATAAATTTTAATTATTGTCTTAAATTTATCTTTTATTTTATTTCTCATGTATCTTATCACTTTCTATTTTCATTTTTTGTTAAAGCGTAAATATTTTTCAATTCAATTATGTAATTTTTTTTGTAAATATTTTAGATCACATTGGATGATATATTATTAGAATGAAAGTGAGAAACTCAAGGAAGCATAGATTAGATAAATACAATAAAAAAGAGACAAAAACTAAAAGACTAAACTATAAGCAAGTACTCTAAAAAAAACATAATATGATAAAAATAAGTTTTATTAAATGAAAATTATCATAATAATTTATTTAATACATAAAATATTGTAACATTATAATTATATTATATATTAGGCAAGAGCCTACAACACAACAGTAAATTGTGAGCCTCTTAGATTTTAGGTTCAAATCTACTCAAACTTAACAAATAATAATAATAACAAGTCATGGCTTTGCCTCTTACCAATCTAAAAAAGACTATATTATATATTAAATTAGATCATTAAATTAGTCAATATAAGAAATAAGAAATAAGAAATATTAATGTAACAACGATAAAATAAAAAAATACATTAAAATATTTTTTTTTAATAAAAGATCTAAATAAACTAAATATTGATTTTTTGGTTTTCAAGTGAGCGCCAAAGTAATTTCACTCCCGCTATGAGTGGAATAGAAGGTTCTGTGTGTTCCAGGAGATTTCTCACCAAGGGCCTTCATAAGAGCTTTACCAACCCTCAAATTTTGGGAGAAAAACCTAAAGCCCAACTTTGTTTATGTCCTTCTAGAAGGGTAGAGAATGAGTTCTATAAGTATGCAATGTTTTTTTAGTGTTCTATATATATTTCAAGCTATGAATTGAGGGGAAGACAATGCCAAAGTGATTGGGAATAATGAGAGGTTGTCTTCTTAGCATTGTGGGTCTCATGTTAGAGGGCACATTTATCACTCTTAGGCAATAATAGTCATTCAATATTATAGTTTAGATGATATCAATTTATTATTGTTGAGCATATTGATCTCATTATTTTTATATAGAATTTCCCTCATTTTATACATTTATTAAAATTTACTTAAGCGCAAAACCATGCATCCTAAATATAATTGTATAAAATAACATTCAATCATTTATCCTGCAATAGTAAAGAAAAATGAATTCATGCCTCTCAATATTATACTACCAATTTCTAAGTTCTTCTGCCCACAATATGCCTTAACAAATATATTCAAGTCAAGATATTCTTAAGCCCACTACTTTTACAGGAATCACCTTCCTCTAAATTCTTTCCATCACGAAGCAAATCTTCTATTGAGAGCAAGATTGAGAGAAAGATTGTTCCTCTAAAACTTTCCCATCTACTCCCTTTCTAATTTTGATAAAGAATGGCTATATTATTGTCCAAATCTTTAGACCCTCCCTGCCTCTCTTCTACATAAATTTCTTATATAATAAGCCAATAATCATTGTTTTTGAAACCTAAATCCCTCTCTATAAATTTTATAATCACGTCAATGATGTATCATTAATCTGACCCAATGATACCAAATTACAGAATGTGAGATATAATTATAAATCTACTACTTTCAAGTGGAGAAAATGGTTGCGGTTATTAATTGTCACTAGGTGGATTTAGTAGAGGGGATGGCCTCAAATTATAGGGTGTATGTAGATTCTCTATTCTCTCTCAATGCTAAGGGTAGAAGATTTCTGACCAGTAAAGAGATGATTGTTCTATTCTAAGAGCTCATTCATGGTGGCATCAACACATCATTAACTACAATACTATAGCATATTAATGTCAAAATTATTCCCCTTGCTCAATTATATTTGGAATTTGTGAAATTTTATCTCTCTCTTTTTTCTTTTAAAAGTGTTAAAGGAAACATTATATATCAAAAATCCCAAAAATATTTTGTCGTCTTTTGTTTCATGAGGGAAAAAATTAGTTGTACATGAAGTTTATAGTCAGGAACTTATTTGGTAGGAGGAAATATTTTTTTGATCTAATCAAGTCTCTCCATAGTTACTGGGAAAGGAAAGTCTCCACAGTCCCTAATATACATAACACCTTTATGTATTTGGAAAAAGAACTACAAATTCCACTCCAAAAAGTGGAATTGCATTAATGATCTGTTGCAACTTATGGAAATTCCTTTTCTTATCAAACAAGAATAGAAGAATGAATCCATATAGATATTATATATACATTGGAATGACATCTATGATAAACTATTATTGATCTTTCACAACTTTGTGAAAGCTTCCAAAGACACATCTTGTCCTTTACTGCAAGTACACTCATGGACAAATGCTCCAACCTTTCTATTGAAGAAACATGCATTTCATCATTGTTCTTTGTCATCGATACTTGCAAAAAAGTTGATTTGATGACCTAAATCTTCTCAAGCATAAATTTTTCCAAAATTTGCAAATCATATGATGGGTTCTTTCTTTTAGAAAGTATTGTTGCCTTTGATTTAACAAGGGGTGATATATAACTGCAATTTTATACATTTACACTTGAAGAGACTAAACTATGAGAGATCACATCTCCATTAATTTCATGATAAAAAAGCTAATTCTTCCTATCATTATCATTAATATGTGTAAGTTGATTGCTATCTTGGGGAATATGTAGCAGATAATCTCTACCATCCTCACAAATTTGTATGGGCTCAGGTCTGTCATCTTCAAAATTGTGCAAACCAAGATCTTTAGGTCTGTTGAGAATAGATTGAAGAAGATTACTGAAGAAGGAGATTGTTGAGAATAGATTGATACAAGTATGAATAATATGCTTCAATCATTATTTTTTCACTGATGTCAAACTTGCTATTTGCTGGTAAGACAACTACTTATATGATTTAAGTACTATCACTTATTTGATTGATGAAGAGGATTTGATCAAAAGATGTAACAATAGCACCTAGAGGAAAGATTGAGTTATGATATGAAAAGGAGTACAAGAATAAGTTAAGACAATGATAACATGATGTATTGATAATCTACTTAAGGTTACAAAGGTTGGTTACACTAAGAAAGTATAGAAGAATAAGTTAAAAAAAAGTTTGTCTGCCAAGCTTAATCGAGTGGATAGTAGGTGCCGAGCAAAGTTAGTGCAAGCTGAGCAGAAAATCAGTTGAAGTCAAGTAAAAGTCTAATCTAGTGTATGCCAAGAAAAATAGTGGATGTCGAGTAAAGTTTAGTTGATGCTGAGCACCAGTAAACTTTAATTTGTGTTGAGTGATTCCATAGAGGATGCCGAGCAATGCAATATGTGCCAAGCATCAAAAGAAAGATAATGTTGAGTGGCAACATTATTTGAAAGATTGTGAATTCGATGGATCTGAGTTGACAAGTTTGTTTTCTTGGATTGTGTAAACCAAGTGGAGTATAAGATTGATAAGTTGGTGGCACATAATTCAAGGTAAAGCATTTTGAGGAAAATTCAAAGAGGATTGAAGGAGAAGTTTCTAGAAGAGATATGAAATATGGGGTAGATTCATTGTATCCTACCTAATCTATCCTAACCCTAAATTGGACGATGGAGAATGAGCGATAAAAGATCTTAATTCCTATATATAGGAATGGCTTGTCAGAAGCAAGGGTTGTCATGTGTGAGAACCTAAGGAAGACAAGGATTCAAGGGTTTTGCATCATCTAGTGACCTAAGATAAGAGTCTGCATTGGCATGTTAAGCAAGAAGGCTTAAGATATGAATGCTTGAGGGGTGAACAAGTTAGCAGAGCTAAAATATGTGAAGGCCAAGTATAATAGAGGACTGGAACATAGATCTATAATCTAAAAATGGAGTTGTAAGTTATTATTAGATCAAGCGTTACTGTTTCTCTCTAATAATTATATCAGTCTAGGGTAAATCTTTTGGATTAAGGTTGACCTAACAATCATTTGTAAATCCTTTAACCAGGTGACATTCCAAGTGAATGGTCTAAAGTCCTCTAACAAGGCTCACTCCTAACAGGGTGATTGAAATCCTTTAATACTGCTACATTTAACAGTGTGTATTGTAACCTTTAACATGGTTGGCCTTTCATAGGGCATCACTTCAAAAGAGTGAAAAAGAGTAGCATGTTACAAGTGATTTTTCTCAAATTGGGTTTCCACATAAATCATTTTGTCAAGTGTGTTTCTAAATCTATTATGTTTCATGTTTACATTTTTGCAAGTTGATTCAATAATAATCTACAAGATTTAAGTGATTGCATAATCTTATGGATGCATGCATGGTGATAAATATTTTATGGGTTCACTAAGCTATGAAAAGTTTTATTAATACACTTGGACCTTGGATAACTGACTCACCCACCCCCCCCCCCCCCCACCACCAAATATTCTAAAGTATTCCAACAATTGGTATTAGAGCCATCTGTTTAAGAAGACTAGTTTGGAGGTACTAGAAGCACAAAGACCAAGATGTCAAAAAGTGAAGTACCTAAGCTTAATAGAGATAACTTTCCTACGTGGAAAAGTTTGATGAAGCTACACCTTGGAGGACTTGGAGATCATGCACAATCTACCATTACTACTAAGCATGTTGATCCTGCTGGAGCCCCAACAACCGAGGATATGAAAAAGAAGAAAGAGCATAACAGACAATGCTTGAGATTACCTTTGCCCTAAGTTATGTTGAATTTGATGATATTAAAGGTCTTGATAGTGAAAAGAAAATGTGGGATGCCCTAATCACCATCTATGGAGGAGAGACTAATGTTCTAAGAGCCAAAGCTAAAAGTCTTAGAGGTAAGTTTGATGATATGAGAATGGAAGAAGGTGAAAATATCACTCAATATGTTGCAAGGATAAAAGATGTTGTTAATGCAATAAGAGGAGCTACTGGCAAGAAAGATGATGATACTATACTAAGAAAAGTTTTAAGAACACTGTTGCCGATATATGCTATTAGAGTTTCTGCAATTCAAGAACTAAGATGCATACAAGGGAATAATCTCCCACTTGAAGGTCTGGTAGGTAGACTCACTGCTTTTGAGCTACCTAACTTTAATAATTACAAACTTGAGAATATTGAATCCACCTTCAAAGCTAAAGTATCATTGAAGGAACCTGATGAGAAGAAAAAGATAAAGTATGTGTCCAGTGACAATGATACAGATGAGGAGGATGTAGAACAACTTGAAGCACTACTTGCAAGTAGATTCTACAAAGGTAAAGGCCAGTTCAAAGGTAAATTACCTATCATTTGTTTCAATTGCAATCAGGTTGGTCATATTGCTACTAGATGTCCAGAGAAGAAGAACTACAAAGTGGTGACAAGTAAAAAAGTAGAAGAGATGAAGACAACAAGGATTACAAAGGCAAAGGAAAGAGGTCTTGCTATATTGCTGAAGAGGAAACAAAATATGGACCAAATAAACATGATGACGAAGTGGTGCATGTTGTAATGAAGGACAAATCTAATGAAGTTGAGGCAACTGCACTTGTAACGTGTATGAACAAGAATGATAGATGGATCATTGATAGTGGGTGTTCACATCACATGACTGGAGACAAAAGTAAGTTCATTACCCTAACTTGTTATGATGGAAATAGTGTAAGATTTAGTAATGATGCACCATGTTTGATAAAAGGAAAACTCAGAGATAAGATTTTATGTGACAATGCTTACTATGTCGAAGGACTTAACTATAATCTCTTGAGTGTGTCATAACTAAATAATTTAGGATGTAAGGTTGAGTTTGAAAATAAGATTGCTAAGATATATGATACAAATGGAAAACTGATTGGAAAGGATGATCAGACTAGGAATAATCTATTCTATCTTGATATAGAGGATGCTACTTGTCTAGTTGTAAAATTTGATGATGTATGGCTATGGCACAAGAGGTTATGTCATGTTAATTTTGATAACTTGGTTAGTATTAGTAACATGAGAAATGTTATAACCTAAGTTGAAGAAGCCTGATAATATAATGTGCAAACACTATCAGTTAGGCAAAATGACAAAGTCAAGTTTTAAGAGTAAAGCTCATACCTCTAAAGAAATACTAGAGATTGTTCATGCTGAATTGTGTGGACCAATTGAAGTACAAAGCTAGAAAGAAGATAAGTACATTATGATGTTTTTTGATGATTATTCTAGAATGATGATAATTATGTTTCTAAAATAGAAATCTGATGCTTTCAAAATGTTTAAGTGGTACTTAGCAAGAGTTGAGAAGAAAATAGGTAAAAGTTTGAAGTGTTTGAGATTTGACAAAGGAGAAGAATTTACATCAAATGAGTTTGAGATGTTCTATAATGATAGAGGAATTAAAAGACATACATCTGCCCCTAGAACTCCTCCATGAAATGAAATTTCTGAAAGGAAGAATAGATCCATAATGGATTGTGCAACACTCATTATGGAGAAAAAATGTTGCTTTGAAATACTAGAGAAAATTTGTAAGCACAACTATCTATACCTTGAACTGTGTACAAGTCAAGAAAGGTACTCATTCAACACCTTTTGAAGTATGGTATGGATATTCACCCAATATAAAATACTTTAAGGTATTTGGAAGCAAATGCTACATTCTTAAAGACTTTAGGAATGGTAAACTAGATGCAAAAAGCTAAGAAGGTATATTCCTAAGATATTCCACAAGAAGTAAAGCTTTTAAGTGTTTAAATACTAAAACTAACGAAGTTGTGGAAAGTGCAAATGTAACTTTTGATGAATATAAAGAAGTATACTCTTGTGAAGGTATGCCTACTGAACAAGATTCTACGAATCAAGTTACAAACCAACATCAAGTTTCAATGACTGTCAAGTCACATATAATGAATACCAAGTTGCATTTAAGAATCGAGCCACATTCAGATGTTGAGTTACAGAATGAAGTCAAAGCACATTCTGATTCTAAGTTTAGTGGAGATGTTGGGCTACTTGACAAAGATGTAAACAATGACTCTAAAGTTGAAAGATCGAATGAAGAAACTAGAGCTGAACCAAGATTGTCTAAATAGGTCAAGAAACATCATCCTGTTGCACAAATTATTGGAGATAAAGATGTTAGACCAATGAAAAGAAATAGATCGAGAAATGATACATGTTTATTGAGCATGAAGGAACCCAAATTAGTAAGAGATGCATTAGAATATGTGGACTGAAGCAAAGCCATGGAATAAGAGATTGAACAAATTGAGAAAAACAAAACATGGACTCTAGTTCCTAGACCAAAAGACAAAAATGTGAAGCACCAAGTGGGCATTTAGAAACAAGCTAGATGGAAATGGTGAAGTCACAAGGAACAAGTCAAGGTTAGTTTGCAAAGGATATGCACAAGAAGAAGGAATTGACTATGGAGAGACATTTGCCCTTGTTGCTAGATTGGAAGGAGTAAGAACTCTACTTGCTTATTCTGCATAGAAAGGTTTCAATGTTTATCAAATGGATGTTAAATTTGCATTTTTTAATGGCATACTAAAGGAAGAAGTCTACATAGAATATCCAAAAGGTTTTGTTGACATTAACAATAAGAGCATGGTATGTAAATTACACAAAGCACTATATGGTTTAAAACAAGCACTAGGAGCATGGTATGAGAGACTTCATAAGTATCTTGTGAAGATTGGATTTGAAAGGATTGATAATAACAAAAATTTGTACATGAAGACAGAAAAATGAAAAGATATTTTGTTATCTGAAATTTTTGTTGATGATATCATATTTGGAGGTCAAGATGCTTTATGTAAGACTTTTGCAAATGAAATGAAGCAAGAATTTAAAATGTCTATGTTTGGAGAGATCAAGTTCTTTGTGGGTTTGCAAGTATATCAGATGAAATATGGCATATACATCACTCAGTCAAAATATGTCAAAGAAATATTGAAAACTTTTGGACTGGAGGATTCCAAACTAGTAAGTACACCTATGCTAACAGGACATAAATTGTCAAAGAATGATGATTTAGCTGAGGTGAATCATACGTTATATAGGTCTATGATTGGCAAATTACAATATGTAGTACATAGTAGACTTGAAATTACATTATCTATAGGGATATTTGCAAGATTCTCTGCTAATCCTAGGGAGAATCATTTGATGGCTGTAAAGAGAATAATGAGATATCTGAAAGGAACTGAGGAGTATGGTCTATACTATAAGAAAAATGAGAAATTTGAATTAAGAGCCTATACTGATGTTGATTGGGCTAGAAACATTGATGATAGAAAGAGAACCAATGGAGGAACATTTTTCTTGGGCAAGAGGTTGGTCACATGGACTAGCAAGAAACAAAATTGCACCTCACAATCTACTGCTGAAGCTGAATATGTTGTTGCCACTGTAAATTGTACATACATTGTATGGATCAAACAACTACTCAAATGTATGAAGGAAGAGATCATAGAACCACTGACACTTTATTGTCACAATACAAGTACTATAAACATATCAAAGAATCCTATTATGCACACAAAGACTAAACACATTGCAATCAAGTATTATTACTTGAGAGAATTAGTTCAAGATAAAGAGGTGAAGATGGAATATGTTAACACAAAAGAAAAAATTGCTGATATCTTCACAAAAACATTACCTAAGGATGCTCATGAGTATTAAAGAGGTAAACTAAGGGTGATACCCCTATCAAAGGCTATCTAAGTAACAAAAGGAGTGCCCTGCATCAAACAAGCTAATTTTTATACATTACAAATTGATGCAGAGGATCTTACTTTAGGAGTTTCCTAAAGTAATCAAAGAACTGACACTACAAATCAATCACAAGCAAGGTGACAAAGGAAGAAATTGAAGATACTAAAGAAACTTATATTTGCATGATAAGATGACAAGTCTTTGGCATTGTTGTCAAAGATGGAGATAGTTACTGATAAAGGGAAATACAAGAAAGAGGGAGATAGTTATTGATTAGGAGTTATATAAGAGATTGGAGATTTAATAAAGAGGGAGAAATCCTATACATCTACCTATTAAGAGGGAGATATAGGAAGAAATTTAGAGGAAGTTATAAGGAAAAGTTTTGTAACCTATTCAGAAGATGAAAGTTGTTGATAGAGAGAGATTTCAATACAAGGAATTATTTTTTTTGATATTTTGATTGGTCTTACTATTTTAACCTAATAAGTTTGGTTGATTAGTTTGGTTAGCCATCAATGCCAAAGAGGGAGATTGTTGAGAATAGATTCAAGAAGATTATTAAAGAATGAGATTGTTGAGAATAGATTGATACAAGTATGGTCAATATGCTTCAATCATTGTTTTGTCACTCATGAAAAACTTACTATTTGCTAGTAAGACAATTGCTTATATGATTTAAGTACTATCACTTGTTTGATTGATGAAGAGGATTTGATCAAAAGATATAACAATAGAACCTAGAGGAAAGGTTGAGTTATGATATGAAAAGGAGTACAAGAATCAATTAAGATAGTGATAACATGATCTATTGATAATCTACCTAAAGTTACAAAGGTTGGTTACACTAAGAAAGTATAGAAGAATAAGTTAAACAAAGTTTTTCTACCAAGCTTGACAGCAAAGTCAGTGCAAGCTGAGCAAAAAATTAGTTGAAGCTGAGTAAAAGTCTATTATAATGTATGCTGAGCAAAACAATGGATGCCAAGTAAAGTTTAGTCGATGTCGAGCACCAGTAAACTTTAGTTTGTGCTGAGTGATTCCACAAAATTCAAGGTAAAGCATTTTGAGGCGAATTCAAAGAGGATTGAAGGAGAAGTTTCTAGAAGAGATATGAAATATGGGGTAGATTCATTGTATCCTACCTAATCTGTCCTAACCCTAAATTGGACGATGGAGAATGAGAGACAAAAGATCTTAATTTCCTATATATAGAATGGCTCATCAGAAGCAAGGGTTGTAATGTGTGAGAACCTAAGGAAGACAAGGAATCAAGGGTTTGCTTCATCTTGTGACCTAAGAGAAGAGTCTGCATTTGCATGTTATTCAAGAAGGCTTAAAGATATGAATGCTTGAATGGTGAACAAGCTATTAGAGCTGAAATATGTGAAGGCCAAGCAGAATGGAGGACAGGAATAGAGATTTGTAATCTACAAATGGATTTGTAAGTTGTTATTAGATTAAGCCTTATTGTTACTCTCTAATAATTGTATCAGTCTAGGGTAAATACTTTGGATTAAGGTTGACCTAACAATCATTTGTAAATCCTTTAACCGGTTGACATTCCAAGTGAATGGTCTAAAGTCCTCTAACGAGGCTCACTCCTAATAGGGTGATTGAAATCCTTTAATAGGGTCATATTTAATAATGTGTATTATAACCTTTAATAGGGTTGGCCTTTCATAGGGCATCACTTCAGAAGAGTGAAAAAGAGTAGCATGTTACTGGTGGTTTTTTCCAAATTGGGTTTCCACATAAATCATTTTGTCAAGTTTGTTGCTGAATCTATTATGTTTCATGTTTACATTTCTACAAGTTGATTTAATAGTAACCTACAAGAATTAAGTGATTACATAATCTTATGGATGCATGCATGATGATAAATGTTTTATGGGTTCACTAAGCTGTGAAAAGTTTTATTTATACATCTAGACCTTGGATAATTGATTCAACCCCAGTTATTTTAAAGTATTCCAATAAAATCAATTATACAACTATTATCAAAATTAGAAATTTTAATCAAACTTAACCAAGTGAATAATATAATTAGAAAAAATAACAAGATACTCATGCACAATAACACCATATATGTTAAATAGTGAAACCCTTGATTAGAGGGAAAACCCTGGTGGGGATGGTACCTACAATATGATGTACTAATATAAATATTCCTTGTTAGAGGATACACCTTATTAGGAGTCTATAACAATATTCAATATATATCAGTCCCTATTAGGATACTTCAAATCCTTGTTAGGAGATTCCAACCCTATTAGGAGTTGTGGAAGGTAGATGGACCCACTATCCAAACAATTTCAAGGGCAAGACCAATGAACCCACTACCTAAATGATCTATGCATTATTCCTTGTAGAATAATAGAATTGTATTGTATTGCACCTCCCTCTTTCTTTATCATGTTAACCAGACTACTTCTCCTTTTGATCTCAATAATAGACCATGAACTTCACATCCAATAATCTCTTGGATCGCTTACTCACATTTACCAAATACTTTGCTCTTGTTCACACTTCCTTGATCACTTAGAAAAAACACAAATCTTTCCTTTATACCATGTCTTCAAAATAATTCCTTGAGTCGACCTTAAGGCTTTCCCAATTAATTATAATAAGAAAATTAATTAATTTGCAATTACAATAGCATTTTCAGCCCACAATATATACAAAAATTCACACATGCAACTTTAGGACTTGCACATTTGCTAACATTACCATTAAATTGTCTTCTGTTACTAGTTGACAGTGCATCACTGTATTATATCTCTACTAGAAGATATCATAGGATCACCAAAAATTGCTTTCCATGCACTCTATCTCTATATTACTATCTATAAATCACTTATATCTTCCATACATCTTCAACTTAGACTTTGCACATTTAACCTCATCATCAGGACATCATGTCCTTGACCACACATCACTAGACAATAAAAACCTTGTCCCTACAACTATGATCTATGTTTTCTACTCTACCAATCTTCACAAACTTATTGCAATGTTGATATCAATGAAAAACACAATCATGAATGTGACATGTCAATTTTATCCAATGCTTAGGATACCCCCCCCAAAGGAATACCATCAATATTCATGCTAACAATCACACAATTAAATCTTGATAGCAATATCACATTTTGACTTGTTGTAGAAATTATCTCCTACTTATTAATTGATGAGCTTAAGGGGCTTTCTAATGAATGGTTCATAAGGCACAAAACTTGTTGAAGGATCTAAAAATGGGGTTGCAAACTTTAGGTTTAACCATGGAGGAAACTCCATAGTCAAGTGCACTCAGGTTGAAGTAGTATTAGGATGGGTAACCTCTTAAGAAGTCTCGATGCTTCACTCCTGTGAGCATCAACTAGATCCAATGGGAACTAAGTGTTCCATTTATTCTCATGAGAGGTGGATTCATGTTGAATCACTACTCATGAAACATGGGTCAAAGAGTTTGACTTAAAATCACACAGTTAAATCCTGATAGCAATATCACCACTTGTCTTGCTGTGGAAATTATCTCCTACTTATCAATTGATGAGCTTAAGGGGATTTCTAATGAATGTTTCATAAGGTACAAAACTTGGTGAAGGTTTTATAAATGGGGTTACAAGGTTTGGGTTTAACCATGGAGGAAAATTCATAGTTAAGCATGCTCATGCTAGAGTAAACTGGAATGGGTGACCTCCTGAGAAGTCTTGGCACTTCACCCCTGTGAGCATCACCTAGATCCAATGAGTGCTAAGCGTTCCATTTATTCTCATGAGAAATGGATTCATATTGAATCACTACTCATGAAACATGGGTCAATGAGTTTGACTCAAAATCACACAATTAAATCTTGATAGCAATATCACAATTTGAATTGCTATGGAAATTATCTCTTACTGATTCTAATGTTTCCTTCTTCACAATATGATCTAATTCTTCCTTAATTGTTTGAATACAATGATCATCTTTACAGGATTCATCTGCACTCTTAGGTTCAACTTGAGAAATCAAACATATCTCTTTATTGACTCTATTCCTTGTCATCACTCCTTTGTCTTTGCTTCCAATTATCTACTCTAGAGGGTGTTTCTTTGTTGGATTCATGTTAGAGGTAGGAGATGCTAACTCAAATCTAATCTCTTCTCTTGGTTTAGATCTCTCTCCTCTATGCTAAAAAATTTGCACATCATTCTGCAGATCACTATTAATCTTATTCTCTTTAACAATTATAGGATTTTCTTCTTTCTCATCATCATTAATAATAGTTACCAATACCATCTCATCTATTACTTCATCTTTCTTAACCAATTAAAGCTCATTATCTTTATCATCACAGTTAATCAAGAATCTTTTCGTACTTTCTTTAAATTCTTCATCTTCATCAGACAGTGAATTCTTTCTAGTTTTTCTTACTCTCTTAAGACATCTGGATGAAAAATGACTAAACTCTTTGCATTTTCAACAAAATTTTTTTTTCATAAACTCTTTACATGTTCAACAAACAAAAATTTCCATACCTGCTGGCTCCCTTTTCATAAGCAGATCAATACCTTCTTTGATCTTCATGTTTTCTTCTAGATATGGATCTATCTTTACTTATGCTTCTATTCTTTTGTATGCAACAAAAGGATTTTGGATCTGGAAACTCAATGCTTTATTCTTTACACAAATATGAAAAATCACCAAGAATATCCATCTTCTGGGTGTCAAAATTTCCTCTATTTGACTTTTGACTATCTTTTCTAAAATGAATCACCATGGATCTCCCAAATTTGTTAAGCTTTCTCTTCAAGGACATGAGGCTTAGATACCAATTGTTAGAAAGGCCAAGGTTTTTGTTGTATCAAAAGATCGACCTATTAATGTTTGATAAAACAAATAGTCTCATAGAACCATAAGAGGCAGTTAAGCCATGTTGTGAATCTTGTGAGGGACGTTGGTCCACTACCAATAGAAATAACATGTTCCAAACATGAAACATCATTATAATTCTTGATATCTACTTGTACAGGTTAAGCTTTGCCTAAACATTCACTTTGTCAAAAAAATGAATCTTTAGGCTCAACTTTTTGTACCATAGAACTCCTCCATTTCTACTCCTAATAGCTATCTGACACTAAAATTGTCAATTTATCTTAAACATGAAATTGATTTTTGGTGATGTAAAATTGCAAATTTCTAAGAGAATTCATGTAGTTGGCATGAAGGAGAAACACTTATGTTCCCAATGAACTTATTTAGCCCTCCATTTCCATAATTTTGGTCCATTTTTCCTATGGGAGATAAACTGTTATCATTTATATCCAGAGCCAAATCTTGAAGTAGCTTTTCCTTATCAGTTGACTTCCTCATATTAGCATCCTTTGGAAAATTAAGCAACTTTTGGAGGCAAGTTATTGCATTTATTGTGCCAAGCAATGAGGATCACAAGTGCAAAAGTCATGAAATAGATAAAGCTAAAATGAATATACTGTGAGGAGAATATGGAATACTAATCCCATGGAAATCATCTCCATAAGTTGATAGAGGAATATTAGATGCTTCAAATATAGCATCCCAAACATGTAATAGATTTTCAAGCACAAACTCTTCACCAAAAAGGACACACAATTAATGCAAAGCAAAATATTGGGGTTCAACACCAAGGTCAACTAAGTGGTTGTACAAAGAAATGTAAAAAATGGAAAGTAACTTGTATAAATCACAAGATGCTTCAATAACATGAGACAATCCTGCTATAGAGATGAATGCAGGGGTGTTGATGAAATAATCTTCCATAGAAATTTTTGCAACTCATCTACGTAATAATGCATCATAAATGCAACAAGCATCATGTTCCAAAAATATTATAGATAAAAGAGCCTCAAGCTTCCCCCTCTACCCCATATGCATCACTACTCAAAATAATAGACATGAAAACTATATCAAGATTATCACTGCTGCCAAGTTTTCCTAGACTCAATTAGGTACAAGAGTTGTCATAGTTTGAAAGACTATCTATTGACTTTTCCTCATCTTCAACTTTCATCGCAGTTTTACCAAATATTGGTATATTTTTTGTTCCTCAAAATTCTTGCTCGAACTTCAATTGATCTCTTGAAATGAGAGATCCTTAAACCTATCATCAAAAAGTTCTCTTTATAGATGTTTCACATGGGAGAGATGCATGATATCAACATGTAGAACATACAAAAGAGGAGCAAAAAATTCAAGCATTTCTTGTCGATAGCCACATTCTGGTACCTCAATGCTCTTAGCAGAAAAATTCATTTGAGAATAGCTTGGCATGAAGTGGTTTGCAAATAGATGCCATGTTTAGGGTATAACCATGAAATATTATTTTCTATGGTCCTTTTGAGTTCGACATTCTGAAAGAAGTGACCTCATACACTCTCTAGATTTTTTGATAAAGGGTTGTCAATACTCAGATTAGGAACCACATTGTTTTTTTTTCCATAATATGTGGGTTAACAAGAAGACACCTTCTGAACTCAGTATGCAGCTGCTTGAGCTGAGAAATAGATCAAGTGTTTATAGGAAATACTCCCAATTTTGATCCTCCACTCCACTCCTCTCAAAAATCCCTCCTAAAAATAGATCTCATTTATCATTTCTCAATCAGAATTGAGATTCCTTCAGCCTTGGCAATCCACTTTTTCTCAAATAGGGAGTGGGGGTAGAGAGAATACATGAGTGAATGAATCTTTGAAAACAAACTAGGTATATAAATTCCTTACCCAAAGGCAACCCAAATTCCAAACCTCTTCCTACCATAAATCCATTATCTATACCAGTGCACACCTCAATTTTTATCTTTTTTTAACCGTGATTGTTGAAGAGTGTTTGATTTCCCCAAAATTCTTGGGGAAAAAGGGCATCCATTATTTATATGGATTGTCTAAGATAACACTCTTATTCAATTCTTGTGGTATTGTTTGCATCTAGAATATTATTTTATAAATACAATTTGCATCCCCCTTTAGAGTGTGTCTTTTCACTCTTGACACTATTATCACATCTTTGTACAATATAAGTCATAAGACTGTCAGTACTATTTTGTGGTGGGTTTTGAGCTGAGAATACCATGAGTTTCATATTGTTAAATATGGCACGAGTTAAGATCTCACCATTACCAAAGGATAAATATCTTAAAGATTCGAAGGAAGACTACACAATTATCAGCTAGTTCAAGTTGGCATCATAAGTATATCATTACATGAAGAAGAATTAGATCTATTAAAAGAGCCACAAATTTGTTGGTTCATCTCATGCTTAGGTATGGACTTATGAGCAACAATAATAGATGAATGTGTAATTTATGTGGCTGAAGAATAGCCCCAATCTATTATATATTTGGAGCTTGAAATTGGTGATTTTTTTATAGATTTATTTGTTGTGCTTAGATTCATTGGCTTACCTATCATTTTCTTTTCTTGATGAAGTGGGTCTTGATGAGAAAAAATAATGTATTGTGTACTTCTTTAGGAATGATATATCTCAACACTTGGATGGATGTTTATTTCAAGAAATACATACTTATAGGAATTTATTCATTCTAGAATAAATGAAATGGATTTGTATCCTTTAAATGTGTCACAAAATTTCTATAATAGACAAATAATGCCTCTTCCCAACGCTATTTTGAGGAGGTTAATATACTTTGGTCAACTATTTATAGAATCTATGTTGAAGGTAGTCTAAAAACTCCTTGTTGGTGAGCTCCCTCACTTAATTTGAGCGGATTGACTTGAGGGAGAGACAATATCACATTTTTGCAAGGGGTGAAAATTATTTCAATTTCTTCAATTCTTGGTTTTTCTTGTAAAGAAATATACCTTCATTTTTTAGGTATGATAATTAACAAAATATGAAAATATTGGGCATGACCATGGTTAAGTGTCATGGGTTTGCATAGATCTATGCATCAATTATAGGGGACTATAGGCTCATGTTTTTGTAGTGGGGATCCTAACATATTGTTTATTGACAAGTCTATTAGAGATAAAACTATTTTTTTACATCAAGTACGAAAGTCCATGCAACATATCTAGTTTAATCAGGGCAAGAAGATAGCCCAACCAAAGATGACCAAACCATTTGCTCCGAAGGATAGTAGGTGAGTTTGTTTTTACTACAAGGGGTTTTCCTTGTAGGGAAAATTAACCAATTGAAACAAATTTTAATCCTCAACATGCAACCTATAATTTCTTTTTAAAAATTCTTTCCTTAAATAATTGGATAGGCATTCATGTTGAGCTTCATCTTCACTTTTAGCATTTGGTGAAGCATCAATAATGGATGCATTAGCCAATGGATATAAGTATTTTTCTAATATCTTCCATGTAAGCTCCAATATTACATAATGTGATGTAATTAAGTGTACCATGTTGGCCAAAGGTCAAACTCGAGGTGGTTTAGCAGATGCTTGTATTCACTGCAAGGATTAGACCTTGAATTTGGACTTGGTTATTGAAGATTCTTCTATTGTATTGATTGCAATATGTCAAAGAATATGTGCTTGAGCAACTTGTGCAATGTGTTAAAGGATTAGGGCTTGTTGATCCACTCCATGCCATATTTTTATATGCTTTATTGATATTTTTGATTGGATTTCAGTTCTGAGCATGTGGCCTAGTTTGTTCTAATAACAACATTTCCTTAGAACTAGAGAAAAGGTTGATCTATGGTTATGATGTTTTTAGCTATCATGATAGATTGTGGGACCCATTACATTTTCTTTTGTATATAATATAGTGTTAAAGTCTTTCTGTAATGAAATTCTATAAGAAGGTTTTGAATTTAGGATAGGTTTTGAAATGTTCCCATTTAGTTCTTCCTAGAGACATTATGGTTCATTCTGGGAGTGACATACTGGTGTTAAGATGATGCAAATACTAGCACAATTCATGATTCCATAACATTTTTGTCAAATTTGATGGAACCAATGTATTTCCCAATAGAAGATCCTAATTCTTCAAGGAAATTTTCAAACTAGTATTCACTTGGGAGGAGTTGGCAAATCAAATTAGTACCAAAATTATGGTTTTACTATTAGGATTCAACTATGTAGTTTTTGAGTTAAACTCATCGACCTCTGTTAAACCCTTATTGGTATCAAAGGAAATAGATCAATTGTTTAATGAAAAAGATATATTCATTCATGAACTAAGGTCCTTCCTAAGAAATGAGGCCATAGAGTGGAAAGAGGCAATATCCTTATTGAGAGAGGAAGAACATATCGGTCTTAAGTGAAGGAATGAGTTGAACTCTAGCAGGGTAGGAAAAATAGAAGTGGCAGGGAAATTGTAGCTATGTGAGCTAAGTGTGTCCTATTTTTTCATCGAGTTTTATCTCCAACTTTGAAGAGATCTATGACATCTATTTAGTTAAATAAATTAGAGTTATTTCCAAATTATTAGTTGGCATAATCAGATGAAGGGCCAAACTACCCTTACCAATGCACAAACAAAAACACAATGATATGGAGACAAAGAGATGACAAAATGCTTCACAAAGCATGCTTTTATTATACTTGAAAATTCTTACAACATCAATAATATGACATCATAGATATGTCTTCTTCCAAAAGAAGTTTACAAATGCTTCAACATAAAAGAACTCCCAAATAATAGTTTCCACAAGAAGAGTTTTCACACCGAGAGCTTCACCAAGAGCTTCCACCAAGAGAACTTTCACCTACAAGCTTGCTTACAAAAGCTTACACCATGAAACATTCACTAAAAGAGCTTACACTTGACGAGCTTGATTATAAATGGTCATAAGCCTTGCTTAAATAGGGACTTACCATCAAAGATGTTACAAACACAACCAATGTGGGATAAAAGGTAAACACAACTACCTTAAAACAAATATTAAATTCCCACCCAAATACAACTAAGCACCACCATGTGGTCCAATTAGAAAATTACATTTTTTTTGTGGATCACAACAAATATTAAATGCATGATTTAAGGAAATTTCCACAAACTTCTAAGACGCCACCTACACACCTTGATAATTGAAATGACAAACATTTTTCTAATTTTTCTTTTTATGCCACCTATGCACCTTGAAAATAGAAATTCCTCTTTTTCTCCTTTTTTTTCTATTTTTAATTTTGGAATTATTTTTGTCTAATTTTTGTCACTTTCTCTCTCCTCCACAATATTTTTATTTTTTATTTTAATTTATTTTTGATTTTAAATTTATAATTTTTGATCCCCCTTTTTCATGATGCAAAATGCTCCTATATCAGACACCCATGGTAGGAAATTTTTTATGAATATGAATTCACAAAATGAAGTAGCCACTGTTGGCATTTTTTTTCTTCTCTTCCAACACCTAGTTGGAACAAGTAGCTGCTACCAATATATTTCCTTCTTTCTTATTTTCCAACAATATAGTTAAATAACAATATTTCTTATATGAGTTTTTTTTGTTCAGTGGCTTAATTATATAGTGTTTGGTCATATGCAAGGAGTTGAATTGAGGCAATATGTTGGTCTAATTGAATTATCTCAAGCATAACAATCTAGTGTGCCCTCTTCTTG
This sequence comes from Cupressus sempervirens, assembly GCA_028749045.1. Lineage (NCBI taxonomy): Eukaryota > Viridiplantae > Streptophyta > Pinopsida > Cupressales > Cupressaceae > Cupressus > Cupressus sempervirens. Next base: position 561,633,740 of record CM053792.1, read on the forward strand.
ATTTTAGGTTGTATATTCATCTTTTTTTTTCCATGAAAAAATAGGGCATTGAATTTGTGAAGGGATAGAAGTAACTTTCCAATATCTTCCATGTAAGCTCCAATATTTGATCATGTAACATGTTCATGATGATGGAATCAAGTGTACCATGTTGGCTAAAGTTCAAACTCAAGCTAGTTGAGCATATGTTTGTATTCACTTCAAGGAGTTGGTTATTGAAGATTCTTCTATTGTATTTATTGTAATATAGGGTTAGAATCTTCAATACATGTGAATCTCACTTAGGATGGATCTTAATATGGCATGTGCAATTTTAAAGTTCAATGCACAATTTTATTTCCTTATTGGTATCATTAGCAAATGCAAATTTTGAAAGTTGCACATATACTGAACTATGATATATTGTTTCTTATTTCTATTTACAAAATAATTCATTTTATCAACTCTTTAGTTTATCGCACCACTGGTTCCAAAGGATGTGAGGAATTTATTCTTCTTCTTCTTCTACATTTAGATTCAGAATTCAACCTAGAATTCAACAAAAATTCAGTTGGAACTCAACAAAAGAAAATAAACAAGTTAATAACTTTAACCTTATTTGTGTACTTCTACTCCCAGACTTCCTTGTTTTTATAATCAAACCTAAAATGGACAAGTTTGAGCCCGAATATGAAGGGTTACCTATTTTTCTACAATACCACCCGAAAAAATGGCACAAGCAGGGATGTTGTGTTCCATAGATGTTTCTGAAATCAAAAGAAAAAGAGACTTTTGAGATATGGAGAACTTGTGTGACAACTTTAAAGGAGATCATGCTTTAGCCCTGACATTAACTATGATTCAGGAGCTACTTTTCTATTATTTTGTATTTGAACTAACCTTACAATTTGAGGTAGATTCAATCCTTCTTGTATGTGCAACAACATAAACTATTTTCATTGCTCAAATGTATCTTTGTCAATTATTGTTTATGAGTGGCCATTCCATTTTTATCTCCAACAATATCTTCACATCATATTAAGAAGATTCATTATTCTTGTGTATGGTTGACAACTGTTGTCGTTACTGGCTGCACCAATATCAACTTAATCTATTTTGACATGGGTGGTTTCTCATATTAGAATGGGCACTACTTAAGAATTCCAACCTATAAATTACAACTTGTCAATGTCAGCGGCCATAATTCCTTGGAGATAATGTGAGAACTTAGAGAAAGTTTGTAGTACACAATCATGTATTATGAAGGTTAAATATCAGGAGGAGATAGTGTTTTTTTTAAAAAATTGCAGGGAGCATGTCAATCAATTATATTATATTTGATTAGTCATTTTTCATTTGAACACTTCATCAAAATTATTTTAATATTAGTGGTTTCATAGGTTGAACATACAACATAAAGTGTTAAATATTTTAGATGTAAATTGTGTGGCCCCTTGAAGTTTCGTGAGATATCAGTTGTGATAGGACTTAGTCATATTATAATTGGAATTACATAAAACTTCTAAATTTTTTGTTTCTCTACTTGTATTTTGTACTTGCTATCTTTAAACAAGTTAATTTACATATAGAAAACATTCACAACAATGAAGCAGAGATGATAAAAATGAAATATATAATATTTTGTTAAAGGTGAACCAATTATACAAGTTAATAAACACTAAAACTAGGTTTAGTAGAGATGGCCTTTAAATTACCTTAGTTTGGTTTCTGTGTAGATCAGACTGGCTTGGGTACACCCAAGGTCTAACCCTAGCATCTAGAGTTCCCTATGGGTTCATCCTAGAGAAAACTAATTTGAACATTGATGGGACATGGAACTAACAACCTTCATCTTGATTTATTTTGAATATCATTAGAAGGGAAGAAAATGTTACATGGTAATTGACAAGACAATCTCAAGGGCAATCATCATTTACATTGTGGAATAAATGTTGACCTTGACTCTTTCAATAAGGAGCAATTTGGAGTTTATTAATTATGATTTTGCATAAATTTCACATCTGACACTAAATTAATGAATTATGAGTTTTCTTCTTTGGCAAATAGAGTAATTCTGTGTATTTCTAATATTTTTGCATATGTGCACACAATTGTACCTAGTTGTATAGAACCTAGGGCAAAAGAATCATTATTATTGGAAAACTCAAACTAGTGACTTAAATGAAAAACTTTCCAACTAAAAATCAATTTACCCATGCTTGCCATTAATATCCTCTATAAGAAATCAATTATTTGTGGATATTATGCTCCAACACAAAGATGAGAGAAATAAATCTAAATGAAAACTCAATATTATGACAATCATTCAACCATGTTCACAAATTTGCAAGAACCTGCATTTGGTTTATTTTCTCAAACTCTTATCAACATGCAAAAGAACTCAAATAAATTACCTTAATTAATGTATTTAGTCCAGTAACATCCTCAAAGAGAATAACATAACCACCTTTATCTCCCAATTCAATTTCCATCTCTTCACTAACACACTTTGCAACACTCATAGCTGCAACATGTCTTGGTTGAGTGCATCCTATCATTGCATATATTGTGTATCCATCCTCATGCAAATACTGCATTAAGATAATAATAATTCAAACTAAAGTTAAAAACTAAGTAGAGATTAATATTATACCACTACATATGACAAAAATAAACACAAAAAGGCTAGGCATGCATATGGGAGATGATACCTATGTAAGTTGTGTGGTCTTCCCTGACCCTATCTATCCTACAACCATGATTACTTGATTTTCATGGACAACCTTAAAAAGTAAAAAAATACAATTACTAGTAGAATAACTTGGCTAACATATGTTATCAAGAGAAACTAATTATAATTAAGTTTAGATAAGCATGATCAGAGTCATTCAAAAAACAAAAATAAGTTTCCATGCTTGAAAAAGAGCATCTTGGATTGAAAATATTGGAAGATAATACCGTTGTTCAATTAGTGTCTTTGATTTTGAAAACTCACTCACTACTTCCCCTTTTTCTTTCAAGTGTGCTACAAATTTTTCATCCAGTTTAAAATCAACCTCTCCCTCTAAACCAATTGTTGCTCGATCTAATCATGAAAAGACCAATTAGAATAACATACATTATTTGAACATGAAAAATTTGTAGTATTATGATTCTTGAGGAGATGGTGACAACCATGACAACAAGGAGTAATCATGGCTTGATTATGACCAATTATATAGCCCCAACTCGACATCATATTGTGATGCTCCTAATTTTATAGAAAGAAAAATAAATTGCAAAGGTTTGGAGAAACATTCTAATGCATGATACATATATGATGAATAAACAAATTAACCTAACTTATAGGATTACTAACTAAAAACCTTTAGTTGTAGACCATATCTAACAAGATCTCCTCATATTTCTCTATTACATACAAGGTAAATGCATAAGATAAGATGCTAGCAATATTTTCTCATGAACCAACCAAATAGAAATCAAAGCTTCAAGTTCACTATCAAAACTGAAAAAAGCTCACCTGATTTGACCCTAACTAGGTCCACAAAACTACATCCCTTTTCAAAAAAATAAATACACTTTATGAAGTGGACTCTAAATCATCTACACCTAAATATGCACTAATTAAGCTTCTATAAAACTATCGATTAGGATTGACTTGATATTGATGCATCACCTGAGCCAAACTCTTAACCTTCTCCTTAAAGCCTTTTTGGTATGAAGATTTGTATTAATACCAAATGTCTTTCCATCTCTTATCATGCCTAAAATGGGCATAATTTTCAATATCCCCTCTACTTCACTACTGAACCAAATTTTAAGAAAGGACAGATAGAAGTATTAACATCTTTAATAATTGTAATCAGTGTAGAACTTTATTTTGAAGGTGTAATGGTTGGTTGTTTTAGTTGTCTCTCGTTATTAACATTTTTTATTATCATGGACATGTGTTGAAGATCTTACATGGGAGATAAAGCTTGTTTGAATAGGCTCTGGAGACTTTTGAAAAGACGGGTGAGGAAATTAGAGTTTGTTGTAAATAATTTGAAGTTAGTGAGGGCCTAGTTCAAAACATTCAAAGGTATTTTGAAACCCAAAATATACATATTTCATTCTGATTAGGTTAATGTCAACTAAATGTAAGATATATATTTAGGAAAAATCATAATGCCATCTTCTTTCTATTATGCTCTCAACTAAAAGCGAGTAATTTCAACAATAATTTTGCATCTCTATTTTGAGAGTCACGTGTCTTCTTTTATATTAAAAAAAAAAAAAAAACTAAATTAATATTAAAATTCATTACATTATAGATAGATTGGTGTCAAAGGTTTCCTGCAGGTCAATATCATGCATATGATGAGAGAATAATCAATGAGGGGAACATGGACAAATATCCATGTCCATGCAAAATATGTCGTGGTGGAAAAGTGAAAAAAAGGAATGTGATTTATAATCGTATGATCATGTATGAGAATAGTGGTATAAGATCTTGGGTTGATAATTATTATGAAGATATGATAGATTTGAAACTAGTGAGAGATGAATAAGTAACAAACATATACAAAGTGGCACAAAACAAAGATGAAGAGGTAACAAACATAGATGAAGAGAAAGAAATATTTGACAAAGGGTTTGAAGTGGATATAATGTTGGATGAGGGTCTAAACGATGATTGGGCTAAGTCAATGGATGATGTTTTAAAGCCCGTGCATGCTAATTATAGGTGAAGTCATTTGAAAACAATCCTTCAAATTATTAATGTGCAAGTGGTGCATGGTTGGAAAAATGAGAATGTAAATCAATTATTGGTATTATTAAGTTCATTTCTGTTGGATGACTATAAATTTCCAACAAAATGAATTCAATGTAAAAATCAAATCAGAAATCTTACCTTAGCATACAAGAACATCCACACATGTGAATGGTTGTGTATTATTTCACAAAATTTTGGAAAATGAGAGTTAGTGTCCAAAATGTAATGAAGCTAGGTGTATACAAGGGCTGAAATCAACAATAGTTCCTAGAAGTTTCTTCGACACTTTCCAATAGTCCCATGATTACTCAAAATGTATAGGTGCAGAGACATAGTTGAACTTATGTAATGACATGATAAAAATAAGACCACTGATGGAAAAAAACAACATGTGCCCGATTCTAAAACATGGATGGAATTGATAATAGGTGGCCTATTTTTTCTCAAGATCCTTGTAATATAAGGTTTGGTATGGCTCTAGATGCGGTGAACCCATTTTCAAATCAAAGTACTAAATGGTCAACTTGGCTAGTGTTTCTAATAAATTATAACTTGCCTTCATGGTTATAAACTAAACAATTTTTATTAATGTTAACATTGATTATACCAAGAAAGAAAAACATGAATTCAAAAACAATAAATGCTTATCTAGAGTTGTTATATGATGAGCTAATGGAATTGTGGAAAGGAATTGAAGCAATTCAATATTTAGCAGATGGTCATTCAATCAAATTCACTTTAAGAGCTTCCTTATTATTTATAATTCATGATCTTCCACATATGACACATTATCTGGTCTCTCTGTTCATGGATACCAGGGATGTCCTACTTGCAATTTTAAGGATTTTTTGAGGCACTCAAGAAGATTTCACAAGTGTATTTATTGTGGACATCATGCTTACTTTAAAATGGACCATCCATACCATCAACAAAAAAAACATTTCAATGGTCAAGAAGAGAATTGTGAAGCACCATTATTAATAACAAGTGAGTATATTACTGAGAATGGACAAAAAAGAATGTCATTTATTGAGAATGATGGGATTATTGGTAGTAGGTATAATCCATGTAATGAAAGTGGTGTAAAACTATTGTGCATATTGTACAAGTTGCCATACTTCAAGGATATATCAATTAGGTACACTCTTGACTTTATGCATACTGAGAAAAATATAGCTTATGCTATTCTAGAAACTCTTTTTGGCACTCTTGATACTATTTTTTTTTGATCAGTAAAGGGCCAAGGCCTTGTTATTTTTTATTAGTAAAAAAATTATTTACAATAGTGTACCACCATTCAAATGGGCACTGGTAGGAAAGAACGGGGAAGAAAACCTCCAGTCTAGCCTGAGACCATAGTCCTTTATTATTACATTATAAAAAGGGGCATACCACAGTTAGATTATCAACAATACTTATTACTATAGTAGAAAGATCTTATTACAAATGACTCTCGATACCATTTTGGCACATAAAGACTTTTGAGAAATAAAGATTTGTCAAAATATTTGAGTTGAGAAATATGATAATGAAAAATATAGAAATCCTATTGCACCTTATGTTTGGATAAGGGAACAATGTGCAAAATTCTTACAGCTAATGTCTCAGACTTGCTTTCTTATAGGATACAAGTAGCAACACCAAAAGTCAAAATGACATTAATAGCTTCAAAGGCTTCAAGACTCATGACTATCATGTCATAATTGAGAATATTTTACCTATTGTGGTAAATATATAAAGACTAGAAAATGGACCAAGATTGGTAATTATAAGGTTGGGGCTTATATTAAAGAGAATGAGTTTACAAGTATTAGATTCTTCAAACTTTGATAGTTTGAGGGAGGAGGTTATTGAAGTTCTTTGTCTATTGGAACAAGAATTTCCACCAGAAATCTTTAACATTTCTATGCATCTTTTGATACATCTAGAATATGAACTAGAGTATTATTGCCCAATAAGAATGAGATGGATGTATCCTATAGAATGATATATGAAGTTTTTGTAAAAAAATGTTCGCACTAGGGGAAAACTAGAAGATGACATGTTTGAGGATATTCAATGCAAGAGGCCATGTGTTTTTGTACAGAATATATGAAGAATTTTTAAAATGTCAATCAATGTGTATGGGATGATGACAAAGATGAGAGAGTTTTAGGTGAAGTATTAGAAGGTAATGGTTTTTGCTTCAAGTTATCATATCAAGAAAGAAGTGAAATACATGCCTTTATTCTTCAGAACACATTTTCATTCAATAAGTAGCACATGTAGAAAAAATTAACAATAATTTACTTTCTCAATTGTATTTATATATTTATGTTATTTATCTTACTATTTGCATTACATATTCTATGTAGAAAATATGAAGAAGATCATCAAATTTGGATGCAACATTGATCTCAAAAGTGTAAATGTCATACTTTGATTAGAGACAATTCTTTTCCAAACTTTGAGGAATGGATTGCTCATGCAAACAATGATGCAAAAGAAGGAGGTAAATATATAACAATAGAGGAAAGTGATCTCTCACAATCTCCCCATATATGGGCTACATATTTTGGTGGAATGTGGGCCTATGATAGCCATGTAAGAGTGGAAGAAATAGAGAAAGGAAGATAAATTATGATTGTGTTGTTTACATGCTAATTTTTTTCATGATACTGAGAAGAAATTTTATGTTGGATTCATTCAAGAAATTATTCAAGTGGATTTTTGTGAAAGTGTTCCTATATTATTAAAATGTAAGTGGATCTGACCATCCGTAATACAATTGATGAGTATGGATTTGTATGTGCACATACACGACAATTGTTATCAAAGATAGATGAACCGTATGTTTCCCCTCCTCAAATCAACCAATCTTTCTTGATTAATGATTGTAGAAGCCCAGGTTGGTCATGTGTAATTCAAAAAGATTCCCATTCCAAATGAAGATTCATGGAAGCTTCCAATGTATTGCCTGATAGGCAATATGTCAATTTACAAGAAATATTTGAAGAAGTGGATGGAGATAATGAAAGACTTATTGGAGAAGATATTTTGATTTACAATGACAAAATTGGCAGAGAGAATGTACTACATGTCATAGATGAGGATGATGAAGAATATCAAGAAAATATAGACATGAGTGATGAGGATTTTGGTCTTCTTGGAAATGCTAATGATTATTGAAAAGTCTCACTTTTTTATGACCTTTATATGTAAAACTTTTATTTTGTTTAATGTTTGCTATATATACCTTGACAATAGCTTAAGAACAATAAAAATATCAGCCAATGAAAATCATCATAATAGGTTGTATTCAGGTACCTAATGTAGCAAATAGATTTTTTTAGCACCACAAGGGGAAATAGTGATTTACCAGCAAGGAAATAATTAGATTGGTTAGTTGTATGGCCTAGAACTGGATTACAAACCCTCCACAACTAGATGAAATTCTACAAAAGAAGTTAGTATTAGTAAATGTTGAGTTCTTACATCAACATCAACATCTTGGTTACAACATAGGAGGAGCTAGGGGATATTAATTAAACACTAAATCCATACATAGTCCAAGGAAGTAGATTTGGGTCCAAATCAGTCTTGTTACATCTAATAAGAATTTATAAATAAAATAAAATAAGTTTTGGGTCATGATTTGGTTCTTCATTGTCATTAAGTCATAGTGTTGAAGTCAGTACTTTCAACATTGTTTATATTCAAGCATTTACATTTAATACTCAAACATTTAAAAAAAAAAAGCCTAAAAAAAAAAAATGTTAGCCAATGAAAATAACTGAGTAACTTCAACTCAACCATATACTTGGTAATAAAATTATTGTAATTGTCATAAAGTAATAAATGTATTATTTATGTAGGGTTTGTATCTTATGTTACATCTATCTTCATTGCTTACAACCTATATTCTTTTCTTTCCTTATACTATATTTCTTCTTAGTTTTTTTTGGAAATATGGGTTGTCCTATTATAATTTTCATATATATTGAATCTTTGATTTGCTAATGAATAGGGTCAAAAGTAATGGATGGAATTGGTAAATGTGACTTTTTGTTGTCATTTTTTATCCCTAAAGTAAAATTATAGTATAAGAATAAATAGGAGTTTGGAGGAAAACTATTAGACCTTCTAAAAATAGCCAAAAATGTAAGAATGTACCTTAGAAAATAAATCTCCAAATTGCCCTAGCTAATATATGTCATTCTGTCAATGATAGTTAAGAACCTTTGAAGCTCTCAATTTAATGGTTTTTTTAATGTGTAATAATCCAAATTAGTTTTTACTATCATTTTGTGTATGCTATGCTAAAAGTTGTATAGTTTGAATTTTGCCAATCGACATGACATGATATCATAGGGTGATACAATCCAATTTAGGAAAAACACACACATACAATCTCTATGTGTTTTTGATTCATAAGGATGATAGTAAGCTCTGAATGGTTGAATTTATGCACAACTAGCACCAGTAATAATTAATCATGAGATTTCTTGAGCAACAATTATGTCAGGAAGCATTTTTTGATTTTTCATGGTGTCGCCACTTATGTTCACCACCAACCAAGGCTTACTACTAGATGAAAAATTAGGAAGAACTCTAATTCATGTACCTAAAGAATTCTTTGTAGGGGGTGACATATTACTTTCTTCTGAATCATACACATTGGATGACTAAATTGGAAAGGAAAATTCTCTAGACATGAATAGGCCACACAATAATTTGTTGCAATCATTCTTGTTACAAAAATACATTAGGGGGCTTAAACCTCTTGTAAAAATGATGCAACTTTCAAAATTCTTAATAAATGATATTGTGTGGTGTTTCCTACATGTGTGAAGCATACAACATTCTTGCTTCTTTTACAAGCAATGGTTCATATTAGCATAAAGTAAGAAAATTTTCCATAACTATTTACTAAATTTTATATTTGTGAAATATATTTTATAACTATTTCCCCCCTATATTTAATGATACTTGCACCATTTCTATCATGAGGGTTGTCTTTTTATCATGTTGCTAATCTATAGATTACTATATTTTTTGGCATTAGAAAATGAGGAAAAAAAAACAAAGCATACACTAGATAATAATGACTAGAAACATACCATTCCAGTAACAAATTATGAGTTGCTTCATGAAGAACAAGTGACAAAGAATAATAACTTTTTTTCACGTCTTCGCTTAAAAAATAGGTAAGTTTTAAATCTACTTTGTCATGACTTAATTTGGCAAAAGTTGTTTACCAAATAGAAGTCCTAGGTAAATGCAATTTGATTCAACTTCTACTATTTTCTTCTATTTGACATCTATAAAGTTTGCAACAAATACACAATAATGTTATTTACATGATGATTGGTGATAAGTAATATAAATCCCCTATTTTTGACAACCCTATGAGACACGGGTGCAAAAGTCTCCACTATCAAATACATTGGGAGCTCCATAATCTTCATATACAAAGATCCTTCTTCCATATGTGCATCTCAAACATATGATGAAACACTATTTCTAGATTGTACCAAATAATTCTTCCTGTTAAGTTTCAGGATTTGCACCCTTTACTGAACTGGAAAACATTCAGTACCCTTACTTAACATGGGATTCACTTCACTATATGGGACTAGACAGTAAGATGAAACCTCCGGATTCTAGGCTGGCTCCTATTGAATCTCTCGGTGATAACCTCTTAAAACTTAAAGAAAACTTGAGGGAAAAGGGAAAGAAAATACTAAAAACCAAAACCAAAACCTAAAGTTTAAATTAAGTAGGTGATACACCAAAAAGGGTATGGAAATGTAACCCACATGCAACAGAGATGATTACATAGCTTTATGAAATGCAGATGAAGCACAACTTCCTGTAAAGGCTTGCACAAATGATTTATAATAAGGTTTTCCACTGAAACTACAAAAAGAAAGATAAACTAATACCTCCCTTTGACTAATTTCACCTAAAAACACATGTTATAACCTGCAAACAAACTTACTGTTCTACATAGAGGTGCTGAAATGAGATAGAAAAACAAAGAATAATGAAACATTCACAAGTTAACCTATCCAATCATTTAAAATGCACACAGAAATTGTAGAAAGGAAAAGGGCTCATTGATAACTTCACCAAGCATGATCACACTGCTGCAACCTATTTTATATCTCCAGAAATGAATTATAGACTCTGTAGAATGAAGTCCAGGACTTAGAGAAAAGCCACAAAACCTTCATCCACACAAATCAGAACCCCCAAAATGAGTTGAAAAACTCATACTTAACATCTTTTTCCAACTGCATTTTACAAAAAGCCATAAATGCTGGGTCGGATTCAACCCCAAAGGCCAACTTGAGTCCTTGACAAGACTTCAAAAAGGTGTAAAAAATAGCCCAAAAGGCATGGTCTGATAATATCACTAATTGCCCCTCTTAAATGTAGCCCCAAAACTCCTGCCAGACTCCAAAAGTCCTCCAAAAGCAATAATTTCCTGCCCCCAAGTCTTATCATACATGACTCAACACTTAATCAAAATGATTTGCAAAATATATGTCTCTTAACTCTTTTAAAAAGGAAAATAAATACTTATTTCCTATTATGATACTTATTAAATGATATTTATCAAATGATTTATATTTTAAAATAAAATATAAAGCATCTAATATTTATAATTTAATAACTTTTTATAATATGATTTACACTTTCTTATTTTAATAAGTATTAGTTATTATTTTTATATCAAACATTAAGTAATAAGAATCAATTACTTAATGTTTTATAAAATAGCTAACATTTATTAAAATAGCAAAAAATAAATTATATTATAAAAAGAAACTAATAAAGGAAATATATATTTAACCTTCTAAAAGAATTAAACAAAACAAAAACTTTGTAAAAAAAAAATAAAAAAGAGTTGATCTCGGGTAAGAAAAGACTTGGGCAAAAAAAATTGCAACTATTGAGAAATGCAAACAATGTAAAAATGCCTCCTCCTTATCTCGGCGTTCAAATTTTTATGTACAATGAAAAAGGGTGGATTAATATGGTGAAACCCCTAACTTTTATTTCATTCATACATCTGGAGTTTTCGCATATGGGAGAGGAGTAAGGGTTTGCAGATGTTTCATGGCCGCTGTTTTGATGGAGAATCTACTGGTCTTCATGCGCCTGCTAAAGGTGAGATCTGCCTCTTCGTGATTCTCTTTGCCTCTTGGGCTCGGTTAGCTTTGGGCACCATCTCTTCTTCCTCCTTTAGTTGAACTTGACAACAGGCTACGTTTTGGAAAAAATTCACTGCTACATTTTCTTTGAGGATTTCAACTGAAATTGTACGACTCCTTCATGGCGTGAGTCTTTGGTGATTTCACTCCAGGCTTCTCTCAATTTGTGGGCATGAAATATAGACTACAACAAGCTCTATCTTTCCTTTGAACATAATTGTTGTCATGAAATACAGATGTCAAATCCCTTCCATGCTGTTATATAGTTGATCTAGCATCTAGAGATTGCAATTTTATGCTGAAGGTTATCATAAATGAAACACCATCTCTTCTTTCTTCTTTAGCCGAACTTGACAGTAGGCTATGTTTTGGAAAACATTCATGAAGCATTAAATGAAACATTCATGCTTTCTGTTGGGAAAAAATGATATGGGTTCGGTTAGCTTTGTTGCTGGAAATTATTACTTTTGCAACATATCTAAAAGGGATTTCTTGCTCATAATTTCATGTTGAACCTCTTGTTTGGATGCTATTATCATATTTGCTGGAGCTTAGAATCTTGCTGTTTTGGTTTTGGCACCTTTATTTGTGTACTTTTTCATGGCCATTGAATATGTGCTGAGATTTCCCAATTTGAGCTTGCTGTCATGAGTTATTGGTACTCAAACTGATCTGCTAGAACTTGTTGTATGCGACCCAGGTGAATTTATGATCTGTTGCTATCTAATCCCTTTTTATAGCAAAAGTTTGATTCTGGTTTCACTTCCAGACCCTTGCTAATTGAATTTTCATAAAAGGATTGTATGTTCTAGCTTTTGCACTTTTCAGCTCTTTGTACTTTAAACTTTACATACACTTGTTGCTGTTGTCGTCAACAAACAAGTGTTGGAAGATGATAAAGCTGCTTCTAACACAAATTCTTCTCATCGTGTTAAGTTGAATCCATTTTTCAAAACCTGTACTGGTTCTTACTGTGACTGTGACAACACTTAGATTTTTCCCCTTTTCTCGCCATGCTTGGGCTCCTTGCAGTTGTAGAAGATATTTGGCACATTCTTCACTTGATATCTCTTTCTCTTACTATGAAATTTACACATTCAACAACATCCTTCCATTTAATGATAACTTAAAGTTTTGAAACCATCATGAATTCTGTATTCAAACCTCCTATTTGATGACTAACTGTTTGCACCATATTGCATATTGGAAGTGAAACCATGGCCGTTGTAATAGGAAAAACTTAATATTTTCAAAGTCATCATTTGCTGATTACTAAGTAAGTCTGATATAGCTATTCTTTGCTAGTATAATTTGTGCACTCATGATATCGACAACCTCTTATGTCTTATCTCATAACCTTGCATCACCATGGGTAACCTTAGCACATTGTTTTAGGTTGCTTCACACTCACGTGCATTGGAAAATACCAACCATTTGCCTACTAGTTGCTATCCATAACTTAAGATATTATAGTTAATATTGCTACAACATTTTCAACAGTCCTAAGCCTCAAATTCATACTATCATATTGGCATAAAGTTAAGCCAAAATCACTTGGTCATAAATGCATGCATTTTAAAGTCCACATCAGATCACAGTGTGCCATTGTGTTGCTACTCATTTTGAAATATCTCTGGTTCTCGTTAGCAAGGAGGTAGAGCATCACTTGAACTGAAAGAAGGCCTATTTTAAAATGTTTATATACCATCCCTGATCATTGTAACAAAACTAAATTGCTTCTTCCTTTGCTACTGCTTAGTTGCATCTAAAATATTGTCAAAAATTTGAACGTTCAATTTTGTACATTTATTAGTAATCCATTTTCCAATAGATAACTGATTCTCTTCATTGCATCAATATTAGAGATAGTTCTTTTTACTGAAGATGAAGCCATCATTGTTGTTTTTTAATGCAACCGCTATGGAAAACTTTGATGGAGCTTTATATGCTATTTGGGATTTCTTGAAATGATTCATTTGCTGGAAACCTTTACCCAGTTATAGTACCCTTGTTATTTACTGCACTTTTTGTCCTTCTAACTTGGAGCTATAGTTACATCATCAAACCACATATCAGTGCCATGTTTTGATTGATATTTTCCCTCCATATTTCTTTTGTTGAATTAAAATCTGGAACTTGGATTCCCATTTGCATGGTTCACATGTTCATAAATAGGTTCATAATAAAGATTTTTTACTTTTTTCATCTTTTCTATCCTATTGCACATCTTATGAGGTTCGAGCACGGGCTCGTGACACTCACAAATGGTTTTATTTCTTTCAACATTAAATGCCAATATCACTGCTTATTTTCTTTCATGACGGGATGCATTTACAGGTAGAATATGTAGTCGTAGAGGTAGGTAGTCATTGCTTAGATCCCTCGAGATCTAACATCAATTGCTTTATGTTTTTTTGCAGCTGCTGGAGAGCATGGAGCTCGGAGCTGGACAATTGCGGTAGGAAAAGAAACCATAACTAGTCAAAGCAATAGGCAATGACTGGTTATCTCTATTCCTATTTCTTTCATGTATATATTTATCTGTTAGTGTATTTCTTGATGAAAGAAAAATTAATCAGTTATCCTCATGGCTTGTGTGAGATTTTCTCCATTCAACACATTAATTCATTTCATATTGTAAAAAATGAAAATTGTACATATCAACGATGGTCTATACAATGAACATTTGTATCTCTTTTGCGCATGGTTTCATAAATGATTGCAAAATGATAAAAATGAATAGAAAATGAATACTTTCTTTTGCAATGTTTTCTGTGATGTACTTGAAATAAAAATTCAGCATGTGTGAAAATTTGTTAACATTTTTGGCGACTTTTGCTGTATGTTTGCCTACTTGACATTTGACTAGTTTGCTTTTAGTTGTCCTTATTCCTCAAGCACAGAGTCTGATTATGCATTCCTAGCACCTAGACCTGACAAAAAGAAACTTCTAAAGTTGTTGGTTCAGTTTTGAATGCATGCACGTGAGTTTAGTAAGATCGAAAACTCTTATTGGATTGACAGGTATGTAGGGTTAGAACTCAAGTATCAACTTTAGGAGTCAAAACCATCATATTCGACCATTTGGTTGATGTATGGGTGGACGTGTGGGCTTGAATGGATGCATCTATGCAGTGTATGCATAGGTATGTAGATATTTATGGCTAGCAGCTAGACATTTATTTGTAGCGATATATGTGTGCGTATGTATGTGTATGTTGGATATGTGTGTGCGTTTGAGTACACATATTTATGCATGCATGAATGAAATGAGCGGGTATGACGGCTCCACAACATAAACCAAAAACTTAACCGAACTAAACTACAAACAAAATAGGAAACTAACCTAGAACAAAAACAAAACAAAACAAAAATGCAGATGCACTTATTGAAAACAAGGGAAACTAACTTATTATGTACAAGGTAGGACTGAAAATCATACCTCAAAACATGGTTTGAGGTGGATCCCGCTCACAGGGATTGGTAGGACATCTCCTTCCATGGTAGCTAGCTGGTAAACATTGTGTTGTTTACACTCAGTAATTTGAAATGGTCCAGCCCACATGTGATAAAATTTATTGTGCTGGCCAGGTCTGCTCTTGAGAACATCCCACTTTAGTACCATGTTGCCAACATGGAATTCTTGAGCTCGAGCTCTCTTATCAAAGCTCCTCTTTATCTGCATTTGCTGATATTCCATGGTTTCCATGGCCCTTTTCCTAGTTTCTTCCAACTCCATCAACTGGGCACACCGCACTAGCATAGGGTCACCTTCCTCAAATAAAACTAGCTGTGTAGCAAGATCAAGCGCTGGTAATTCTGTCTCAATTGACAATCTGGCCTCTTTCCCATAAACAAGCCTATAAGGCGAGTTCCCAATGATATGCTTTGGGGTGATCCTGTCAACCCATAAGGTGGCCCTCAATTTTGAATGCCAATCTCTCTGATTCTCTTGCAAGTTGCGCTTGATGATCCTTATCAGGTTCTTGTTGGAAGATTCCGCTAATCCATTACCTTGCGGGTAATAATTAGAGCTCGTATTGAGATATATTCCATGATGAAAAGCCCAATTAGTGACCTTCATTCCAATGAAAGCAAGTTCATTATCAGAGATAATGGAATCTGGTACTCCAAATCTGTTCACAATGTCATCATAAAAGCTTAAGACTGCTGATTCATTTACGTCCTTTAATGCTGCTACCTCAGTCCAACATGTGAAATAATTAGTGGCTATAATGATCCACTTGTGACCCATATTTGATGGGGGGTTAATGGCCCCTATAAAATCAATGCCCCACTTTTGAAAGGGCTATTCGATCTTAATTGGCTGCAAGGGCAAAGATGGAAGCCTCTCTTTTCTTGCAAACATGGCGCATTTAGTGCATTTTCTGACATGTGCATGATAGTCTTTAAATAAATCAGGCCAATAATAGCCAGCTTGAAGAATCTTGTAGGCTGTTGTTCTAGGAGAAAAATGCCCTCTTGAATGCCCATCATGAAATTCATGCAATACTTGAGCAGTCTGATTTGAATCTATGCATTTGAGAAGGACTCCATTGAAATCGTTCCGGTATAAAATGTCATTAATTAACACAAAAGGGGCTGATTGAAAGTGATAATACCTTCACTTTTCTTGATCTAAGGTGGCTGGACATTGATTGGTTTTCAAAAAATGGATCATATCCTGTAACTAGCTCGCTGTTCCATCATTGCTTTTAGTAGCACCAATAAGTAAAATAGCATTTGCTTGCTCCTTAAGCTCTGAAATGTCTTTATCAGCAATTTGTTCACACAATCCCTTTCCTCAAACTAGCTTGGTTGTTTGGATCTGTACATCATACTCCATGACGCGTGTGATCCAACTAGCGCGCTTCTCATTGAAATCTTTACTCAGGAGGAATTCTTTGACACTTGGATGTGTGACACGCAAAATGACCTTGTTTTTGATAAGATAAATAGGTTTTAAGGGATCTTGAAACCCATAAGTTTTATGAAAACAAGGCTGAAAATAAGCCAAAGAAGCCCAGCCAAAATAGAGGTCCAATAGCTAATAATAAGCTCGAAGGCCCAGCCCAAAATAAAGGCCCATAGAAAGGCCAGAAAAAAAACAAACTAAAATAGACTATAGAAAGCCTGTTGAAAAGCCAAAAGCTAGGAAGACGAAAAGATAAAAGACAAGAAAATTAGTCTTCAGATATCTTCTCTATTTCCTGCATAGTCTGAGCTGCCTCGACTATCTTTTGCTGCTCCTTTGCCATTTGATCCTGGACCTTCTCCATGCCCTGATCTTTACTGGTGAGTATACTGATTGTGGCCTTGTCATCATCCAGCCTGACCTTATCCCTGTTCTGTCCTCCCTCCTCCACCAGCAAGCCCCTATCCTTAAGTTTACCAGCAAGGGATTGGATGTTTTCATTCATCAAACTCAGGAGATAAATCATCTGACTTGCCAGGTTGTGGTTGTAGTTTTCAATATTTCTTAATCTCCTTTCATTTAAGCTTTCTCTATTATCCTGGTCCTCCTAGCTGTCATTACCTATCTTATTCTTAATACTTTCCATCTGGGATACCCTTTCTCTAACTTCCTCTAGCTCATGGAAGAGCCATTTGATTGATCTAAAGTTGTCAATCATACTACTACAGGCATTATTCAGAAGGTTCATTCTAGTCTCCCTTGCGTTGTCAGAGATGGCTAGGATAGCTGGGTCTATGAGCTCATTGAGCCTGGGCTACTCCATGTTGTCCACCAGGATCTGAGGGTTCATAGCTTCCCTAAAAATCCCCATAGAAGCAGTCCTCACATTGAATTTTTTCTAGGCTTTTATCCTATTTTTGACCTGCATTGCCCCCTCGTTCTCACCAGTGATGAAATTCACTTTTTCCTTTGAAGGAGGCTGAGACTGGACAGGGGAGAGGGGAAGAGGAATAACATCCGTCCTCTGATTTCTTGTCTCCTCAACTCTCACAACCTCCCTCTTCCATTTTTTCCCAGGTTTCTCCTCTTCCATCTCCTCCTCTGACACTTTGTCAGAATCTTTCATATCCATTTCCTCCTCCTCCTCAGCATTACCCTCTTTTGCTTGAGCTTGGCCGTGATCCCTAGGGCTTTTCCTGCTAGGAGTTGTAGCAGTGGACAGTTTCCTGGCTTGACCTTTTTTCTTCTTTCCCGAGGAAACATTCTCCTCCTCTGAGAAAAATGACCTTGTTATGCATCAACAAGTGCCTAAATTTTTTAAGGCTTTTCACAACAGCGAGGACATGTTTTTCAAAAAAATTGTACCTTTTCTCATATTCTTCTAGTCCTTTGCTAAAGAATGCGATTGGCTGTTCCAATCCCTCTGCATTTTTCTATACCAGCATGGCTGAAATCACATCATGGCCACCATATGCATAAAGAATGAAATCCTTACCAAAATCAGGATTGATTAGAATGGGTGCTGCTACTAATGCATCTTTAATGGCCTAAAATTTCTCTTTGGCTTCCTTTATCCATGTAAAAATTTCATTTTTTAAGCATGGCCGTTAGTGGCTCGAGAAGAGTTGCGATGTCAGGCAGAAATCTCCATACAAAATTAATGCAGCCAATGAAAATTTGAAGGCCTTTCTTGTGTTGTGGTAGAGGCAGCTCCAAAATTGTTGCAACTCGTTCAGGGTCTACCGTGATGCCTAACTTAGATACAATGTATCCAAGTAATTTACCCTCATGCACAGAAAAAATACTCTTTTTGGGATTTAATGAGATGCCAAACTTTCTACAGTGCTCAAAGATCTGTCTCAGGTGATCAATATGATCTGTTGTCTTTTGTGAATAAATAATGACATCGTCTAAATAAACTAAGACAAATCTATACATCAGATTATTAAATGCCATTTCCATGGCTTTCTGAAAGGTTGCTCCAGTATTGGACAATCTAAATGGTATTCTCTTGTATGCCATTGTTCCCCATTTTGTTGTAAACACTGTCTTGAATTGATCTTCCTCCTTCAACAAGATTTGATTATAACCCGAGTATCCATCCAGCAAAGAAAATATTTTAGCCCTTGATACACACTGTAATATCTGCTCCATGGATGGAAGTAGGTGTCTATCCTTTAGTGAGACTCTATTCAAGTCTCTAAAATCCATGCACAACCATAACTCCCCATTTTTCTTCCTTACCAGGACCAAGTTAGCAACCCAGCTCGTGTGTTTGATAGGGAAAATTATCTTACTTTCAATCAACCTAAACACTTCCTTTTGCATCAAAGGTTCCAGCTTAGGATTGATTGGCCTTTGCTTTTGCTGAACTGGTTTAGCTGCTGGTTCCAGCTCTATTGTATGCTGTGCAAGTCCTGGATCAAATCCTTTTAAGTCACTGTGGAAGAAAAGCTTCTTTTTCTTCAGCTAAATTTACTTTCCCAAATTTTAGGCATTTACTCGGTGCAATTTCCAGATATGCATACTAGTTTTCTTTTACCAGCAAGTTGGCCTTTCCAGGTTTCAGCTGATCATCTGAATTAAAAATGATTTCCAACATTACTAAACCCTTTGGAAACTTGTTGTTTTTCAGTTGTATCACCTGATCGCCATACTGATCTTTATATCTCTGCTGGTTAGAACTGGCAAAAATGTCTTCTTCTAGAAAAAATTGCAGAATTTGTTCATCACTGTCAAAAACTTGCCAACTAACATCGTTATTAGAAACTGAAGGCCTGGTAATGATTCTGATATGATGTTGATTAGTATATGTGGACACGCTATTGTTAATGTCATATTGAGCTCCTACAACTGCCAGTCTATCAGCATGCTAGTTTTCTTTTCTAGGCACAACCAGTATATTAAATGCATCAAAATTTTCAAGCAAATCTGAAACACGATGTATATAAGACTTTAAAATGTCATTTTTTGTAGCATTCAGACATCTGATTTGATTTACTACTAGTTCACTATCACCATACACCCTCAAGCACTTAATACTGCATTTTCTTGCCCATTCTAATCCTTGAATTAACCCTTCGTACTCTGCTGTATTATTGGTACAAGAAAAACTGAATCTCAAAGTGGCATAGTACCTATCATTGTCGGATGAAACCAGCATGATGCCTCCACCAGCACCTTGTTTACCTCTTGAACCATCGAAAAACATGCTCCATAGCTGATCTTGGGATATAGCTATTCTTTTCTAGTATAATTTGTGCACTCATGATATCAACAACCTCTTATGTCTTATCTAATAACCTTGCATCACCATGGGTAACCTTAGCATGTTGTTTTAGGTTGCTTCACACTCACGTGCATTGGAAAATACCAGTCATTTCCCTTCTAGTTTCTGTCCATAACATGAGATATTATAGTTAATATTGCTACAACATTTTCAATAGTCCTAAGCCTCAAATTCATACTATCATATTGGCATAAAGTTAAGCCAAAATCACTTGGTCATAGATGCATGCATTTTAAAGTCCACATCAAATTACAGTGTGCCATTATGTTGCTACTCATTTTGAAATATCTCTGGTTCTCATTAGCAAGGAGGCAGAGCATCACTTGAACTGAAAGAAGGCCTATTTTAAAATGTTTATATACCATCCTTGATAATTGTAATAGAGCTAAATTGCTTCTTCCTTTGCTACTGCTTAGCTGCATCTAAAATATTGTCAAAAATTTGAACGTTCAATTTTGTACATTTATTAGTAATCCATTTTCCAATAGATAACTGATTCTCTTCATTGCATTAATATTAGACATAGTTCTTTTTACTGAAGATGGAAGCCATCATTGTTGTTTTTTAATGCAGCTGCTATGGAAAACTTTGCTGGAGCTTTATATGCTATTTGGGATTTCTTGAAATGATTCATTTGCTAGAAACCTTTACCCAATTATAGTACCCTTATTATTTACTGCACTTTTTGTCCTTCTAACTTGGAGCTATAGTTACATCATCAAATCGCATATCAGTGCCATGTTTTGATTGATATTTTCCCTCCATATTTCTTTTGTTGAATTAAAATTCGAAACTTGGATTCCCATTTGCATGTTGCACATGTTCATAAATAGGTTCATAATACAGATTTGTTAGTCTATTAATCTTTTCTATCTTATTGCACATCTGTTGAGGTTCGAGCACGGGCTTGTGACACTCACAAATGGTTTTATTTCTTTCAGCATTAAATGCCAATATCACTGCTTATTTTTTTTCATGACGGGATGCATTGACAGGTAGAATATGTAGTCATAGAGGTAGGTAGTCATTGCTTAGATCCCTCGGGATCTAACATTAGTTGCTTTATGTTTTTTTGTAGCTGCTGGAGAGCGTGGAGTTCAGAGCTGGACAAGTGCGACAAGAAAAGAAACCATAACCAATCAAAGCAACAGGCAATGACTGGTTATCTCTATTCCTATTTCTTTCATGTATATATTTATCTGTCAGTGTATTTCTTGATGAAAGAAAAATTAATCAGTTATCCTCACGGCTTGTGTGAGATTTTCTCCATTCAGCACATTAATTCATTTCATATTGTAAAAAATGAAAATTGTACATATCAACGATGGTCTATACAATGAAAATTTGTATCTCTTTTGCGCATGGTTTCATAAATGATTGCAAAATGATAAAAATGAATAGAAAATGAATACTTTATTTTGCAATGTTTTCTGTGATGTACTTGAAATAAAAATTCAGCATGTGTGAAAATTTGGTAACACTTCCTTATAGCATAACTCGACGACTCTTCCTAAATAATAACTTGGATGCTATTCCTACTATTTTTAACTGTCCATTATGTTGATGTCTTCTTCTGATCAATTTTTCATCATAACTTGGTTGTCGTGTATCATTTTTTGTGTGTGTTAAATATTAATATTAATCTTCTGGATGTGCTATGCATGCTACAACTCATTAAATATCACAAATCCTACTCTGAATATGCATAACGTTGAATCCACATGTTTATAAATTTCTTACATGTAGAGATACACAACAAGACCTTTCAAAATATTTAAGACAGATTGAAATGTGTCTCTTAATGTTCAATACTTCAATGCCTCTCAAAAACTTGAATTTAACAAACCACAATCTTTAGGTCATTAAACAAGTACAAATGGTTAGAGAATAAGTCACGACTCCCAACTATCCTCAAGAATTCTATACAAGCATGTCAAGATGTATAAGATCTTAACAGATCCAAAAATGATAATGTTGTGAGAATGCTTTTCTTCCTTACAATGATAATCTCCAAAGACATTAAGTAAGATACAACAAACATGATAGTAATAACAACTATTTTAGTGACATGGTCAATCTTGTCTATATCTCTAAAACTAATTGTGACTACAAGACAAAAATACAAAAATATCAATTTACTCCTCGAATATATTCCTACCCACACATTTTATTGGAGATGTGCACATTAAAAAAATGATCTGGCAATAGTTGATAATCATGATGAATATCTGATGTAGATTTGAGGATAAACACCCTGACATATAGTGGGACTCAAAAAAAAAGTCCACATGTTCAACAATCTATCTTGAGGTGATAAGATGAATAAAAAAGGTTGAGATAAGTGCCCAACTTTTGTTTTTAGTGTTGTTTAAAAATTGAATTTGAAGATTGTATCTCAATCTAAAAGGATCTTATATGGAATCCATCAAGTCTAAAAAAATCATCAAAAGTGCTCTCACCATAATCATGGCATTACAAGTAGTCTTGGTAGGAAATAAGTGTTTCACCTTTGTGATCTTATTAAGTGTCACCATAATGCCTCATAATGACATGTTGACAATTGATGAATAAAAATAGAGTAATGGTGTTTCATTTATACTATGAAGTCCATGAAATTCCCTTTCAATGAACCTTCAATAATGGACTTAGAATCCCTCCAAACAAGGAACAAAAATATTTCATATGTATTCTCAAAACCTAATATGACGCAAAGCAACATTCAAATTGATAATCCCTACAAAATCAACAAAATGTCTCGAAGAAGTACTGATTCAAACTTGGCTTACCACTTGATTTTGCAAATGCTTTGCTCAAAAGATGAAAAATTTAATTCAATTTTGAGAGGTAACTAGGACTGAAGATACCAAAATAGGAATTTGAAAATTAGTCTAAAATTCATAGACGCCATCCTCCTATAAAAGCTAGATATTAAACACTCTATAGAAGACAAAACCCATTTCAAGAAAGTGAAATCCTTGATGATGATCCATTGAATTAATAAAGAATTTGATGACTTTGATAAAATAATTCTTTGAAATGCAAAAACCTAGCCCAATACACCAAGACAACTTGCTAATTAACTTGCTATAGTCAAGAAACATGGTTGAAGAGCACAATTGTAAATGATAGTTGATTTGTTGTTTCTTGCCAAAAATGACTACTATGCTAGAGGGGGAACTCTACTAATAAATGATTGATGGAAGACAATGAAGTATTAAATTTTAATTTATGCACAAAATAATATTATTTTTCAATATCCAATCTTGTATTCATATTTCTCTTTTCATTTTCCTTCTTCACTATTTACAACTAATTTTTAATTGTATTGGTTATTACCCATAAATAGGATGGTTCTTTTATGTTTTAGAGATATTGGATAGCTCTTGAATGGATACACTCCATTGTAAGTCGCTTGAAACCTTTTATATTTGTCTTATCCTATTTACAAGGCATGCCTTAAAATAGAACTCTACACTTGAATTACACTTTCAATTTTCTTTTATAGTGCATGCTTATATAGAAATTTAGACCTTTGATTTATTACATGTAGAGATACACATGTTTATATATTTCTTATATGTAGAGATACACAACAAAACCTTTCAAAATATTCAAAGAATATTGGGATGCATCTCTTACTATTTGGTACTTCAATGCCTCTCACAAACTTGATTTTAACTAACCACAATCCTTAGATCATCAAACAAGTACACACTAGTACATTTAGGCCCAAATTATGAGGGCAAGCCCTCACAATTACACTGGCCACTCGTCGCCCAAGCAACAATACTAAAAATTGAATCCCATTAGATGGGTGTTAGAGTTTTGTTGTGACAAATTATGATGGCAAGGGAGTCCGTCAAAATCGTGATGGATGATTCTATCATAACTTGGAAGAAGACAAGGGAAAGAGTTAATCTTCACGTTGCCCCAATTGTGATAGTACACTGTCGCAATTGTGATGGCTAAATTTTTTAGTTTGTCATCCCAATTGCAATGGTTGTGCTATAGGGCCGATGACTATTCATTAGAGAGGGTCATCACATGTACGATTGGTATGCAACAACAATACTATAGGAGTGACAAATATCTATTAGAGAGAGCCATTGCAAGTGCGACAAGTATGTGACAACAATATTATGGGAGCGATGACTTTCTCTTGGAACAAGCCATCACAATTGTGACAACTTGCTAAATTATTAACAAAAAAATTTGGTGGCTATTGTAGTATGGGACAAGCCGATACTTCTTACATCTTCTCCCTTGTACTTTCTTTATTAGATTAGATCTATCATTAGCATTGTATTTCTAAATCACAACAACAAAGAATATAAACCCTACAAGAATAGACACTTATAACACATATTGGGTAAGTCAAGATACATGATTCTTTGAGTAAGAAATTGTTCACAAATCTGGAGGCCATATCCTCTTTCATATTAATATATCAATCTAAGGTTGTGTCCTCATCTTCAAGCTCTAACACTGCAATTTGATTATACAAAAAAAATGTGATAAAAAAATCACCAACTAAGCCATATGTCCCTTATGTCTTCAACCCTCATAGCATCCTTCACCTATAACCTTAGGAATGTTAGGTTGCAAGTGTGTCTTGTCATGAGATTTCATGGAGACTTTCTACTAGTCAAGACTTTGATTGTCTAATGTATAAAATGATAACAAAGTTATATTGGATTATGAGTTGGGTTCATCCACATGCTTAACTAAGATAGATGAGACCTTTAGTGTCAGTTAACTAATTAATTAAGAGCTTGGTCTAGTTGAGAAGGTAACTAAATAAGATATAGGGTTCTTAGAAAAAAATTGTATTAACATTTTTCAATCAATGTTGTTCCATTATTCCTTCTTTCTTGACAACTATGAGGAAGAATTTGGAGAGAGCATAGATTTTAGACAACCCATGATGATTATCCCTTCATCATGTAGATTAGAGATTAACATCTAAAGAAAGTGTTTGACAAGTTGATGTAAAAGAACACTTCTAGAAAAATAATGACCGACCTCTTTAATGCTAATGGTTTGTTTAAAAACCATTGTTAAATCAACCTTAATATATACCCTTTTGAGTTCAAGTAAAATTTGTCTTACTTTAGTAAACCATACAACCCAGGGATTTAACTAACTAGCCTATGACAACCTAACAAAGGATATGAATATATGGGAACTTCATCCATACTTAGACATTTAAATAGCTATGTATGTATAATCATAAGATAAAATAACTAAAGTACAACATGAAAAGTAAAAAATTCAAAGGGTATATTCCCAATTTTCAATAAACCATCGCAACATAAAACAACTTTTTCACATTGGAAACTAGAAAAATAAAACAAATGAAGCCATTTTTTAATGTTTATGATGCCACCAATTTTCATGCCTTAAGGCTCTCCATTACACTAAAGTCCAAACTCTATAAAGGGAAAGAAGTATAAGAATAGTTGATGTGATATTAATCATCTATAATAATGAATCAATTCTCAAGGGAATTCAATTGATATTAGTTCACAAGGTCATTTTGGAAATTCAGTAGAGATGCATGATATGTGACACCTTCATTTTAATCTTGAAACTGAGATTTGGAAAATGAAAAACCTTATGTTTGTCTCACAGAGAAAGTATGAACATCATATGAGATGCTAATATATAAATCTATTGGAATCTCCATGTACAGGCCTAAAATTCATACTAGCCTTTCCTCACTCTTTAGTGGTAGAAGTTGGAGAGGAATACTTAGAAAATATAGACATAACAAGAGTTAACTCTGATATTGCAACCATGTTCTTATCTTTAGCAGTGATTTTTGAAAGGGACTCCAAAACAATAAGGGACTTATGCAAGAATGTATTTCTAAAAAAGTATTTAGTGAATTTAGAGAGAGTCCTCCTGAACATTGATGCAATAAATTTTTTTTCTATAAATGGAGGTATATTAGTGTGTTTTGGATCGTAGAGGAAAGATTCATTTTTTCTTGTCACTTTTTCATCTTCTTACTTTTATCAAAATATATACATTTGGGTAGAATGTTTAAAGATGGATGGAGGGATATACGTGTAATTAAACACTTCTCTTGTCAACGTATAAAAGATATTTCAGACAAATCTAATGTCTCTTACATGGAAATTGATATCTTATTATATGATGTTTTTGGTTTTAAAAATTCTTTGGTTTCTAATCTTTTAAAGCGTAAGGGATTTAGCCTTCTTGGCTATGACTCTCATCGTCTGAAATTTTAAGTATAAGGTTGAAGTCTATTAATTCAATTAGTTTTATAGAATATTAATCAAATATTCAATTAGTATGTAGTCATTTTTAGTAGTAGATTACTCTCTATATTAGCTAGCTTTTCAATATGTGAACTTCTAGCTCTTTCCATTTTAGGTAAGTTATTGAATAAAACCATATTCTTTTCCTTTAACATATAAGGGAAAAGGTTTTCAACTTGGATCTTTGAAGGAATACCGTAAGGCTCATTTATGTCAAAATTTAGGACTTCTTAAGAATACCAATCAATTCAAATCTTGAAACAGTTAGAAGTGAAGTTGAGGGTTCCCCTTATATTATTAGAAACAAAGCACAATGTATATATTATTTTTGGATTACAATACATGATCTATGTACATGCATAACTATTAAAATCCATATGGAGCAACTCAGTACCCAAAAATGTATCTAGGGCAAGGAATGGTATCCACTCCTACTATCTATCCATTATATACATACAATCTATTGAAAATAGATTGATACAAGTATGAGAACATGTTTCAATCATTGTTTCATTACTGATGTCAAACCTGCTACTTGCTGGTAAGACAATTGCTTGAATGATTTGAGTACTATCATTTGTTTGGTTGATGAAGAAGATTTGATCAAATGAGATAACAATAGCACCTAGAGGAAAGGTTGAGTTATGATATAGAAAATGAGTACAAAGATCAGTTAAGATAGTGATATTATAATGCATTGATTATCTACTTATGGTTGCAAAGGATGGATACACTGATTAAGTTTAGAAGAACAAGTAAAAAGAATTAAGTATGATAAGCTTAACAATCTACACAGTAGGTGCTGAGCAATGTTAGTGCAAGCCAAGAAGAAAATTTGTTGGAGCCAAGAAAAGTCAAATTTCAGTATATATCGAGTGATACAGTGTAAGCTGAGTAAAGTTTAGTGGATGTCGAGCACCAGTAAACTTTAGTTCGTGTTGAGTGATTTAATAGTGTATGCTGAGAAATGCAATATGTGCCAAGCATCAAAAGCAAGTTAATACCAAGTGACATCATTATGAGAAAGATCATGAATTCAATGAATTTGAGTCGACAAGTTTAATTTCTTGGATTGTGTGAACTGTGTGGAAGATAAGCTTGATGAGCTAGTGAAACAAAATTTTGAGGTGAATTTAAAGAGAATTGAAGAAGTTTCTAGAAGGGAATGAAATAAAATGTTTGGTAGATTCATTGAATCCTACCTAACCCTAAAATGGAAAATAGAGGATGAACGATAAAAAGATCTTAATTTTCTATTTATAGAGATGGCTAGTCAAAAATAAAGGTTGTCATGTGCGAGAACCTAAGGAAGATAAGGAGTCTAAGGTATTGCTTCATTTAGTGACCAAATAGAAGAGACTGCTATTGGAAAGAAAAGCAAGAAGGCTTAAGGGTATGAATGATTTCAAAGTGTGCATAAGCTATCATAGCTAAAATGTGTGAAACCCAAATAGAATAGAAGACTAAAACAAAGTTCTATACCCTACAAAGTGAGCTATAAGTTGTTATCAGATCAAGCCTTACTGTTACTCTCTAATCATTGTATCACTCTAGGATAAATCCTTTGGATTAAGGTTAACTTGGCAGTCATTTGTAAATCCTTTAACCGGGTGATATTCCAACTAAATGATCTAAAGTACTCTAACAAAATTCACTCCTAACAGGTTGATTGAAATCCTCTAACTAGGTCACATTTAATAGTATGCATTGTAACTTTTAACAGGTTTGGCCTTTCACAGGGGATCACTTCAAAAGAGTGAGAATGAGTAGCATGTTATTGGTGTTTTTTCCCAAATTGGGTTTCCACATAAAGTCAAATGTGTTATTGAATCTATTATGTTTCATGCTTACATTTCTGCAAAGTTGACTTGATAGTAACCTACAAGTTTAAGTGATTGTATGATCTAATGGATGCATGCATGATGAATATGTTTTATGGGTATGGGTTCACTAAGTTATAAAATTTTTTATTTGTACATCTAGACTTTGGATAACTGATTTACTCCCCTCTTAGTTATTCTAAAGGTTTCCAACAATTAGTATCATAGCCATCTAATTGAGAGGACTACTTTTAAGGTACTAGAAGCAAAAGATCAAGATGTCAAAAAGAGAGACACCCAAGCTTAATAGAGATAACTTTCCTACATGGAAAAGTTTGATGAAGCTATGCATAGGAGGTCTTGGAGATCATGCACAATCTACCATCATCACATAGCATGTGAATCCTATTGGAGCCCTAACAGTTGAAGATCTGAAAAAGAAGAAAGAACACAACCAAAAAATGTTGAAGATTGCCTCTACCCTAAGTTATGATAGGTTTGATGATATCAAGGGTTGCGATAGTGAAAAGAAAATGTGGGATGCTCTTCACACCATTTATGGAGGAGACACAAATTTTCTAAGAGCCAAATCTAAAAGTCTTAGAGGTAAGTTTGATGATACAAGAATGCAAGAAGGTGAGAATCTTGTTCAATATTGCTCTAGGATAAAAGATGTTGTTAATGCAATAAGAGGAGCTAATGCTAACATAGATGATGAGACTATACTAAGAAAAGTTTTGAGAATACTTTTGCCCATTTATGCTATTAGATTTTTTGCAATACAAGAATTGAGATGTATACTAGGTTCTAATCTGATTCTTGAAGGTTTCATAGGTAGACTCACTAATTTTGAACTATCTAATTTTGATAACTTCAAATATGACAATGTTGAATTTGCTTTCAAAGCTAAGCTATCATTGAAGGAACCTAATGAGAAGAAGAAGAAAAAGGTAAAATATGTTTCTAGTGATAGTGATACAGATGAGGAGGATGTAGAAAAACTTGAAGCACTACTAGCAAGGATTTTTCATAGAGGTAAAGAAAAATTCAAAGGTAAGTTACCTATTATGTGTTTTAATTGCAATGAGGTTAGTCATATTGCTACTAGATGTCTAGAGAAGAAGAATTATAGAGGTGGAGACAAGTACAAAAGTAGAAGAGATGAAGTCAACAAAGATTACAAAGAAAAAGGCAAGAAGTCTTGCTACATTGCTAAAGAGGAAACTAAATATGGATCCAATGATCATGATGATGAAGTGGTGTATGTTGTAATGAAGGAGAAATCTAACGAGGATGAGGTAACTGCACTAGTGTCTTGTATAAACAAGAATGACAGAGGAATCATTGATAGTGGGTGTTTGCATCACATGATTGGAGATAAAAGTAATTTCATTACCATGAATTATTATGATGGAAATAGTGTAAGGTTTGGTAGTGATGCACCTTGTCTAATAAAAGTAATAGGTTCTATCAAACTTACATAAAATATTTTATGTGACAATGCTTATTATGATGAAGGACTTAACTATAATTTTTTGACTGTGTCACAACTAAATAGTTTAGGTTGCAAGGTTGAGTTTGAGAACAAGAATGCTAAGATATATGATACTGATGGAAAACTAATTGGAAAAGGTGATTAAGCTAGAGGTAATCTATTCTACCTTGATATGGATGATGCTACTTGTTTAGTTGTAAAATTTGATGATGTGTGGTTACGACACAAGAGGTTATGTCATGTTAATTTTGATAACTTGGTTAGTATCAATAACATGAGAAGAGTAAGAGGTTTTCCCAAGTTGAAGAAACTTGACAACATAATTTGAAAACAATGTCAGTTAGGAAAAATGACAAAGTCTAGTTTTAAGAGTAAGATTCATACCTCAAAATGAATATACCTCTAAATGAATATTGGAGATTATTCATACTAACTTATGTGGACCAATTTATGTGCCAAGCTACAAAGGAGATAAGTACATTACACTATTTGTTGATGGTTATTCTAGGATGATGACAATTATTTTTTTGAAACAGAAATCTGATGCTTCCCAAATGTTTAAGTGGCACTTAGCAAGAGTTGAGAAGGAAATTGGTAAAAGTATGAAGTTTTTGAGATATGACAGAGGAGGAGGATTTACATAAATGGGTTTGAGATGTTATTTAATGACAAAGGAATCAAAAGACAAACATCTACCCCTAGGATCCCTCCAAAAAATGGAATTGCTAAAAGAAGGAACATATATATAATGGACTATGCTAGGACACTCATGATGGAGAAAAATATTTCTTTGAAATACTAGAGAGGAGATGTAAATACAACTGTCTATACCTAAAACTATGTTTAAGTCAAGAAAGGTACTCACTCAACACCTTTTGAACTATGGTATGGATACTCACCCAATGTAAAATATTTTAAGGTATTTGGAAGCAAGTTCTATATTCTTAAAGATTTTAGGAATGGAAAATTAGATGCAAAAAGTGAAGAAGTTATATTTCTTGGCTATTCCACAAGAAGTAAAGCTTATAATTGTTTAAATGCTAACACTAACAAGGTTGTGGAAAGTGTAAATGTGAAATTTGATGAATATACAAAAGTACATGAGGTTGAACCTAAGAAGGAACCAGTGGAATACAAATCATTTGAATACTTTTATGAAGGTATGCCTACTAATGAAGATGTTGTAAATCAAGTTACAAATCAATAACAAGTTTCAGTCACTGCCAAGTCACAAACTATGAATGCTAAGTTGAATTCAGGAACTGAGCTACATTTAGGTGCCGAGTTATAGAATGAAATTGAGGCACATTCTAATTTTGAGATTAGTGTACATGAAAGAGATGTTGAACTATTTGATAGAGGCATACATAGTGATTTAGAAGTTAAGAGACCAAATGAAGAAAATAGTGCATAGCCTAGATTGTCAAAGTATGTCAAGAGACATCACGCTATATCACAAATCATTGGAGATAAAGATGAAAGATCAATGAAAAGAAACAAATGGAGAAATAATACATTTTTTCTTAACATGCATGAACCTAAAATAGTGAAAGATGCCTTAGAAGATGTGGACTGGAGTAAAGCCATGAAAGAAGAGATTGAACAGATTGAGAAAAATAAGACATGGACTCTAGTTCCTAGACCAGAAGATAAAAATGTGATTGGCACCAAGTGGGTGTACAAAAACAAGTTGGATGAAAATGGTGAAGTCATAAGGAACAAGGCAAGATTAATTTGCAAAGGATATGCATAAGAAGAAGGGATAGACTATGGAGAAAAATTCATTCCTATTGCAAGATTGGAAGGAGTAGGAACTCTATTTGCTTACTCTACATACAAAGGTTCCAAAGTTTATCAAATGGATGTTAAATCTACATTTCTGAATGACATATTGGAAGAAGAGGTTTATATAGAACAACTAGAAGGATTTTTTGATGCTAACAACAAAAACATGGTATGTGGAATACACAAAGCTTTATATGGTTTGAAGCAAGCACCAAGAGCATGGTATGAAAGGATTCACAATTATCTTATAAAGATTTGAGTTGAGAGGATTGATGATAACAACAATCTATACTTGAAGACAAAGAAAGGAAAAGGTATTTTACTATCTGAAACTTTTTTTGATGATAACATATTTGGAGGTCAAGATACTTTGTGTAAAGCTTTTACAAATGGAATGAAGACAAAATTTGAGATGTCTATATTTGGAGAGATCAAGTTCTTTGTGGGTTTGCAAGTACATCAAATGAAATATGGTATATACATCACTCAGTCAAAATATGTAAAGGAGATACCAAAAACTTTTGAATTGTAAGATTCCAAAATAGTAAGAACACCTATGGTGATAGGACACAAATTGTCTAAGAATGATTATTTAGCTGAGGTGAATCAAACATTGTATAAGTCTATGATTGGAAAATTACAATATGTAGTACATAGCAGATCTAATATTGCATTATCTATTGGGATAGTTGGAAGATTCTTTGCTGATCCTAGGGAGAATCATTTGATGGCTATTAAGAGAATAATAAGATATCTAGAAGGAATAGAAGACTATGGTTTATACTACAAGAAAAATAAGAAATTTGAATTAAGAGCCTACACTGATGTTGATTGGGCTAAAAATATTGATGATAGAAAGATCACTAGTGTAGGAGCATTTTTCTTAGGAAAAAAGTTGGTTATATGGATTACCAAGAAACAAAACTACATATCTCAATCTCCTAGTGAAGCTGAATATGTTGCTACTGCAGTAAATTGTACAAACATTATATGGATCAAACAACTATTCAAAGATATGAAGGAGGAAATCACTAAACCTATGATACTTTATTGTGATAATACAAGTACTATAAATATATTAAAGAATCCTGTGATGCATACAAAGACTAAGCATATTACAATCAATTATCATTACCTAAGAGAGTTAGTTCAAGATAAAGAGGTGAAGATGGAATATGTTAACACAAAAGAGAAAATAGCTAATATCTTCACAAAAGCATTACCTAAGGATGATCATGAGTATCTAAGAGGTAAACTAGGGGTGATACCCCTATCCAAGGCTATTTAAGAAGCATGAGAAGTGCCCTGCATCAAACAAGATGATTAACATATGTTACACATTGATGCAGTGGATCTTACTTTAGGAGCTTCTTAAAGTAATCAAAGAGCTAGAGCTACAAATTAGTCACAAGCTAGGTGATAAAGGGAGAAATGAAAAATGTTCAAATCTACATATTAAGATGGCAAGTCTTTGGTATTGTTGTCAAAAAGTGAGAAAGACAAAGAAAGGGAGAAATAAAGGGAGAAATCAAGCAATCAAGAGAGGGATATTATAGAAGATATAGATAGAAGAAACATGGAATATCTAGTTAGAGGGAGATAGTGTTGAGGGGGATAGAACAAGTGATCGAGAGGGAGTCATAAGGATGAGTTAATTTTCTATTGATCAGAATAGAATATTGTAGCCTATACAGAAGATGAAAGTTGCTGATAGAGGGAGAGATTTCAATACAAGGAATTATTTTTCTTTTTCGTATTATTGTTGGTTGTACTAGTTTTTCATCAATGCAAAAGATGGAGATTGTTGAAAATAGATTGATACAATTATGAGAATGTGTTTTAATCATTATTTTATCACTAATGTCAAACCTTCTACTTGATGGTAAGACAATTGCTTAAATGATTTGAGTACTATCATTTGTTTGATTGATGAAGAGGATTTGATGAAATGAGGTAACAATAGCACCTAGAGGAAAGTTTGAGTTATGATATGAAAAAGGAATACAAAGATCCGTTAAGACAATGATATTATAGTGCATTGATTATCTACTTATGGTTACAAAGGATGGACACATTGATTAAGTTCAGAAGAACAGGTATAAAGAATTAAATATGATAAGCTTAACAATCTGCATAGTAGGTGTTGAGCAATGTTAGTGCAAGCTAAGCAGGAAATCAGTTGGAGCCAAGAAAAGTCAAATTTTAGTGTATTTTGAGTGAGACAATGTAAGCCAGGTAAAGTTTAGTTAATGTTGAGCACTAGTAAACTTTAGTTCATGCTAAGTGATTTGATAGTGGATGCTGAGCAACATAGTATGTGTCGAGCATCAAAAGAAAGTTAATGCTGAGGGACAACATTATGAGAAAGATTATGAATTCGATGAATCTAAATTGGCATGTTTGATTTCTTAGATTGTATGAACCATATGGAAGATAAGCTTGATGAGTTGGTGGCACAAAATTTTGAGGCAAATTCAAAGATAATTGAAGGAGAAGTTTCTAGAAGGGAATGAAATCAAAAGATGGGTAGATTCATTGAATCCTACCTAACACTAAAATGGACAATAGAGGATGAATGATAAAAATATCTTAATTTTCTATTTATAGAGATGGTCAGTCAGAAGTAAGGTTGTCATGTGTGAGAATCTAAGAAAGACAAGGAGTCTAAGGTATTGCTTCATTTAGTGACCAAAGAGAAGAGACTACTATTAACAAGCAAAGCAAGAAGGCTTAAGGGTATGAATACTTAAAGGGTGAAAAGTTATCAGAGTTGAAGTGTGTGAAAGACAAGCATAATAGATGAATGAAACAAAGATTTGTAATCTTCAAAGTGAGTCGTGAGTTGTTACAAATCAAGCCTTACTATTACTTTTCAATTATTGTATTAGTCTAGGATAAATCATTTAGTTTAAGGTTGACCTAATAGTCATTTGTGAATCCTTTAACTAGGTGACATCCCAAGTGAATGATATAAAGTCCTCTAACAAGGCTCACTCCTAATAGTGTGATTGAAATCTTCTAACCAGGTCAAATTTAATAGTGTGCATTGTAACTAGGCCTACATTTGCATCCAAAGGTTTGAGAGATTTGTATTAGATTATAGACAAGGCCAGGGTTAATGAGATCTTTCTACCTTTTAGTGGACCTTAAACCCCTTATGACTATTCTTCTCTTTATGGTTATGAATGAGGATTAGGATAAGCTTGTTTGGGAGAATTCTTTGGATGGTAGCTATTCACTAGCCTTGTGGTACCAAGCTATTATGAAGTAGGATTTGAGACTGGATTGGTAAAGCTTAGTACCCTAGTCTTACCCCTAAAATCAACATTGTTTTTGGCTATTACTCTAGAATAAGATTTTGAATATAGATAACTTGTGTAAGAGGAGCCATCCTTTTGCTTATAGATGTGTCCTTTGTAAACACTAGGCTGAGCCGATGGATCATCTATTTATACACTGCTCTTTTTCTAGGGAGGTTTGGTCTTTATTTAGTCAAGCTTTTGAGATGAATTGGTGTGCTCCCAACTTGAATACCGATTTCTTCAGGTAGTAAGATAATTCATGGTAGGGATTTGGACTAAAACTATTAGCAAAAGGGCCCTGCCTTATTTTGGATGGGTTATATGGAAGGAATGCAATAACCATATATTTAGGGATGTATGCCTAAAATGTGGGCACACTTCTATGAGTCATTATATCCAAGATTTCTCAAGAATGATGTCTCGAATGGTGGCTCCTAGCTCTTTATTCATGGAGTGCAAGGATTTGTAATGGAGGCCCTTAGTTTGACCTAGTTTGTGCCAATGCAAGTACACCATAAAATGAGAGATTCAAAGATCCAATATGCATGAAAATGGAGATGAAAACTAATCTATATGGTAATGATGCAAAACAATGCAAGATCTAATCTATCAATGCAAGATCTAAACTAATATGAAAATGCAAAGATGAAACCTCATGATGATGGAAGCCATGCATGCAAGAGAGAATAAGAAAAGAAGATAGAAGTTCTCCACAAAAAGCTTTAATGCTCAAATTCCTCCAAAAATTGCTCGCCAAAATCGCAACATAACTATAGCCTATAATGTGTGTGTTCAAACCTACAACATAACAATAGAATAATTGTGGATGTATAATCGTGGATGTCTAAAATGAGAACAGGGTTCTCCTTTATAAATAAAATGTGGAGGTGAGAGACTTCTCACTACCAATATGGGATAATAGAGTTTGATCCATGTGAGACAAAATTCCACCAATGAGAAAAGAGGAGGAAAATTAAATGAGGGAAGGAAAAAGGAATTTATTTAATTTCTTTTTTCATGTGAAATTTATTTAATTAAAAGGGAGCAAGTTCTTTTAATTAAATAGGAAATATTTAATTAAATTAAAAGAGGGTTTTTTCTCTTAATTAATTAAATGTGGATGAATTTAATTAAAAGAGAGGTTTTCTTTTAATTAAATGGGGACTTATTTTATTTAATTAAAAGGAAGATTTTCTTTTAATTAAACAAGACTTAGGATAAAATGATAAACCTTAGAAAAATAAATAATCGAATTTGATCAAGGAAATTGATTTAATAAAATATTGCAAACTATTGATTTAGGAAATTGATAAATTGATAAATTGAAAAATGGGGGCCCATAGTCTATGTGACTATTTTAGGGTGCATACATTTGCCCCTCTTTGACTAATGTGTGATCAATTTGGGAACACATGTAGTCAAAGAAAGAAATTGAAGTGTGAGATCAATTTGGGATCACAAAACAACCTAGATGTGTGGTTGATTTGGGAACACATCAGGACAAAGAATACAAATAAATTTTGACTTGAAAAAGTTGAGGATAAAATTGGTAAAATTGAATCAAGGATTGAAGTTTGTTAAGTACTACCTCCTCATGATTGAAATTGAAATGAGATAGAGGAGAAACAACAAATTGATAAATTTGATCAAATCAAACAAAAGATAAAGTTCTTGATGTAAGATGAAAGAGATAAGAATCAAAGAACAAAGGTAGATCATCAAGCATGAAATATTATTCCCCAAAGGTGATTTAGAAGAAAAGAAGTGGGGTAAAAGAAAATGGAAGATAGAAGTATGGAAGAGATGAAAAGAAATAGAAAGAAGAAAAGATATTTTTTCATAAGAAATGGAATGCTCCAAAATCAATCAACTATTTAAGATAGAAATTTCAATTGAGATCACGAAAGAAGATAAGGAAATGAAGAGAAAAATATGAGCGTAGTTGATTAAAAGTCCACAATAAAGATGAAGGGAAAACCCTCTCAAATTCATAATGTAGCCTAAAAATGCAAACTAACATGAAGTCTAATAATGCAAGCTACATGAAAATGCAATGGTGTACTTGCAATAGAGCAATTGTAACATAGGATTTTTTGTCATCATTTATTAGAGAATGTAAAGGAACTTATTCTCATTATTGGGCCATTATTAACGGACATCAAAAAATCACACAACCATCACTAGTCTCAAATGCAACTATGAAGATATGAATGTGATTTATATCGGATTGGAATGTGGAAAGATTCTAACATAAGCATCAAAGACATAAAGGTCAAAATGACTTTGATGATAGCTTACCCAATTTAATGTAGCAAAACCATGCTTGCATCAAGGCATAGATGCCAGGATGACCGGAAGAACGGTTGTGCAAAATAGTCAAGGATGATGCCTCAAATATCCTAAGTGTTTCAAGGGGACAACAAGAGACACTCTAGAGTTTCAAGACCATAGCCACAAGTAGAAAACAAATAAAAACATGCCCCATGCCCCAAGTCCTCTAGCTATGCATCCTGAAAAGACTTATCAAACAAGGACACTAAAAAAAATCAATAATAGGCAGCACAGAAAGAAAAGATCATGACATAAGTCAAACATTAAGTGTTTGTGTTTACAAATTTAAGTTTGTTAACTGATACTGAGTTCTGAGGATAAGGATTGAATGCTTGCAAACAAGTAAGATTACATGACAAAACTGGGTAAGACCAAACCAATAAGTGTTGAAAAACACTCAATGTTAGGGGTTGTATTGAAAAATACAACTGGGATGGTGTTGAAAAACACTGGTTGTGAGGTGTCCTAAAGACTAAAGTAGCCAAGAGACTGAAGCTAACATAGTTATGCCCCCTAGACAAAGACCAATTCCAAACCAAGGCAACAAGGACAAGGCATGATGGAGAAAGGCTAAGTGTCGAGGATGCACACTAAGAAATAGGGGTGCAAAGACCTCAAGTAGCACCCATTTGCAAGTTTTCACCACTTGGATTTTTAATTTTTTTTCAGGTCTTTTTATAACGTTTTTTGTATTTTTGCTACCAAGGCGCCTGCTTCCAGGCTTTCACCAAGGCACTTTTTCTATTTTTTTTTTTTGAAATTTTGAATTTTTTGATTTTTATTTATTTATTTTTGGAATATATAATTTTTTTTGGAGATACATCAAAGCACCTATTGGTAAAATGATCATTTTTTTCATGACATTTTTCAATTTTTAGAATTTTCACAATATATCATTTTTTTTAGATTTTTGAAATATATATATATTTTTGGATTTTTGAAATATATCTTTTTTAAATTATTTTTTCCAGGACTAATAAATATGTGCAAAGATGCCCCTAGACAGAATGAGCATCACTTCCAAGCAAGAGCACATCGTTTAGTCCAATGTCTAGAAAGATAGTGTAGTGCCTCTCGTGTTTGCAGTCTGTACCTTGTCTATTTTTGATTCAAGAGATACTTGTTACTCCTTTTGATATTTGT
Source organism: Cupressus sempervirens (assembly GCA_028749045.1). NCBI lineage: Eukaryota > Viridiplantae > Streptophyta > Pinopsida > Cupressales > Cupressaceae > Cupressus > Cupressus sempervirens. The sequence continues at coordinate 561,672,038 of CM053792.1, forward strand.
ACCTTGAGATGACCTGAGGGTCGAATGTTATACTTTGATTTTCATACCATAGATGTTTTGTTGCTATGTTGTTCAGTTTATCATACTTGCATGTTGATGCTATTTTGAGATGGATGTTATGCTATGGTTATTTACTTCATCTATGTTCTTTACACATTTTGCGAACGTGAGTGAAGTAAATGGATTAATTAGTTAATTAATGCTTTAATTTCTTCAGCTATTATATTATATGCAATTGCACTTGATCGTGTGTTCTAGTGTGCAAGAATTACATCCCTGGCAGTGGCCTATGGAGTTAGTGATCCAGCTATTCATATTTGGCCAATGTTGCTCCTATATGGTCGACATATCCTTATTTAGTTGTTTTATATTAAAAACTTTCGGTGATTGGTAAATTCGAACTCATTTGCATTATGTGATTTGACTAGTGAGCATGTCTGTGCATTTAGAAGTTCGCATTCATCGCGAAAGTGTTAAGTGATTTTCTATTATTTTGGGTTTTCGAGTTTTAAATCTTTTTGGATTTAATTTTTGGCAGCTTTGCCTTAGGTAAATTCCATTGCAGATAATAACCTATTTTCGTTTGGGTCGATTCGGAGTTTAACTACTCCAGCTAGCTATTTTCCATAATCAACTATTCACTCAAAATGAATAAATATTAGAAAAGTGAATTCATTATTCACTTCTCACATTTTGGAAAATTGAATTTGGAGAGCAAAACTTGGAAATCCTCTTTTGAAGGATTATTGTTTTGCTCGTTGTGGGAGCTGTGAGCGTGGGATCTTTGCGAGGTTGATCTCATTGGATTCAGCTCGAGGAGTTCTCGCTTTGCCATCAATTTCAATAGTTTTGGCGAATTGGTTATTTTATTCTATGGGTTTCAGTTTCGACCCCTTTTGCTGTTAGGTAGGGCCTTCCCATTTTAATAGTTTTTCTTTGTTTCTACTTCTGTTTCTTGTAGCAGTATGTTAGGAGGTTGAGAACTAGTGTTCCCCTCCGTTTCTGGTTGCTAGTTCTGCCCGGTTGGTTGGGTATGAACGTTTTCCCTATTTTTGAAATGGGGGTTTGGGTTTTTGGGCCGTTATGCTGGCCGTTTTTGCATACGGTGTCTGATTTCTTTTATTTTTGGATTTTTTAAGTTTTTGAACCCAAAGGCCAAATGGGTTTTAATTTTGGATTTTTTCCAAAATTTGGAGTTTTTACCTCATTTTGTGTGCCACCATGTTTTCTCAAGTTTTCTTGGCACATTGTGGTTCGTGGACCTGGATGATTCGTTTGGATACCAATCATAATACTTTTGCATCTTTTGTTGCATTGGGATGCATGTAGTATCTGTCATCTCAATTTTGGTTCGGTTGATTGACTTCTATTTGCATTCTCATCCTGTCCTTGTGTATGATCTCTGTGATGGTGGTGCGCCACACACATGTACATCTATCGGGTGACCTGTGGGGCCTAATCTTTCGTGGTACTTCCATAAGTTGTGATCATTGGGGTTGGGTTGGGAGGTTGCATACCTACGGGAACTCATCGCTAGATGAGCATGGGTAAGATAGGGTAGCATATGGAGGGGGCTTCTATCTCGTAGCCTGGTGACCTTAGTCCCACAGGGTTGGCAGAGGAAGTTTTAAGTAAGTGATAATTAAATAAAATATTGGGTGGTAATAAAATTTAAGATAATAAAAAAGTGTATGCGGGGCCCTTCGTTGAAGAGTTGAAACACATGATCTGAGCTTGGGCTTGTCAATGCAAAGTGACCCTCCATGATGTCAGTCCCTACGTAGTAGCCCATTGAGGTGTCTGACCAGGACCTGTAGTTTATGCATTGTCTATGTCTTGGATTCAGTCATCATACTGTTTGGCATGTGTGTTAGCCATGGTTGTTATTTTGTGTGTGTGTGGTTGGATCATTATCTCCATCAGCACGATGAGTGTGGACCTATGGGTGCCAGGTGGTTGGGAGGCATAGGTACCTTCACCACTGCTAGGGATCGGTGTACAAAGATGGTCTATTGTTCTAGCGTGATCATTGTTAGATGTGCCACTTGGTACTTTGATTTGCGGAGTATGCTTTCTAGTGATTTATGCTTTCATTGGGATGTTGTTTTCCATGTTTACATGATGTTGGTTTTACACATTCCTTATTATGATGTTTAGCATATAGTAGATGATGTTATCTGATTACAAGGTTATCTTATGCTTTCTACTAGCATGTTAGATTTCATTTACTTATATTGTAGCATGTTTAGTAGTGATGTCCCTATCACGACAGCATCGATGATTTGATTGATGGCTTGGGATGTTACACACAGGGGATGGCTAGGGCCCAAGATGGTCTTATGACACCATTAATAGTTGGGAGAAACTGCTTACTTACTTGGTTATTCTATTCATTGCGATGTTATTTTAGTTGTTGTGATGTTTCCTTTCTGTACTGTTCCTTTACTGTTTGTTAGATGGTTAGATTCTGTTTTCTATATTTCAGTTACTCAGTTCTGGTTCGAGTGTTCTAGCCTCAAAATGTGGATCTGGTACTCCCCGATGTGGAGGTTCTTTGGTCTATTTTTCCCTTTTTCTAGTTCTGGAACTATGGGCGACATTTTTTCAGTAATGTGTGACATTTAAAAAGTATCGCATGCCCATACAAAACTATATCGTACGATACTATAAAGTATCACATGCCTTCTTGAGAAATGTCGTGTGACACTGGAAGAGTATCGCATGCCCTTTTGAGAAGTGTTGCGCGACACTTTCCAGTATCGCATGCCTCTTGGAGAAACCTCATACGACACTATTAAAGTGTCACACGCCTTAAGGAAAAGTATCGCCCAGTCCCTGAAAGTGTCACACTCCTTCTTGAGAAATGTCGCGTGACACTTTTCTATGTTGCATTAAAGTATCACATAATTTTTGAAAAAACCTACGTGGGTGGACAACGGGCACATTTTTTCGTGATTCAAACTTTTTAAGAGTTGATTCTGATACCCTTTTGGGCATTCTTTGACCCTATGTTGTTGCATTTTGATTTTGGATGGTTTCTCTTGAAATCTAGTTTTCAGCTTTCTGTTATAGTCCTTCGGGGTTTAAAATATATTGTTTAAGTATTAATTTCTTATACTTATGATATATTTTAATAAATGCTATGATTCATTTGAGATGGGTTTCAGACCTCTACGGGCTAAGATAAAGATTCTAGGAAATTTCAGGGCTTCAAAATTTAGACTTAGCCTATTTTCAGGAGTCCATTTTGATCTTTTAGCTTGGTCAATCTCTTATGTTTTCTTGTTTGTGTTTTAGCTAGTGGTGACGTTTGGAGATCCATTGGGTTTTAGGATGGTCATTAACTCTTCTGTTGCGATCTGTTTGATCAGTGTATGTTGTTGACATGTGCACTTACACTTGTTTTAAAAAATAAATAATTCTGGCTTGTTTTCATCCTTGTTTCCAAGGGTCTCCAGGCGGGGCATTACATAGAGGACACAGTGATTAGCAAGCTGGTGGAAGAAATGAAAGACAAGAGAATGTAGGAGAATAAAGGGAAGAAATCCTTAAGGGAAAACTCCTCAATAGTACCCAAGCTAGGGAAAAATTATCATGTAAAGCACATTTGGACAAGAAATGAAAGACCATCATAAGATAATTCACGAAAGCATAATGTAAAAGTGGGAAAGATGCAATCCAAAGTAGTAGGCATGTCAAGAGGCTTCATAGCATCATATTTTACTCTTTTTTATTAGATCAAGACCAAAGGGGTAAATAGGAAAAGGATAGAAAAAGACTAGAATGAATGGATGAAAATAGGTATGAAGGCTAAATATGAAAGAAATAAAAACAAGATCATCATAAGATAGCTCACAAGATAGCCAAATGTTTGTGTATAGGTCAATATTGTCAAGATCAAAGAGAGAAGATGAAATGGATGAAAGATGTAGAAGAACTACGCATGATGCCTGATTATCAAGGTTTCATCATGGTACTTATCCAAGGTGCCACAAGGGAGTGGTTTTCACCATAGGACAAATTTATTTTTCTTTACTTTTGCTACCAAGGTGCTTAATTACTAGGTTTTCACCAAGGCACATTTTCAAAATTTTCTTTTTTTCTCTCTTTTTTTTTTTTCAAAATTTTCATTTTAAAATTTTTTTTTGGAAGAAGTCGAAGATTTTTAGATAATGCCCCCTGAAAGTTTAAACCATGACATGCAAAGGAGTTGAAATGATATGCTCAAAGATGCTAATAGGGAAAGGAAGATTGAAGACAAAAATAGAGGATATGGCTTTATGCAAAGCGCGTAAGATTGGAAGATGGAAATGAAGGCAAGATCAATGTCAACATGCACCTTGAAGGGTGGCGAGAGGATGCAAAAAATGTGAATGAAGGAATATGTGAAGGAATATGGTGAGTGAATAGAAGAGATTGCGGTTTAGGTGCATGGAATGGAAGAATGCTTTTGGAAGAAGATGAAGTGGAATTATTTGGAAGCTTGAATGTCAACTTCAATTGTTGTTCAACATTAGAATCTCTCAAGAGAGACTTTGGAATCCATATAGCCATAGGAATCTTTTCATTTATTTTTGATGATTTAGAGATAATGTCTCCAATGATGGATTTTGGAACCCATACTTGTCTTATAATTTTTTTCTTAGATATCTCTTTTGACTTTGTGCCCCCATGTCAATTAGAGGAGACATGGTGGTCTTATTTTTTATATGGATTCTTGAATTTTCTCTTTTTCTTGTATTAAACATTCAAGTTACTTCCAAAAGACTTGGGACTTGTGGAAGAAGAAGGATGATATGACTTGTTTAGGTGAGTGGGTGGATGAAAAGGATTCAAAGATATGCATATACATTGATCTTGAGGAAAGATAGGAGAGGGAGGGATGCAAGGACCCAAGATGGAAGGAAGACATGAAGCATTTAGTATTGGTGGAGGAGATCCAAGGATGGATGTGGAAGATGCAAAAGGGTAATCAATAAGTTCATCAACATTTATATGACAATCAAGGACATCAACATATTTAGAGTGAGCATTAGGATTTTCAACAAGATCATGAACATCTTGAATAGGAGCAACCTCTTTGATAGGAGTACTTGAAGCTTGAGAAGACTTAGGAAGAGTGGAAAGTGGAAGGGAAAATGGAATGGTAGAACAAGAAGATGGAAGACTTTGATCTTGATAAGGATCTTTGGATAGCATAAGTGTAGATTTTTTTCTCTTGATTTTCAATAGGCTCAATATTGGAAGTAACAACACTATTTTTAATAACCTTAATGGAAGTATCATCTTTGGAAGATGCAACTGTATTAAGGTCATCTTGATTGTCAATAAGCTCAGTAGTAAAAGTAGTAGCTTGAACTTTCTTAGGAGAAGACTTAAGACATGGTGGAATGAATGAGGAAGGACACAAAGGACCAAAAGAACCATGAAATAGATTAGAGACATTGTGAAAATAATTGGATGACATGGAGGGTTCTTGATCTTGATCTTTCTTTATATTCTTTTCTTTATCATTTTTAGAGTCCTCTCAACATGAAGCCACTCCTAAGGAGAAGGAATCATGTTGGAATTGTATGGAAGACTTTGGAATAGATGATGAAGGACTATCTGAAGTAGGCATTATAGTGCATGAAGGCTTAGGCTCTTTAGGCTTAGCATTATCAAAAATATTTGCAACCAAGTGTAGGTTAGTTTGAGTTTCTTTAAGAGGTAGCCTTTGAGGATAACTATAGGGAACCACATGAAAAGCATTAGGATCTTTGTTAGATGAAGGATTGGTAGAAGATTTGAGAGACTCATCATCTTTAGGGGATATATGGATAGTGGAGGAAGTAGAAGATGAAATGGGAGCATCAAAAGAAAAAGGTTCAATATTAACATGATCTTGCTCAAGAGTGTAATCTTTATTTTCAGCATAAGGTTTCTTAGATGAGGAACTTTTATGCCATTGATGTTTTATTTTAGCACAAAAAAATGCTTTCTCTTCCTCAAAAAATGTAAATTTATTATTTAGGTATTGTTTACAAAATTTATCAATGTTGTTTTCAAAATTCAAGTCATATGAATTATCATCAATATCTATCTATGACTCATTTCCTTTAAGTGCAAGCATAGGACCAGGAGGACTTTTAAGATTTGTAGGAATATAATAGTCATCGTCATCATAATCATTGTCACTATACGCATTATAGATGGGCATATCACAAGACTTTTCATGTTGTTCATTATGGTATGTCTCAATAAGAGGAACCAGACTCTTGGTAGAAGTAGAAGAAGAATGATATCGTGAAGAAGAGGTAGGTGAAGACATACACAAATGATATTTAGAAGAATTATGGTAAGACTTGGAATATGAAGAATGTGAATGATATTTAGAAGAATCATGATAAGACTTGGAAGATGGAGAATGTGAATGATATTTGGAAGAATCATGATAAGAGTTAGAAGATGAAGAATCTGAACGATATTTAGAAGAATCATGATAAGACTTAGAAGATGAAGAATATGAATGATATTTGGAAGAATCATGATAAGACTTAGAAGATGAAGAATCTGAATGATATTTAGAAGAATCATGATAAGACATAAAAGATGAAGAATCTGAACGATATTTAGAAGAATCATGATAAGACTTGGAGGATAAGGAATATTTGGAAGAAGAATATTGTGATCTAATCTTGTGTATGATCCTAGCAAGAACGTCTAATTTCTTCCCTTTTTCAATCATTTTTTCCATAAGGTTAGCATCCATATATCTATTGTAGTAATAACACTTTTCAAATTTAAAAAATAGGTCAAGTTCATCTGAGCTCAAATGAGGATCCCTAACAAGATATTCAAGATCCATGGTTCTTGAAGAAGAAGAATCAAGTATGGAAGAAGAGAAATGATGAATAGAAGAAGGTAGATTATATGATAATAGGAGGAAAAGAATCAAGAAGACATGAAGAAGAGGAAGAATAGAAATGAGAGGTTAGAAAGACATGGAAGATGAAGAAGAAAGAAGACCAAGAGTCATTTTATTTTGACTGTTGAGCAACATGTAATAGCCCTTGTAACCAACATGAAAGAAAAGATACTAGTTAATAGGATAACCCTAAGAAATGTTGGTACCAAACTAGGATAGAAAAAGCACTTACTTGTCCAAGAGAGAAATGATAAGATAAAATATTGGAATGGGCACAAACCAACACTGCCACAAAGGTGCCCACAACTTTGGGTGAATACCCTAGCACATATGGACTAGGAGGATAATTTACACAAATTTTAGTTAATTAAAATTGAACTTTGATGAAAGTGGATGGACAAGAGATTACTAAGACTCTCCAAGTGTAATATCAAAGGATCCAAAGGTATATCTTTCTCAACAAGGATGGTCTCTAACTCACCAACTTCAAACAAAGTCTCTTGTTAAATCAATGATTATTAATTCAAGAGGTCAAAGCACAATAACCCAAGGTTCAAACAAGCTTTTAACAATGGGGTAAGTAGCATAATCTGAACTGGATCAACGTAGGCAGATTGGAAATAATAGGATAACAAAGCAATTTGATCATTAAGTCTTGACTTAGGAACTTATATTTTGTTCATTTTAAATGTCTAACTAGGTGTATCGATAGATTTTTAATCATGAACCAAGCACACAAGACAACAATCAGGGATTCCAAGAAAATGTCTTCAAAAAATGAGCAAGGGACAAAGCAACCTTGCACATGAACAAGAATAGTTTCATAGTATCAATCTAATCCCTAGAACCACTACTGTATATGTTCTCAAAATATTTTTCAATCACACACATAGTCCTAGAAATTTTTTTTTGGCAGCACTATGGTTCTTAGTAGTGTTCAACTCTATAGCTTTTGTAATCTAGAGTAGGTGAAATTCGATACCAATTGTTGGAATTATAGATGAAGTAACTAAGAGGGGGGGGGGGGGGGGGGGGGGTGAATCAATTACTACAAAACAAATCATGATCCCTTAGATGTCTTAAATAACTAGTTACTGCTATCACTCGGTAAAAACATCACAAAAATGCTATAACTTGGTAGATTAACTTGTTACTGATATTTAAAAATTCATAATTATTAGCATGCATGCAAAAGTAAATAACATGAACACAAGAGACAACAAATTTAATGTGGAAACCCAATATGGGAAAAACCACCAAGTAACTAGCTACCAATTTTCACTCTTCTAAAGTGAGCCCTATTAAGAGCCAACCCTATTAAAGGTTATAATACACACTATTAGGTGTGACCCTGTTAGAGGATTTAAACACCTTGTTAGGAGTGGCCTTGCTAGAGGTCTTTAGAACAATTCAACTGAATTGTCACCTTGTTAGAGGATTTACAAAATGGTTGTTAAACCAACTCTATTAAGAGATTTTGAAATCACTACTACAATGGTTGGAAAGTAACAATGAATTGACTTGAATATGATGCAATTGAATTTTCTAATTACAGATCTCTATTCTGCACCATTAGATCCTCCTCAATCAAATATAGCTTTTGCTTCTCCTCAATGATCTTTGATCATCCTTCAAAATTTTCTCTTCCAATAATCAGTCCTCCTTCACACTTGAATCACATCAAATCCATCACACACTTAGAATTCACAACTTGACCTCTTATATATACCATTCAGATTATGAAGTCGGCTCATTCACAAGTTACATTTACCAATAAACCATACATCAGTCGACTACAAATATTACATTAAAAAAAAAACTTTATTCTACAAAACAATTAAATCCTTCATTGGCCGACCTTGCTTGGTAAGCACTACTTCCAAATTTTTTTCCTTGAGTTAACTATCTTAACTCAATTAATACTACAAAATCTACAAAATCCTTTGGTTGCCAAATTAACTCGATAAGAACTAAATTTCCTTTGCTGTCCATGAGAGCTCGGTAAGAACTATTTCCTGCACTATTTTCTTCTAATGACTGAGTGAGCTCGATAACAACTGCATTTCCTTGCTTAACCTTGAAAGCTTGGTAGAAACTGTCCACACAAGGTAAAGCTTGAGAACACTTGGTAGACACTGTAAACCTTCTTTGCTAACCTTCTGAGCTTGATAGACTCTATCTTTTGCCTTACTGACCAATTAAGCTTGGTAAACTCTATTTGATAACTGATATGAAATTTGTGTAACATCAAAGACAACACACAATTGAACAATTGTATCCAATAATCTCCCTCTTTGGCATTGATGGAAATACAACATGTCATAGCAAAATAAAATTTGAAAACAAGTCTTCTCTGACATAATGCTTCTCTCTCTTATACAAAACTCCTCAAATACATTAATCTCCCTCTTTCATAGTAATCTCTCCCTCTTACATAAACTCTCTTTTTCTTGCAAATTTTAGAAAGATATGATAGTAAAGTCTCCCTCTTTGACAACACATGCCAAAGACAAAACAACTTCAAAATAAATTTCATTATACTTTAAGTATTGATTCATATGCAATGTCTTCATTACTTTGCTACATCAACTGAGCTCAGTAGACTCTATCTAATAACTGATATAACATTTGTGTAACATCAAAGACAACACACAATTGAACAATTGTATCCAACAGAAATCCAATCTTGATGCACCAAGGTTTTGACATATTCCAAGAATTTAATCAATCAGAGATACCAAAGAGATCTGAGAACCCAACAAAAGACTACACCCATGAAGATTTCCCCCACAAGGACATTTATATAGTGGTTACTGCTACCACATAAAAAATGACTATTACCACTTGAGTTACCATCCATGTGGTTGACCCAATAAAGGAAATGTCCACTATGGTTTAACCCTCTCTAATCAAGGAAGACTCACAAAGTTGTACCACATGGGGACTTGATTTGGATTCAAGGGTTCCAAGTTTCTAATGTGCCCAAAAGGGAATAGAGCATACTCCTCTAGCCTCTTCACCTTACCCAAATATAGCAAACAAGATTCTTTGACATGCTAATTTGAAATCACCTCACCAAGTTTTTGGAAAATCCAACAACAAACACCACCAATCTCAAAAGAGAAACTACTAATGGATGTTGAGGACAAATTCAAGTGAAATAGTGAGATAATAACAAATATCCTTCCTACCTACAAGGGGATCCATCATCAAGAAGAGCTTTTCATGTAAAGTGAGTGAATGAAGCTTAGTCTCTAAAGATCTCCAAAATAGTGTTCATAGGGCCTAATTGCTATGTGAAAAACATATGCGTGAAAGCAAATCTAGATCCAATTTTAGAGCACCAAATGAAGTGTGAATCTATGAAAGCATGTAAGAGCACTCAGGCCAAACACATGAGATGTTTATTTTACTTCCAAATTCAAATATTATAGAGATACAAAAAAATACTTGGTAATCTTTACAATGCATCTTTTCTCTATTGTACCTTTCATTTGTGCTTGAACGCTCACTTGCAATGAACAAAGCAATAAGCAAAACAAGCAAACACAAGATATGCAATATATATCCAACTTATGCAAAACTAGGGTTAGATCTAAAAATATGATTTTTAAGAGTGATAATAATTAGTAAATAACCTAAATGAAAGCTCGCATCATGCATTGATCCATTGTAAAAATTAAATGCACGCTATTCATTAAATGCCCTTTTTTAAATTTATTTTTGATCTAGTCATCAAGATTGGACCTATATGATATGAATTTGGATACAAAACCCTAAATGAAAAAAATTGACCCTATCGAAAATTAGAGAGCTTTCCAAAAATGTTAGAATTTTGAAAATATCTTTTCATTTGTGCTCTAGGGAGCCATTTTGTCAAAACAAACCAATTTTTGCAAATTGAATTATTGAGCCCTAATATGATCTCCAAAATAAAAACACAAAGAACCAACTCTATTTAGAAGTCAGAGAGCTTTCCAAAAATGCAAACTTTTTAAAAAAATTCACTAATTTGCTCCTTAAAATGATTTTATATTAAAAATAAAGAAAAAATTATAAAAAATCAAAAATACCTTAGAAAAATATGAAAATTGGATTGAATTTTTTTTGATATCTTGCCACCTTGCAAAAAGAATTCAAATTAAAATACCTAGCCATTTGGGAGATATGATCAAATATTTTAGATCTAGGGTTTTTTGTCTCCAAACAAATCTACACAAGGGGGTTAACTCCAAAAATATCTAAAACCAGCAAGCAAAGGTGAGTTGCCCCATGGTGGGTACCAAAAATGTATGCCTAAAATGTGTGCACACTTCTATGAGTCATTATATCCAAAATTTTTTAAGAATGAGGTCTCGAGTGGTGGCTCATAGCTCTTTGTTCATGGAGTGCAAGGGTTTGTAATGGAGGCCCTCAGTTTGACCTAGTTTGGGCCCATGCAAGTACACCATAAAATGAGAGATTCAAAGATCCAATATGCATGAAAATGGAGATGAAAATTAATCTATATGATAATAATGCAAAAAAATGCAAGATCTAATCTATGAATGCAATATCCAAGCTAATATGAAAATGCAAAGATGAAACCTCATGATGATGGAAGCCATGAATTCATGAGAGAATAAGACAAAAACATATAAGTTCTCCACAAAAAGCTTTAATGCTCAAATTCCTCCAAAAATTGCTCTCCAAAACTGTAGCATAACTATAGCCTAGAGTGTGTGTGTTCAAACCTGCAGCATAACAATAGAATAATTGTGGATGTATAATTGTGGATGTCTAAAATGAGGAGAGGGCTCTCCCTTATAAAGGAAAATGTGGAGGCGAGAGGCTTCTCACAACCAATATGGGATAATAGAGTTTGATCCATGTGAGACAAAATTCCACCAATGAGAAAAGAGGAGGAAAATTAAATGAGGGAAGGAAAAAGGAATTTATTTTATTTTTATTTATTTCATTTCCTTTTTCATGTGGAATTAATTTAATTAAAAGGAAGCAAGTTATTTTAATTAAATAGGAAATATTTAATTAAATTAAAAGAATGGTTTTTCTCTTAATTAATTAAATGTGGATGAATTTAATTAAAACATAGGTTTTCTTTTAAATTAAATGAGGACTTATTTTATTTAATTAAAAGTGATATTTTCTTTTAATTAAACAAGACTTAGGATAAAATAATCAACCTTAGAAAAATAAATAATCGAATTTGAGCAAGGAAATTGATTTAATAAAATACTGCAAATCATTGATTCAAGAAATTGATAAATTGATAAATTGAATAATGGTGCCCCATAATCTAGGTGACCATTTTAGGGTACATACAAGGGATGCTAACCTCAATGCTAGCATTGTGTCTAGAAAAATTCAAAATGCCCTATTGAAAAACTATATGTTTGTAAAAGAAACTAACCCTTTTGCAGGTGATAATGCTAGAATTAAGGATACTTAGTCAGGAAGAAAGGAGTGTCACTAGTTTGTACCCCTAGAAGGTTGACACAAAGGCAATTTTGATGGTGCAACCAAAGGAAATCTAGGAGAGGTAGGATGTAGAGAGGTGATTAGAAATAATCATGGGTATGGTATAGTGGTGGTTACTTTCTCCCTAGATTATCAAACTAAACATTGTACAGAGGCCTGCGCTACTCTTCAAACTACTAAATTGGCTAAAGAGGTAGGGGTCAAATGCCTTTGGATGGAAGGGGGACTCTAATAACATTATCAAATGCCTAAGGGGAGAACACCCACTAGCATGGAGTATTAAGAATATTATGGAGGAAAAGAAAAATACTCTTGTTTCCTTCAATAAGGTCTTTGTGTCACATGTTTATCGTGAAGGTAACATGGTTGCTGATTGGATGGTGAATAAGGTAGTTAGGAGGCACACATCACAAAAATGGTCAAGTGGAGATGGTTTTCCAACAAACCAAAAAATAATTATTGAGATAGAAAGGATCTAGGGGAGAACAGACAACATAAAGTGTAATTATGGCAGTTAATGTTGTCAATCAGGAGTATAAAGTAATGAGAATTTAGCATGAGCCAATTCAGAGGCATCATAATTGGGGGGTTTTTGGCATGTTTCATGGGTGATATTAAGGGATTATGGTAGTTAATACATCTATTGCTTTTCAAGGTTGGAGTCAAGTACAAGTTTTGGGAGAAAAACTAGGTCTCAACTTACAGAGACTAGAGAACTAAGAGTTTCTATTTTTCTATTAGCAACATAATGATGGGAGAGATTCATAGAAGGGAGTTAGAGAGGGAAGTTGAGAAGTGGAAGGGGAAATCAAAGGTATGGGAGAAATTTAGGGAAGGAGGCATCTCATTCTTCATTGAAAACTTCATGGCTAGGACCCGAAGATTATAGACCTAATGGTGAAGACTTGGAGAGAGGGGAAGGTGAAAATAGATGGGTTGAACATCCAGGTCAATGAAGGGGTTATTGCCAAGGTGAAATTTTTTGTGAAGGATGTGAAGGAAATGAATGATCTTGTGAAGATTGGTGTCTACTATGAGCTTGCATCTATTAAGGAGCTGTGGAGGTTTGTCCTAAGGGAAATTATCTCCTACATTATTCTCAACACTAGGTTTCATAGGATTCAAACCCACCATTTCATTATTCTAAATCATTTCAGGTATGGAATCAAAATTTCCATCCCCTACTATCTATTTTTCTCTGCAAGTAAGATTATAATGGATTATAAGAATAAAGTGTAATCTCCAACCTTCCATGAGGGTTTGTTATTACTCATATGTGAGCATTTTAAAGCTCAAACTTATGAAAGGGTTGTTTCCTAAAAGAAAGTTTCTTTTGAGGAAATAGAGAGATCCTACCTCCCGTCGAACATAGAGGATAGTGTTGGTATGCACTTAGAAGATGAAGAGGAGGTGGCAAAAATTATGAAGGATATGGGTAAGAAGAATAAAAAGAAGCCAAGGAAAGGATTAGAGAAAAGGATAAAGTAGGAGGAAGAATCAGAGGATGATTATAATGATGAGGAAGAGGGGATGGACACAAATAGGGAAGGTAATGTATGAGAGGAAGGAATAAGCAAGTCATAGGTTAGCAGGAAGGTGGAGAGCTTAGTCAAAAGGAAAAAAGGAGGGGAGAAGGAAGCTGAGAGTTCTCATGGAAAGGGCAAGGTGAGCACTTTTGAGGCCTTGGAAGAGAGGAAGAAGGAAGTGGGTTTGGTAAAAACTATGATTTGTCTGGATGATGAACTTTCATGCTAGTATAGGAAAAATGGGGCTTATTAGAGAACATATCAATCTAGAGGTTCTTGAGGGAAGGGATGGAAAAATTCAGCTGGAAGAGCTAATTGACCCAGCTCTGGTGATTCTTAGTGATAGTGCTTGGGAAATGGGTATGAACCTCCTTAACAACACTCACAAAAACTTGGTGGACAATTTTTAGTCCATAAAATGGATCTTCCAACAAGAAAGGATGGAAGGGGTGGAAGAGAATGACAAAATTGGAAAATTCAAGACTAGGGTTTCAAAGATTGAGAAAAGGGTGGAAAGGATGGAGACCATGATCCATAGCTCAAAAAATCAAAGCCTTAACATTATTAAATATCTAAATGATAACATCATTTAGTTGCACAAGATGATGGAGGAAAATAAAAAGGGGAAGGAGGAAAAGGACAAAGAGGAAACTAGGGTGGATGATGAGGAAGCATCCTTGCAGGGGGAGAGCCTAAGTAGAAAAAGGAGAGTGGAAAAGAGGAAGAGGGAAGAGGAGGCTTCTTAGGATGATATTTATTCAAAGATTGAAAAGGCTAAGGCCAAGGAAGAGCTAGAGTTCAAGAAACTGGAGCTAGCTAAAGTACTCGTTCCTTGATTGTTTCTCCTAGTTTTTGCTGGTTCCCTAGCTTTTGGCCTTCTGGTTTTTGCTTTCGTCTATTGGATGGTTTAGGCCTATTGTTTTTTATGATGCTTGGATGCTAGTCCTAAACTTTTAGTTTTTTTATTATTGATTACTAGTGGGTTTCAAGAACCCTTGTAAAAAACTTGTTTTACTTAATAAAAAATAGTGTGCATTGTAACCTTTAACATGGTTGGCCTTTCACAGGGCATCCCTTCAGAAGAGAGAGAATGAGTAGCATGTTACTGGTGGTTTTTACCAAATTAAGTTTCCACATAAAATCATTGTATCAAATGTGTTATTGAATCTGTTATGTTTCATGCTTACATTTTTGCAAAGTTGATTTGACAGTAACATACAAGTTTAAGTGATTGTATGATCTAATGGATGCATGCATGATGAATGTGTTGTGTGGATATGGGTTCACTAAGCTGTGAAAAGTTTTGTTTGTATATCTAGACCTTGGGTAACTAATTCACCCTCTCCAGTTATTCTAAAGAATTCCAACAACAATGAAGCCAATGCAAAAGGATACCCACATGCACAACCAATTCTGCATCATCTAATAGCAGGCAATGCAATTTCAAGTTTTCCACAACAATATGATGGGATCATTTCCACTCCTCTTATAGCCACATGTGAATGAATTCATCCAATCTATACCCATTATATAACTTCATATTTATTTCCCATTGGTTTTAGATAGTGGTCCAATGGCTTAAATATCACTCTTTAAGCTAAAAGTGTTAAATAGTCAAAGTTGATTAACTAATAGTAAATGAAAGATATTTAAGAGTGGGGGATAGTGATTAACCATCATTTGTACTATATTTTTTCATAGATGAAAAGAATAAAAGGACCAAACTAAGTGTGTGATAGTGGGTGTGGCAATAAAATAGGAGTGACTCTTTCGTTACCACCCAATGCTATTCAACAGTATGCAGTTCAATTAGCTATTTCACAACCATACCATACATCTAGAGCTGATTTATCAACCTAAGCTTGAGCTCATCATAAAACAAGCATTAGACCAAACAAGGCAAGTCAGACTTCATATAAGCATCTTAGTGGCTAATATGTTCAATAGTATGTGGAGCTTGTCATTGCATAGTTCATGGACTTTAGTAACATATTCATTATTATTTAGTTTAATTCACATGCCCTTCACTTGGAAGAAGAATTTTTGAATTGTTTTCAGTGTATCACTAGATGTTAGAGAAATGCCCATATCTGATATTATGTATGGTATATGGGCTATCTATTTGATTGGTCTGAAAAAAGTATGACCATTTGGGCTATCAAACTTCTACAGGCTTAAAAGAAGAAATGTACATACCAACATGAAATGTAACAATGTGATGGAAACTCCATTCACACAAGATTATTATAAGGCAGAGAGATAGATTAGTTTACATTCACATTTGATAGCTGATAGTTCATAAACTTGAGAGAACAATTTATTAATATGATCTCATATGGCCAGTCCACCATTATTTCTAGTTGGCACACATAACAAAATTTATATCTAGCCAAAGGCATATTATTATTATTATTGTCATTCACACTGATAATGTGGTGCTTTCAGTAACTGGAAAACTAGAATTTTTAAATGTTTATATTGCAATGCATGTTTCTTGGGTGTCATCTTTTCCATCCTGTCCAATTTGTGTCCATTCATGGGCTCTGTGTGTTTTCAATACCCAATGTCATTCTTATTCCAAAGCACTCTCAAACTCCTTATAGTTGACCAAAGTGCTCAAAAAATCCTTATAATTGACCAAACATGTGGATATTAATATCAAATTAAAAAAACATATAGGCAATGGACTAACAATACTTTAGTGTTTTTGAAGCAAATAATTTATTATATGAATCCAATCGAAAATATAAAGAAAGAAAGTGGGATTGTAATGCTTACAATTTACTCACAATATTGGACCGCAAGATTTTGAGTGCTTAAAAAATGACTTCAAGACAATGGGATATTTTAGAAGTATATAAAAATTTAGAGGTTAGTTAATTATTAATTTCATACCTTAATCTATACACAATGTATTTTTAGTTTTTTTCTACTCACATGCCAATTTCATTTCATATGATCATCTAAAGTTATGTCATTTCATTTCATACTCTAATTATGTTTTATTATTATAAAATTTTGGTTTGTGGAAACTTACAAAGGTAGGTGGTATTTGATAAGAAATACTTGGTATTTTTCCAAGGTGGGTCAGAATATAAACAATCATGAA
Source organism: Cupressus sempervirens (assembly GCA_028749045.1). NCBI lineage: Eukaryota > Viridiplantae > Streptophyta > Pinopsida > Cupressales > Cupressaceae > Cupressus > Cupressus sempervirens. Next base: position 561,689,058 of record CM053792.1, read on the forward strand.
TGGCTAGGGATTGAATAATGTAGTTTTGTGTATAGTCAGCTTAGAGAAAACTTAGAGATCATTTTAACTAAAAATACATTATTAAAGACCTTTAACAAAAATGAAAACCTGTTGGGTTTTTTAAGCTCTGCCTAATGTCATATGCATATGAATTGAGATTTCATATTGAACTATGGAATCCTTTTGCATTTCCTAAAACCAAGAGATTCACATAGTTAGTTGTCATGCAATCATAGGTTAATGTTGAGCTTCACTTGGTTTTGAGAATATTTTTATATTCTCTACTAATTAGGGCCAATCATGTGAAGGTGGAAGCCCATCACGCCCCCCCCCGCCCAATCTAAATTTCTCATTAACATGTAAAATTCATTCATTCATTTTATTAATAAAGTTTACATTTATTAATTATCACATAATAACATTAATTAACACATAAGTTTCATTACAACATTCACATTAACATTAAAACATAAGATTAATTAAAACATCCACATGAGCATTCAATAGAACATAAATAAAACATCTAGATATAAACATCAGTCATTATCAAATAAGTTACATAACTTCACATTAATCATTTTTTTTTTTTTTTTTGCTTTATTTGTCCTTCCCTATATTGTTGTAGAGGCATATCCATGTCGTCATCAATATTTCTTGTCACCCGTAAACGTGCACTTGCTATCCTTTGCAAAGATGGGTCCTCTGCAATAACAAATAAAAGGGTTAAATTTAAATAATTTGAGACTTTAAAGATTTTAAAGAATATTATAGCACTCTTTACCTTGTCCAACCACATCATCTGCCCTCCAGCTTGGACATCAACACGCTTATTAGGAACAACCTCTGCATCCCCTACAAATGAAATACAAGATGTTTTCTTAATCCCAACACATATTATAGTTAAATTTGTATTACTACACCAAATTTAATTTAAAATGTTTACTTGTATTAATAATTTAGAACTAAAAAAATTGAATAGAAAATATATACCTTGAGTACTAGAATCTCATAATTTATTACCTTTCACTTTCCTAAATCTACCATTCCCCACCAAGTACTCCCCTTTGAAATTTTTAATGGAGTCGAGATCCCAAATGCAATCTATATGGGTCTTTGCTGCAAGATTAGGAAGATATTGAGTAACATACACCATCATCTGGTATACCATATATCCCTCAATCATAGAACCCTCGGGACGTGCTCTTTGTTGAATCAAAACCTTCAAAAATTATAAGTATCTCTTAACCATCCACATTGACCTAGGCTATACAGGTCCATACAATTCAATCTTCTCAACTTGATGTATGAGGTAGTGTTCTTGTGCATTGAAAAAAGTTGAAGATAAACACTTTTGCATTTCACACATTAGTAGATATTTTTCTTCCAATATTTTATATCTTCTTTATGGACTTGTTTAGATGACAATCGCCTACAAGGGATTCAAGACACAAAAACATATAAATGCAAGACTTTACAATATATTACTTGTTTGAAATATTGAAAAAATATCAATGCTTACCTCATGTATTTTCCAAGATCATATATCGCTTCTTTGATATTATTATCAAAGTTGTTTGGGAGCGATAGGGGTAGCACATACACCAACAATTGTCAATTGATCATTTTATTCTTTTCTAATGTAATACAATGAAAATTGAATGTAGTTTCAAAAATATATTATAAATACAAAAGACTGCGACTTACCTTGATGAAGGTATGCCAATTGTGCATTTTCAGCCCTGGCCCAAATTCACTTTTCTTTGATATGGGATTGCTTATATTCAGACAAAATTCTGTAGCAAATCAAATTTTTTGTATGACTTCTTTTATGACATTACTTTGTTGCTCCATTAATAACCAAGGAAGGACACTTGCATTAATCCAGTTTCTATTGCTATTTGATTCAATGATATTTTTAATTGCATGATTGGAATCATCAATGTCACTACAAATTTTGGTGAGTTTTTCTTTATCACATCGTCCATCCAATATTTTCCACAGTGTCTCTGTTACATTCTCTCCAATATGCATAGTATCAAAAAAATGCACAATTTGTAGCTTCTCATAGTAGGGAAGCCTACTAAATTCTTTGGGATAACATTTTAGTCCCTTTGGAAGGTGGTCGATGATGCCTTGATAACCTTCATGATCATCAATTACATAATTATCCAAAAAAATATGATCAAAATATATAATTTCCAAACATAAACCATTAGGTGGAGTGATACTATCTTGAATTCTATTATATTCCAACTGCCATAGGTGAGGTTCCATTCTTCATGGGTTTGATGTAGTCTCTTCTTTCCCATTGAAAAGATGTTTTTTGACACTTTGAAACTAATGATTTCTATGGAGGAAGTGCCTATTCTCATCAAACACCTACTTTCTTAAACTTTTGGAATGATGAGATTTCATGTTTGGACCAAGCATTGGACATGCAAAATTTCCCTTTGTTTGAAGACCTACAAGAGAATGTTACAATTCAATTAAATATGTTAATTTTTGGAATTATTATTTATTGATATGAGATTATTTTGAAGTGAAGTCAATGATGTCAAACCTACTACTTGCTGGTAAGACAACTGCTTAGTTGATTTGAGTACTATCATTTATTTGATTGATGAGGAGGTTTTGGTCAAATGTGATAACAAGGGAACTTAGAGGAAAGAATGAGTTGTGGTATGAAAAAGGAGTACAAAGATCAATTAAGATAGTGATGATATAGTGTTTGATTATCTACTTAAGGCTGCAAAATATTGGATGCACTAATTAAGTCTAGAAGAACAAGTATGAAGAATTGAGTCTACCAAGCTTGATTGAGTGCATAGTGGGTGCCAAGAAAAGTTAGTGTAAGTCAAGCATAAAATTACTTGGAGCCAAGAAAAGTGAAGATTCAATGTATGTCAAGTGAACTTTAGTGTAAGCTGAGTAAAGTGTAGTTGATGCCAAGCACAAGTAAACTTTAGTGTTTGTCGAGTTAACCAGTTGAAGATGAGTGGAAGAACAATATGGAAGCCAAGTGCTAGTATTCATGTTAAATTATAGATTTGACAAATCTAAGATGACTATTTTATTTTTTTGAATTGTGTGAAGTGTGTGGAAGATAACTATGATAACCTGGTGGCACAAAATTCAAGGTAAACCATTTTGAGGAAAATTCAAGAAGGATTGAAGAAGAAGTTTCTAGAGGAACCAAATGGAAAAGTGGGTAGATCATTGAATCCTACCTAATCCTACCTAAACCTAAAATGGATGATTGTGGTGAAGTGAAAAAAGGTCTTAAATCTCTGTTTATAGAGAGAGATAGTCAGAAGCAAAGGTTGTAATGTGTGAGAACCTAAGGAAGACAACAAGTCTAGGTTATTTACTTAATTTAATGGCCGAACATAAGAGACCTCTATTGGAAAGCAAGAAAGAAGGCTTAAGAGTATGAATCCTTGAAGGGTGAACAAGCTATCAGAGATAAAGTGTGTGAAAGCCAAGTAGAATAGAGGACTGAAACATAGATTTATTATATGCAAGTAAGTTGTAATTTGGTATCAGATCAAGTTTTACTATTACTTTCTAACCATTGTATCAGTCTAGGGTAAATCCTTTGGATTAAGGTTGACCTAATAGTAATTTGTAAATCCTTTAACCAGTGGCATTCCAAGTGAATGATCTAAAGTCCTCTAGCAAGGATCACTCTTAATAAGGTGATTGAAATCCTCTAACCAGGTCACATTTAACAATGTGTATTGTAACCTTTAACAGGGTTGGCCTTTCATAGGGCATCACTTCAAATAGAGTGAGAATTAGTAGCATGTTATTGGTTGTTTTTTCCAAATTAGGTTTCCAAGTAAAATCCATTTGTCAAATGTGTTATTGAATCTATTATGTTTCATGTTTAGATTTCTACAAAGTTGTTTTGACCTATGATATTAACTTACAAAATTTAAGCATTGTATGATCTAATGGATGCATTCATAATAAGGTTTTATGGATATGGGTTCACTAGGATGTGAAAAGATTTTATTATACATCTAGACCTTGGATAACTAATTCACCCCTCTCTCAGTTATTCTAATAATTTCTAATAATTGGTATCATAGCTATCTGCTTAAGAGGAATAGTTTGAAGGTATTAGAAGAAAAAGATCAAGATGTCAAAAAGAGAGGTACCCAAGCTTAACAAGGAGAAATTCCTTGTATGGAAAATTCTAATGAAGCTACACCTAGGAGGTCTTAGACACCATGCACAATCTACCATTATCACTGAGCATGTTGATCCTACTAGAGCTCCAACTATTGATGATCTAAAAAAGAAGAAAGAACACAATTAGATAATGTTGGAGATTGCCTCTGCTTTAAGTTATACTGAGTTCGATGATATCAACATTTGTGATTTTGCAAAGAAGATATGGGATACTCTTCACACTATTTATGGAGGAGATACAAACTTTTTGAGAGCTAATTTTGAAAGTCTTAGAGGTAAGTTTGATGACATGAGGATGCAAGAAGTTGAGAATGTTGCTCAATATAGCTCTAGAATAAAAGATGTTGTTAATGCTATAAGAGGAGCTAATGGTATTATTGATGATGATATTGTATTGAGTAATGTATTGAGAGCATTGTTTCCCATCTATGCTATTAGAGTTTGTAACATACAAGAGCTGAGATATATACCAGGTTCTTATTTGACTCTAGAAGGTTTGGTAGGTAGGCTCACTACCTTTGAGCTCTCTAATTTTGATAATTTCAAACCTAACAATGTTGAATCTACTTTCAAAGCTAAGTTTTCATTGAAGGAACCTAAAGAGAAGAAGAAAAAGGTCAAACATGTTTCTAGTGATAGTGATACAAATAATGAGCACGTAGAAAAACTTGAAGCACTGCTAACAAGGATATTTCATAGAGGCAAAGGAAAATTTAAAAGTAAGTTACCTATCATATGTTTTAATTGTAATGTGGTTGGTCATATTGCTACTAGATGTCCAGAGAAGAAGAACAATAGAAGTGGAGATAAACACATAGGTAGAAGATATGAGGACATAAAAGATTACAAAGCCAAAGGCAATAAGTCTTGCTACATTGCAAAAGAGGAAACCAAAGATGGATTTGATGATCATGAAGATGAAGTGGTGTATGTTACAATGAAGGATAAATCTAATGAGGATGAGGCAACTTCATTGATATCTTATGTGAACAAGAGTGACATATGGATCATCCATAGTGGATGTTCACATCACATGATCAAAGATGAAAGTAAGTTCATTACCTTGAATTATTATGATGGAAATAGCGTGAAGTTTGGTTCATTACCAAACTCATAGAAAATATTTTGTGTGAAAATGCTTATCATGCTGAAGGACTTAACTATAATTTGTTGAGTGTGTCACAACTGAATAGTTTAGGTTACAAGGTTGAGTTTGAGAATAAAATAGCTAAGATATATGACACTGATGGGAAACTAACTAGGAAAGGTGATCAAACTAGAGGTAATCTATTTTAATTTAATATGAATTATGCTACTTGTTTTTTTGTATAGCTTCATGATGTGTGGTCATGGCACACAAGTTTATGTCATTTTAATTTATATAATTTGGTTAGTATCAGTAATATGACAAGAGTCAAAAATTTTCTTAAATTGAAGAAACCAGACAATATAATTTGCAAACAATGTCATTTAGACAAGATGAAAAAAATCTAATTTTAAGAGTAAGACTCACATCTCTAAAGGAATTCTTGAGATTGTTCATACTGACTTGTGTGGACTAATTAAAGTGCAAATCTACAAGGGTGATAAGTACATTATGCTATTTGTTGATGATTATTCTAGGATGCTGATAGTTATATTTCTAAAACATAAATTTGATGCTTTTCAAGTGCTTAAGTGGTACTTAGCAAGAGTTAAAAAGAAAATAGGTAAAACCTTGAAATGTTTGAGATCTAACTAAGGTGGAGAATTTACATCAAATGAGTTTGAGTTTTTTGTAATGACAGGGGAATCAAAAGATAGACATCTACACCTAGGACCCCTCTACAAAATGGAATTGCTAAAAGGAGGAACATATCTATAATGGACTGTGTTGGGACACTCATGATGGAGAAGAATGTTGCTTTCAAATACTAAAGAGAGGCTATAAGTACAACTATATATATCTTGAACTGTGTACAAGTCAAGAAAGGTACTCATTCAACACCTTTTGAATTATGGTATGGATACTCACCCAATGTAAAATATTTTAAGGTATTTGAAAGAAAGTTCTATATTCTTAAAGATTTCAAGAATGGAAAATTAGATGCTAAAAGTGAAGAATCTATATTCCTTGGCTATTCCACAAGAAGTAAATCTTACAAGTGTTTAAATACTAACACTAACAAAGTTGTAAAAAGTGCAAATTTGAAATTTGATGAATATGCAGAGGTAAATGAGGCTGAACCTATGAAGGAACCAGAGGAATACATATCTTTTGCATACTTTTATGAAGGTATGCTTGCTGATGAAGATGTTGTAAATCAAGGTCCAAATCAATAACAAGTTTTAGTGACTACCAAGTCACATACAATGAATGTTGAGTTGCATTTAGGAACTAAGCTACAGTTAGGTGCCAAGTTGCAGAATGAAGTTGAGCCACATTCTAATTTTGAGATTAGTATACATGAAAGAAATGTTGAATTACCTAATAGAGAAGTACATAGTGATTTAGAAGATGATATACCTAATGAGAAAAGTAGAGAAAAACCAAGATTGTCAAAGTATGTCAAGAGAAATCATCCTACTGAAAAAATTATTGCAGACAAAAATGCTAGATCAATGACAAGGAGCAAGATAAGAAGTGATACATGTTTGCTAAGCATGCATTAAACTAAGTCAATGAAATATGTCTTAGACAATGTGGACTAGAGTAAATCCATGAAAGAAGAGATTGAGTAGATTGAGAAAAATACGAATGGACTCTAGTTCCCAAATTGGAGGACAAGAATGTGATTGGAACCAAGTGGGTGTACATAAATAAGTTAGATGAAAATGGTGAAGTCACAAGGAATAAGGAAAGACTAGTTTGAAAGGGGTATGAACAAGAAGACTGATTTGACTATGGATAAACATTTTTCCCTATTGTAAGTTTGGAAGGAGTAATAACTCTACTTACATACTGTATATACAAAGGTTTCAAAGTTTATCAAATGGATGTGAAATCAACATTTCTAAATGATATATTAGAAGAAGAGGTCTATATAAAATAACCAAAAGGATTTGTTGATACTAACAATAAGAACATGGTATGTAGACTACACAAAGCTTTATATGGTTCAAAGAAAGTCCTAAGAGCATGATATGAAAGGCTTCAAAATGATATTTTGATGAGAGGACTGATGATAACAACAATTTGTACTTGAAGACAGAAGGAGGTAAAGACATTTTACTAGCTGATTTTTTTTTGATGATATCATATTTGGAGGTCAAGATGGATTGTGTAAGGCATTTGAAAATCAAATGAAGAAAGAATTTAAGATGTCTATGTTTGGAGAGATCAAGTTCTTTGTTGGTTTGCAAGTATATCAGATGAAATATGGTATATACATCACTCAGTATAAGTATGTGAAGGAAATATTAAATTTTTTTGGATTGGAAGATTCAAAATCAATTAGCACACCTATGGTGATAGGACACAAGTTGTTAAAGAATGATGATTCAACTAATGTGAATCAAACATTGTATAGGTCTATGATTGGCAAACTACAATATGTAGTACATAGTAGACTTGAAATTGCATTATCTATTGAGATAGTTGCAAGATTATCTACCAATCCTAAGGAGAATCATTTGATGGCTATTAAGAGAATTATGAGATATCTGAAAGGAACAAAAGATTATGGTCTAGACAACAAGAAAAATGAGGAATGCAAGTTGAGAGCCTACATTGATGCTGATTGGGATGGAAACATTGATGACAAAAAGAGCACTAGTGGACGAAAATTTTTCTTAGGAAAGAGGTTGGTCACCTTGACCAACAAGAAACAAAATTTGCATATCTCAATCTACTATTGAAGTAGAATATGTTGCTATTGCAGTAAATTGTACAAACATTATATGGATCAAACAACTACTCAAAGGTATGAAGGAAGAAATCACTGAACCTATGGTACTTTATTGTGATAATACAAGTGCTATAAATATATCAAAGAAGCCTATGATGCACACAAATACTAAACACATTGCAATCAAGTATCATTACCTGAGAGAGTTAGTTAAAGAAAAAGAAGTGAAGATGGAATATGTGAATACAAAAGAGAAAATAGCTGATATCTTCACAAAAAAATTACCTAAGGATTCTCATGAGTATCTACGAGGTAAAATAGGGGTGATACCAACTATCCAAAGCTACTTGAGAAGCATAAGTAGTGTGCTACATCAACTAGAGCTGAAGGTTGTATCTTACAATTTGATGTAGTGGATATTACTTTAGGAACCGTCTAAAGTAATGATTGAGTTGAATTAGATGATTTACAATCAAAAGAAATGTGACAGAGGGAGAAACTAAAATTGTTAACATTTGCATGTTGAGATGACAAGTCTTTGGCATTATTGTCAAAGAGAGAGAAATAACAAGTGAGCAAGAGGGAGAAACACTTTAGAAGGAGAAATAACTATGAAATATTTACTCAGAGGAAGTACTTGATTTTTACTAAAGAGGATGAAATGACTACAAATAATACATCTACCTAGTAAGAGGGATAAAGTACCAAGGGAGTCATAAGGAAGAGTTGATTGTCTATTGATCATAATAGAATTTTGTAGATAGAGGGAGAGTTTTCAATACAAGGAATTAATTTCTTTTTTCTATTGTTGTTGGTATTGATTTGCCATCAATACCAAAGAGAGAGATTGTTGATATGAGATTGTTTTGAAGTGTAGAACTTATAATGGTACAATCATTATTTTGTCATTGATGTCAAACTTGCTACTTGTTGGAAAGACAATTGCTTAGTTGATTTGAGTACTATCATTTATTTGATTGATGAGGAGGTTTTGATCAAATGTGATAACAAGAGAACCTAGATGAAAGGTTGAGTTATGGCATAAAAAATGAGTAAAAATATTAGTTAAGATAGTGATGATATAGTGTATTGATTATCTACTTAAGGCTAAAAAAGATTGGCTGTACTGATTAAGTCTAGAAGAACAAGTATAAAGAATTGAGTCTACTAAGCTTGATCGAGTGCATAGTGGATGCCGAGAAAAGTTAGTGCAAGGCAAGCAAAAAATTAGTTGGAGTTAAGCAAAGTGAACATCCAGTGTATGACAAGTGAACTTTAGTGTAAGCCAAGTAAAGTTTAGTTGATGTCAAGCACCAATAAACTTTAGTATTTACTACATTAACTAGTTAAAGATGAGTGAAAGAACAATATGGAAGCCAAGTAACAACATATTGATGTCGAGTGCTAGTATTTATGTTAAATCATAGATTTGATGAATCTGAGCTGATTATTTTGTTTTCTTGAATTGTGTGGAAGATAACTATGATGAGCTGGTGGCACATAATTCAAGGTAAACCATTTTGAGAAAAATTCAAGAAGGATTGAAGAAGAATTTTCTAGAGGAACAAAATGAAAAAGTGGGTAGATTCATTGAATCCTACCTTATCCTACCTAACCCCAAAATGGACAATTGTGGTGAAGTGAAAAAAGATCTTAAATCTCTATTTATAGAGAGAGATGATCAAAAGCAAAGGTTTGTTGGAAATATTCAAGATATGACAGGTTACTGAGAGGGGAGGGGTGAATTAGTAACCTCAAAATTTTTAAATAATTCAACACTTTAATCATATATACTATTCACCATTCATTCATCTAATCTACTGCATATATGAGAGATCAAACATTTATAACACATGTACATAGTGATTTGGTAACCCAGAAACCTTTCAAATAGAAAGTAAAACTGGGGTGGGGATGATACCCACAAAACTTCGTTATTGTAGTATGAAGTTAGCCTATTAAGCCTTACATTGATCACTTTTGGTGATCTGCCCTGTTAGGAGCACAAAGGACTGCTAGGTCCACCTTGTTAGAGGATTTACAAACATATAAGGAAGTATGCACTCTGTTAGGAGATTTATACAAAGACTGTTAAGTCTACCCTGTTAAAGGATTTACAAAAATGATTCACCTGTTAGGATGAAATAGTGGATCTACTTACAACTTGATTGCTAATTAGATCTTTGAAGTATAGGTCACTTCTTGTGACTGATGAATCTTTACTGCTCCTTGTAGACCTTGCTGAATACTCTACTTTGCTGCTAATTTGCTTTCATTCTTCTCAAAGAATTACATGTCTATCTTGATACTCTCATGCATACATTGTAAACGGTATAATACATTACATATATACCATTCCAATAATTACAATTGCAAGGTCAGCCAAAACACAAGTGAACAAAATATTATTGAGTTGGCCAAACAGTAAAAAACTCGAGTTCTTCAAGCTAACTTGGTAACGTTCTGATACTCAACGTCCACTGCATTACTTGGCATCATCATGAAATCAGTAGAAGTGGAAGCTCGATCCATTCTAATCACACAATGTAGCTTGGAACTTGGTAACCATTGGAGACTCGGTAGATATAGTATCACTTGGTAAAAACTGAATCCTTTGTTTACCTTGCTTTCACTCAGTAAGCACTAAACTTTCATTACTCGGTAAACACTGGACTTCCATCACTCGGTAAACACTATGAAGCTTGGTGAACACTCTATGCTCGGTAGATACTGCTAGGCTACACACCCACTCGGTAGCTTCATGAATGCTTGGTATGAACTACTTGACTACACACTCACTCGGTAGCTTTAGGAATGCTCAGTATGGACTACTTTAGTGATGAACCTACAAGGTAACCACTGAATGCTTGGTATACACTGTAGACTAAGTGATGAACTCGATAATCATTCAGAATTGAGTAAGTGTTGTCACTAATGAAAAATACATTATAATGCCAATAATCTCCCCTTTGGCATTAGTGACAAAACACTTATAAGCCAAAACATATGTGCATAACCTGACTCAATGAATTTTTTTTTTTCAAAATTGATCTTTATAGAACTGTTGCATATACATTTCTATATATCTTCTTGATGACTTATAATGTATATATAAAGATACTTATGTACACATGCTAACTCTATTGAGTGCTAACTCCCCCTTTCACTTATAGTGATAACTCTCCTCACTTATTATGTTGAATCTCTCCCCCTTTTTGACAATAATGCCAAAGGACTACATATATAGTTTATATGACTACACCAAAGTGAGATAGAAAATCTTGATGCACCTTAAGGATGGTGGAAAAAGTATTATCCTAATTCTGTTGCAAAATTTGACAGGTGGAGAGAACAATTTGAACTTCTACTGATAATTGGATCATGTGATCAACCACTGAGAAGTTCTGATCTTGGAACAATGTTTTGCAATGAGCAATATGTTTCTGCATTGTGTCCATGATAGGAAGGATCATGTTCTGGATGTCTATGAGTGTAGACCAGATCCTTGCTTCCTCTCTCAATAGTTTTGCCTATACATCTGCCAAATATCTGATTTTGGTGTGATGGGAGGTTGTGGAGGAGGAGTCCACCTTTAACTTGGATGCACTTGATTGCATATCAATGTCAATCTTATTTATCTTATCCTTTATTTCTTTAGTAAAACTAGAAACATCACAAAGTTTGGCAAAAAGTAATGTTGCATTATTAAAAGAATTTTCAAAATTACCCCAAAATGTTGACAATTCAACTTGCTTGATTGCTATCTTTTGAGCAATATGCTCTAGCATCTTATTATCAAATTTCCTTTCAACTTTTTCAATTAGTTTCTCTTGTCCAAAAGAATCTTCATTAAATTTCTGTACTGCCTCTTCTAACTGAATCAAAATGTGTTGAGTAGAATCTACTTCAACACCTATAGAATCTATAATTATATCCTTGGAATTCTCAATTATTCTGTATTCCTTATCCCTTTTTGATCTTAACTATTTTTGCGTAGCTTTCATCTCTATGAGTTGACTTGCTAACCTCATCTCTTCAATGGTAGCATTGTCATAGTCAATCTTTGGAATCACTACTTCTGTGATGATTGGTTTGACCTTAGGAACATACATAATAGTGGAGATAGAAGGGCTAGCATTGAAAAATGGGATAGGATTCAAGGATTGAATACCAATAGAAGTACTAACCGGATCAAAAATTGAAACACTTCCCAAAGTATCACACTCGGTAGAGTACCCATAGTAGTATCTGAACTGATTGGAGTCGAAGTGGATACAAATAATGCTCATGAGAACAAAACTTTAGAAATTATTGGAATTGATGGAGACAAAATTGTAGAACTTATTGTTACACTCACTGATGGTGAAGGAGCTAAGGAGGCTGACTTGGTAGCTGTAGAAGTGACAGACAGCTCTGTAGATGAAGTGCTTGGCACATTTATTTCAGATACTTGGAACTGGGAGGTGGCTAGTGAAGATTGAGCTATGGTAGTGATTCTTGTGCTCAAAATTTCACTTATAGAAACTGTCTCCATAATAGATATAACTGTCTTTGGTGGAAAGTGAGGAAGGGATGCAATAACTTTTGCTGCAATTTTTACTGGATCTTCTTCATCTTTTTCTTCCTCAAGTGCTTCTTCCTCCTTGTCTTCTTCCTCTTTTTATTGCATTAGTGCATGCAGCTCTCTTGGAGTAACTATGATCGATGGAGTGCTATCAAAATCATCGTTGTCACTGCTATCATCATCCTTGATTTCAATAGGATCATCACTGGATTTTTGCAGATGATAGATGTTCTTCCACATGTTTGTTGCATCTCTTACAACATGTTCATTGTCCTTAATTAAAATCAAACATGTGTGAAATCTAATCATCATTTTACCTTCATTATTCTTCATTGCTACCTTTATTTCTACTTTAGGAAGACTCGGTAGAAGATTTTTCATAGATTGCTCATATATGTCCTTGGCTGTTTGGGTGGCTGACTCTCACTTGGTTGCAATCTCTCCAACAACTCTTTGGAGATTTGAGGGGCAAGCTAGTCTGGGGAGTATTTCCATTTTTCCATCTTATTGAGTACCAGTTTCTCAATTTGCATTTTCTCTACATCAGTCCTTGTTTCAAATTTCAATGCCTTGAAATTTGTGATGGAAGCTCCCTCTTCCAATTGTTTTAGCCTTTCCTCAAATGTGAGTGGAGGCCTGACAAGTATAGTTTCTTGCTTGCCTTGTCTGGTTCTTCTAGAAAATACTATAGTAGGCTGCTTCTTAGGTTTGGTGATAATCACCTTCCCTTTCTTCTTTGGTGGTTCCTCTTCTTTTTTAGATTCAAGTTCTTCACCTTCTCCTTCTTCTTCTTCTTCTTCTTCATCCTCACCTTTTCCTTTAGTAAGCATAAGAGGGCTGGTTGTAGTTTTCAACTTTGCTATCTTTCTCTTGCCTTTGCTTATAGCCTGGGGTAGCTTGATTTCAAGCTCAATTCTAGTCTTGGCTTCATCATAAGTGCCAAAGGTAGGAAGCTTAGGATCTATAGGCTCATTTACCAGTGCTTCAATAATGTTCCTAGCTTCATCAATATTCACCTCATAAGGAAGAGGTTTCACCCATGCAACTCAGGGTCTGACTGCCTGAATGTATATTCTTTCATAGTCAACCATGAAGCATACATCATCTTTGTAATCTGCAACTAGTTTTGGTGGAATTTAGAACCTATTATTCATTCTTTCCTTGAAATCTTCAAAATAATTATCCATAACCTTCTCAAAGTTTTTACCCATGTCAGCAATAAACTCATTAATCTGATATAAAATTGGAATATCTTTTCTCCATACAACTTAGTTCTTTGATGGATTTTTTTTTGAATATAAAAAATAAACAAATTAATAGGGGACCAAATTTGTAGGGATTATTCTTCGAATTCCTTATGCTATCCATATTCTTGTTCAATTGTTTCAAAAACAATTCTAACAAGTCAAATTCAAGATTTTTCTTCACAATTTTGAATGCCAAATCAATAGCCTCACAGGGCACACTGTTTAAATGAATGGAGCTATAAATTTTGTGGGCAATGATGTGAATGCCAAACCTTAATTCAACATTAGATACAATGCTGACCTTCAAACCTCTACAGTCCCATTGAGCTAGAGTTTTCTTCTGTAACTCCTCCTGACCTAGGGTTTTGGTAGTTTTCACTTTACTTAGCATGGGGAGATCGATAATCTTATGAATCATCTTCTTGGTGATTAACACTGGTTGCTCTAACCATAGTTGCCCATTGTGAACATGACTAAATATGTACCTGATCCACTTAATTTGGAAACTTCTTGGTATATGCGAGATATGGGTTAACCCTTTGGTCTCTAGATGCTTCTGCTCGGGTTTCAAAGAGCCATCAACACTCATTTCTCCTAGGGAATTGTCCATCTCTAGGTTTCCAATCTCTTGAATAGAACATTTGAAATGTGTATGAATGTCATTTATAAGAAGTACCTTTGTTGGAGTTTGTGATTGAGCTCCATTGGGGTCGAGTGATTCTGCAATTGCTAGAACTAGCTTGAAATTCGGTGCCTTCCACTCCACACCTTTAACTAGCATTTTTGAACCTCATTTTTCCTTGGTGCTACTACTACTCCCGGATTCCATTGCTGCTCGATAGGTGTAAGAAAATTTTGAACAAATTCTCCGCTTGAAATCACTTGGAATTTTCTTTGGAATTGCAGGAAATTTCTTAGTTGTGTAATTGTGGTGAAGAATGAAATCAAATTCTTCCCTTTTGACAAATTTTTTTCCATAAATTCTTGGTACAAAGGTATCTGAGATGATATAGTGCTTGAAAAGCTTTCATTCACTTGCTCAGTAGGTGCTTACAACTCGGTGATCGAACAGAACTTTAGTTACTCTCGACCTAGCTCGGTTGAGTCTGTGACTGACCTTGCTCGGTATGACCTAATTTCTTGTGACCCTTTGTATCTAAAATACTAATTGGATCATTTAATTTCTTTCATTTCTAACTGCTTGAGACATCACTAGAAGATGTAATTCCATATCTTTGTTTATGGATCTTAACTGGAGATGGTGGAGTCACTCACTTCTTGAGTGACATTGCCATCATTTGAACTATCTTGCTTGGTAGATTTAGGAATCCATTGTTGCCTCATTTGCTTCTGAATATTATCAGCTTTAGCTTTATTTTCATCTTCAACTCTTCCTATGTTCATGTAGTTTTTAGCTATATGACCGAGTTCTGTGCATGTATAGCATCTTACAGTAGTGTCCTTCTTCCTTAGGTGATGTCTTACACAGTTTATACCAATATGTCCATATTCTCCACAATAATGACATCTACACTAGGTATTTTAGTCCCATCCAAATATTGCTTTAACAAGTTGTTCAGCTGGATTGAATGATTTGGATCTGCATTGGAATGCCTTGTGACCATGCTTCTTGCATTTGTGACAATTTTCTTCAAATTTTGGTTTCTCCTTGCATTCATTAGCTTTATGACCATGCTGACTGCAATTGTAGCATTTACCATTGAATTTACCTTTTCCATTGCTCTAACACTTGTTTGATGTGTGACCTAACTTACCACAGTGATTGCAAGTAGGTCTTTGATTCCTTTGGGCACCTTGTTTGGAGGTTTCACCTTCTTCCTTATAACCAAGACTAGCTTTACCTTTTTGTCTATGAAGATTCTGCTCACTTTGTTGACTTAGTTGAGTCATGTCTGCTTGAGATTTCATTATCCTTTCATTGACTTGCTTTTAAGTGATTAAGTCATTTTCCAAACTTTCATTGATTTGTCTTTCAGATCTTAAGTCACTTTGTAAGCTTTCATTGATTAAATCATTCCTCAGGCTTTCATTTTTAGATCTCAGATTCATAATTTCTTCATTTGCATTAGATAGTTGATCTATAAGATCTTCATGCTGAAGGGATTGATTATTTCTTGTCTCTAAGTCTTCATTTGCCTTGTTTCTCTATTCCAAAACTTCACATAGCCTGATTGATTGGATTTCTTGTTCTCTTTTAAGCTTTCTTACTTCTTCCTGTAGAGAGCCATTCTTTGAAAGGAGTTCCTTGATTGCCTCATTAGCTTCATCTGAACTACTTGATGGTAAAAGGTATTCAATCTTTTCTTCAACATACCGATGGTCATTCATTTGTCTTGCAAGTTCCTTCCTTCTCTTCAGGGATTGAGAAAGATGCTCCTTTTCTTCTTTGAGTTGAGCCATGGCCATTTCCAGATCTAGCTTTTCATTTTTAATAGCTTTGTCAAGTCTGAATATCTCCATTGTCCTTGATCTTTGCTCAAGCTGTCAAACTTTTATCCTGAGAACCACAAAAGCTTTGATTCCAATTGTTGAAAATATTCCAGATATGACAGGTTAGTAAGAGGGGAGGGGTGAATCAGTAACTTCAAAATTTTTAATTAATTTAGCACTTTAACCATATATACTATTCACCATTCATTCATCTAATCTACTACATATATGAGAGATCAGACATTTATAACACATGTACACAGTGATTTGGTAACCCAGAAACCTTCCAAATAGAAAGTAAAACTGGGGTGGGGATGCTACCCACAAAACTTCATTACTGTAGTATGAAGTTAGCCTGTTAAGGCTTACATTGACCACTTTTGGTGATCTTCCTTGTTAGGAGCACAAAGGACTGCTAGGTCCACCTTGTTAGAGGATTTACAAACATACAAGGAAGTATGCACTCTATTAGGAGATTTATACAAAGACTGTTAAGTCTACCCCATTAAAGGATTTACAAAACTAATTCACCTATTAGGATGAAATAGTGGATCTACTTACAACTTGATTGCTAATTAGATCTTTGAAGTATAGATAACCTCTTGTGACTGATGAATCTTTACTGCTCCTTGTAGACCTTGTTTAATACTTTTCTTTGCTACTAATTCACTTTCATTCTTCTCAAAGCATTACATGTCTATCTTGATACTCTCATGCATACATTATAAATGATATAATACATTACATATATACCATTCCAATAATTACAATTGGAAGGTTGGGCAAAACACAAGTGAACAAAATATTATTGAGTCGACCAAACAGTAGAAAACTAGGGTTCTTCAAGCTAACTTGGTAACCTTCTGATACTCAGTTTCCACTACATTACTTGGCATCGTCATGCACTCAGTAGAAGTAGAAGCTCGGTCCATAGTAATCACACAATGTAGCTTGGAACTTGGTAACCATTGGAGACTCGGTAGATATAGTATCACTCGATAAAAAATGAATCCTTTGTTTACCTAGCTTTCACTCGGTAAGTACTACACTTTCATTACTCGATAAACACTAGACTTCCATCACTCAGTAAACACTATGAAGCTTGGTGAATACTATATTCTTGGTAGATACTGCTGAGCTGCACACCCACTCGGTAGCTTCATGAATGCTTGGTATGAACTGCTTGACTGCACACTCACTTGGTAGCTTTAGGAATGCTCGATATGAACTACTTATGTGATGAACCTACAAGGTAACCACTGAATGCTCGATATACACTATAGACTGAGTGATGAACTCGATAATCATTCAGAATCAAGTAAGTGTTGTCACTAATGAAAAATACAATATAATTCCAACAAGGTTATCATGTGCGAGAACCTAAGGAAGACAAGGAGTCTAGGTTATTTGCTTCATTCACTAGCCAAATAGAAGAGATTACTATTGGAAAGCAAAGAAAGAAAGATTAAGAGTATGAATGCTTGAAGGGTGAACAAGCTATCAAAATTGAAGTGTGTGTAAGACAGGAAGAATGGAGGACTAAAACAAAGATATGCAATCTTCAAGTGAGTTGTAATTTGTTATCAGATCAAGCCTTACTATTACTTTCTAATCATTGTATCAGTCTAGGGTAAATCCTTTAGATTAAGGTTGACCTAAAAATCATTTTTTAATCCTTTAAATAGGTGACATTCCAACTGAATGGTCTAAAGTCCTCTAACAAGGCTCACTCCTAATAGGGTGATTAAAATCCTCTAACCAAGTCACATTTAACGGTGTGTATTGTAACCTTTAACAGAGTTGTCCTTTCACATGGAATCACTTTATAAGAGTGAGAGTTAGTAGCATGTTACTAGTGGTTTTACCCAAATTGGGTTTCCGTATAAAATTTATGTGTCAAATGTGTTGTTGAATGTGTTATGTTTCATGTTTATGTTTAAGTTGTTTTAATCTATGATAATAACCTACAAAGTTTAAGCATTGTATGATCTAATGGATGCATTCATAATAAGGTTTTATGGATATGGGTTAAGTTGTGAAAAGTTTTAAATTTACATCTAGACCTTGGATAATTGATTCACCCTCCTCCTAGTTATTCTAAAGAATTCCAACAGTATTATCTCATACAAATAGATTTCAACATAACATACAACATAAATGTGTCAACCCTAGGGCATCATGAATTGTCCACACAAGCATTGCATGGAATTGAAATTATTTTTGTCTAATTGGTCTAGAGATATCATATATAGTGAAACCATTTCATAACACCAACAACTTGTGTACAAGAGGCATAATACATACATTCATATCTTTCACTTGGTACTTACCTAGTTGAATGAACAATGTCCAATAATTATTATGGTCATTTCACTCCAAGACTTATAATTACATGTAGATAACAATAAATTAATAAAATACCTGGAACAATCATTGCCAACATAATGTGCTCCCTCTATATTAACATCCATGGAGGAGGGTTATTATTGATAAAAAAAATCAAGCCACACCAAGTAAATAGATATCATCTCTCCAAATGGATTGACACCATTAGTTGCTAGAGAAAGAATGATATTTCAAGGTTCTTCTTTAAAGTATGGCCATGCACATAAACTATGAACCATCCATAAGCATTTGAATAATGTCATCTCAACTTGTATTGCTTGCATGGTAATCCATAAATTGTGTCAAGCTACTACACTTGAGTAATTATTTAAGACGTGGAATAATGGGGATGTAACGAAGAACCTTGCGAGACACCTTTTTTGTCACTCAATCATCTCAATATTTTCTTGTATATAATTTAGGGAATTCTGTTGCATTTTCATGTTCTTTATGATAAATTGCATGATCTTTAGGACAAGCATCTATTTCTTGATACTCCATTCCAATATGTTTCATATTGGCACACAATTCTTGGTATGAGTGAGAGAGAACATTTGATGGTGGTAGCAAATAGTCACCTATCAATCTATAGCAAAAATATTAGTCATTAGTATAAAATTTTTTAAGGGTACATAGTTCACCTTTTATAGACTATAATGCTATATATCAAAAACCTTAGCATACATGACATTGTGTTGGATAAACTATTCATAACCTTCAAATTCACCAACAAAAATACAACAGAGAGAAGAGTTGATTGGGATTCTTCATAAAGGGCCATATTTTCCTTCTCAAGTAGAGGTATATCATGGATGACCTCAATGTCATCCTCATCATAATCATCATCATTATCATTAGTAGCAACAACACCAATACCAAATGTGTCATGGATCAATGCATTCATACCATCATTTTCAAATGTGTTTTATGGCACATGATCATCATCTTCCATGGGATCATGATCTTCTCCTTCAATACTCACACCTCTATATTCCTCCATATTCACACCTCCATGTTCCTCTAAGATGTGTTGGTCCATATCATATACTATCTTGGGGAGATCAACCTATATAAAAATGATGATAATAAAACCCCCATTCTATGGTTCATATGTATATTAATTGCGAAAAACAATATAAAAAACAACTTACCAATGGATGATAATCAAACCCCCTTTAGTGTGACCATTCTCCCTACAATGTCTCTTAGCTATTTTGATTTTGATTCTTTTTGTCTTTAAGCCATTCCAACTCTTGCAAGGACAATAACATTTGTCATTGCCTTCTCTTTGAAAGTTAGACAACAATATAGCAATTGTGTCCCTATTTTGATCAAATTCCCTTGTATTATTTGACATGATCCCTCACGGGAATAACTTATTCTTGTACCCTTATTGAGTTGTTTGTACTTAATTTTTATATCTGCACATATGGTTTTGAAAGAAATCTTTGGTGTAATTAATGTATATATTTGCAAAAATATTGGACATGTTGCACTTAATTTTTATATCTACACATATGGTTTGAAAGGAAAATTTGGTGTAATTAATGTGTATATCTACAAAAATCTTGGACATGTTGTACTTAATGTTTATATCTGCACATATGGTTTTGAAAGAAAAAATTGGTGTAATTAGTGTGTATATCTACAATATATTGGACATGTATTTAATGCTTATATCTACATATATGGTTTGAAAGAAAAAATTGGTGTAATTAATGCGTATATTGGCAAAAAATATTGGTCATGTTGTAATTAATGTTTATATTTGCACATATGGTTTTTAAAGAAAATTTTGGTGTATTTATGCCTCTTCATTTTGATTTTTTTCAAGGGAAGCCTGTAAATGGTAATAGAAAATAAGAATGCATTTTCTAAGAGTTTATAGTTGTTCAAAAAATTGATGTTTTACAAGAAAATGCACATGAAGAACTATTATCTCAGAAGCAAGAACATGGCATTGAATCAATAAAGAAAGTGCTTGACATGAATGATCTACAAGTGAGGGTGTTGACCAATCTTGAAAACTTGAATGCTAAAATGAAAGCTATCGAGAACCAAACACCCATGCCAAAGTTATAGCATAATGCGAAGTTGATTTTAGATATGCTAGAGGAAGATATTCATACTTTTGATCAAAATTTAAGGCAAGAGAGAGAGAGAGAGAGTCTATGGCAATATACCAGAAGGAGAAGGAATGGTTTCTAAAAGAGACCACATGATAGAAACAACAACTAGGCAACTAAGAGGATATTATGGGAGAACAAGATAGAATCTAGGGAAAATATTTGAATCAATTACAAGTGTTTTTTGAGAATTTACAATCCAAATATTGGGAGGACTACAAGTTGTGCAATTTTCCATGTTAGGGAGGTAATCTAACATAGTTCATCATCATGACTTTAAATTCCTTAATTATGATCTTGGGTGCTCAAATTAATGTCGAAGATGTTTGTGCCTTAGGGTCCTATTTGATCATCATTTGAAAGAGCCTCAATGATGACCAAAAAATGTCCCTCAATATGTTGTTCTTTACTCCATTAGAGGGAGAATATGTCTCTTTCTTACTTGGACATAAGGGTGAGTACCCAGAACTTTAACTTCTTCTTGTTCCTAATTTAGTCATAACTTGTGAAGCCATCTTTTATTTTGACCTTTGCTTCTTTCGAGGTGGCCCCTTGTCCTCTATCTCCTTCCTCTTCATTCCCCTTGTTTGTAACTCCTTAACACTCCCTCCATTCTTTTTCTTATTTTGGTCTTCTTGTTTTCTTCAACATTCTGGGAGTTGTTCACATGATTCCTTATTTGGTTCTTCTACATCTTTCATTAGTTCATATTTCAATGGAATTATTTTTCCTTCAACTTAGCCATCTATTGGTTTATCCATGTGTGATTGAATGGTGTTAAACATGAATCATTATTGTGTCAAAACTTCATCTTTGTTCAACCAATCTATAGTAGGAATTACAATCTTTCTTGTTGTGTCATGATCACCTTGGAACTAGCTTCCATCCTCCTCAAACAACTTTGGAATAAGTTATAACCTATTTAATATCAAATCCACTAATCTTTATAGGTCCTTACCTTATAGTAAAAAATTGTGTTAATCCAATGATCTTCAATGTGAGCTATTTCAATATGACAATTAAACCTATGACAATTAAAACTACTCAGGGGATGACATCAATTGATATTCAATAGAAATGAAGGTATCCTAAAACACTCAAAATGTGAACATTCACAAAAATTAACAAGGTAATAAAATTTCATATTGCAATGACTGAACTAAAGAAAATGGCATCATAAAAACCTTGATATACAGAAATACCAAATAGGAAATAAAAAACACTCAAAACTACCATATACATTTAGAACTTGACACATCTATACAAGGCCCTTGCTACACAATAACAAGATCTAGTGTATATGGTATACCTTGGTCCATTTGAGACATACAATTATCATATTATTAGTGGAGCCTTGATCTGAAAAGTTATAAGAAAGTATTCATTATGATTAGACTGAAAAAGAGGGCTTCCTTAGAATAATCATTCCATGGAAATTGATGAATCCTAAAATAATAAACAAGAAAGTTTGAAATATAACCAGGAAATAGAACTTCATAAAATCATAAAATAAAAGTACATGGCTGGAGAAAAATATCATTAAAAAAAGAAGGAAAGTTTATAATATAACCAGAAATTAGAATTTTATAGTATAAAATAAATGTAGATGGATAGAGAAATAAATCATTAAACCAAAGTAGTGCCAAAGAGCATATAATTCTAAATCTTCATGTAAGTTTAACTATGAGGTTTCCATTCAATTGCTTATTGAATAGTTGAGAAAATAAAATAATAGAAATGATTAGCTTATTCACATAAAACAAATTATGACGCTAATTAAAATTCTATGCTAAGTTCTAACCAAACTATTTTATATTTATACATTCCATATCATACTAATTATACTTTATATCACATTTTATTTAGAAAAAATCATACAATAATCCCCAGAGTATCAATTAATGTCATCCCTTGATGCTACATTTTCTAGAGACATGGCAGAAGTTACTATCAGATTCCATACTTCATAACATTCTGGGAGACGGAGAGGTTGGGGGAGCAGACAGAAAGCATTTGTTCAAAATTGAAACCTAGTTTTGGGCGGGAGTCCTCAGGAAGGAGGATCTCAAAAACTAGGTATAAAGGAGGGTTTTCAAGCAGAGTTTGGAGAAGTAGAAAATGGGGATGGGGACCCACGTGCTGATGGTGAAGTCTAGATCAAGCAAAAAATGTAACCCAATGTGGCCAGGTTAGGGAATCTTCTAGCAAAATGGGCCTCACTCTTTGGTGTCAAACCATCTGATAATCATCTTTCCCTTTGGTTAAGATTGTATCACATTTGGAAAAGGGATTGTGCACAATTAATATTCGAGACAAGTTAGTTGATCATAGCATAGCTTCGATGGCATCCATGCTGGTTGGAAAGTTTATTAGTTAGAGACCAAACATTGATGTGGTGTAGTCCTTCACCTTGAAGAAATGGCATCTTAAAGGTCAGGTCAGCATTAATGCAATGGAAAAGGGATTTCTCTCTTTTGACTTTACTTGTAATGAGGACATGACTAATATTTAGTGTGAAGGGCCCTGGAGTATAGGACGAGCAACTTTGGTGTCGCAGAAATGGTCTTCAAAATTGAACTTAAATAAATCTTTTTTTTTAGCAAGCTCCAGTATGGGTTAGACTCCTTGAGCTACCCTTGGAATTCTAGAATGAGGATGTTTTTATGGGTGTGGCCAGTTCCTTTGGAGAACTATTATCAATTGATCCTATTACTGCTTCTAAGAGTAGACTTACCTATGCGAGGATATGCATCAAGTAAGGGAAGGGGATGATATGCCAAAAGTGGTGTGTTTCAAGTTTAAACTCGACACTCACATACAATAGATGGACTATGAGAGCATACCTTTTGGTTGCTATCATTGTTTTAAGACTAGACATAAGGCTTTTTCAATGTTCAAAAGCAAAGATGGATAAGAAGAAGAAGTCTCTCCCTTCCTCTTATCTTAATCGGGACAAGAAAATTTGGAAGAGGAAGACCACCAGCATAGGCCACAAGGCTGATCCTATTATGGTTGGTTAGAAGGTTGGAGAAGTTAAGAAGGACATTATACATAAGCCAACACCTTCTGCCATAATAGCTTAGACCAAAGATAAGAAGGATTTTCCCCATTCTGAAGAGCATGCCCATAAAACTTCAAATGGTGAAGTATCTACAGATCTAAAGGAAAAGCTAGAGGCAAATGCCTTAGAAGGAAACCAAGTTGACTTTCATGAGTTAGAAGACTCTCAGATTGTGGAAGGGCCAGAAAATTTGCAATAGATAAAGCCTATGGTTAAACATTGCAAGGGAGCTCCTCAGCAGATTATGAAGGAAGCAGGTCCGGAAGGGATCCCTGAGTCTCAAGGGAGAAGTTTTTTGGCTGCCAAAGATGAAGAAAAGGATAGAGTTGATAAGGATATAATTATCTATCAAGGCTCAGAGGATAATTTTGTTTCCTCTAGAGTAGGAGCTGAAAGTGTTGTACAGAATGAGAAAGAAGTTTTGGTGAGGGTGCTCGATGATTGGGAGGATCCTACTAGAACTCCAAAGAAAGCTCAAATAGTATCTAGGTCTTTGGACTCTATTTTGGAAAGAGAAGCTTTTCTTTCCCCTAAGTCTAGGAAGAAATTTTTTAGAGAACCCTCTTTGGCCTCTCTAGTGGAGACTAGAAGCAGCTACAAATCGGATGTGGGAATAATGGCTAGAAAAGGTAGAAAAATAGAGAAGCAAACTAGAGAAGAGGAGACTAGAAGATGCTTGGTGAATGGGCACTAGAGAATTATTCAGGAGTGTTCCAAGAATGGAAAATGAAGATCATATCATGGAATATAAGGGGTTTAAATGGAGCCCACAAACAAAAAATTATAAGGAATTTGATTAGAGATCAAAGACCTAATTTTTTGATGATCCACGAAACTAAGATGAAAAAGGAATCTCTAAGGAAAATTATGTTTAGTAGCATGATGAGTGGGGAGGTTTTGAATGCAAAGGGTGCCTCTGGTGGTTTGGTGACCCTGTTTATTACCAAGCATTTCAGAGTTGAAGCAGTGTTTAATAAGGGTAATATTCTTCTCTATCATGTTCATCATATTCAATCCAATGAAAATTGGTTTTTTCTGAATTTATATGCTCCTAACAATAAAAGAGATAGAAAAAATCACTAGACTAAAGTAGGAAACCTGGTGCAAAGTAGTAATTTAAAGAAAGGCATCATTATGGGAGTTTTCAACACTCCTCTTATGGATGGGGAGAAGATGGATGGTCTGATCCCGGACTGGGAAAGTAAACAAGACCTCTCTAGCTTCATTGATGGTTTGGCTTTTTTGGATTTGGATCTTATGGGAGGTGCCTTTACTTGGTCAAAAAAATGCTTGGGGCAGGATTGCATCTAGGTCAGATTGGACAGAGCTTTAATCTCCCTTGATTGGTTGAAGTCTCTCTCTTGTAGGTTAGCTCTCCTACCTAGAGTGGGATTTGATCATTCTCCTATCTCCCTCTCAGTTGCTCCTATAGAACCTAGAAGGAACCCCCCCTTCAGATTTGAAAAAATGTGGACTTCTCATCTTGATCTTTTGGATAAAGTCAAATTTTGGTGGATTTTAGAAGTGGAAGGCACTGCTATGTTTAGAGTTGCCAGGAAACTGAGTAATGTTAAGAGAATGGTTAAAGTTTGGAATAAGACTAATTTTGGCCATATCTCTCATGAGAAAGATGTCTTGTTTAACAAACTTATTTCTGTTCAAGCCTCTATTCAGTAGGATGGGTATAATGAGCTTAATAGGGAGGCTAAGTTGTCTATTATTACAGACTTACATAATATCATCAGCAAAGAGGAGAAGTTCTGGAGGCAAAGATCTAGGGTAAACTGGCTTAAAGATGGTGATCAGAATTCAAATTTCTTTCATCTAACCACCCTCAAGCATAGAGCTAATAAAAAAATTGTTGGCATCATGAAAGGGTAGGATCTGCTGACTAAGGAGAAGGAAATATCAGCTAAAGCTGTCTCCTTCTTCTCTTCTCTCTAGTCTTGGGATCCTCTTCTATCAAAGGTGGACCGGGAAGACTTGGTTGTTTCTATTCCTCAAATCATCCAACCTCATCATAACTTAATGCTTCATGCCATTCCTTCTATTGTTGAAGTTCGTAAAACTCTCTTTTCCTTGCCTGTGAATAAATCTCCTAGCCCTAATGGGTTCCCTACCTTATTTTTGATAGATGTATTGGTAGGTGGTGATGGATGATGTGGTGAAGGCAGTTCAGGAATTCTTTGGAGCTAGGAGCATTCTTAAGGAGACTAACTCCACTTTTCTGGTCCTCATCCCTAAGGTGCTTGGGGCTAACTCTTTGGACAAGTTTAGACCTATTAGCTTGTGCAATTCCTTTTACAAGATTATCTCAAAGGTTCTTACCTCTAGGTTGCTCAAGCTCCTCCCTTTGATTATTTTGTAGCAACAAACAAGTTTTATCCCAGGAAAACAGATTTTAGACTCGATCATGATGGTGCATGAAGTGATCCACTCTATGGAAGCTGGCAAGTGAGAAGGGATGCTACTTAAATTGGACCTATCTAAAGCCTATGATCGAGTTGACTAGACTTTTCTTGATATGGTGCTCAAGGCTTTTGGGTTTGATTTAAAAGTTTGTAAACTAATATCTCAGCTTGTCTCTACTTCCTCACTTGCTGTGTTGGTTAATGGAGCTCCTTTAGATTTTTTCAAACCCTCAAGAGGGTTGTGGTAGGGGGATCCTCTCTCGCTAATACTCTTCATTATCCTGGCTGAATGTATGGGAAGGCTTATTGAGAGAAAGAAGAAAGAAGGCAAAATCAAAGGGATAAAGCCTTCCTCTAAAAGTGATCCTTTCTTGCATCAACATTTCATTGATGATACTATCATGGGGTGGAAGCTTCTATGAAGGAGGAAAAAGCCATGAAGGATGTCCTAGATATCTACTCCAGAGGGTTGGGCCAAATAATTAACTGGGAAAAGAGCTCTTTATATTTTAATAGACAAAGGAAAATTTTTAGGATTCTAGGTTGTAATGTGGGAAAGTTTCCCTCTACCTACCTTGGGCTTCCTTTGGGTCCAATTCCTCCTAAATTCTTCTGGAACGATATTATGGACAGGTTCAACAAAAAGCTTGTTGGCTAGAAAGGAGCTATTCTCAGTCAAGCTGGCAAATGTCAGTTGGTTAAATCCACCCATCAAAATTTTCCACTGTATGCTTTAATCCTCTTTGTGATTCTAGTTAAATTTGCGAAGAGGATGGAGAAAATTCAAAGGGATTTCTTATGGATAGGAGTTGAAGGGAAAAAAAGATACCCACTAGAAGCCTAGGACAAAGTCTGTCTCCCTAAGAATTATGGAGGTCTTGGCATAAGGAAGCCTACTCATCTTAATAAGACTCTTTTGGCAAAGAAACTATGGCGTATCTTCAACAACACTAGGGAATGGAGAGACATCTTGGTCAACAAGTACATTAAGAGGCCTTCTATTTAGTTCACCCTTTTTAGGAAGGACATTCGTGGAAGATCAGCTATCTGGGATGATTTTTTGAAAGCTAGGGAATTGGAAAAGGGAAAAGTATCTTGGAAATTGGGGAATGGGGAGGATATCTAGTTCTGGTCTGATAGTTGGCTTATTCAGGGCCCCCTAATGAAAAATCCTATCTATGATGTTTGGGCAAACCATTGTCTTCAACTTTTTGGGCTAAAAGTCTACAACTATAGGAACAACCAGGGTTGGATAGATCTGTCTATAATCTCTGATGATCTAAATCCAATCATGTTAATGTTAAATTCAATGGCTCTCAGCAACAAGAGGGATGAAATGATCTGGGGGGACAACTCCAGTGGAAGCTACTCTGTTGCTTCTAGGTATATGGCTGTTTGGAGCTTAAAAGAGAAGCCTCCTTGGTTGAAAGCTTGGATCCCATGCCTCACTCCTAAAATCAATATATTTTATTGGCTGGCCTTATAGAACAAAATTCTCACTCAGGATAACCTTATAAAAAGAGGATAGATTCTGCCAAGTAGATGTAGTTTATGTAAGAACTAGCTGGAAATAGGCAACTACTTGTTCATTCACTGTTCCTTCTCTAGGGAGGTCTGGGACTTCCTAACCCAAGACTTAGGGATTAGCTAGTGCATGCCAGATAATCTCCTGGATTTTTTCTGCCAATGGAAATCCTTGTTCAAATCCCCTATTTTGCAGGAATTAGGAACTTGGATCTTACCCCACTACTACTGGAGCATATGGAAGGAGAGAAACAATAAAATCTTTAGAGACAGAGAGGAGCTAGCCATTTTTCTGAGGAAGAAGATTCACAAAAATATAAAGGAAAACTACCTAGTAAGGAAGGGGGGAGATATCAAAGTGGGCGGTAGGAAAATGGAGAAGGAAAAATAAAGAATGTTAAAAAGACAGGAAGCCAAGTGGCTTCTCCCCCTAGAAGGATGGCATAAATCCAATTTTGACAGGGCCTCTAAGGGAAATCCTAGCTCCTTGGGATGTGGAGGCATAATTAGGAATGAATTTGGGGATGGAGTAGCGACCTTCTCTCTCTCATTGGGATTCCAAACTAATCACTTTGTAGAAGCAAGTGTGGCCTGCCATGTGGTGAAACTGGCTTATGAAGTTGGAGTTACTAATCTATGGCTTGAAGGGGACTCGAATAAAATTATTAAATGTTTAAATGGAAAATCTCATTATTCGTGGTTGATTGTAAATCTTATTGATGAGACATGTGAGACTCTTGCTAAATTTGATAGAGTCCATGTCACTCACTTTTTTGGGAAGCAAACTCGGTGGCATATTGGTTCGCAAATAAAGGTGTCCAGTCTAACCAAAAAATGACCTAGCAACTGGGAAAGAGTTTTTTGATGGATGTTAAGAGCTTGATCGAGCTGGGTAAGATCCAAGGGAGTATAGAGGAGATCAATTTGCAATTATGAATAGGAAAGGCTTATGGGGAAAGGGTACGACTCTTAAAGGTTGTATTGAAAAATGCAAGAAGTGGGAATTATTATAGTTTATTCGACACATTTTATGGGTCATTTTTTGCATTTATAACCTAAGCAATGACAAGGCTTATTTCTTTAGTCTCTTTCTAAAACATAGAGAACCCTATCAGGTGGTGAGGTTTCAGAGGGTTATGCTTATGAGAATTGTGGGAAAGTAAAGTGCCGATATGGTGGGTGAAAGGTGTAGAAAAGAACTAGTGGGAAAAATGGAGAAATGGAGAAGCAGGGAGAAAGTGTGGGAGAAGTTGGTTCAAGGCAAGATTTCAAGGTATATCATAAAGCTGCATGGTTACGATCAAAATGTAACTGATAGCATGGTCAATTCACGGAAGGATGGTAGAGTCAAGGTGAATGGGATAGCTTTTTTGATAACAGAGGAGGTGATTTCAGCTGTTACTAAGATTCTAATCGTGGGCTTTAAGTTCATTAGGGACAAAAAGCTTTCGGCCAGTGCAGTGAAGGACTTTGTTGACAAATTTAAGGAGCTGAATGCCTTGAAAAAGAGTGATACATTTTATGATCCAGATTCTATAATGAAGATTTGGAGGTACGTTCTATGTGCTATCATTGAGTACATTACTCTTGACCCTAGGTTTGATCATGTTTGCATCCACCATTTCGTTCTTTTAAATCATTTTTGACATGATAGCAAAGTTTCTTTCCCTTTCTATTTGTTCAACTCTATGAGCAAGGCAGTGTCAAGCTTCAAAAAGAAACCCTCTGCTAACCCTACTTTGTATGAGGGGCTGTTACTGCTCATCTATGAGCACTTCAAGGCTTAGATAATAAGTAACATCCCTTCATAGGTTGGGAATGAGGAAATCAATAGCTCTAGCTACTCCTCTGAATCAGATGATATACAAAGCATTAGTTCTGAGGAAGGGGGGGCTTACTTTCTTTAGTAAAAAAGTAACACCTAATGTAAAGAATTTTCCCTCCCCTATTACCCATAGAAGAAAAAGCCCTAGAGGTCATAGTCAGAAGAAGCTTGGTAATGAGGAGCAGGATAACTGTGATGAAGAGGTGGCTATGGAGTCTGAAGATGAGGAAAAGGAGAGGTAGGAGGAAAAAAAAGAAACCTAGGGTGGGAAGAAATGCAAGAGGGTGGGCATAGAGGATGAGAGGTTGCAGTAGGACCTAGACTCTCCTTTGCTCCCTCTCTCCCTTGTCCATCCCCAAGCCCACCCGAAGGAGTATATAAAGGGTAGTTTTGGAGCTGGGGGGGGAGGTGCTGGCCAAAGATAGGAGGAAAGCCTAGAGAAATTTTAATGTGACGACTTTGAAATTGTGTATTTTTAGAGAAGTGATGAACCCCCAGATCCTGGTGGATAGATAGAAGGAACTGCATCTTGAAGAACTCATTAACCCTGTGATTGTGGCAATCTCTAATAATGCAAGGGAATCTAGGATGAACCTCTTGAAAATTCCCGCAACAACATGATAGACAATTACAGGTCAATCAAGTGGCTTTTTCATGAGTTGGAGGAGGTTAAGGAGAAGGTGGGTCAAATGGAAGGAGCCAGGAATCTAAAGGGCCTAGAGAAAGGGATGGATTATGATGATAAGCATAGCCTGGCGGAAAGGAGGATCCATAACCTAGAAAATTACAATCACAATCTGTCGAGCCAGATGATCTCACTGCTCAACTCAATTAATAACAACATTCTATCTTTAACTAATTGGCTTAAAGATAGAGGCATGCAAGGGGATGTGGATGGAAAAGATAGGGGTAAAGCTAGATTTGATGATGATACTACCACTAGTATCACTTTTTCAACTTTGGACCAAGAAGAACACATGACTCACCAATAGGAGGCTGAGGAGAACTAGATGGCCTAGGAGGCTACCCAGGTCATGTAGGAGCTGGAAAGAAAGATCGAGGATTAGTTCTTATCTTTTTCCTTTTTGGCTAGCTTTTTGTTCTGGTTTTTGACTATTTCGTTTGTCTTGTCTTTTCTATTTGGCCTTTTCTTTGGCCTTTGTTTATTTGGCTAGGCCTAGTACTTATTATCAACCTTTAGACTTGTTACTTTTGTAGCTAGGCTTCTAATGCTTATTTTCAGCCTGTTATGTTTTAACTCTTGGGTTTCAAGATCCCTGTAAAACCTGTTTATCTAATCAAAAACATTTTGGATGATATAGTGAAGCCCAAATTAACAACAATAATAGATACTTGGGATCCTTGTAGGGATTTTGTGCTTAGACATGCATGGTTACTATTGACACAAAATCTTGCACCCTTGCCTTAAGTCTTAGCTAAAGGCAACCTCATGTAACATGAAAAAAATCTTGAAAGTGTGGGACATTGTGACTTGAGATTGAATCTCTAGAGAAGGCCAATGTCCTTACTATTAGAATGAACCTAACTATTTCTTGAGAGGACAATGGAGAAGGAATGTATGAAAGAAAACTACCTAATCTAACCTAAGAGGACATGATACACCAATTAGTATGTTCAACCTTATCTCTGCCCAAGAATGGATAGTTCATCAATACAACCTCAAAGTATACAAATTCAATCCTTGCTTAATCCAACAACCATATGTATATTAGAAACCAAAAGAGTTCTATAAGGAAGAGACTTCACTTTATATCATTCAAAAATCAAGTAGATATAATCATACAGTTTGAGAAACGAAGACAATACACTAACACAAAGGCAAGAGGGTATTTGCACAATATATTAATGGAAGAAAGAGATACAGCAAAGGATGTATTAACTCAAAGGAAAAGGAAATTATAGTAGTAGAGCATAGACATACAATCATATAGAATCAAGGAAAAAAATTAACCCTACGAAGGGTTACAAAATCTACTTTTATAGTGCAAGCATAACTTAGATAGCTTCTACTCTAAGGAAAAACTCAACAATTGCATTCAAGATTTCAAAGAATAATCACTGTAAATTATGGAAAGATTTGATCATGGAACACATCCAAATGCAAGAAATAACTTATTCACCAAATGGAGCGTTGTGAAGATAGAAACGATGACCATTATAACTCTGACTGATTAGATGGACCAACAGGTAGCGATGGAGTATCCCTTCATATTTATCAGGCATGGGGAATGATGAAAGTAGTTGAAGAAGATTGAAAAGATTAGATTTTTCATTAAAGAGATGCTTCATTTGTCATTAGCATGCCAAGTCAACTAGGTCAACGGTCAACTAGAGTAAATCCCCAAGCTTCACCATGTGGACTAGTCATATTTTATCATTCTACCACCCAACCACTCTTCTATCTTTCATATTTGACCTTGACTACCCATGATCAGGGCTTTGCAACCACATTTCTTCATTAGCTATTATTCCTTGTGAAATTGGAAACAAACCATATCCCTACTTCACAACTTGTTCTTAACATCTTCCCCTAACTACCGCAGTTAGGTGATAACGTAAAATTGGTGTCTTGCATCATCACTTCTTAATGTCCAACTTAGCATTTGATGCCCACGACCATGCAAAAATGGACTTAACCACCATTGCTTACTCTCCACCTAGGCTTGTTGAGATGCATGTTGCACTGTCGCCATCTTGCTATGTATTTTTGTCGTACATCTTTTCTTAACAACATAGTGAAAAGCATTGATCTTGAGAGATTAGATGGTCAAGGGTAAACCATAGTTACCATCCATGTTAGAAATTTTGATCAATTCAATGCTACCACATCATCAAAATCCTCTATATGGTGCCATGCCACAACTTCATGACCTTACCCTCGAATTATCTTTGACTCATTATGACTATGCAAACAGAAAGAGATGCATGATTGTAGGACTGATTGTGGTTCAATCCATAACTCTAGCAAAACTACGATGATGATATGGTTTCCTCATTTCATGTTATCATTTCTTCATAGATTAATTCCTTAACCCATTACTTACCCCAACAACCATGCACACAATGTGATTCATGACTTCACCATCCTAACCATGGTTAACACTAAACTCTTTGTGATCATGCAAATGAGGAAGGGTCATGACATCGTAGCTTAAAATTGGAGTTAAGATCATAACCCTACAATTGAGCGGTAAAGAGAGATTGCTATGACACTTTTCATAACTAGATGCCAGCCTTCTAAACCATGAAGCCATGCTGACCACTTAAAAATATTGTGTCACACATTCACACATCCTTTGACGGTTAAGCCATAAACTAAATTGACTAGGCGATGGAGGATAGTCGCATGATCGCGACTTGAATCTCCAAGGGGATAAAGCATAAAAGGCTTGAAATTAAGAAAATAAGGGATAAGAAAAAGTTTAAATATATCTTTTATAATATTTGATTATTTTAATTTTTGAATAGATATGACTACTGGCCATGCTTGATAGGAAAACTCAAATTTTGGTGGGAGAGAAAAAAATGGCTAACAATTTTGGTGACTCAGAGGGAATACTAGCTTTCTAAGTATATGACCAATGACCTTAAGCATCCATTGGGCTATGGAGTTGTAAAAAACTGAGGTCTTGTGCATTGTGAAACTATAACTTCACTTTTGAATTCTCTACAACTACAAAAACTTCAAAACTTGGCTATCTAATAGAGAGATAACCTGTGCTCATGACTTCTTCGAAAACTAGAAACTAATATAATATATACAAAAAATCTTAACCCTCTCTAGAAGTAGGGTTTGAGGTAAATCCCATTAATTGGAATGGTTAGGATATCACCATTGGGCTTGGATAACTAGAAAACGTTGGCCTACTTATAACTGGTCATAACATAAGGCCCACTCCAGATAACATCAAACTTAGAATGCCTTCCTGGCTTGGCTCTGTTGGCATCCCACTTGAGAACAAGATCTACTTCCCTAAAAATCCTAGTTATAGCCTTTTTGTCAAAACTTCTTTTGACCTATTATTGATGAGCCTCAGGTTTATGCATAGCCTGTTATGTTTTTTCTTCTAAATCAATTAGTTATGCTAACCTAATTGTCATGGGATCATTTTCCTCTAGCTCTAATTGATGAGCCAACTTAAGAGAGGGGAATTCTAGTGAAATAGGAAGCTTGGCTTCCCTTCCATAAACTAGCATAAAAGGTGAATTCCCAACTACTCTTTTGGGTGTAATTCTATCAACCCAAAGGGCTATTTTCAACTTGGCATGCCAACTTCTCTTATTGTCTTTAATTCTCCTCCTCATGATCTTGATGATGTTCTTGTTAGAGGATTCAACCAAGCTATTGACTTGGGGATAATAATTTGAGTAAGTGCTTAAATATATCCCATATTCTAGAGCCCAAGAATATATGTGAGCTCCAACAAAAGATTTTGTGTTATCAAATATGATAGTTGAGGGAACACCAAATCTTGTCACAATTCCATTAAAGAATTCAACTACTGAGGCCTCTATTACATCCTTCAAAGCCATTTACTTGGTCCATCTTGTGAAATAGTCTATGGTTGCCAAGATCCATTTATGACTAGTATTGAAGGGTGGATTTATTGGACCAATGAAATCCAAACCCCATTGAGTAAAAGGTTGGTCAACTTGAATGGGATGGAGGGGAAAGGCAACCAATCTTTGCTTTCCTGAGAAGAAAGCACATTTATCACACTTCCTTACCCACTTATGGTAGTCATCAAACATGGTGGGCCAATAATAGCTAGCCCTCATTATATTCATCATAGTAACTTTGGATGAGAAATGACCACCAACAAGATCATTGTGAAATTCCTTCAGAAACCTACTGACCTAATCTGCTTGTATACATATGAGTAGGACTCCATCAAAATCCTTTTTGAATAATACTCTTTCCACTAAGACATAGGGAATAGCTTACAATCTAAACTATCTCCTCTTGGCTCTATCTAGGCCTTGGGGGCATCTTCCTTTTGTCAAGAAGGAAATCATGGCTTACAACCAATCAATCTAATCTTCATTCTCCAATATTTTCTCATTTTGGATCAAATGGGAAACTTCTTCACGTGTCTCAAAAGATGAAGCCATATGCTCATAGAGTCCCTTACCTCTTACCAACTTGGTGATCTTAATATCAATATCATATTCCATGACTTTGGTAATCCATCCAACTCTTTTCTCATTGATATCCTTGTTCAAGATGAAATCCTTTACATTTGCATGTGGAACTAAAAGATGGATCTTGTTGTGAGACAAGAGATGCCTTTTTTTTTTTGAGATTCCTCACCATAGCAAGGACCTATTTCTCTACATATCTATGTCTTTCTTGATAATCATTAAGCCCTTCACTGAAGAAAGCAATGGGATATTCCAAAATTTTATTATTTTACTGTGTAAGAACAACTGAAATGCTTGACTTTCCTTCAAGGGAGTAGAGGATGAAATCTTTGTCAAATTTGGGATTGACAAGAGTAGGAGATGATGCAATTGACTACTTGATTTCTTGAAAACTAGCCTTTTCCTCTTTGGTCCAAGTGAACACCAGGTTCTTCTTTAACATAGCTATGAGAGGCTTTACCATAGAAGCAAGGTTAGGGATGAATCTTCTTACAAAGTTGATCCTACAAAGGAAACTCTACAATCCTTTCTTATGGGTGGGAAGTGGGAGAGAAAGAATTGCTTCTACCCTCTCTAGATCTATTATTAACCCATCTCTTGACACAATATGCCGTAAGGGTTTTCCTTGGTTAGTAGCAAATACACACTTCTTGGGGTTCAGGGACACATCATACTCTCTCCATCTTTCAAATACCTATCTTAGATGATCAAAATGATCTACTACATGTTTTAAAAGATAGTTATATCATCTAGATACACTAGCACAAATTTTTTCAACATACCCTTGAAGGCCATCTCCATTTCCTTCTGAAATGTGGCACCTACATTGGTTATTCCAAAAGGCATCTTACAATAAGCATAAGTGCCTCACTTAGTAGTGAAAGTAGTCTTATATCTATCAGACTCTTGTACTAACACCTGATTATAGCCTGAAAAACCATCTAAGAAGGAAAACCTTTCTGAACCACTAACCTTGGATAGGACTTGTTCCATGAAGGGAAGGGGGTGGTGATCTTTCAAAGAATCCCTATTAAGGTCTCTAAAGTCTACATATAGTCTAATCTCCCTACTCTTCTTCCTAACAGGAACAAGTTTAGCCACCCATGAGAAGTGCTTGATAGGGAAAATAATGTTGGCCTCTATGAGATTTGACAATTATTTTCTTATTAGTGGTTCAATCTTAGGGTTAACTGGCCTCTGGTTCTACCTAACATGCTTAGAATTATCATCTAAATCTATGGTGTGCTAAGATAATTTTGGGTCAAAACCCTTTAAGTCTTCATATGTCCAAGCAATAACATCATTGAATTCTTGACATAATTTAATGAAGACCTCTTATTCAATATTAGTGCATACCTTTCCCAAGTTGAGAGTCCTTCCATCAGTAATAGTTATAGGCATATGATCATCCTTTCTTGCTATCAGATTTGAATCCTTTCCCTTTGCTTGATCATTAGAGTTCAAGATTACCTCCAAGGTGACTAGACCTTTAGGTATCTTGTTGGAGTTTAGGTTCAAAATCTAGTCCCCATACTGACTTTGGAGCTTAGATCAATTTTTAGCAGAGAACTCTACTTCATTTTGCAAGAAATTGACAATCTGAATATTAGAGTAAAAAACCTGCGAATTTATGCAATTATCATGAATAACATGCCTTACAATAATTCTAATCTATTGGTCCTTTTCATTAGCAACTTGCTCTGGTATATCATAAGAAGCACCAATTTCTGGAAGCCTATCAACATGTTTATTAGCTCTTCTAGGGACACTCTGGATGTTGAATGCTTGAAAGCTTTCAAGAAAATCCCAAACTCTATGCTTCTATGATTTGAGAAGGTTGTTCTTGGTAATAATCCAATTTCTTACTTGATGAATGACCAGCTCACTATCCCCATATACCTTCAAGGATTTGATTCCTCTCCTTTATGAAAGTTGGAGACCTTGGATTAGAGCCTCATACTCTGCTACATTATTGGTGTAGCTAAATTGGAGCCTATAATAGAAATAGTATTTTTCCAATTCAAGGGAAATGAGCATGACACTGGCCCCTAAACCGTTCTTATTTATTGAGCCATCAAAAAACATGCTTCACAATCCATCAATATTTTCTTCCTTCTTTATGAGATTAGGAATAGGAGCATCCCTCTATGCTATGCAATATGTGCTGAAGCCTATCTCTAGAGCTTCTTGTACTAGATTAAACTGGTAAGCAATAGCCCATCCATTCAAAATAAAGTTAGGCACCTCTGCCAAAGAAGTAGCAGGCTCATGTGCTATGTCTTCATCCTCTTCTTCAAAAATAGTGCAATTCATGTTTATGGGACTTGAAGCATAAGTCTCTATATGATTAAGGGCCAAAGGCTCTGCTCTTATGGAAGCTTTTGTTCCATACCTTGTTCTAAAAAACATGTAAGACCAATCAGATGAAATATTGTTGGAAGATTTGGGAGATTACTGGAAGATTGGTTGGAAGCATGAATGCTGATGATATTCCTATGGGGAAGTACTACTATGATGATATGTTACATTCATGCTTGAGTTTTTCATTGATGCCAACATAGCAAGTTTGATGTCAACATAACAAGTTTTTTGTGGTATCTAACAAAAGAACAATGGAAAGATCAAGTTGGTATGGATAGCTAGTTGAGCATTATAACCACCTGAGGTTATGGAAGATACTTCTAAGTATCTGGTATATGCAGTTAACATCAGAAGTAGAAATGATAAGTCTAGAAGAAGTTATGTAATTTTTGGTGATGTCTATTCTAAGATAGAATTTACAGAGGCATGTTCTGGTAAACTTGTTATATCTCTTAGCAAAGTTGATATCTTAAGGATCAAGGTTGCGGACATGAAGAAGACATGTTTAGGATGATGTGGCTAAGCTCACTCATAATAATATTGCATGCACATTAAGTTATTCAAGTTGCAAGGTGAAAGATTAAGCTTATCACTAAGTGTAGCGTGTTCTTAATGTGGTCCTATAATAATTAATTAATAGGTTGGATCCTAATAGGGTTCACTTTAGAAAAGTGAAAATTAGTAACTAGTTGCAATTGGTGGTTTTTCCCAAATTGTGTTTCCACATTAAATCTTGATGTCACTTGTGTTCATGCTATTTATTTTATGTGTATGCAACTAAGTTAAAAAATATTAATCATAGAAAATATCTTAAATATTTTTTTTATGTTAAGTAGTTATTGAGTTATTTTAGTGTTTACCAAGTTACAACATTTTCTAGTGTAAACTGAGTGCATGTGTATTTGTCGAGTCATAGTAGGACATAGTTTAATAATAGTTTTGATTTGTATTGAAATCTAAGGGATCTAGAATTAATTTTAGTTATAACTGATTCACCCCTTCCCTCTTAGTTACTTATCTTATATTTCCAACAATTGGTAAAAGAGCTTCTTGGTGCTTACAAAAAGGTTTCAAGGACCTAAGCTAAATATTGGGATGCCTTACAGAAGGGAGATCCCAAAGTTGAACAAAGAAAACTTTGTAGCATGGGAGGAAATTATGAACTTGCATTTGGCAACTGTCAATGATTGAAGTTTGAAATACTTAAACACTACTTATAAGGCTCCTACTAGTACAATCTTTATAGAATAAATTGTTGAAAAGAAAAATCATAATATCATGATAATTGACATAGCATCAACTCTTAACTATGCTGAATTTGATGAAGTCAAAGGATTTGCTAGTGCTCATGAAATGTGGACCAAACTAAGGGATATCTATGGAGGTGATGATAATGTAATAAGAGCCAAGGTAGAAAGCTTGAGAGGCTAGTTTGATCAAATGAAAATAAGAGAGGATGAAAACATTGCAAAATATGTTGAAAGAATCAAAGCTAGTGTTAGTGCTATCAAAGCTTCGGGAGGAACAATTGATGATGTAATAGTGGTAGCAAGGTACTTAGAACCCTTCTTCCTATATATGCAATTAGAGTGTCTACTATTCAAGAAATGAGATGTGATTCAAATAACAAGATAACTTTGTATACACTAGTTGGAAGGTTGACAACATTTGAGCTAGATAACTATGATAATTATATTCATAGTTCTAGCAATCTTGAGTCAAAATTTAAAGCCAAGGTATCACTCAAGAAGAAAGTCAAAAATTCTAAAAGCAAATAGTTTGAAAGTGAAGAGGAAGATAGTTCTGATAGTGATCTTGAAGCCATTGAAGCATTACTCACAAGAAGGTATCCCAAAGGCAAAGGAAAATATAAAGGTAAAATCCCTTTAATCTATTTCTCTTGTGAAGAAGTTGGACATATTGCTACAAAATGTCCAAATAGAGAAGACAAAGATGAAAAGAAACACAATAAGTTCAAAGGCAAGAAGGATTTCAAAACCTACAAAGAATACAAGGATGAAGGTAAGAAATTTTGTTTCATAGCTAAAGATTCATATAGTAGTGAAGATGATGAAATGGTATATATTGTTATAAAATATGAATCTGATGATGAAGGAGATAAAATGACACTTATCTCTCATGTCAGCAAGAATGATACATGGATTATTGATAGTGGCTGCTCACATCATATGATTGGTGATAAAACAAAATTTGAACACATGGAACATTATGATGGTGGTAGTGTGAGATTTGGAAACAATGAACCTTGTTGCGTAAGAGGAAAATGTTGTATCTCACTAACCAATGAACTTAGATGTGACAATTCTTTTTGAGTTGAAGGACTAAATTAGAATCTACTAAGTGTGGCACAATTGAATAATATTGAATTCAAGGTGGAATTCAGGAATGGGAAGGCCAAACTATTGAATGGAAAAAGAAACTTGATATGGGTCTATGCAAAAATCATCAAATTAGAAAGATGGGAAAGACTAGTTTCAAAAGCAAGAACTTTCAATCAGAAGAAGTCTTGGAGTTGGTTCATACAAACCTATGTAGACCTATTGGAATAGAGAGTTATCGTGAAGATAATTATTTTATTCTATTTGTTGATGATTATTCTAAAATGATGAATGTAATGTATCTAAAAGAAAAATTTGAAGCTTTTCAAAAGTTTAAGTGGTATCTGGCATGAGTAGAGAAAGAAACTAGAAATCTAAGCTAAAATGTTTGAGATCAAATAGAGGTGGTGAATTCATTTCAAATGAGTTCAATGAATTTTGTATTGTAAATGGAATTAAGAGATAAGTATCAGCCCCTGGAACACCTCAGCAGATGGTATAGTCAAAAGAAGGAATAGATCCATAATGGGTTGTGCAAGAACCTTAATGATAGAAAAGAGTGTTGCAAATCAAATATTAGAAGGAAGCAATCAGTACTATAGTGCATACCTTGAATAGAGTATAGTTTAAGAAAGACTCAAATCAAAGTGCTTATGAAATATGGTATGGCTACAAATCCAATGTAAGTTAGTTGAAAGTATTTGGTAGAAAATGTTGTATCTCGAAGGAATCTAGGAAAGGTAAATTTGATGTCAAAGGTGATGAAGACATATTCCTAGGATACTCCTGTAGAAGTAAAGCATACAAATTTTTGAATCTAACTACTCATCAGATCATAGAAAGTGCAGAGGAAAATATCAGAGAACCTAAGGATTACAGAAGGTTTGTTTACTATGAACTTGATCCATTGCCAAGTCTATTTGGAAGCCATGATGCCTCACCCCCCAAGTCCTCAAAATCTCCAAAATCTATCGAGTTGAAATTAGTGCAACTCGAGTCACAGTTTGAAGGACCCAAGTCGCAATTAGAAGCTACCAAGCTAGTGCTAGAGCAAACTGAGTCTAATGGACCAGAGTCATAGATAGTGGAACCCATGCTTAATATAGAAGATCATAGAGAGGTTAGTGGAATGAATTATAAATACAAAGTACTTGTGTTAGCAAGATATGCCAAAAGGATCCATGCACCTAATCAGATCATTGGAGACAAGTTAGATGGAACAATGACAAGAAAAAAATTGAAAGGTACATATTTGCTTGCTAAATTTGAACCTAGAAATGTTAAAGATGCTTTGGATGATGAAAGTTGGATTGAAGCTATGAATGAAGAAATAGAATAGATAGGGAACAATAAGACTTGGACTCTTGTTCATAGAACCAAGGATACAAATGTAATTGGCACAAAGTGGGTATTAAAAAATAAGCTAAATGAAGATGGAAAAATTTCAAGAAACAAAGAAAAGTTAATGTGTAACGGTTATTCTCAAGAAGAAGGTGTTGATTATGGTGAAATTTTTTCCCCTATTGCAAGATTAGAAGGTGTTAGAACCTTAATAGCATATGCAACACATAGGGGATTTAGAGTATATCAAATGGATGTAAAATCTGCATTCTTGAATGGAATTCTTGATGAGGAAGTTTACATAGAACAACATGAAGGTTTTGAAGATCCTAGAAAAATAGATATGGTCTGAAAATTACATAAAGCATTGTATGGTCTCAAGCAAGCTCCTAGAGCTTGGTATGAAAGAATTCATAACTACTTGATAAAGATTGGTTTTCAAAGAACAAATGATAACAACAGTCTGTATATCAAAGAAGGTCCAGACAAGAAAATTGTGTTGGAAAAAATATTTGTGGATGACACTTTATTTATAGGAAATGATGACTTATAAAAGACATTTTTAGAATAGATGAGTAAAGAAATTGAGATGTCCATGTTTGGAGCAATAAAATTCTTTGTTAAATAACAGAAGAAAGATGGTATCTACATTACTCAATCCAAATATATCAAAGAGATACTAAAGAAGTTGGGAATGAAAGATTAAAAATCTATTGGAACACCTATGTCTACTAGACATAAGCTTTCCAAAAATGATGATTCCAAAGAGGTAGAT
This sequence comes from Cupressus sempervirens, assembly GCA_028749045.1. NCBI lineage: Eukaryota > Viridiplantae > Streptophyta > Pinopsida > Cupressales > Cupressaceae > Cupressus > Cupressus sempervirens. The sequence goes on from CM053792.1 coordinate 561,730,652, forward strand.
CAAACCACATATAGATCAAAGATTGAAAAATTGCAATATGTAGTGCACACAAGGCTTGACATTACATTAGTAGTTGGTATGGTGGCAAGATTCTCAAAAAATCCCAAAGAAAATCACATGATGGAAATCATGAGAATCATGAGGTATTCAAAAGGTATTGAAGACTAGACTATGGTACAAAAAAGGAGGCAATTTGGATTTGAAAGCATGCACATATGCTGATTGGGCAGGAGTGTTGATGACAGAAAGAACACAAGTGGTGGAGAATTCTTTCTTGGTAAAAGACTTTTGTCTTGGACAAGCAAGAATTAGACTTGCATTTCTCAATCCATAACAGAAGCAGAATATGTGGCAATAGTAGTTAATTTTTCAAATGTTGTTTGTTGGCAGGTATGAAGATACAGATCAAGGATCCAGCGGTTATCTTCTATGATAACACTAGTGTAATTAATATATCCAAGAATCCTATGATGCATATCAAAACCAAGCACATTGCTATAAAATATCATTTTTTGGGAGAATTGGTACAAGATAAAGAGGTAATATTGGAATATGTGAATACAAAAGAACAAATTGCAGACATATTCACTAAGCCAATACCTAAGGATGCATTTTTGTATCTAAGAGGTAAGTTAGGGGTCATTCCCCTATCTGAAGCTCACTACATACAATGTAGTGATGCATCAACTAGAGCATGTTGAAGATCATCTAGTTGATGAAACATTTTCAAGGCACATTGAATCAATACATGGGGTACATTGATATTCACTATTGTCTTTGGAATGAGATGTCAAAGAGGGAGAATTTTGCTATGATATCTCACAAAAGATTTATAAAGAGGGAGAGTATATATTTCCAAAGATGTCAAAGAATGAGAACTTGGTTTGATATCAAAGAAGGAAAGTTTGCTATTAGAAGAAGATGTTGAAGACAAAGTTTTTGTAGATAGAGGGAGAAATTGAAGGTAGACAGAGTTCACACTAATAGATGGAGTTCTCATGGATGAAAATTGTAATGAAACTAAGGATATGTTCCTTTATTCTTTCTCTAAAATTTCATTATATTATGACATGTTGTTTTTCCATCAATGCCAAAGAGGGAGATTGTTGAAAATAGTTGATTAATTATGTATTATCTTTGATGTTTCACAAATGTCATATTATTGCTAGTCATTGTATGCGAAGCTCACTTGGGCATTGAAGATAGTTTCCTATTTCTACCGAGCATTCCAGAGTTTGCCTAGTTTAGAAGATAGTGTCTATAGAGCTCACTTGGGTGACAAAGAAAATTTTACAGAAGTTGAGTTTTAACTAAGCTCACTCAGTTAATGAAGGAATTTTTTGATGGAAGAAGTGTTAACTGAGCTCACTTGGTTACCGAAGGAACTTTGTGAATATGCAATGTTAACTAGGTTCACTTGGTTAGCATAGGAAAATCATTGTCGTGTTAGTATCTACCAAGTAGGGTTGACTAACAAAAGATTTTATTGTTTTGGCATATTAGATGATATTCTTTTTGTTCTTGTTTTAGCATAGAAGATTTGATGATTCTTAGAGGAAGTGAATTGGAAGGATAAGCAAAATATCCTTGTTGAGTTGCAAAAATACATTCGATTAGGAAGGATCAAGTATACAAGCTAGAATTGAGATCTATAATCAATAATTCAGTTGCATCAGAAATTAGGTCATCTCATTGTTACTTTCTAACCATTGTAGCAGTTATCTAAATCTCTTAACTGAGTTAGCTTAACAGCTATTTATAAATCCCTTAACAAGGTGGCATTTCTATTTGAAGTATCTAAAGACCAGTAACAAGGCCAATCCTAATAGAGTGATTAAGCCCTCTAATAGGGTCACACCTAACAATGTGTTTTGTAACCTTTAATAGGGTTGGCTCCTAATAGGTCTTACTTCAGAAGAGTGAAAACTAATAACTAGTAGTAATTGGTAGTTTTTCCTACATTGGGTTTTCACATTAAATCTTGGTGTCACTTGTGTTCATGATATTTATTTTATGTGTATGCAACTAAGTTAAATAAGATTAATCATAGATAATATCTTAAAGATTTTCATGTTAAGCAATTACTGAGTTATTTCAGTATTTACCAAGTTACAACATTTTCTAGTATAAGCCAAGTACATGTATGTTTGCTAAATTATAGTAGAATATAGTTTAATTAGAGTTTTGATTTGTATTGATATCTAAGGGATCTAGGATTTATTTTAGTGGTAACTGATTCACCCCTCCCCTCTCAGTTACTCATCTTATATTTCCAACACATTATACTTTACTGGCCTTCCTCTTGGATCACGTGTAACAACAAATGACCAACCTAGTTTGTGTGGAATGCCAAAGTAAAAAATTTGCTCACATTGGCTTGGAAGAAAATAGGGTTCATCTCCAACTAGCTCAAATAACCTTGTATTAATCATTATAAATCCCTTATCATGTTCAATAACAGTCCTATCAAGACAATTTTGATTCAGTCGTAGCCTATACCATTTGATGAAAAATAGAACTAATTTGAATGAATTAAATTCACACTCAAGTATATCATCCAAAATACCATAGTATCAATTTTTAGATTGTTGAGGATGTATGTCATTTCTAGACAAAATAATGGTGACCTTGAAGACTGCACTTATTCCAGAATCAAAAGTTTTCTTCATTTCATATGGCTTTTTATGTGAAATTTATGACCATGATAGTACATAGCATTGTGATATTTGATATGAAATTATTCAAACATGTCAAGATTATTTGCATCAATCTATGAGTTGATATTAAACTTATAGGTCATGATTGATAATCTTCTATGTACCTTTCTAGCTCTTAAGCCATATGCTAGATCAAGTACCATTGGTGTAACATTGGGATCTCCATTATGATGAGATTCTTTAACCAATGATGCAATACTATCCTATGTTAATGGGTGACCATTTTTTTGAGACCGTTCAACCCATATCATTATCCAACCAAGATTTTTTGTAATATACAAATGTAGTGCATCCCACTCATGACCAACTATAAAGAAAACAACTAGACTAGTTAGAAATAACTTATATTGGTGATGGATAAGAATTAATTAACTACAAAAAATAGCTTATAATTACGTCTCACTCTCCTCAATCTATCTTTCCCTGTTAGGTACTCCCATTTGAATTTGTTAATAGAGTTGGGATCCTAGACGTGATATATATAGATATTTGCTGTGAACTTTGGAAGATGTTCAGTAATGTATACCATCGTCTGGTATACCATATATCCATCTACCATAGAACCCTTAGGATGTGCTCTTTGTTGAACCGAGCCCTTCATAAATTTTAAGTGCCTCTCAACCATCCACATTGACCTAGTTTGTATAGGTCCACACAATTCAATCTCCTCAACTTGATGTATGAGGTAGTGCTCTTAAGCATTAAAAAAAGTTGAAGGTAGATACTTTTGCATTTGACACATAAGCTATGGAATTTTTCTCTTTCAATATTTTATATCTTTTTTAATCAATTTCTTTAGATGGTAACCACCTAAAAGAGATCCAACATGCAATAACATATAAACGAGATTTCATAAATACAATATAATATATGTGCAATTAATCTAAGAAATAACACTTCTAACCTCATATATTTTTCAGGATCATATATAACTTATTTAATACTATTATCAAACTAGTGTAAAAGGGATAGAGGTAGGACATATTGCAATCATTAAAAAATAATCATTTTAAAATATTATGAAATAATACAATAGGTAGTACATGAAATTTTACGAATATATTACAAATAGAGAACATGACTTACCTTGACGAAGGTATGCCCATCACGTGTTTTCAACCTTGGCCCAAAATCACCTTTCTTTGATACAAGAGTGCTTATATTTAAAGAAAATCTTGTGAGAAATTTAATTTTTTTATGACTTCTTTTAATGCTTCACTTTGTTGCTCTACTGATAACCTAGGAAGGACACTCATATTTATGCAATCTCCATTGCTATTTGATTCAATGAAATCTTTTAGTGCATGATTGGATTCATTAATGTTAGTACAAATCTTGTCAATTTTTCTCCATCACACATTCCATCCAATATTTTCCATAGTGTCTCTGTTACATTCTTTCCAATATACATGGCATCAAACAAATGCATGATTAAGAGATCTTTGTAGTATGGTAACCTACTAAATTGAGTAGGATAACTTTTTATTCCTCTAGAAAGTTGGTCATTGATGGCTTGACAACCTTCACAAGCATCAATTACATCATTACTAAATAAAAGACAATATCAAAATATAAATTTCAAACTTTGGACCACAAATTAGACATTACCTCAGTGATTTAGTCAATCATAGTCCAACTTCCATAGATGAGGTGTTATTCTTCATGGCCTTTATTCCATCTCTTCTTTCCCATTAAAAATATGTTTTTCAATAATTTGATTCTTATGATTATTATGGAGAAAGTTTCTAAACTCATCAAACACCTACTTTCCTAAACTTCTTGAATGATGAGATTTCATCTTCAGACCACAAACTAGACATGCAATTTTTCCTTTGTTTGAAGACTTAAAATATCATGTAAAATTAGGTCATGTGCAACTTAAGCATACAAAAATAATGTGTAAGCACCATAATAGACCAAAAATATGTGAGCTTAATAATATAACATACTGCAAAAATGAGTTAGCCTAGGGGCATCATGTATTGTCCATGCAAGCATTGCATGGAATTGAAATTGTCTTTGTCCTATTGGTCTAGATATATCATACATAATGACCCCATTCTATAACTCCAACAACTCGTGAATAAGGGGCTCAATATACATGTTCATATCTTTAACTTGGTACTTACCTAGTTATTGAATGAACAAAAATATTACATAATTATTATGACCATTTTCATGCACTATTTATAAATTACTTTAGATAACTATTAAATGAAAAAAATACCTAGTAAAATCATTGACAACATTATGTGCTCACTCTTTATGGACATCTAAGGAGGAATGTTATTGTTAATAACAAAAACAGGCCATACTGAGTAAATAAATCTCATATCTCCAAATGGATTGACATCATCTGCTAACAATGAAAGCTTGAGATTACAAGATTTATCTTTAAAGTGTGGCCATGTTTCCATGGTACAATCATTGACAACATTATGTGCTCCCTCTTTATGGACATACAAGCATGAATGTTATTGTTAATAACAAAAATAGGCCACACTAAGTAAATAGATCTCATATCACCAAATGGATTGACACCATCTGCTGCCAATGAAAGCTTGAGATTATGAGATTCATCTTTAAAGTGTGGCCATGTTTCTTCTATCTCTTTAAATTTAGAACTATCCATGGGCATTCACATAATGTCATATTGACTTTTATTGTGTGCATGGTAATCCATAAATTGTGCCAAGCTAGTGCACTTGAATAATTGTTGAAGACGTGGAATAATAGGAATGTATTGAAGAACCTTATAAGGCACTTTTTTTGTTGTTTGTCTAACCAATATCTACTAATATGAAAATTAGAGAATTCTATTGCAAATTCATGTTGCGTATGATATAGAATGTGATCATTGGGACATGCATCTATTGTTTGATACTTAATTCCAATTTGATTCATAATGATAGATAATTCTTAGTATGATGGTGGTAAAAAAAAATCACCTATCAACCTATAACAACAAATATGAACTATTAATATAATGAATAATAATGGTATGCTAATATTGAAGATGATAAAAGTGACATACCTTAGCATACATCACATTGCTACATTGGATAAACAATTCATAACCTTCAAGTTCACCAATAATGCTATAGTAGAGAGAAGAGTTGTTTAGGAGCCTTCATATAGGGGCTCGTGTGACTTCTCAAGTATAGGTATGTTAAGACCATCTTCATCATCATTATCAGATGTGCTAATACCGTCATCGTGAGCATCTTCATCATCTACGTCAATACCATCTTCTTCAATCACATCCTCTAGTGCATTATTGTAATAACCCCAATAGGTTATAACTTCTTCAAACATCAAAAATCTTTGTACTTCAGTGGTTTGAGATTTCGTCAAACACTTTGCAAGCAAGCTCTGATACCACTATAATAACCCTCCTCAAATCTGCTCTCAAAAAATGCTGATGAAGGCTCAAGGAATTTCATCAAATAATTCACATGCAAGGGATGTATGACTGATATAGTATTTCAGCTGGCTTTAAATGACTCTTTTTACAATTTTGCATCAATGAGAATCTTGTGCTAGAAGACTATAATGGACTACACAATGACCTAACATGAGTTTGCTACTAATTTTGACAATATTCAGTGCATATATATGATCTAAGCATGAGAAATGAACACCTACAACCAACTGGCATTTTTACAAACAGTTGGTATGCAAACTAACTCGCTAATACATAATGATATTAAATTGCTTAAATGACACCAGCAACTATTATCTTCTTAATTGCAATGAAAAAATACATTGCTCATGAAATATGGCCAAGACTTTGGCATTTGCATGGATTACAAAACGATAATGCTGGTATAATGCACACTTACAGCTGAAACTTATAACACCCTAAAAAAACAATACTAATAAAGGAACCTCGTTGTAGATGGCTATAATAATTTTCTTCAATGCTGCCCCTTCTATTTTTCTTTTTCGATTTGCTTTTTCGGACTGCTTTTTCGGTTATGCTTTTTTGGACTGCTTTTTCGGCCTGCTTTTTCGGTTCCACTTTTTCGGGCTGCTTTTTCATATCTTCTTTTTTCAGACTGCTACCCTATTGAATCTCAAGACCATATCTTTCAATGGTGACAAGATTTTCAACTTGAAGGGATTTTGTCCTTCAAACTATTGAGACATGATCTCTAGAAAATTTTCCAATTTCTTTGATTTTCCCAAGCATGCTTAAAAGAAGCTCTTCCATTTCTTTTATAGTGTTCTCACAAGGGCTCAATCCTTTGTTTTCTCAATGTGGGATAAAACATCACTCCCTTTTATGTAACTTATGTCTCCAATGTGTTATAAAATAAAGGGGACTCTTTTAATTTAAATATTTCCCACAAACTATAGTCTATGCATTAATAAAGTTAAATATTTAAATTTAACTTTATAAAATATCTTTATCAATGCATAACAAATCTTATCAATGATAAACAAGTCTTCTTGCCAATTTTAAACAATTACTATCGACATACCGATGCCACTGGATGTCCAACCATATCAAAGATGACTTACTATAAATAGTAAGTATGCCCAAAATTGCCTCAAAACCCCTCATAAAGACTCGCAACTAAAACTATCTAGGCCAAATGGCCTCTAAGTCCCTTTAATGTCTTGGTTAGCCTACGAGATCGTGGGGAAATAGGCTAATGACAACATCGTGCTATGAATGCTAAAAAGGGGACATTACAATTATCATGTTCTTCCATGGGAGTGTTATCTCCAATTTGGATATTCACACCTCCATGTTCCTCCAATAGGATATCAACATTCAAAAAACAATGAAAATGTTGGCCCCCTTCAGCATGACCATGTTCCCTACAATGACTTTGAGCTATTATGATCAAAATTCTTTGATTCTTTAAGCCCTTACACTTTTTGCAAGGACAATTACATTTATCACCTTTTCTTTGAAACTAAGACCAAAATGTAGCCATTGCCTCATTATTATTTTTTGGGTTCATAATGTCAGGTGTAGTCTTTCTTCATAAGAAAATATATCTACAAATATATTGGACATGTTGTACTTAATGTTTATATCTGCACGTATGGTTTTGAAAGAAAAATTTGGTGTAACTAATGTATATATTTGAAAAAATAATGGACATGTTGTACTTAATTTTTATATCTACACATATGGTTTTGAAAGAAAAATTTGGTGTAATTAATGTGTATATCAATATCTACAAAAATATTGGACATGTTGTACTTAATGTTTATATTTGTACATATGCTTCTGAAGAAAAAGTTGGTGCAATTTATGTGTATATCTACAAAAATATTGGACATGTACTTAATGTTCATATCTGCACATATGGTTTTGAAAGAAAAAGTTGGTGTAATGAATGTGTATATCTACAAAAATATTGGACATGCTGTACTTAATGTTTATATCTATACATATGATTTTGAAAGAAAAAGTTGGTGTATTTAATGTGTATATCTGCAAAAATATTGGACATGTTGTACTTAATGTTTATATCTGCACATATGGTTTTGAAAGAAAAATTTGGTCACCTCACTCAAATTCACCCATATTATAATATTAATAACTTTTGTTGACACAAATTTAACAAATTTCATTGAGCCTTTCCATTACTCCTTGTTTGTCATGAATTGGGGTCATTTAATAGGGTAAGTTTGTATTCAGTGTAAATTATGTACATATCATAGTTGTGAATATTTATTTTAGTAGTTCGGTATGATTCATTTTGGCAATTGTTCAGCTTTCCTTGTGTACATGTATAGCTTTGTGTACAAGCACCTATAGTTAGATATTAATCCAAACACATTACTATTCTATTGATCAAATGTGGTAGTATCAAGTTTTACATAAAATATGGACAACTTAGGTTTTTTTCTCCATGTTTCAGATAATGTCTTTCATGAAATGCATAAATGTTGTGGTGGTAATTTTGGGAACAACTAGGTAATAGTTGATAATAATTCTGAGTCTTATCTTCAACATCTCTTGAATCCTTAAATAGTTACACATAATAGTTCTTATTAGTTTAGAAAGATGTTTGACACCTACTTGTTTGCTAGATATCTCTCTTTTTGTTTAAATCTTTTGATGGAAAGATTCTTTTACCATTTTAGAACAATGTCATAGACCACATTTTCTAATCGATTTTGTTCAAACTTCTGTTATTTCTTTATTTTCTAAATTTTCCTTGTCAAAATTGATACTAGAAGACACCTTAATTTTTATCGATCTAATGGTATCTCCCACTTCAAGGAGAAAATGGAGATTGAGTTTTAGTTGTTTCATAGATTAACTACTCCAATTTCAGATGTCTGAACTTGAAGATACTTAAACAACAGTAGTTTGTGGGTTCATGGATTTGCAGACCTAAAACAAATTCACAAGTCCTCCTATGGCTATAACTTCCATATCCAATTCAAAATCCATCATAAAGCACCATTTCCCTAATCTAGTTGTGTCATCCCCTATTTGATTTGTTAACACAAAGACATAAATTGTATGAAAAAATAAAGCTCCTAAATTCTGAAGAAGCATTGTTGCCAAAACAATGTTGCTACCCCAAAATAAAGTTTATTTAAATACATATCTGACAAATATGACCAAAATATTTCAATTATGTAGCTCTTTTTTCCATCAAAGATAATGACCCAACAATAGTGTGAGCTTTTAATATTCAGTCATTACTTTATTATATATATATTATCTAATATTTTTTTAAAAAATAATTTGAGTATGCTTTTATAGTAAAATTAAGATTAGATAGCATGACTAAATGAAAAACAACATATTTAATGTTACAAAAAATATGACAAAAAAGGAAAATATAATATTTATCTTACGAAATACCAAAATTTCATAAATCCAACTACACTTTGAACTAATACTAATTATATTTTCAAAGAAATAAAACTTGATAAATATAATAGAATCCTCTAATATTTTAAACCCTTTATAGACACAACAACACTTAGATTTCAATAGTTTAGGAAACAATGAAAATGCAATGAGAGAAAAGAAAAACCTAACTAGAGCTTAGGAAAAAGCTTAGCTGCATGGATATAAATCAAAGTATTCACTTTCCTATTATCTAAATCTACATGAGTGATAGATCTAATATAGCTTTTTGGGTCACAATGCATTCGGATTTAGATGGCCACTACTTCCCACACTCATCAAATTTCATTTGAACACACATTACATCTCTGAAAGGTAAAAAAACCTTGCCATTTCCATTCAGATGATACATGCCAGCCTTTTGTCCATCTTCAAAAAGCAAGTACATTATTTGGTTCTTCAATAAAATTCTTGCAGTTATCCCCAAGAATAATATTTGGAATTATAACAATTATTTGACAAGTCTTTCTCTCTAGATCAAATCTTAGGTGCATAACAATTTTATCTTAATATTTTTTCATATAATCTGATTCTTAACAATTTTATCTTAATATTCTTTCATATAATCTAAAATCCTTCTTGTTCTGGTTAGGCTTGCATCTTCAAGATAATGTGTATTCATAGTCAATGGGTTGATCAATTTAAGAAATCCAAGAATAGGAGAAAGAAAAAGATTGTTTTCAAAGTATTTCAAATAAGTAGCCTTGGCTCACACTTGGTATTGGGCTAAGCAGAGAGGATGGCTCATGCTAAAGAAAAGATCCATATGGTAGGGTAAAGCAATATTTGTACAAAAGAATAGTTAATTCTGGAATTTTGATTATTATAATCTATTAGATAGATATGGAATTTTTTTTTTTATTAGATGGAATATAGCCAATTTCTATCAATGAGAACTTTTTATAGCATAAAGTTCAAATCAAAATACAACAATTTATATGCTATTTTAAATATATGTAGTTTGATGATGAGTTTTATATGATGTGTTAAAGGGAAAAAGGCTAAAAGTGTATAATATATTAAAATAAAGGGAGTGTACATATTGATAAGAGGATTTGGCTGCAAACAAGACTTCTCTTCCACTTCCATGCCCATGATAGGCATAATGATCTCTTGGGAATTATTACCCTCTTCTTACAAAAGATGAGCATCTTCATAGAAGTCCATAACTTCTGCATCACAACCCAATACAACTAGCTCCTAAGGCCATGATGTGGTTGTAGTTCAACTTGAAGATCACCTCAAGAAAGGAGTCCATGCACATACCCAAATGCTTGTCTCCCACTTGTGGGTCCTAGAATTTCACAAGTCAGAGTAAAGGAGAAAACTCATTTTAAATAGACATAGAGACATGCTTGTGACTATCAATAGACTAGGTCAGGGTTATTTATATTAGATAAACATGGGGAGCAATCGACTTTGAAATAAGATACAATGGGGCATGATACATAAAAATTCTTCTTAGTTTTGTTGCGAGCATGTCTGATACATGTCTAATAGTTACCTTTGAAGATTGTACCAAGATTTGCATAGGAGATTTGCACATTAAACAAAATATTGGATTAAGCACTCTGTACTTTATTTTCTAGCTTTCACAAATAGTAAAAACATTCCAAGTAGAGCCAAAAATCCTATATACTTAAGGAAACTGAATCTCTAATCCATTTTAGTCTTACTCTTGTTTGATTGTTGTTGACAAGGGCTAGAACATAGGGTTGATGCTACCCATGCAAGGAACATCACCCTCTCTTTAATGTGCTCCAAAGTGCACCTACAAGCAGTACACATACTTGAGCCAAAGACCTCATAATAGATAGTTGTAAGCCAATACCTATTAAATTATTTTCATCCAAGAAAATGGAACCTTGATCCAACATTAGTAACATATTTGATAACCAATTAGCTACTAAGTTCACTTCCCTATAGTAGTAGGCAATTGAGAATTCAAAAAACTGTGGTAGCAACTTCCAAACCTCCCCTAATATATATTGTAACTCACAATCATTTTTGGCATGAGAGCTGATGTTATAATTTGGGAGTCACCTTTTATGACCAATCTAGAAATGCCCATTGATGAGCCTTCAAGTATAGCTCTTGCATCCCCCACATTATTTGATCCATCTGGGACCCTTGCATAAAGTACTTTCAGAATTCAACCCTTGTAATCCCTCACCACTGCACTTAATTTTTGGTAGCCTTAGTTAGTTCTGTAAATGTATTTGGTATGCATTAAAAACCAATAGAAAGGATGTTGGTATCCATAAAACTGGGAATGGAATAAATAGAACACAAAAAATTGATATATGGATAGTGTTGTACTTTTTCCTTCTTTTTTTTTTTCTCTCAATCCCATGATTACACTACTATTGTGATAAATTAATATTCATGAAACTATGAAGGAGAAATAATTTGAAAATTACAACATTGCTAGATGTCAGAAAATTTATTTCACATGCCATTGTGGGATCAAGAGATGGTGATGATCACATCCATCCCCTCCCTGATATCAATGTCAATGATACATCAGATAATATAAATGAAAGTCATCATAAAATATTAAACTCAAGAGAGAAGTAGGTTGATGTGAATCAAAGGGTACATTCATTTTTTTATTCTAAGGCATAAATACAATGAGAAAGGGACCCTAAAGTATAAACAATTGTTTACAGAGCATAAATGATAGGGATCTTGAAAATGGACTACATCCCAAATGATAAATACTTGGATAAAGAAAAAAGAATATGAATATACCTGCATAATACATAATATAGTTGGGAAAAAATAATGCCATAGATTGAATCAACCATGTGCTCAACATACGTGATCTAAAAATCATAATGAAAATCAGTCTATATGCATGGCATGTATGAGTTACAACTATAGTCATCAAACAATGTAAAAGGACTTGTATAGTATTGAAATTTATAAATTCATCCTCCACTACACATGATTTAATATATTTTGACCTAAATTCTTTAGGAAGCTCTACAATTTAAAGTACTTTCTCAAAAGAAGGTTTAGGTGCTAAGGAAAACTCACTTGCAAGTGAAGATCTCGTCATAGGTGATGGGGAAGAATAAGTGAATATTGTTCTTGTCAAAGTAGTTATAGGTGTAGAGGGAGCATATGGTAGACTTGGAACACTTGAAATAAATAAATATTTCTAGGGTAAGGTTCTAGAGCTATCCCTTGTTCAAAAGCTACACAAGCAACCTAGTTATTAGAATATATCATAAGTCTTGTTATCCTCTCTATTAATAATTTTTATTAGAGGTGTTTATGCACTTTGTGGATCCTCTTGTCTAGTTGTTATTGCCAATGTGAGTGTTAAAAAAATAATTCAATTGTGTTTCAAACTAGTTGAGGAATTTATTCCTCAAAATATAGATTTATTATTGCAATAATACAAATGGGTTTCTCACTGTAGCACAACCACTACTAAAATGGAGAGAATTAGTTCCCAATGGAAGGGCCTCACACATTTTTCCACACATTTGACCCTCAAGTACATGATCAAGATGGAGACTACTGCTATATTGCAGGTTGCTTACAAGATTTTCTGACAAGGAATCTTAGCAATGCAAGCAAGACAATGGTTAGATTTGGTGCAGGGGTTTGGACTCCATTGTAATATCACACCATTGGAGGTAGTGGTGTAGGGCACCCTGAACATCTACCATGAAATTTGAGTTATAATTAGCATGTTTTGAGTCATGTTAAATTAGGATATTAGTTGTTTCTTATCAAGTTATTAGGTGTTCAAATTAAGGTCATGTTGACCAATTTCTTGTTTTAAGTGTTATGGGTCAAAGTGAGTCAAAAGTGGGAAAATGTCATGCAAGGAATAAATAGAACATATTATAGAGTTAAGATGTCATAATGTGATGTTGAACCTATTTATGGTGCCTAGGAAAGTATATTGGAACTTAAAATGCAAAATGTGGAAAAAAGGTGTAAAATTGCTAAGAAATGTTGTTAGCAATTCTTTGCAAAAAATGACAAAGTGTAGAAGGTAAATAGTCATTCATCTTGTTTGAGAAATTAGGGAGATGAAAAGTCATGTTATGATATAAAGAAATGTAATCTCATGTTATTGATATAGAGGGAGATATAGAGAAGGTAAGTGAAAGGTTTTGTGTATGGTTTTTGAAGTAGAAATCAGTTTTTTGTGTAATATTGTTGATATACTAGTATTTATATTATAGTCCTTCTATCTTCTCCTTTACTTCATGGTTATGGTGGTTATTAAGTTTCTTATATAGATAAAAGAAGATCTAGAACTACTATTGATATTATAAATGGATTTAGTATCATTTGGTGATTGAAAAGAAGAGCTCACTGCTCACAGTTAGGTAGTAATGTTTGAATGATAGTCATTATTTCTACTTCATATCTCGTGGACCCGTGGTTGTGATATTCATTAAACTTCCTATATACATGGAAATGAAGGTTGATATTGAATGTTTTGTCTAGTATCCCAGGGTTATCACCAAGATCTTCTTAATTCATTATTTAGACAGTAAATCCTAAATTGTGTTAGAGTACAATATTATCTTTTTGGTTGCATATTCCATTGTATGAAATTAGAAAGGATGAGAGGGATTACTATGGTGTTTTAGAGTACCATTGTATTGTCTCCCAACATACCCTACTCCTTACCACAGAGTTGACCATGAATGAATAAACTAATATGTTGTTGAATATAATAACTGTGAGACAATAGTCTGGAAACCCCTGATAGAGGTGGTTATTTCTTTTATAGATTTTTGGAGGTTGGCATATATCCTTGGGGTGATAAGAAACACTTCCAAAGTGTGGAGCGGCTAAGTTATTGAAGTTTGGGAGGCAACCACCATATTCAACAAGGAAACTTGCATTATCACAAGGGTGGCTTTAGTAAAATAGCATGGAATTTGGGTTATTTTAGCTTGAAGAGAAGATTATTAATTATATTTATTATTATTAGAATGTCAATATAACAAAGTAAATAACCTATTAACTAATATTCATATTGAGTTTCACTTATCATCTAAATTATCTTATCAAGCTATATTACTATTGATGAAAGAACATCCAACAATGCATACATTCAACAATGCATATAAACTTGAATATCTTTGAAGTGAGTGGATAGTGATATGACAGAGGCTTAATACATTACACTTAGTTGGAGTTTGTAGGCATATTTCTAGAAATGGGAGGACAATAAACTAGAAAGATTATTGTGCAATTACTAACAAGCCAACCAATTATAAATGACATAATATCATTTTGATGAAACTCTTTCAAAATACACATTTAAAAATAATAATTACTTATTGATTTGATCAAACCCTTGCCAAATACATTATGCGATAAGAAAAGTTGCAGATTTCTACCACTTAGCAATGGAAACTTGAAACCTATCAAATGTTTGCAATGACAACTCGAAACCTATCAAACGTTTGCAATGGAAACTTGATCAACTTGCAAACCATACGAGAAATGAAAATGTAAAAAAAAAAGGCACCTAAGGCAACTCAAAATGCAATAAACAACACTTTAAGGGGATTGATCAATGGAAAATGGTTGCTTCTTACCTCAAATGGCTCCTGTGCACGCAAAGCTCATTGAACCAACTCCTCCTGTGAAAAAAAAATGTTATGTCATTTTCTTTCTTTTTTGTTATTAAACCTAATTTGGTCAAATTTTTGACCAAATCGGGCCCAAAAAAAATAAAATTTCATAGGTGAATTTGGCCTTTGGCCGAAAAATTAGTGAAAAGGTACTAGTGTTAGCCATAATGCTAATCATTTTTACTAGAAACATTTGTGGATCAATTAAATTAGAATTTATTATGTATTTATTTGTCTACAAATTTACTAGCAACTTAAATATAAATATTTAATTAATTTAAGATTAAAAAAATTATTTTCTTATTATATATTACTATAATTATATTTAATATTTAACAAGTGCCAAGTAGCTTGTACTTATAGTTTAAATTTAATAATTAATTATAATTGTGTGTTCATCAAAATAATATATTTTTAGATGATGAAAATAATATAATTTGTTAAAATAGACCCATATCATTTTTGATGAAAGTATTAAAGCATATAGTTATGATTTTCATAAAATTAAGTCAAATAAATACGATGAAAATTATTATTATTAGCACCAAAAATACATTTAACATATTTTTGCTAAAAAACTACTCAAGAAAGTGGTATACTGAGGAAGTCCCTAAAAAGGGGGTCTTATAACACAAATTGATTTCAACAAATGAGGCTTCAAATAAATAGTGTGTTTATTGAAAAAAAATTAAAATTTGAAATTTTAACTTTACTAAAACTATGAATATTTGCAAAATAAAAAATATAATTTGATATGATTAGTGTCTATTAATTGAGTAATCAGTACAAATGAAAGCAATAGTATTGCAATGAAATCAATTTTAACTTTACTAAAACTATGAATATTTGCAAAATAAAAAAAATAGTGTGATATGATTTCTATTAATTGAGTAATCAATACAAAAGAAAGCAATAGTATTGCAATGAAATCATCTGAAATTCAGGTGATCTCAAGTAAACATCACCATGACCACTCTAACTTTGCATATTTATCATAATATGTCATCTCTGTTAATTATTCATTCATTTCTTAAATAAACATAATCAATTGAATCAAATTAACATGAAAGAAATGTACCTGTAGACATAAGTGGTATCATGCCCCACTTAGAGTCCAATGTGAATGTTAATGGCCCACCAAAGAACTAATACATACATGGATAAAAGTTTTGAGTCAATTATTCATATGATTACATACTAAATAAATGTATTAATTGAAATGATTGAATCGGTACTATGAAGTTATTGACATAGTGTAAATGGGTTCAAGGGATCAATATTAATATTAGCAACTCTTTGACCCTAAATTTTGAATAATGTCAATACATACTAAATTATTAGTCATTCATGCACATATGAGATGGATCAAATTCATTTAATATAATTGTAAATATATACTTGTGTATCAGTGCCAAATGCGGCATTGAGGAAATCCTCTATCATCGTCCCATCATCCTCCTCATCTCTACTAGCACTTCAATATGTGCATAGAGCTCCACATGACATGCACATATGACCTCCTCTAAATGGAGGAGACTCATTTGCAAAAAAAATGAGTGGTGCACTGAATGAGGCTCTAAGTCAAAGCAAGTTAATAGTGCCAAGTGTGTTAACCTCTACATATTCCTTCACAATAGAAGGATCAATAAGATGCTCCATATGCAACTTGTCAATATGTTCCCTAGTTATGTTAGGGTCACAATGTGCCAATAGTCTCTCAAACAATGACCCCCCACCTCTATCTTGAGAATCTAGCATAACAAAATAATTGGGGATCTCCCCAAGGATAAAATCACAATACAAATTCCTTCAGAAATGAATTGGAATCTCATGATTATTATAGGGAGAGAGATCAAATACCATCCACAATTTTTCCAAAAAATTAATTTTATATCTTCATTAATGCACCAATGGATGGGGAACCACTTGGTTGTAGTTCTCAGGGTGTTTTGTTCTCCTAGCTTTCTAAACAAAGCACATATGTCATCTTTTCTAATTTTCTTCTTTTTTACATCTTCATGGAAAAATTTATTAGCATAATAACTTTTTTTCATCTCTCTTACTATTCCATAGATACAACTGACCATTAAGGGAGGCTACTTGACCCCCAATGCTTTCAAGTGATTGTACCAATTGCATCATAACATGATTAGTTAGACCTTATTTTTGTAGCCTTCAAACTAATGGTTCTACTTTAGTTCTCCCTCATCTTTAGAGGAGATCTTTTGATTGGTGGAGGTCATGGAGGTTCTTGTTATTCACGTGGAGGGTTTTGAGGCTCATTTGGTGGAGCGTTCAGTGTTGGGTTTGGTTGAATTGATGGATTTGGCGATTGAGTATTTTTGAGAAGATTGGATGGCTCATTTTGCACATTCCCTGATAATTAAAGAATTTGGTATTTTAAAAAACTAAACAAATAGTAATTAAAATTGATTAAAAACATTAAAAAAAACTTAAAATTTATTAAAAATAAAATTTTAAAACTAACTGCTTCCACCCAGTTATGATTCCTAATGATGTGGAGATGCATTTGACGTGATTGGGAAAAGAAAATGGCAATATAGTGCAAAATCAAAGTCTTGGGAAGAAAAATTAGTTATCAACACAAACTTGAAATGGAAAATGGCAATGTATTGCACAATCAAAGTCTTGGGAAGAAAAGGTAGTTCTCAACACAAACTTGAAATGGAAAAATGAAAATGAGCCACGAGTTTTGTTATTTTTGTAATTTTGATAGGGTGGTTGTGCTATTGCACAATCACACTATGTAGGGTGATCACACTATTGTGCGATTAAATTGTTTTGATTTTGACAGGAGATCACACTATAGTGTGACCACACTATATTTTGAGTTTGATGAGCCTAAGACTCATCACATCCAAGGCATAGTGCGATCTTGCTACACTTTATATGTGAAAAAGGTGACACCTTTTTGGTACCACAACTTTATGCACACACTCATCTAGGGTTTATCAATGCATATGACTATTGGGTGGTGATATGAAACAACCTTGACTCTAATCTTTTTTAAAATAGGAACATATCTCCACCAATTAGTTCTAATTTTTATTATAAATTTTTAATTTAAATATTAAGTAAATTTAATCTGCAACATTCCATCTCATGTATTACATATTACTATGATAATCTTTAATATTCAATAATTGTAAAAAGAATCTAATTCCATTTGATTATGATAAATTGAATGGAATGTGAGAATTAGAATTAGTAGGTACCCGCCACTGAATATAAATATTAAGCTAATTTAAGATTTACAATGTTTAAATTTAGTAATTAGTTAGAATTGTATATTAGTCAAAATAATATATTGTTAGATTCATAAGATAAAATACTTTACTAAAATAAAAGAATAATCTAAATATTTAAAATACAATAAAATGAAGGAAAATCTTTTTATAATCTTTAATATCAAATTTTTACAAAAATTTATTTATCTTTTTTTTTTTTTTTTGGTAAAAACAATCTAAGAGTGAGAAAAAATGTTTGTGATAAAAATTATATATATAATTTAAGAATGAGAAGCATACCAATGACAATATGATGCAAATTTATTATTATTGGCACAAAATATGTGTAACAAATATTTGTTTGCCAAAAAAAGGCCAAAGAAAGTGGAATATGGAGGAAGCCATGCAAAAAGGAGTCTTATAACACAAATGAATGAGGTTTCAAATAAATAGTGTATTTATTGAAAAAATATTAAAAATAGAATTCTAAAGAATATAATTAATTTTGGAACCGACATTTGTAACTTATGAATTAAAATTAATTCTAATGCTTATAAGGTTTACTATTTACTATTTCATAACTATAAAAAGGGTTGTAATTTAGATTTACTATAGTAAATTGAATGGAATTTGAGATTTAATTGGCCTACCTTATTTCTTAGTTGAGGATTTCAAACATAACCATAACACTAATAAAAATAATAATAAAAACATACATGGACCAATCAGCTCTCATTTTTATTATATATGTTTAATTTACTTACCACTTAAATTTAAATATTAAGTTAAGATAAATATTCATGTCCCTATTACAGATTACTACAATTAAATTTAATATTTAATAACTATACAAAGATTCATTTTTTGGGTAATAAATTGAATGGAATGTGAGAATTAGTTGGTCAACAGTGTTAGATGTTTGTGAATGATTGAAATTTTTATTATCATAATTTATAAATTTAAGCATCACTTAAATTGAAATATTAAATTAATCTTAGATATGCCATTTCTTCTCCCATTACAAAGTATTATGATAAATTTTAATATTGTAACAAAAAAGGATAAAATTTTATTAAGACAAGAAGAGATGGAGAAAGGAGCTCTATCAGGATCAACAAATCATCAAATTCACCCATTTAGTCAAGCAATCTACAAATCAATAAATGTAAAAAGGCTCTAACTCAATTTTATTTTGCTAAATTGAATAAAATGTGCACATGAGTTGGTTGTCCTAGGAAATTAATAAAATTAACTCTAATGCTAATATTTTTTACTAGGAACATGTGTTGTGTAAGTCAATTTGTTTGAATATTTATTTATTTAAAAAATATGATCACTTAATTTGAATATTAAGTTAATGTAAGATAAAATATTTGTCTTTTTTTACAAAGCACTATAATAAAAATTTGATATTTAATAAATATAAAATGATTCTAATTCAATTTTAATGTAATAAAATTGAATGGAATGTGAGAATTAGTTGATCGATTTACTAAGTTGAAAATTTCAATAAAAAATTTCTAATGCTAAAAACATAGTGGACCAATTACCCACCTTCTAACTTGAAACTTTCAATAATTATTTTTTGGTAATGCTAAACATAGTTTGCCAATTATTTTTGGCATTCTAGTCAACTTATTAGAATGATGTTAGAAATCATATTTTTTATAGGGACAAACTAATCTCAAGACAAAAATGTACTAAAGTCAAAAAAAAATTACAGATTCACCAAAACGTAATGATGTTATTTTCAATTTTTTGAAAATTGAACTGAGCCGCGTCCTTTTTCATAAACCCTAATTCTAACATATGTTGTGACAAGTACATACATACAGCACAAGTGAAGATTTTGTGTAGAAGCTTGGATTACAAACAGCATTGGTTCTGAAATTACCATCATATATGATAATGGCAGAGAAAGGGAAGCTGTGTTCAGAGGTTTACAACATTACCTACAAACTTCAAAGTCGTGAGATTGGTAATAGGTTGATATTGAGAAATGTTCATTCTCAGATTATGTTTCGCGATTTTCAGTTGCAGAAAGAGCTTGATACAAATGAACCATCCAAGATTGTACAAATAGGTATATCTCCTGATATTATAGTTGTTTTGGCACAATCAGGTCTTTGTACTGCATTTGATAGAGACACAAATAAAATACTTCAACGCTTGAATTTGAATCGACGTGATCTAATTAAAAGGTTGTTCTATGTGAAGAAAGATAATTCTGTCATCACACTATCAGCTCATGCTTCCCATGGATTCTCAATCAAGTGCAGAAAAATCCCACTTGACTACATTAGAAATGGTCAATCGAATGTTGGCTTCGATTTGTTTGAGGGTGAAAATCTCACTTTTCCTGGTATTGCAGGGTTTGATTCTCTCAATGCGAAAGCTGTTATTTCAGTTCATGGTCATATTTTCAAGGTGTTTGATTTGAAAAACTGTACACTCTTGTACACCATAGCTGAAAGAGAAATTGAAAATATAAGGATTGCTTCTGATATAATGCTCTTAGTATTAAAAAGAAGTGCTTGTGGGAACTTTCTTCCTCTGAAGATCTTATCCACAGAGGATAATACTGTTTTGAAATCTTTTCAGCATGCAGTAGTGCCCAATAAAAAGGTTGATTTCGTTAAGCTGATTCATGACAAGATACTCGTAAAACAAGAGAATGAGTGCCCACAAATAATTGATGTTCTGAGTGGAAACACGATTCAATTGAGCAAACAATGGTTTAAGAAGACTCCAGCATGTTTTTTCCTGCGCAAGAAACGATTATTCTTGACATTGCACGGTGAGACTGTTTTTGTATGGAATTTGCAAGGAGAGGTTGTTGCATTTTACAGAAACCGCTTTATCAGGAGTCCTGGTTCGCTTTGTCATTTTACTCGTGATGGAGAGCTCCTCCTTTCTTACAACAAACTAAGTCAGTCATCAATAAACATTGTTGACCTCTTGACTGGAAACTGCTATGCTGAGATTGGTGGTAATGACCCAGATCAAGATCAAGATGTGAGTGTAAGGCTCAAGAATGCTTTTGAAGATGTTACTACATTGGTATATGATGAAGAAAGAAATGAGATCTATACAGGCAATGCCAGGGGGATTGTACATGTTTGGTCAAACTAAATTTTACTGATTGGACTCTCTCCTGGGAGGGTTATTTATCAGTGTGACATGTGGTATTAAAGAATCATACAAGTTGTTTGAAATCTACATTCACAAACCGGCAGCTGTTATGGTAGGTACATTTTGATTTTGATTTTCAGCAGCCATTTACATCTGTTCATATTCATCTCCAATTTCTCTCCATCTTCTGCAAAACATCATACCATTTTACAGATGTTTTAAATCTTTTAAACCTCCTATAGTTAGATTGGATAATTGAATGCTGGAATGAATCATTTTGCTCTTCGTTTAAACTTAAATGTAGTTATTTGCCGATTGGTTAAGATATGCAGTAATCCACCTCATATAAATCCTTCTAACCCATTTTACACCTCAATATATACATCTATAAACTGTGGTTGTGCTGAAATTTGCATGTGATGCTACTCAGGTCTGCAGTTAAGGTGGTACATATAGTTTTGCTTAATGGACTGTAATTAATTATATTAGTTTTATTCTGTTATGATGTTTCTATGAAACTCTGTGAGTTGAAGTATGGGATGGTTTCAAAAGATTGTTTTATAGTGTATACCTTTTCTTTTAATGTTGGTAAGCCAAAGTTACATTCTGATTTGAATAAATAAGTTGAGTTTCTTTGAAATCTGATCCTAGCTCCAATAAATTTAGTCTCTCAAGAAAGAAATTTTACAAATGCTCTTACTAGTTTTTAATCTGTTAATGACTACCATTATATTACAGTAATGGGTCTCATACATTCCTTCATTAAAGAGAATGATTATTTTTAACTGATAGTACACTGTCTTACTACAGTCATGGGGCTCATGAATTTCTAGTTCGGAACAAGAAAATTTAGAAATTCAACAGCTAATTCAAAACTATATTTTCCTTTTACAGAATTTTTAAATAAATTTTGTCTGAGGCATTAGATTCTAAATTCTATAGAGAATAATTAAAAGTTTCCAGGGGGCTTCACACTCGCATCTGCTGCTTTGCTTCCATCATCTGGTGTTGCCAGAAAAATCAATTTGCATTTTCATTGTTTTTCCCAAATCTAGGGAATTTGTTTGAGAATCTGCAAACAAGTATATCTTCTGCCCATTTTGTTAAGATTTCTTCCACTGCAAACAAAGACGTGGGCTTCTGCTGAATTCAGGCATTGCATACAAAAGTATTTCTCTAAGGTTTGTCTGTGTTTCAACATCTGACAAAAGTATTTTCCTTTTGTGCATGTCCTGTAACAACCCTGTCATACAAAAGCTGTTGAATTATGAAACTCAGGATTGCTTCTACAGTTTTACACATATGTAACTCAGCATTGTGATGATAGTTTTACATATATAACATTGTTGTAATATTCTCCCATTTCCTCAAAAGAGGATACAAAAGATAATGCCAAAACCAATCGATGATAAGGTGTCACTTAGAGTATGACCAACCAATCAATGATAAGGCGCCACTCAGAGTATGACCAACCAAAATTCTAACTTTGATTGATCTACTTTAGAATAGAATCATTATCTTTTATCATATTGTATATTTTTAAAAAAGCTATCAAAAACAAGTTATCATACTTCCATTTTAATTACTGCAAGGACTGATTTGAATTAAGAACTTTTCTACGAAAAAATGGGCCAGTAGCTTTACAGACCAGGGTAAAAGTTTTCTTTTGAGTAATAGGAGGAATTAACTTATTCTTATGATTCTTCCAATCTCCTTATTGATTGTCACCCAATAGGTCCTCAATGGTTTTAATACCTTTTTCATACCAAGATTTTGCAGAATAACATTGAGTTAAGGCTAAGGGTCTATTATTAAGATAGATGCTCCACCAAATAGATGTATCATAAATGATGTAATTAAGGGACCCTCCTGTAGCATCCCTAGTATAGAGAAGGGTTCATACCTCAGACCATGCCTTCCAAGAAAAACAAAAATATTAGATCCAAACACTTTCGAATCAAATTGCCAAAATATAAGTTGACAAAGTGAAATGTATCTCCAACATTTCCCTTTTTTATTTCTAAAATTAATGATATTATTACAAATAAGCACTTTCCAAGGTTCATTGTCATTTATGCAATTAGGAATCCACTTATCAAGGTGGGCTACTCCTTGATTTTTGAAGTCTCTGATGGCAACTCCTCCCAATTTTCTAGAAGTACAATACCATTCCCAACTAACAAAGTGCCTTTGGCCATTACCTAAATGATCTGACCAAGCCAAATTTTCATTTTGACCCACTATAAATAATATATGGTATTTGGCATGAGTTTTTCTAATTATTTTAATTTTTTCTTAAATATTTTGATTATAAGAGCAATTATATTTTAATATAAATTTTGCATCATATTGAATCATTAAATACAAAAAGAGAAAATATTAATAGACAGATTTGAGCACTTAGAACCTTGATCCCAACCTAGTCAAGATAAGAAAAGACAATTCTTAATAGTTGAAAGACTTACTTGGAAACTAGATATATGGTAAGGATCAACAAATGAGGATGTGTAAAACCAAATCATATGTGTGTGTGTATGTGAGCTTATCTTATTGTGCTAGAGAGGATTTTCCTATCTTGTAATATTTTCCTTATCTTTTTCTTCTTTGACATATACTAGAGCCTCCCTTAGATTTCATGTCTTTCATAGTTTTGGGAGAAACATTCTTCATATGCTTTAATAGGAAAAATACATTTCAACAGGGAAGGACATATCCTTGACTAGATGGATAATGATTGACATTGATAGCATGATAGAAAAGATTTGGAAATATGATTGAAGGAAAGAAATTTTGGGAGTTTTTGAAATAATAATTTTGTTGATTTTGTGCCCAGTGCCACTATTCTTTCAGTTAGTGGTCACCAAATCAGAGAAGGTACATGCATAATATCTATATAGTCTCATAGATATTGCCATGTTAATGAAATGTGGTGAGTGGTTTTGATAATAATCCTCTCCAAGGTTTTGTTGTTCTCCAAGCTTGCGATAAATCCAAATAAAATGACACACTTAGTTAATTGAAACTTGACCCTCAATAAGACCGGGTGTTGCTAAGCTGGCTTATCTGGTGCCATGTCAAGGAAAATGGAAGTTGGCTTATCTTGGTTTTATACCAAGGGAAATAGAGTGGGTGGTACATTTGATTATTGATTTGTGGTTATGTGAAAGTGTACTGCATCCCCATTTCCTTGGAAAAAAGTCACTTCAAAATTTTCATTTCATTATCATATCATCCCTTCTATCCACCACAACCTAAAATATCCTAAATTTAATGATTATGAGAAACAAGATCCCCCACCATGGTTGTCTTACAACATGGTGAATAAATCCTTAAACTTGTGGAATCCCATGACTTTGTACTCTAGGATATCATGAAATGAATTATAAGATTTTGTTCGATTATTTCTATATGTCTTGTAACAAATCTACCCTTCAAATATTGAGAAACCATATGAATAAACACCTTATACATACACAATTGTATACATATACTAATAGTGATATTCATAATACAATGACTTCCATACTGCTTGAATATGAATCACCTCTACTTGTTGATAAAAATATAAAATTTAATATGGGTACACAAGGCCATAAAACATATGCAAATCATCGATACCTTGGATACTAAATTGAAACATTGACATGTAGCATCTCCAATAAACATTACAAGTTTCTACAATGTTTTGTTGTTCTTATGCTAGAATTTGTTGATTGGACCAACTCTTTGTCCTTCACCACCTTGTGGTATCAATTGATGTTAAATCAAATCATTAGGATTTGCACAAAATCTATCCTATGGTGACTCTCTTTTTCAAAGAAGAGCTATAAATATTCTTATATGTTGTATTCATTTAACTCTTTTATTATCTTGGGAATGTAACTGTCATGTCTCATTTTTCAAAATTCTATAAAAATAGTAATCTCAACTATATAAAAGTAGAAAATTAGAATCAATTGGTGTCCAAATATTAGGATCAATGGGGTACCTAAAAGGTGAAGACTCTTGATCAAGTGAGAGGAATATTAAGTAGTGTAGTTCTATGACATAATCTATATGCCTGGACAAAGAATTGTATGATACTTGAAAAACAAATTAACAAGATATCACAAAAAATTAGACTAGCACAAAATCAATTGTTACATATTTTGAATACTTGGTTGTGAACCATATGCCCATGTGCCTAATGGTAGACTGTCCTTCAAATATTCATTATAATACTTTATGAAATATCATTTTAGTAACATCTCTATGTTTTAAAGAATAAGCAAAGTTCAATTGTATTTTCTTTGTTAAAGCCTTTTCAGTAAATCCATTTGGCAATACCTTGCAACACAACAAACCATCCATGAAAAATATTTTTTTATTGAATTTTCCATTTTGTGCATATTCTACAATCATGAAATTCTATGTGATTTATCTCTTTGAGGTATTATGTCAAATAGTTCATGTACCTTAACTATTATTCCATATTTTTCATATGTGTCTACCAAAGCATTTCTAAGTATAATGTATAATAAAAATCTTCTTTTCATTATTCTTTGATGGATGTCCATTCCTATTCCAAAACTCCCAATTTTGCACAATCAAACTAGAAAAGGTTGTACAGTTTCAATGTACACCTGTTATGGTTCCACAATTTACATACATTTTCATTTAAATAGTTCTATTAATTATTTAATTATTTTTCCATCCTTATGCCAATATTTTTTTTTTACAATGCTTTTATGGGTGTCTGCATCCTATTCCAAAGCTCCCATTTTAGCAAAAGTAGGAGGATAGTGACAAAGTTTGTAACATGAGGCTTTATATTTGTTAATTTCATTTCCTTTGAAAATAATGACTTAAACAAATCAATTTTATTTATGTCTTGCAATCATGGAATTCAATGAGATGATATCTCTTGATGAGGCATTATCTAAAAAAAATTTATGCGTGCCTTGTCATTCTTTCATATTTTTGTGCACAAGTCCACTATAACACTTCCAGCTAATATCTCACAAAGAAGAAACCTCTTTTTGATATGCATGTCCATGATTTGATGGGTTTCCATGCCCTATTCCAAGGCTCCTAATTTTGCAAAGGAAGGGAGGTATTTAGCAATGATTGTGGAATTAAATTTTTTACTTTCTATTCTTCCATATCTGCACACATATTTATCTCAATAGTTCAACCACATTATTTGACAAAAATCTTCAATATTTTACCTATAACCAATGAAAAACCTCTCTTCCACTATGGTTTGATGGTCCAAAGCTCCTATTTTGGAACAGGTAGGGAGCACAACAAATTACAATTACTTGAAAATTTCATAATTTCATCAGTCTTCATGCAATCATGATCATGAGATGATCTTTCTAAGTCTCCGCTCAAACTGAGTTGTTCATATTACATGTCAATTCTTCCATATTTTGGGTACATGATTAGACCATTACACTTTGATGTCATTCCTTGTTCCAAAGCTCCCATTTTGGTAGTTAGAGAGGTGTTGAAAAACCTTTTAGAATTTGGCTTTACAACTTACACTTGTCATGCGACATAAATATTATTCTGTGAGACGAACATTTTTATTCATGTTAGATAGTCTATTTTATTTATCTATGCTTCCATGTCATGCCTTGTTTATGCTTCCACATTTTTCATACATGGGAAGTTACAAATGCATTGTATTTATTTCCATTTTCTGCATGCATGTTTGCTTGGACTACTACACATGTTTTGTCACTCCGCATTTTGCATTCATGAGCAATTAAACATGAATTATATGCTTCCACATTTTGGAAACATGTCTACCTAGACAACTACAATGATAGCATTTGTCAAAAAAAAACTATCTTGTACACATGACAAAAATCACCCTTCCACTATGCTTGCTGGATGTCCATGCCTTACTGCAAAGTTCCCATTTTGACATTGTTAGAAAGGATACTAAAATGGATTGTGAATCGGCTTTATACCTACCATTTCTCTTTCTAAGAAGTTTTGACAATCTATTTAATAAGTTATTTTTCTATATATTTGCAATCATGATAACCGAGAGATGACATCTCTTATAGGAACTTATGTCAAACAATTCAAGTGCCTTACAAAAATGACTTCTCTTTGAGGAATTTTGCCAAAAAAAGTCAACTAATTTGTCTTTTCTACCCCTTTTTGTATACTTGTATAGCACTGTGTCTCCAACCAAAATATCTGACAAAAAAAATGATTTTTCTCTAATATATGAACTTGCCCTATTCCAAAGCTCCCACAAGAATTGTCATAGCATTTATAAAAATTGGCTTTACATATAAAATTCATTTTCTATTTTTCATATTTTGGATACCTGTCTACCTATTGCCACTACAAAATGTAATTAAAAAAAATCTTTACTCTTTATGCTTTGATGGATGTCCATGCTTTATTTCAAAGCTCCCTTTTTGTCTCGTTTACAACCAACAGGCATGGTGTCCAAAGCCTCAACTATTGCAAAAGACAACCACCAGTTGTACTATACAGTCTTGAGGATTTGGTTTATTATGACAGCTTAATGTCAATGTGTGAAAGTAAGTCACTGGAAGAACCTGGTCGTAGTCTTGCTTAAGTTCTCGCCAGTTCAAATAACCCGGCAGAGGTCGAGAATAAGCTGCATGAATGTTATTTGAACGAGGTCCATAATAACAGCAACCAAAACTATGAATTTTATTTGGAAGACATTGTACTTGTAAAGGTATTTGAGTGTGACCAAATACTTTCTGAGCAGCAGTTGCTTGTGCAAAAGCTGTCACGCAGAATTGATTAACACTGATTAGAGACAGAAGAATAAGTTCCACATTGAAAAGAATAAAAATAATTCATTAATGTTCCACCCCATTTCATTGGATGAATTGTTATAAAAACAAACCAAGATCCAAGAACGATTGCCCCAGTTATTACTGCCAGAAGAAGGTAGAATCAAAATAATGCAAGTAGTATTGAAACTTTTGTTGTCCACAATATGATTTCTCCTTTTGTCATTGCTCCCTAAATTAGGTATATCTTCTCTCGTTATAGACTCTGTAAGTTATAAGATATTAAGTGAAATTCATTGCCTATTCTTATCTTTTGGAGAAAATATAGATCCATTGTGTTTTCCTGTCTAGACTCCTACCAGCTCTGCCATGAATTTTGACTGTATTGAAACCATGTAATATGAGTTTACAATTGTAAGAAATACAACTTCACAACATAAAATTTTACTCGGCAACCAAGTTGATGCCAAGTGACAGGCAGTGGGTGCCAAGTGAACTCGACACCCTAAGAAATTGAGTGGAGTGCTTGGTAGAAGAGTATGCCGAGTTGCTCAGCAACAATGAGACCCAAGCAAACTCGATCACTAAAGGAAGGTGGAGCTCGGCAGGCTCAACACACAACCAACACAAAGACCGAGTGAACTCGGTCGATGAAGGAACAAAGTGAGCTCGGTAAGACTTGGTAGCAAGGGACTGAGTCAACTCAATAAGCAAAGGGGTGTGGAGCTCGGTAGAACCTGCTATGACCCGACAAAAATAATAGAACAATGACTGATCGAGTGAGCACAAGGAGAGCTTGGTTATCACATGAACTGAGTATGTCAATAATAGACTTTCTGTCTAGTTTACTCCACCATTAAAACATAGAGAAGATAACAATAGAACTTGCAAATATGAACTTCTTAAATACTTAATGCAACATGCATAATAAATAGTAAGGGGACAACAAGGAGCTAAAACAACTAGATTGACTAGTATACCTGCTTGCTTGCTTTCTATTCATAAACTAATTCAACTGAATACAAATATAGGAGCATAGGGCTTCAACTAGAAACAAAATACTTTAAGTTACAACTTCTATGTAAACTATAAATTTGCAGCGCTACAAGGTTGCATACAATAGTGCTTTGAGCAATCACTACTTCACAGGACAGACAAAAATGAACTTACAAGGAATCAACTGATCTTGTGTTGTTGCAATTCTGATCCTCTACTGTTCCTCCTACTCTCTAAACTCTGCTCTGAATATTCCTTTCTCCTCTACTTTGATCTGTTGATCTTCTCTTTGCATATATGATCGAATGAATGATCTCCATCCCTTTGACTTGTCAGAAAAAATGTTTTCCCTCTCTTTTTGGATTTCAAACTCACCTATCGAGTTTAAGGGTGCTAGTCAGGTAGGTGGGCGTGTAGCTCCAAGACAACCGACCATTTCAAATTTCTAACACCCCCACTTTGTCTTGAGTCATATGAACAAAGATCACTCTTGATCCAAATCAAATACACCAAGACTCCTTCTTAGGTGCAAAAAACTTGCTTTGCCCAAAGGCTTAGTGAAAATGTTTGCTAGCTGCTGCTCAGACTTACAAAATTTTATTTTGATGACTCCATTCTCCACTAAATCTCTGATGAAGTGATATCTGATCTCTATATGCTTGCTTCTCCCATTAAAGATTGGATTCTTGGACAGTGCAATTGAAGAAATGTTGTCACAAAATATTATGGTTCCATTCTCTTACCTTTCATTCAAATCTATCAAGATTCTCCTTAACTAAATAGCTTGACATGCTGCTGCCTTTGCTGCTATGTATTCAACCTATGTTGTAGATTGAGTAACAATAGGTTGCTTCTTGGATGCCCATGAAATTACACCCAATCTCATATGAAACATGTATACGAAAGTGCTCTTCCTATCACCTAGGCTTCCAACCCAATCACTATTAGTATAACCAACCAATTTGAAAATATTATCTGCAGTATACAAAATCCTAATTCCCTTGGTACCATTCACATACCTTAGGATCCTCTTTCCCACTTGCCAATGGGAATCTTTTGGTGTTTCCATAAATCTAAAAATCAGACTTACCACATGCATTATGTTAGGCTAAGTTGCTGTCGAATACATTAAACTTCCAACCATACTTTTCTATAATGTTGGATTCACCCTTTTGCTACAATCTTCCTTGCTCAACTTCAGACCTAATATTGTTGGTGTGGGGGTTGCCTAACTATTCTGCATTTTGAATCTCTCCAAGATCTGATTTGCATACTTTTCTTGAGAGGTGAAGATACCATCATGCATTTGTTTTACTTCTATGCCTAGAAAATACTTTAAGAAACCTAGGCATGTCATTTCAAATTCATTCTTCATGGCCTCTTTGAACTCACTAGTTAGGAAATTATCATATCTAGTGAAGATTATGTCATCTACAAACAAGACGACAATAAAAAACTTACCATTTTCTACCTTGATGTAGAGTGTGGGCTCACCATTGCTTTTGCTAAAGCCATTTTTTGTAAGGTATGAGTCAATCCTGTTGTACCATGCCCATGGAGCTTTCTTGAGCCCATATAGAGCTCTCTTCAACTTTTACACTTTGTGTTCTTCAACTGGGACTTCATAACTAGGTGGCTGCTCCACATATACCTCTTCTTTCAATACACCATTCAAGGAGGCAAACTTCACATCCATTTGATATACCTTCCATTTGTTGTGGGCTGCAATTTCTATGACAACATGCACGATTTCCATTCTTGCAACCGAGGCATATGTCTCATCATAATCTATACCATGTTGCTGCTTGAACCCCTTGAACACTAAGTGTGCCTTATGCCTATCTATCGCTCCTTCAACATTGCAATTGGTCTTGTAAACCCATTTCACTCCAATTACTTATATATTAAGAGGAAAAGTAGTTAACTCCCATGTCTCATTTCTTTCAATAGCATCCATTTTCTCATCCATGGCATTACACAATTTCTCTTACTTCATTGCTTTTTCAAAATAGATTGGATCACTATGAGAAAATAATGCAAAATTGACACTCACATCAAACTCTTCATCATAACTTTCTTCTTGGTATATCTCTCTTAGACTCTTAATCTTTCTTGGCAACAGGGAGGTTAGAGCAGGATCCTAATTTTTAGTACTGTTGCTTGTACTATTTTGTATGTTAGCTCAGGGTTGTCTTGAGCTGCTAGGAGTTGAAACTCGGCATGTTAGAGGTTGCCTGCCCTTTTTTTTTTGTAATTACCTGAGTTTTTTGCTCCATAATCTTCACAATCACCAATGTCTTCTTCTTCTTCAATAGTTGATACTTTACTTGAAGTGCTTGAAGGTTCATCTACCAAGCCATCCCATGACTGATTTTCAAGAAACTCCACATCTCTTGAAATGATGATCTTCTTGCTAGTTGGATCATACAACCTATAAGCCTTTGAATCTAAGCTATAACCTATGAAGATACACTTCACACCTTTGTCATCTAGCTTTTTCCTTTGTTCCTTTAGCACATGTGCATATGCTACACATCCAAACACTCTCAAGTGCTCAACTATCCATCTATTCCTTGACTATGCCTTAAGAGGAATCTTCTCACAAACTGACTTTGTAGGACACCTTTTTATCAAATATATTGTTGTTGCTATAGCTTCTCCCCAATATTCAGTTGGGAGTCCCTTTTCTTTCATCATACTCCTTGTCATTTCAACAATGGTCTTGTTCTTCCTTTTAACCACTCCATTTTGTTGCAGAGTATAATTGGTTGTAAGCTCCTTCTTAATGTCATTCTTCCTACAATAATTTACAAACAAATTGGAGATATACTCCCCTCCTCTATTTGACCTAAGAAATTTTACATAGTGTCCACATTCTTTTTTAGCTAGGGCTTTGAATTCAACAAATTTATCAAATGCTTCAAATTTGTTTTTCAAGAAATACACTCATCTCCTATGAATAACATCATCTATGAATGTCATAAAATAAGTACTCCCCCAATAGAAAAGTTTTCATAGGGCCTAATAATCTGAATGCACTAATTCTAATGGTTCCCTTGCCCTTCTAGAATTACCAGAATTAAAGGGAAGCCTATGTTGCTTACCCAAAATATAAGCTTCACACTTGTCACATGAATTTACAATGTTTGGCAAACCATCTACAATTTTTTTCTTGGACAACAAATTTAAACCAGCAAATCCAAGATGTCCATACTTGAGATGCCATAGCTTGGAGGGATCCCCAATCATGCTCCTAAGAGCTGATTGTTGGTGCATTGTTGTACATGCATGCTTGGGAGGTGCAACACTGACTTGAGAAGAAAAGCATGTCTCTTCAAAGGAAACATCTGATTCTTTGTCATTTGGATTGTTGCTAATATTCTCTTACTCTCATCCTTCTCATGAATGACACACTTGTCATTTTCCATTAGCACCTTGTAACCATTTTGAATGAGTTGTCCAACACTCATCAAATTGTGCTTCATACCTAGGGCAAATATACATTTTGTATCTCTTTCTTCTCACCTTGCTTGGTATGGACTATGATAAATCCCTTTCTCACTATGGGAATGGTTCCAATATTTCACATCTTAATTTCAGACTTGAAACTTCTACCATTGAAAAAAAATAAAATTCCATTACCACTCATGTGGTTGCTGTAACCGCTGTCCAAGTACCATACCTCAAGGTTTCCTTCTTCACCAATGTTACACATGATGAAGGCTATGGGATTGTTTACATTTTCCATGTTCACATCAGCCACATTTGCATTTTGTCTTAACTGATCACCCTACTTCTCCCAACATTCACTTTCATAATACCCAAACTTATGATAGTAGTAGCATTCTACATTGTTCTTATTGGAGTTGTAATTCTTCTTACCTCCTCTAGAACTATTTTGAGAGGTGCTTGCTCCCTCTTGGTTGCTTTCTCTTCTTAAGCTTTCTAAACCAGCATTCCTTTGACCATTCCTTCCATGACCTCTACTTCTTGAGCCTCTACCAGAGTTATTTCTTCTTCTCCCCCTGCCTCTTGAACACTTTTGAGCCTTGAAAGACTGCTCTTGGGAACTTGTTGCTAATCTGTTGATTTTGTGCTCATGGGTTTGAAGAGTTTCCATCAACTGATCTGTAGTCAATGTGATGAAGTTCTTTGCTTCCTAAATGGTCATCATAAGATTGCCATATTTCTAAGGTAAACTCCTCAATATCTTCTCCACAATCATTTTTTCTTCATACTCTTCTCCATTTGATTTGAGCTGGTTTATCAAAGTAGAGATCCTTGAACTGAATTCTGCAATAGGCTCATTTTCCTTCATTTGAATGTTCTCAAACTCCCTTCTGATCATTTGTATCTTTACTATTCTAACCTTATCAATCCCTTTGAATTTTATCTCAAGGATATCTCATGCTTCCTTTGAGTAATTTTCTATTGCAATCTTGGGAAAAATAGTTTTTGTCATTGTTGCCTCAATCAAACTTAATGTTTTTGCATACTGTGTTGGGTTAGTAACATCATTGAACCCATTGGTCACAAAATCCCACAAATCACTAGCAACCATGATGGTTCTCATTTTCTTTGCCCATGTATCATAATTATGTCCATTAAATGATGATGGTTGCTGCCATATATTTCATGTATCTCTTGCCATGTCAAATACCCAGAAAATAAATGCCCTAACTCACTATGGATATGGGGCCTCAAAGCTCTGATACCATGTAAGAAATACAACTTCACAACATAAAAAATTCCTTGGCAACCAAGTTGATGTCAAGTGATAGGCAATGGGTGCTAAGTGAACTTAACACGCTAAGAAACCAAGTGGAGTGCTTGGTAGAAGAGTATGCCAAGTTTCTTAGAAACAATGGAACTTGAGAAAACTTTTTCACCAAAGGAAGGTGGAGCTTGGTAGGCTCAACACAAAACCAACACAAAGACCAAGTGGACATGGTCGATGAAGGAATCAAGTGAGCTCGGTAAGACTTGGTAGCAAGAGACCAAGTTAGCTTGGTAAGCAAAGAGGGGTGGAGCTTGGTAGAACCTGATGTGACCCCATAAAAACAATAGAAAAATGACTGATTGAGTGAGAACAAGGAGAGGTCGGTTAACACATGAACTAAGTGTGTCAATAATAGACTTTCTATCTAGTTTACCCCACCATTAAAACAAAAAGATGATAATCATAGAACTTGCAAATATGAACTTCTCAAATACTTAATGCAACATGCATGATAAATAGAAATGAGACAACAAAGAGCCAAAACAACTGTATCAACTAGTATGCTTTTTTAGTTGATTTCTATTCATAAATTGATTCAACTAAATACAAATCTAGGAGCATAGGGCTTCAATGAGAAACAAAATATTTTAACCTACAACTTCCACCTGAAATATAAACTTGCAGTACTATAAGGCTACACAGAATAATGCCTAGAGCAATCACTACTTCACATGATAGAAAAAAACATACTTATAAGGAAGCAACTGATCTTGTGCTGCAACAACTCTGATCCTCTTTTGTTCCTCCTACTCTTTGAACTCTTCTCTGAATATTCCTTTCCTCTGCTCTAGTCTGCTGATCTTCTCTTTGCATATATGATCAAATGAATGGTCTTCATCCCTTTGACTTGTCACAAAAATGTTTTCCATCTCTTTTTGGATTTCAAACTCACGTACTGAGTTTAAGGGTGTAAAGTGAGTAGGTGGGTGTGTGGCTCCGGGGCAACTGACCATTTCAAGTTTTTAACAATAATCATTATGAGACGAGTATGTTTTTTTGAGTGTATTGAAAATCTGTGAAAACTTTGTTTTTCTACAACTCATATATGACTTGAGAGATCATTTTCATATTCTTGAATAGTATAATATTTAGTATTCATTAGAAATCTAAATGATGTTTTGACAACAATGTAAAAATTAATTTCACCATATATTTTCTATATATTATTGATCATTTCATTAGGATCTAATTACACTTTCCATAACTTGTAATGTTGTAGTGATAAGAAAAAGAAAAAAAAGGGAATTCACATGATGAGGAGAGTAAGTTGTTGTAGTCCATGAAGGTAGAGCGAGGAACAAAACTTTTTCACTAGAGTTAGGTTCACGAGGGAGAAGGGGAGTTTCAATATAGGGGAATGGTTAAAAGGTCCAAACCACAAACCCTAAATCATTAATCGAAGACCATTTACCCCAGACCCTATAATTATAAACCATTAGTTATAAGTCCTTTATGTTTTTCTCCCTTCCCCTTCTCTCACTATTTTCCTCTCTACCCTATCTACCTCCCTTCCTCTCTCTAATATTGCCCCTCTCCCTTTCCCTTTCTCTCATTTCATCCCTCTCACTTTCTCCCTCTCTCCCTCTTGCCCACCTCTCTCCCTCCCTCCCCATCTCTATACCTCTATTTCTCTCTCTTGCACTCTCTCTTTCCTTAGACCATATACCTTAAATTCTTAACTATAAGAAATGAACCCTTAATCATTTCTCCTTTTTAACTCTCCCTTCCTCCATATCTCACTAATTTCACAATTTCTCTATCTTCTTCTCTCTTTTATTTCCCACCCTCTCTTCTAAATGCTAAACCTTACCAAACCTTAAGACCCTAAACTCTATAACCATAATATCTAAAACCTATAGTTCCTAGAAAGAGGTAGTCGGAGAGATAAATATAATGAGAAATAATAATATACCAAAATTCAACTACTTATAATGAGATATCAAATATGATATTCCTATAAATCTAAACTATTAAACCATGACCTTAACACATACCAAATTGAATTTTAAATATAAATGTAATTAAAATATAAACCATAATTAAAACTAATAATAAAATAAACTATATCATAATCTCAAAACAATGCAAATTTTTTTTTTTGAAAAGCTAAACCGTATACTGCACAAAGTTGAAGTCTAACCCTAAACAAAACTAAGCACTAAACAAAATGAAACCCAAATCCTAATACAAAACCAATTTGAATAGTAATCCCAACCCTAATTGATCACTAAACCAAATGAACTCTAACATGTACTTGAAATGAGATATAAATTTTTATTTTAACGCTAATTATATTTCTATAAAACTTATCCTATGATAAAATGTTGTATAAATATTCACTCTCTCCTCTCTCTCTATCTACATTCTTCGAGTTTTATTCCTCCATTTATACCTTCATCTGCATTTTCCTTGCCCTTACCCCTATCCTCATCTTCTATCTCCCATCACCTCACCCTCTCTTTGTCTCCCTCTCTACATAGTGTTTAGGGTGCAAGATCAAGGTACAAGGCTTAGGATACATAAGGTTGAGGCTATATCTAGTATTGATTAGTAAAATTACAAACCTATGTCACCCTTTTGTAAAGGAAAAGGCTAACAAAAATATAATTGTCTAGCTTCAATGACATAAAATTGGTATTATTATTTTGAATTTGGAAATGAAGTAAACTAATGAAATGTGTAGAAATAGATGAATTTTATGATTAATTTTTTAAATAATTATTTGGAATAAGAATTGAAATATTTTCCTAATTTTTATAGATAACTTTTTAGGTGCTGAAAAATGCTGAAAATTAGGGGTCTAGTTCCCGCCACAAAACTATATGCAAATAAACTTATTTCCCTTTGAGCTTAGACTATGTTATAGATAACATATATATCTAGGACAATCAAAAATAAAAATTGGCTTTAGAACTATATTTTCTCTTTTATAAGGATTAAAATGTCAACTCACCTGAAATCGATAGTTTTCATCTCCCACCACATTTTTCAAAAGAAATCTTTTCTAACCATGAGAAAAATTATACATTCTAGAAGAGGACTCTCTCCTCTAAAATGTCATATAATTTTTAGATTTTTATGATATGATTAAATATTTTTTTCTTTCTCAAAACCAACATCTTTTCTAGTGTTAAAATATGTGGTTGTGGAATTTTATAATTTCAATATACTATATCTAATTAAAACACTATAAACTCTACATGAGAATATTCTTAACTCTGAGCTCTATCAAATGGTGTTTATATGTTATTAAAAAAAATCATAAAAAAGAGTAAGAGTTATTGAAATGCCACTTTTCTAAAATAATTTTATTTCTTTAGTAATTGGATATAAACTAGTATAAAACATGCATTTAATAGACATGTCCAATTGGGAAAGTGTGAGACCATATATCACTTAGATAGAATGAATTTATTTAGATTATATGTTTAAAAACAATGAATTTTAGATAGAAATACTCAAATTCAATCATTTTGATAAGTCAACCTGAAAGGTGACACAACTTTGTACTTTTACCTTGATACTTCTCTCTTTCTATACCTCTCCATATATTTTCTTGAAAATATATCTATTTTTATGTCAAGACTAATCAGACTTAGAGGTTAATTCATCCCACTTCCTTCAATGCAATTTTCTCTAGATTTTTTCTATGGGGATTCAAGAGTAGCACCCCCTTGATGGAGTGAATAGGTGGCTCCCCTTGTAGGCTCCAGGAGCAGCATTATAGGTGGGGTCCTTAGGAAAATCCCTCAGTGCACTCCCTATTGCAATACAAGATAGGGTCAAAGGGCAACACCCCCGATGCCAAAAATGACTTTATTATTATAAAAATGTGAGGAGTTATTTTTCTATTGGATGAGATATTTTGGCCTTCATTTTATAACTTCCATAAGTCTTTTATAATATGGATTACGGTTAGAGATTTTTTTGATTATGTATGGTGTTTTAGTAGCTTCTTACAATAACATTAAGTTGTGAGGGGTTGCAAATTGTAATAAGGTTAAATTACTCAATAATAACATTAGACTCATTGTTTGGTGGACATAGCTCATGGATTGGGTGAACAATGTTAAATCTATATGTCTTTTTTTTATGTGTGCTTTATTCCTTTGTGGTATTGATCTTATATTCATATTTTACTATTATATGACCTCCTTATATCTAACACTATCTAGGTTTCTCCTTAGAATATTTCTCCCCCTTCCAAAGATGATCTCTGCCCTCTCTCTCTCTCTTTAAATCAATGGAGTATGTCAAACATAATAATTCCAAGTAAGTGTGGGAAGGAAGTGTGAGGTAGTGGGAGAAGGAATAATTATAGGAGGATGTAAAAATACATAGAAAGAGAAGGAATCAAATAGAAGTAGTAGTTACATATGAATTAGTAATTTTTTATTAAGAAGGTACTGTTAGAATATAAAATAAGAAATTTATCATATCTAACTTATAATAAATTGCATCTTACCAATCATGGATTAGAACTTTGTTTAGGTTAAAAAACACAATATTTTTTTAACATTATTTGAAATTACCAACAAAGAGAAAAGCCCAAAACACTATGAATTTTTAGACACCTTGTTTGAATTAACATGGACATAGAAAATATGGAATTCTTATCTATTGTACTACTAGTGACAAAAGTCTTTTCAAAGATTCTTTTTTCTTAAGACACAATGGTACTTGAATATTCTCTAAAATTACATTTTAGGTTAGGATATGAAAGATTTTTAAGCTCAACATAGAAGCTGTGGAGTAAGACTATGCTGTCATTGTGAATATATTACGTTGCCAAAGTAAGATAAAATAATTTTAATCATGTTAGAAATTACAATGTATTCCTAGACCTATATTAAAATGTACATTGTAAGTCAATATAGAAGACACAAAATAAGTATATTTCACCATTAAAAATAAAGAAATTTTGAAACTGTTGGCTATTTTCAATGTCATTTGCCCCATCATAAATAATTCATCTTAAACATTTTTATAATGGGCTAAAACTTTGTTAGGGCCAACAAATTGTGTTACCTTATTGAGTGGGCCAACATGTTAAATTTTCTCAATTTCTCAAGGATGAAAAGGTATCTTTCTAAAATGGCCAAGATTCAATATTTTTCTTTTTGTTTCTTTTAGATTGTTAGATTTATGTCTGAAATGTGTCACAATTTTACATTTTCTTCTTCTAACTTGCTAGAGTGAAGTGTAAAACTATTTGGTCAAAACATCAATGCCACATGAATAGGGTGGTCGGACATGTGTTTTATGATTCAAAATTTCTTTTCTAGTGCTATGATTTAACTATTTGTTGATATGAGGACCATAATAAAAAAAAATTAAGGGCAATTTTTTTTTAACCCACACTCTCATGTGCACTCACTAGGGGTATAATATGACATGTTAGCAAAAATAAATTGGATAATAGGGCACGTTAACACCAAATTCAACAAAACTCTAAAACTTAGTGATCATCATAGGGATGTGGGGACTAATTTATGTGCAATAGATTAGTTAATAACATGTCATGGGAAGTGACAATCTCTTGGTCTTGCAATATGGCATATGAGAACACGGAGAAGGGAGTGGGCAAGAGTTTGGTTTTGAATTCCTTAGGTAGGAATGTGGCTGAATCATCTAGTTTTGGAGTGTGATCAATGTCAGTTGGAAATTCCTCTACTAAGAATAGCAATCCTGATGATGGTGGGACTTTGGAGGACTCAAGGGGGGCAAGTAGAATAAAAAATGGTCCAGCCTGTTTAGGATCCATCGAATTGGAAAATCTATCTTCCCTTCGGTTAAGGATATCTCATTGAAGGATAAAGGTATGTATTCCATTGAAATCCCAGATCAAATCATTGATAAGAACATCTCTTTATGGATTTGACTTTGGTTGGAAGGTTTTTAGGTGCCAAACCCAACATTCAAAATGTTAGGGCTTATGTGAGTAAGAAATGGAAGTTGAAAGGCCAGGTTGATATAATGATGATGGCCAAAGGGTGTCTTTCTTTTAGCTTTTCCTATGATTAAGACAAGCGGGATATCCTTTGTAGTAGTCCATGGGTCTTGGGGAAGCACACTTTGATTTTAGAGAAATGGACTCCGAACTTATACTTTATGGATGTTTCTACTATCCAAGCCCCTATTTGGATTAGATTGATGGGCCTCCCACTTGAGTTTTGGGTGGAGGGTTTGTTTCAAGGCATTGCCAACACCTTTGGGGAGCTACTTTCATTGGATCCTATGACTGTCACTCAAAGAATATTGAAATACACTAGATTTTGTGTTGGGGTTTACCAAGGCACTGATATGCTTGATTATATTTTGCTTAAATCTAAGCTGGGGATCTAGAACCAACACAT
The DNA here is from genome assembly GCA_028749045.1 of Cupressus sempervirens. Classification (NCBI taxonomy): domain Eukaryota; kingdom Viridiplantae; phylum Streptophyta; class Pinopsida; order Cupressales; family Cupressaceae; genus Cupressus; species Cupressus sempervirens. Next base: position 561,771,155 of record CM053792.1, read on the forward strand.
TGAGTATGAATCTATTCCCTTCACTTGATTTCATTGTAAAAAATCTAGACACTAGGCCAAAAACTATCCTTTTTAAAAGGAGGATCCTATGAAGGTCAAGAAATTATGGGTGAGAAAGGCACCAAACAATAGTATAGAGAACATAGAGTGGAGGTGTTTCTTTGGATGTGGAGGCTCCCATACCTACACAGATCAATAGTACAAAGATCTCAAAGAGTGGAGGTGAGTCTTTGGGTGTGGATGTTTCTCAACCTAGATTGGGAATAGATAAGGAGAAGGTGATGGGTAATGAGGATGGAGTTCAGACAATTTTTTTAAATCCTAATAGTGATATTCTTGATAAGGTCCAAGGTATGGAAGAGAGTTACCCCAAGAAGGGGGTGAAAAAAGATAATGGGTTGACCCATACAGATCTATCTATTGCTGAGATTTCTAAACCTTTGGCTAAGGATGTTGTTTTGGAAGGCAAATTTTCTAGAGGTGAAGTGGAGGATCTCTTAACTATTTCACAAGAGGAGGAAGAGATTTGGGAGGAGTAGACATCAGGAGCTAACTGGATCCTAGTCAATAAACCATCTAAAGCTAAGAGGAAAGGAGGAACCAATCACAAAAAAAGAAGTGGAGAATTCTGCAACCAAAACTAGGAGTAAGAAAGGAGATACCTTTGGTGCATCTTATAACATAGTCTTAGAAAAAGGGGATTCTAAATCCAACAAGGTTAGAGATTTTTGTCCTTCTTTAACACCTATTGGGAAAATCCTCAAGAATGGGGATGTTGGTTCTTCCCCTTCCCCAGTGGGGAGACCTTCCAACATGCAGAAAAGAATTATTGAGACTAATAGAAGTATTACAGATGGTAGTCAGAAGACTATCTTTGAATTAAAAAAAAATTCATAAAAAATGAAGATTATCTCATGGAATATCTGAGGGTTAAATAATCCTTGCAAACATGACATTTTGAAAAATATGATTAGGGATACTAGGCTGGATATTTTTGTTATTCAGGAAACAAAGATGTTGAAGGAAAAAGTGGAAGGTCTTCCAATTTTTAGGGTTGGGAAGATCATAGGAAATGATTTTGAGGGAGCTTTAGGAGGTATGGCAGTTTTCTGGAATAATAAGTGGATGCAAGGTGATCTTATTTCTCAGAATAGAAACATGATGAATGTTAGATTTTTTAACTCTAAGGATGGCTTCACTTGGATTTTTACTAATGTCTATGCTCTCAGTTCCAAATGGGGAAGAAAAGCTCTTTGGGAAGATATTACTAATAAGAGACTTTTTGTTGATGAAAATTGATAGTTATGGGGGATTTCAATACCCCTTTAAAAGAAGTTGAAAAGTGGAGAGGCAACCAGGTTAATTTGGATAAGAGATTAGACTTAATGGGCTTTATTGTTAATCATCTTCTTCATGATCTAGACCTACAAGGGGTTGAGTATACCCAGACTAACATAATAACTAGAAAGGATCTCATTTAGATTAGGTTGGACTGAGCACTTATTAGCAATGATTGGCTCCTAAAATATAAATGTTCTCTCAGTGCTCAAGTTTGATTGGGATCAAATCATTATCCCATTTTCCTAGTGGCTGATATGCTTGACTATCAGAGAAATTTCCCCTTTAGGTTTGAAAAAATGTGGACTCTTCACCCGGACCTGGAGAATCTCATAAAGGAGTGGGGGGGTATTATTGTGGAAGGTACAACTATGTTTAAAGTTGTACCTAACTTGAAAAATGTCAAGAAAAACATTAAAAAATGGAGTAAAGATACCTTTGGCATCATGTTGAAAATAAAAGGAAGATTTTGGAGGAACTAAAAGAAACATAGGATAGGATCCAAATTGATAGATATGAGGCTATCTCTAGGGAGGAGGAAAGCGTCAAACTGGTTGAGATTCATAATATCATTGCCAAGGAGGAGATGTATTGGACACAGTGATCCAGAAAGATCTTTTTGAAGGAAGGAGACTGAAATACTAAGTTTTTTCATATGACTACCTTGAAGCATAGGATGTCCAATAGAATTTTTAGACTCAATACAGAAGAAGGACTCACTGAGAATGACGAGACTATTAAAAGGGAAGCAATGGACTTTTTTTAGTAACTTCCTTCAAGGTGACCCTGATTTGGATGTGGCTAAGTAGAATTTGTTTCTTGATTGTATTCCAAATTACATCTTTGATGATCAAAATAAATCTCTTACTTCCATCCCTTCTTATGATGAAATTTCTAAGGTTTTTTTCTCTTTTGATGGAGATTAAGCTCCAGGGCCTGATGGGTTTCCTTTTTTGTTCACAAGTATTGGAATATCATTGGTACTGATGTTTATAATGGGGTTAGGGAGTTCTTTGGATCCAGGAATATTCTTAAAGAAGTGAATGGTACCTTCATTGTTCTTATTCCAAAGAAGTTGGGAGCAGATAGTATGGATTAGTTTTGGCCTATCAGCCTTTGTAATTCCTTTTATAAGGTTATTTCTAAAGTGCTTACCCTTAGAATTTTGCCTCTTCTTCCTCTTGTTATCTCTAGACATAAAAATGGGTTTGTTCCTAGAAGACATATTTTGGACTCCATCATTATTGTTTAATGAAAATATTCACTCTCTAATGGTGTCTAAGAAAGAAGGGTTTCTTATTAAGCTAGACCTTTCCAAAGCATATGATAGAGTGGATTGGACTTTCCTTCCTTAAGGTCTTGAAGCATTTGGATTTAATAAGAGATTTAGGGATCTAATCTTTATGATGGTTTCTTTTGCCACTTTTTTGGTGCTTGTTAATGGCTCTCTTACCCCTTTCTTTAAGGCTTCTAGAGGTCTCAGACAGGGGTACCCGATCTCTCCTATTCTCTTTATACTTTTGGTTGAATGCTTGGGAAGATTTGTGAACAAAATGGTGATGATGGGGGACTTTGTGGGCCTAAATCCATCCTCTACTACTTTGATATGCTCTCATCAACAATTTTTTGATGACTCTATTGTTATGGGAGAGGCCTTGGTTAGAAATGCAAGGAATATTAAAAATGCCTTGGAGGATTATGGGCAAGCCTCAGGACAAGTCATTAACTAGAAAAAAAAGTGTGATTTACTTCATTAATGTTAATGAGATTAGGAAAAATAAAATCAAAAAGATTATTGGCTATGAGATTGACTCTATTCTTGGCTCTTATTTGGGGTTACCTTTGTGTCTGGACCCTCCTGAAAGTTTTTGGAGTTTGTTGATTGACAAAATTCACATGAAACTTGATGGATGGAAAGATTCCCTCCTTAGCTAGGCTGGAAAGATTATTGTTTTGAAATCCATCCTTTAGAGCATTCTACTTTATGCTTTGAGTGTTTTCAAAATCCCTAGAAAGTTTGCTCTTGCTATTGAAAAAATTCAGAAGCTCTTCTTATGGACAAGAATGGAGACTTAAAAAAGGTTACCATTGCTTGCTTGGGAGAAAGTTTGTATGACCCTTAGAAGGGTGGACTTGGATTGAGAAGAGTTACAACTATGAATGAATTTTTATTGGCCAAATTATTATGGAGATGGCAAAAGGAGGAAGGGGAATGGAGGAATATTTGGGTTGACAAATATCATACGGATAACTATAATTTTAATCAATTCCTTCATAATGATTTGGTGCAAGGGGGATCCATGATCTAGAAAAATGTTCAGAAATATAAATACATAATAAAGAAAGGGGTCAAATGGAAGGTGGGCAATGGAAGGACAATTCTTTTTTGGGAAGACACTTGGATCTTGGATGACCCGCTTTGTATTGATCCAAGATGGAATAGCTATATGGAGCAATGTAAGAAACTTATCAGTATTTTTATGGTGGATTACTTGATGAATAATACGTGGCTAGACCTCAAAAGGGTGAACGACAACTTGGCTAACCTTAACAAGTGTCTGAATGCTATCTTTTTAAGTCAAAAGAAGGATGATATGATATGGAAGTTTGATCCTAGTGGAATTTTCTTTGTTTCCTTAGCCTATGCTAATTATTTTGATATGCACCATGAGACTTGTTGGGCTAAGGCTTGGTGAAAGGTATGACACCTAAAATTAATAATTTCTTTTGGATTCTTTTACAAGATAAGATCTTGATTTTAGAAAATTTAGTGAAGAAAGGATTCATCATTATTAATAGGTGTGTTCTCTACAAGAATGATTGTGAATCAGTCAACCATATTACTTTGCATTTCTCTTTTACCAAAAAACTCTAGGACAAGGTGTGTGACCTATTGAATATGGTTTGGGTCTTTCTAGCCACTATCCAAATGTTTTTCACTAGTTGGAAACCTCCTTCCCAGAATGTTTTGATCTTAAGACTGTGGGATTTTATTCTCCCTTATCTTTGTTGGAGTATATGGAAGGAGTGTAATGACAGGGTCTTTAGAGGTGTGGAGTCTAGTTCTGATCAAGTCTTTTATAAAGTTAAGGCTCTAATTATAGAGAATATCAAAGCCAATGGTTCTGGCGAACAACCTCATAATGATTGGGAAGATAGGGTGATCAAAAATTGGAACCTTAGGAGCTTTTGTAAGGACCAACATGACCCTAATTTGAGGGATAATGCTAGATGGGATAGCCCACCGGTGAATTGGTTCAAGATAAATTTTGACAGAGCCTCTAAAGGGAAACTGGGCATTACTGGCAGTGGTATAGTTATCAGGAACTCTTATGGTGAGAAAGTGGGATGTATAGCTATCCCTATTGGTAGTCAAACTAATCATGTGGCTAAGCTTGTGCTGCCCTTCATGGTCACATTTACGTTAAGAGTTTCAACCTAAGGAAGGTTTGGGTGGAGGAGACTCTCTTAATATCATCAATTGTCTTAATAAAATCACTAAGCCTTCATGGACTATTAGTAATATTATTCTTCAGACTATTAATATTATCAATTTTTTTGATATATGTGTTGTTACCCATAATTTTAGGGAAGAAAATTGAGCTACTTATTGGGTAGCTAATGTGGCCTATTTAAGTGAGCAAAAATTTATTTGGAATAATAATGATTTTTTACTTATTGATGGTTGCCAAATTATCGATTATGATAAAATGAGGTGTAGGCAAAGATATTTTAATAATGATGATGTTAGAGATTTGCAATTATGCTTTGATCACACTTGGGATATGGCAGGTGATGATTTTTAGTATACTAAGCTTTATTACACACGAATTGTGGGCTGTTGATACCATTTTGTCCTTTGACTATGGTATTGATTTTGGTGATAGCATGCATAAGGTCTTTTAGAGAAAGTTGTCTAGCGACATTAAAGGGAAGAAAATGGGAGGAAAAGGAAGAGAGTGGAACTTGCAAGCTGTAAGGAGTGGAAGAAGAAAAAGGAGGTATGGGACATCTTGAGGAGTGGGAATTTTACTAGGTATATGGAAAGGATCAAAGGAAATAATCCTGTCATAAGACAAAAATTTATCAAAACCTAGAGGGATGGCTCTATCCTTTTCAAAAATTAGAGAATGGATGTGACTGTAGAGGTGATTGCAGAGGCTAAGAGGTTGGATATGGAAGGCATCAACTTCTATTAGGATAGGAAACTATCAGATAGGGCTATTGATGAATTTGTGGATTCAACAAAAGAGAGAAATCTTTTCCATAGATTGAAGCAAAAAACAAGGTGCTGGAGAAGGCTAATAGTGATAATCAAAAGTAGGTGACAAGCTTGGAGGCCAAGGTGAATAATATTGAAAAGATGATCAAGAAAATGGTTGATAATAGTAGTATTCATTAAAGACTATAGCAGATAATGTGAGCAATCTACTTTAAAAACACAAGCAAGATAAAGGATAGGATTCTGCTGTTGTGGTTGAGAACCAGGGACCTAGCAAACTCACTCGGGCTCATTCTAAGAAGAATGAGGAGATGAACAAGATGGAAGAGGTGAAGGCCACTACAAAGAATATGCACATCTTGGCAGACCAAGCTGTTGACCTATTGAAGACTATGTAGCTATTTAGCAGCTAGTTTTTTGTTGTCCTTTTGCTATCTTTTTAGCTCTATTTTTGGTTGGCCTCCTAGTTATTTTGTTTTTCTTTGCTCTTTTTGGAGGCCTATTAAATGGTGAACTTTTCTATCAGACTTAGATGTTAGCTTTTATGCTATTCTTTCAAGACATTTTGTTATTTTGTAAAAGGTTTTGGGTCCTTTAAAAACCATTTTTACTTAATCAATAAATGTCATGGGAAGAAAAGGTTTGTTACCCAATACAAGATTCGGGGTGATTTTTTGTAGTCCCAAAGGATGGAACTTTCCAAATATCAATTGTTTCTTTTCTGGAAAGGTTATGGAAGAGTGATGATTTGGAAATAAAGGAATCAAATTTATTCTAACTTAATTTATGGTAAAACCAAGTATTTTAGAAATATTATAGGCCTTAATTTTCACAAGGCTATTAGATAAGAAAAGGCTCATCTATGGTTTCTCTGTGTAGATTATTAAAGTTTGTGGGCAATATGGCTCTAGAGATGAAAGAGGGGGTGGATAATTAGGTTGTTGATATTGGTGAAGAAGAAGCTATCAAGAATGTCAATGCTTAGATTAAGCTACCCAGAATTGAAGAGGTCATCAAGAAAGATAAGATGGTTTGGATGTATTTGAAGGAAGGTGGGATAATTCCATTTATCGAGAGCATTGAAGGGTATGATGAGAAGGTGACCTAGTAGTTCATTGATTCCTTGAAGAACCACTTGGTTAGTATTAATGAAGTCTCAATTGAGGTAATAGAGGAGCTGATCACTAATGACAATTTCCTGGATATGGATAAAAAAAGATAGAGAAAGAAACCAAGAGTTGCAGATGAGACAAGTCTACAAAAATTCTTCCAACCTAACTAAGCTCCTTTTCATTTTCATGGGTGATTTTCTCATGAAAAGTTATCTGAACCATGAGACATGGTCTAATATGTTACCATGAGATATATAACCATAGAAGATAAAGTCAAGGCATGTTATTATTACCATTCTCCCATCCTTAACCACTTTAGGAATGGGGAATGTATCTCCTTTCCTTGTTATTACATTCTATGGAAGATTTTATGTGGAATATTTGTAAGAGGAGAGATGAGGGGAAAAACTATATTGTCTACTACCTACCCTAAATTTTTATCCTATACAAATTTTACAAAGGCCTTCATCCCTAGATTTTGAGCATGATCCATACCCCCCCCAAAATCATTGAAGTTGTCCAAACGTTGTCCCGCTCTACCAAACCCTAGTTGAAAGAGAGGCTTCTTCCATTGCTAGAAATATTAAAATGGAAAAAATTAAGGTCTTGGATGTTAAAAGTATTGAAACAATAGATAGAAAGGACACTAATAGGTAGAGAAAAAGATTGAGAGAAAAGAAACCCTTGGCCACCCTAGGTAAGGAAAAGCTTGATAAATTTGAATCCACTGATAATTTAGGAAATAAAATTGTCCCTAAACCAAAAAGGAAATCTGCTAGCAGGAATTGTGGTGAATAGGAGGATGCGATAAGTAGTGAAGTGAAGGATGAGGAAGTCATGGGAGAGGAACATGATATCCCTATGACCTCTCATGTGTTTGATACTTTGAAAACTAAGGCCAATACTCCAGATTCTAGGAAAGAAGGGTTTATGGGTGAGCAAGGTATTGTTACTTCACTTGTTAGAATTGTTAATTTGGGTAGCCAGACTCAAGTGGGGGTTACTATGGGAGGTGATGAACAAAAAGATTAGAATATGGTGGTAAGTGACATTCTAGAGGAGGGAAGCATTGTGGGGAAAATTGATAAATCTTAGGCTAACATGCACATTGCTAAGCTAGAGGAGTCCGTGACTAGCCTGATCAAGAAGAATGAGGACCTCAAGGATAAATTTAACATGGTTAATAACTTTTCTAAGTGGGTGAGCTTCACCTATTGGAAGCGGGCAAGGAGGACACTACTGGTGACATGGACATAGAGATAACCTGTTCACTATATGGTTTCCTAGTGGATGATTGGTTGTGCCTACGTCTTAGGAATACATGGATTTAAAGCAAGGAGAGTTAATTCTTACCTTTATGCTTTCTTTTTTTCTTTTTTCTATGATAGCTAGTTTACCTTTAGCCCAAAGGGATTTTATGTTGATATTTACTAGACTTGTTTAATGCCCACTAAGATTCATTGGGCCAATTATATGTATATAATGACGACAATTTCATAGTTATTAGTAGTATAGCATAGAAATATTTTAGTTTGGGGGGTTTTATGGTAATGAATTTTAGGTTATTTTCAATATTTATTTTTTCCGTTCTATGTCAGCCCCTATTTTGGCTACTTTTTAATATAAAAACATGTCATGTTATGACACTATGTTTGGATGCCCTTATAAAATGTCATCAAGTATCATAAAATTTATTCTAGTAAATACCACTTTTAATGATGGAGTTACACTACAACTAGGGACCCACTTCTTGCTTGATCACCTAATACCCTAAACTAACAACTAGAATTTAGGGCTTTCAATCTTGCGGGAAACTTTGACCAAGCAATCAGTAACACATATTGGTCAGGGATTGATAGATTAAGGAAGACTAAAAATATGTGAATTCTTCAAAAATACTTCACCATGCCAAAATTAGGAACTAAGAAAAGGCCACAAAAGGTTCGGCAAGCCTTCTTTATAAATAAATATTGAAGTTGATGAAAGATCAACCCCACAACTCCCAAGAATCACTTGCATGTAAACACCTGTCATAGAAGAAAGAAGCAAAAAGCTATGGAGGCTAGAAATCCCAAATCCATAGATGAGACATTCTTGATAAGAAAAAAAGAGTTTTTTATTATCATGAGTGAATGAATAGAATCATAAAGAGATCAATCCTTATAAAAGGAGATCAAAACCCTAATAGGTAAAACCTAGGTTGCATGATAATAATTAATAAGAGAATTAATTATTATATGCTTAAAGTTTAACTTAAGTAAACTAGAGATAGTAATTGACTTAATAATTAAATCAAAATGATTTAACTAATAAGGAAATATCTTATTACTCTAACACCCCCACTTAAGATAAACTTAGGGAGTAGCTAAAAACCTAGAAACTACTACTGAAAGAAAATTGGGTCTTGATAACAAGGCTTGATGAGGTACTTAAGTACAACAAAATCTCTGTAAAGAGAAGAAATAGAGAAAACCACATGGGAAAAATCCTACTCCAAAAAGAGATGGAAAGAATGTTCTAGAAGATAGGAACAAAAGATGATCATGAAGAGCACCACTGAAGCATGAAGCTGCAAACACTCCAAACTGTTGATCTAAAGAACCTCCACTTTATAGAACATGACTAGGTAGAGAAAACTAAGTCTAAAGGGTTGATCAATCGAAGATGGAAGGTATCTTCATGGCCTTCAAAAAATAGGAATGAAAGAATGTCTATATGGTAAATGATCCATCTCACTGAAATGCATAGGTATCCAGCCACTACAATTGCCTAGTACGTAGGATCAAATACTAAATACATAGCTCACTCCATCAAGCCAAGAAAGAAATAGAGCCAAAATAACCCCCTTATAATGTTGAGAGGTAAGACATGAACACTGAAACTGAATGCAATATCTCTTGCAGTAAGAAGAACCAGGAACATCGAGAGTGCAAAAGAAGTACAAACACCTATAATGGTATGCATCATAAACACATCATGAGGCTAATGTCATGGAAGGAACACTCATTTGATAGAGGAAGATGGAAATTATGGACAAAATAAAACCCCCTAAGGCACTTGATAATATAGTGTGAGTACAACAAAACACAAAGATGTCCAAGATCCCGAAATGCAATAGAGTGGCATTTTATCTGTGTGTTTGCAAAAATACTACAAAAGGATATAAACAAAGATTAAAAAATACATCAAGCTGATACAAGAGATAGTACAACCCATAAAAAATACCTAAAATGACCAAGATATCCATCAAAATGCAAAAAAGAAAAGAACTAAATGGGATGTGCCTAGAGCAAAATTTGGAAAATAGAATGTCTCAAAATATGTCTCTCAGAGTACAAAAATAGAACTTCTAACTTTAACAGCCAAAATAGACCATCAAATAGTATAAAAAATCTAAATAAACTACACCACCACGATAGGCTCGGAATAAGCTTTTTGACACTTCTTTTAGATCGAAAAGCAGAGTCCGGATGAGCAAGTTATGGCCAAACAACCACATGTAAGTCAAAAAAGCGTTAAAAAATAATAATTTTTTTTGCCTTAGGATCCATGCCAAAATTCCTTGAAAAGTGAGCCAAATAGTACCAAAATTACCTCAAGAAGCATGTCAGTTCTATACCAAAATAGTCTTGATTTGCATGTCCAAAAAATCTCAATTTGCATGAAAAAATCTCTTTTTTTGTGCAAAAAATCACAAAATCATTGTCTCAAGAAATGTCCAAAATCTCAATTTGTGTGCTTAAAAATTAGAAAATTTTTGCCTTGGGAAATGTGCCAAAAAATCTAAAAATCATTACTTTGGGAAACATGTCCAATCTTAGAGAAAAAAAATTAGCCCGAAATTCCAACTATGTCTGAATTGGACAAATTTTATATGAAAATAAGGGTTTTTGGGTGCTCTGAGTTCAATGATGATGTCTGTTTGGGATCAAAGTGATCCGAAAATTGGTGACCCCTAGATTCAATACAAAATAACTCTAAAAAATGAAACCCTCTAAAAGAAAAAGCACATATTTGAAAGCAAAGCCAAACTTCTTATAAATAAATCAGGGGCATGAAGATCTAGAGCTTTGATACCATGTTGAAGTTGATAAAAGATCAACCCCATAGATCCAAAGAATCACCTACATGCAAAAACCTATCATAGAAGAGAGAAGAAAAAAGCTATGGAGGCTGGAAGTCTCAGATCCATAGATGAGACATTCTTGATGAGCAAAAAAGAGATTGCTATTATCATGAGTGAATGAATAAAATTACAAATAGATCAATCCTTATAAAAGGAGATCAAAACTCTAATAGGGTAAAACCTAGGTTGCATGATAATAATTAATAAAAGAATTAATTATTATATGCCTAAAGTTTAGCTTAGGTAAACTAGAGATAATAAGTGACTTAATAATTAAATCAAAATGATTTAATTAATAAGGAAATATATTATTACTCTAACAATAAAAACTCTTGAAGGGAAGTGAAAAAGAGAACTACTAATAAACTACACTATTAAAATGATGAAAAGAAAATTCCTATAGATCCTCATGGGAGGAAATATTCAAAATAGATTCTGGAGGCTTATAATTTATCTCAAATAATACTATACATTACTTGAATACAATAAATAATTTTATTAAACAATTTAAAAAATGAAAGGAATATTAATAATCCTCGTTAATTATTCATTCCCAAGTTTAAACTTGAGTATTTTGACTTTTAAATTTGAGAATTTGTATCAGTACATTACATTTTTGAAAAAAGGAAATCAACAATCAACAAATGATAATTTTCTTGCAACTCCATATGATAGTACAATTGGTAATAAGACAAAGTTGTCTCATCTAACATTGAACCTTCCACTCAATATATTAATGTTAATTGGAATACAACATTAGAGTCATTAATATAGATAGTGACTCATTAAATTTAGATTTCTTATTTTTATGCAAATATAAATTTTCTCTTATAAAAAGTGGGAACTAGTATACATATAACATTCAATATTGTTAATAGTTTGATATAAAATTTAACATGGTATCAGAGCAGATTTAAAAAGATCATAATTAGACATGTATTACGTTAAATAAAATATTTGATCTCATTTACTCTTCAAACTCTCTATTTTCAAAATGGTGAATGGATTAAAGGTTGAAGATAGGCTAGATGATGCCTGAAATTTAATAGCTTGGAAGTTTAGAACAATAATGGACTTAGAAGAAAATGATTTAAATTTATTTCTACTGGAAAATAATAATTTACCTAAAAATGAATTTGAATTATCATAGTTAAAGAAAAATAGCACTAAAGAAAAGTGAATAATTGTAGAATTTGTTAAAGATCAAATTGTGCCAATCATTGTAAAACTTAATACTACTAGAAAAATGATCATGAAATTAGATCACATATACAAAATTAAAAACACTAGCAACAAAATTGCAATGGTTTTTTATTCTACTCAACCCTTTCAAGTCACGTCGCAGTGATGATAACACATGGATAATAGACAGTAGTGCATCTCAATATATGGTTGGATTTAGAAGATATTTGAAAGAATTGCTACAAAACAATTCTTTTCTTCAAGTAACCATTGGAGATGACTCTAGTTATTATATTGAAGGAATTGGGCATTTCCTATTAGTTTGTGGTGATTGGTCAGGGAAGTAGTGTACATAAAAAAATCTTGAGCTACTATTTGCCAATTGGCTATTATTTATTTGCCAATTTATGACTGACATGTTATAACTAATTTTAACCCTAAAGTGAAAAAAAAAACTTATATAAAAGGGCTTAGGATTAGGGATTGTTTTATAAGGTGTGATGCAACAATTACTTCTTGTGGCAGTATTGAGTTGTAAGGGATTACAGATTGTAAGCAGATTGTAATCACTAGATCATAATAATATTGGACTTGCTATTTGGTGGATGTATCCCATGGGTTGGGTGAACCACATTAAACCTTGGTGTCTTGTGTTCTCTTTTGTGTGATCTATTATTTTCTAATATTATTTATATTTTCATGTAATTTTTATTTTTGTTTGTGGTTAAATCCTAACAAGTGGTAAAAGAGCCTAGTTGTTTTTTAGTAATCCTTTGTAGGAACATCTCATGGTTGAGTGTGAGCAATGAAACACGAGGGTAAGCCAAGGGTTGATAAGTTTAATGGTTAGAACTTTTAGTTATGGAAGATGCAAATGGAGCACTATCTCTATCAGAAGGATTTATGGAAGCCATTGGAAGGAAAAACTAAAAACCAGGGAACTATGACAAATGAGGAATGAGAAATTTTAGACAGAAAGGCACTTGGAAGCATTTGATTATGCTTGGCACCATCAATGACATTTACCATTACAAAAGTAAAGATGATGGAAGAGTTGATGGAAACCCTAGCAAAATTGTATGAAAAGCCCTCTGCTTCAAATAAGGTATTTCTCATGAAGTGTTTATTTAATTTGAAAATGGAAAAAGGTGGATCTATTGCATATAATTTAAATCATTTTAATACTATTACTAGTCAGTTATCTTCTATAGGTATTAATTTTGATGAAGAAATTAGGGCTCTCTTGATTTCGTGTTCTTTTCCTAAAAGCAGGAATGACTTGTTAATGGTTGTGAGTAATTCTATTTTTGGATCTAATTACCTAAAATATGATGATGTGATTAGTGTTATTTTTAGTGAGGAAACTCATAGGAAAACCTCAGGTGGATCTACATTAGGAAGTGCTTTGAATGCACAAAGCAGAGGTAGAACAATTGAAAGAGGAAATAATATTGAAAATTGTAGGAATTCAAGAGGAAAGTCAAAGGAGAAGAGGTCTCAATCTATAGGACCAAGAGATTGTTGGTACTTTGGTAAAATAGGGCATAAGAAGAAACATTGTTGGAATCAAAAGAACAATGAAGGAGATAAACTAGAAGGGAACAAGGAGGAAAATGTGGTAAGTAACAAATTTGAAGAGGATACTTTGCTTTTGTCTTTAGAAAGTGTTGATTATGTGGGTTTTAGATTCTAGTTCTTCATTTCATGCTACACCTCATAGAGGTTATTTCATTGACTATGTCCAAGGGGATTTTGGGCTTGTTTATTTGGGGATAATGAGCCCTGTCAAATTGTTGGAAAGGGATAGTTTAAGATTAAGTTGTAGAATGGGAATCATTATCTACTACATGAGGTAAGACATGTTCCAAAGCTAAGTAGGAATTTAATTTCAGCAAGGCAACTCGGTGATGAGGGTTGTGTAGTTACTTTTAATGATAAAAATTGGAAGGTTTCAAAAGGTTCCCTTGTAGTAACAAAAGGTGTGAAAGTAGCCACCTTATATCTTTGTACAAGTCATATTGTTCCTTCTACTTTAATTGTTTCAGAGAAACATGAATGTTCAAGAATAGTTGTTGTGGTTGCAAGGAGAACAAATAGCTACTGTATATTTTGATACAACACTGTGACACAATATACTTGGGCACATGAGTGAGAAAGGTATGAAAGTACTTCATTCAAATAAAGTATTACCAGATCTAAAATGAGTTAATATGGGTTTCTATGAAAGTTGTATATATGGAAAATAAAAGAGAGTGAGTTTTGTGAAGATTGGGAAGGAAAATAAAATGGATAAATTAGAGCTTATGTATATAGATGTACGGGGACCAGCTCAGGTATCTACCCTAGGTGGCTCTCATTATTATGCTACATCTATTGATGATGCAACTAGAAAAGTATGGGTTTATTTCCTTAGACAAAAATATGATATATTTTGAACTTTTAAGAAATGGAAATGCTTGGTTGAAAATGAGACCAATCAGAAACTAAAATGTCTTAGATCTGATAATGGTGGTGAGTATTGTAGTCATAAATTTGAAGATTATTTCTCCACTAATGGTATTCATAGATAGAAAATTTTTCCAAGGACTCCATAGGAAAATGGAGTGGTTGAACACATGAACATGACTATAATGGAGTGTGCAAGGAGCATGAGGTTGCATGCTGGGATGCTCTTAAAAATGTGGGCAAAGCCTATTAATACTATTGTATATTTGATTAATAGAGGTCCCTCTACTCTTTTAGGTTGTGGTATTATAGAGGAAGCATGGACTAGTAAGAAGATAAGTTATTCTTTTCTCAAAACCTTCGGTTGTGAAGCATTTTCTCATATAGATTCTAAAAATAGAACCAAGATAGAAGCCAAGTCAAAGAAATGTGTATTTTTTGGATATGGCATTGCTAAATTTGGTTATAAGCTTTGTGATTTTGAAAATCATAAAATTTTAAGAAGAAGGAATGAGAAAGTGTTGTACAAATATTTGTTGCAGCAACATGAGAAGAAAGAAGATGATTATGTAGTGCTAAATGATACTCCAAAAGATGATGTTTGAGTAATTCCTCATGATGTGCAATAACCACAACAAGAAATACCACACACCCCAGTGAATGTTAGATAGTCAACAAGGATAAGTAGACCTCTAGAAATATTTTCCCCTTCTTTGTATTCTATTTTACTAACCGATGCTAGTGAACTTGAATGTTATGATGAAGCTGTGTAGGTGGATAATGAGATTTAGTGGGAGTCTACAATGAAAGATGAAATGGACTCTTTTCTAAAAATAAGAAATGGGATTTATGCAAGTTTCCTGTAGGTAAAAGGGCTTTATAGAATAATTGGGTTTACAGGTTGAAAGAAGAGGATAGAGGTAAGAAAAGATATAAAGCTAGGTTATTTGTAAAAGGATTTGCATAGAAAATAGAGATTGATTTTGATGAGATATTCTCTCATGTTGTTAAAATAACTTCTATTTGTACTATTGTAAGTATTGTGGCTACTAAAGATTTGCATTGGAGTAGCTTGATGTTAAAACAAACTTACTTCATGGTGATTTGGATGAATAGATATATATGGCTTAGCCATAGGGATTTGAGGTCAAAGGTAAGGAGAACTTAGTGTGTAGATTGAAGATAAGTTTATATGGCTTGAAGCAAGCACCTCGGCAATGGTATCTAAAATTTGACAGTTTTATGCATGAGCATGGCTATAGTTGGTATCATTCAGATCATTGTGTTTATTTTAAGAGGTTGGATGGTGATAGCTATATTATTTTATGTTTATATGTTGATGATATTATTGTAGTTGGGTCTAACATGGATCACATTAAGGGGTTGATATACCCTTTAGCACATGCATTTTCTATGAAGGATTTGGGGACAACGAAAAAAATCCTTGGTATGAAGATTCTCAGAGATAGGAAGAATAAGAAATTGATGCTATCTCAGGCAAATTATGTTGAGAAGGTGTTGTAATGTTTCTCTATGGAGAACGTTGAAGCTGTCAGCACACCTTTACTTGGTCATTTGAAGTTGACTAAGGAGATGTGTCCCAAGACACAAGATGATGAGGACAATATGTCCAAGGTACCCTATGCTTCAACTATAGGAAGCTTGATGTATGCTATGGTATATACAAGGATGAATATTGCACATGTAGTGGGAATCATTAGTAGGTATATGAGTCATCCAGGAATTGAGCATTGGAATGTAGTTAAATAGATTCTCAGATGTTTGAGAGGAACATCCAGTTAGTGTTTACACTTTGGGGGCTCTACTATTTCTTTACAAGGTTATGTTGACTCAAATTTGGTAGGAGATATTAATACCAAGCAAAGTACTATAGGTTATGTATTTACTATTGGTGGGGCAACAGTGAGTTAGGTTTCTAGGTTACATAAGGTTAATGCTTTATCCACTATAGAGGCAGGGTATATTATTACTATAGAGGCAGCCAAAGAGATGATATGGCTTCATTTCTTCTTGGAAGAATTGGGACACCCTCCAAGGGATAATTGTTTGTTTACAGATAATTAGAGTGCTATTCATCTTGCAAAGAATTATGCTCTGCATTCAAAGACAAAACACATACAATTGCGGTACCATTTCATTCAGTTAGTTATGGATGATGGATAGTTAAAGCTAGAAAAGATACATATAGATGACAATCCAGTAGATATGTTTACAAAGGTAGTGACAAGGGAGAAGTTGAATTCCTCTTTAGCTTTGGTTGATCTTTTAGACTAAAAAAAATAAAAGAACAATAGAGTCCAGGGTGGTTTGATCTAGTGGGAGCCCCATGTGGTAGTGATATTGCGACATGATCAATCTCCAAGTGGGAGATTGTTGTCTAGTGTGGAGTCTGATCAGTCCCCAAGTGGGAGATTGTTAGTTTGTGGTGATTGGTTAGGGAAGTACTATACATACTTCATAAATTCTTTAGCATTCAGGGTATCACCCTAAAAAAAATTGGGCTACTATTCACCAATTAGCTATTAGTTATTCACCAATTTATGATTGACATGTTGTAACTAATTTTAACCTAAAGTGGCATACTTGTATAAAAGGGCTTGGGGTTAGGGATTGTTTTATAAGGTGTGATGCAAAAATTTCTTCTTGCAACGGTATTGAGCTATAAGCGATTATAGATTGTAATCAATTTTTAGTCACTAGATCATAGTAATATTGGACTTGCTATTTGGTGGACATAGCCCAAGGATTGGGTGAACCATGTTAAACCTTGGTGCCTTGTGTTCTCTTCTGTGTGATCTATTATTTTTTGATATTGTTTATATTTGCATGTAATTTTTATTTCTATCCATGGTTAAATCCTAACATTTCCTTACAATTGAATATTGTATTTATTCATTTTATGATTCGAAAGAAATCTTGTCCTGATCTTAATCTTGGAAGATGAGGGATATTATATTACATTAAAAGGTATTCAACTTCTTGCATGAACAAAGATCTCTAACATAAAGACAAGTAAAGTCATTGGAGTATGTCATGGACATCTTTGTAGAGCTTTTACTCACCCCTTTCAAGCCTTAGTTCATTACTCGCCAAGTACTTATGAAGTTTGGCATAGAATATTGGGTCATCTATACTTTAGTGCACTACCTCTTACAAAGAAGATGGTTATAGGTATTCAAAAAAGTTACCCTTGAGTACCAATGAACTTGAAAAGTACATGTGCATTAGGTTAGATCACTTAAGGGTCCTTCAATAGTAGTGAAATAGATTAAAATGTATTTTAGAGGTCATTTATTCATATTTGTGTGGTCTAGTGGCCAATGCCTCCTTTAGCAGTTTCTTGTATTATATTATCTTTTTAAATGATTACTTTAGAAATATGTGGATCTATTTTGTTAAAAATAAATAATCTCATGAAGTACTTATGAACTTTAATGAATTCAAAGAACTAGTCAAGAATCTATGAGAAAATAAAATCAAAATCCTAAGAATTGATATTGGAAGAAAATACATCTTAACAAATTTTCATAATTACTACATTGAATTAAGGATTAAGGGGGAGCTATATATCCCATAAAATCCTCAACACAATGCAGTGTCTAAAAGAAAAAATAGAACTAATGTGGAAGAAGTCAAAGTCATGCTTCACAATCAAAATCTTCTAATTTCAATTTGGGTAGAAGCTTCTAGAATTGCAATTTATATACAAAATAGAATCCCTTTTTGGATATTGGATATTAAAACACCAAAAGAAACATTCACAAGATAAAAGCTAGATGTAAGTCATCTAAGAATCTTTGTGTATCCATTTTATGTACATATACCCAAAGATAAAATAACTAAATAAAAACTTTCTAAAAAGAAGGGAATATTCTTATGATACAATGAAACATCCAAATCCTATAGAATATACAAAACTATGATAGAATCAATTTCAAGTAAAGTAGAGATGTGACATTTGAAGAAGATGACTCCATTAGAAAATTGAAAGGCACTTCTGAGATTGATGATGAAAATCAAGAACATCCACAAAAATATGGATGAAGATTATACTCCAAAGATTTAGAGGGGGCATTATGAACTTATAGAAAATGTGTAACCATTGGATCCAACCAATGGGCCTAGAGACGATGTTGTAAACAAAAAAAACCCACTATGGACAAGAAAAACTATTCAAGAGGCTTAAATTTTTGGAGCATCTAAAGGGAAAGTTAGGTAAAGTAAGGAACAACATACTTTTTCAATGACTATGTTGCATTAATGAGTCAAATTTTCAACTAAGAGCCCACTAGTGTTGAAGAAGTCATTAGTCATTCAGTTTGGAAAGATGCAATAAATGAAGAGTACTAATCACAATTAAAAAATAATTTTTTGACATAATACCTAGAACAAAAGGACAGTGAGTTGTTTATTCTAAATGGATTTTCTTGTCAAGCATGTTGTTGGTGGAAGTATTGAGAAATATAAAGCTAGATTTATGGCTAGAGGACTCTCATAAAAAGAATGGATTGACTATGAATATTTTTTTCTCTTTTTTCTCAATACACTTCTATTAGAATCATCATTTCTATTGGTGCATCCAAAGGATGGAAGATTCACCAATTAAATGTAACAAAAATATATTTATTAATGATGTAATTAAGGAAGAATAATATGTCAAACAACATGAAGGGTTCATTGTGGAAGAAAATGAAACTCATTTCTACATACTAAATAAGTTATTCTACAGACTCAAGAAAGCCCCTTGAGCTTTGTATGAAAGGATTGACTCTAACCTTATAAGTTTAGGCTTCCCTGATAATGATGCAAATCCAAACTTGTACTTCAAAATAACTGATAGAGAAACTTTAATTTTAGTACTTTGTGTTGATGATCTACTAATCACTGGAGAAGATCACCTCATTATCCAGTGTAAAAAGCTCATGTCTAAATTTGAGATGAAGGATCTTGGATTATTACACTACTTTTTTGAATTAGAAGTATGAAGAAAACCTTAAAATATAATAATAAATCAAGGAAAATACATTATAGATATGTTATAGAAAACTTGGAATGATAGATTGCAAATCCATTTCTACACCCATGGAAACAAACCTACATAAATTAAAATAAGTTGCACCAAATTTAGAATTGGTTATTCTACTCTTTATAGTCAAATAAATTCATCCTTGATGTATCTAATGAAAAGTAAACCATATATTTGTTATTCATTAAGCTCCCTCAACCAATTTATGTGTAAACCAATGAAAATACATATAGTTGTATAAAAACACATTTTGAGTAATGTACAAGGCATAATTAGAAATGGTTTTAAATATTCATCTAATATGGACTTGCAATTTCATGGTTTCATATTTTTTGTTTGGAAAGGTTGTGTAACTAATTGAAAGAGGACCTCAGGATATTGTTGTAGTTTAGGTTCTGTCATGATTTTTTTGTTTAGTAGAAAGAAATCTTCCATAGAACAAAGCTTGATAGAAGCCAAATACATTGCATTATGTCTAAGAGCTCAAGAAATAGTTTGGCTCTGAAAAATTCTTACAAGACTATTTAGAAAACCCTCAGAGTCCATAGTCATTCATTGCCATAATAAAAGTTTTTTTAAAAATTATGTTAATCCTATGCTTCATGACACAAAAAAAACATGTGGAGATTAAGTATCACTATATAAGAGACATGGAAAAAAGGAATTTTATCAAAATAAGATATATAAGTATAGAAGAGAAAACAATGAACACCTTCACCAAACCTCTCTCTAGAGTTAAGTTTGAATACTTTAGAGATAAAAATGGTATGGTAGAAAATGAAAGTGGAAACAAAATATAAAATGAATGTATACACACACATATATATATACAAAAAAATTATGATTTTGTTTTGGTACCTAGTGAAATAAATATCTTTATGAGGCAACAATCTCGTAATGACAAAACACTTGTGATGATCTAACAGTAATGGTTGATAACTCTTGATGTAAATGATATTCATATAAATATTTTAAAAAATCCATTAAGGTAGATAACACATATAACAATATCCAAGTTTTTCCCTAAAGGTAAATGTTTTATATCCTTTAAGGTGGATAATGCAGACGACAATATTAAGGATTTTATCCTAAAGGTAAATATTTATTTTAAAATCCTTTAAGGTGGATAACACACACAATGATATCAAAGTTTTTCCTTAAAGGTAAATATATTAAAACATTTAAGGTAGATAATACATAAGGCGATATCCAAGTTCTTTTTCCTAAAGGTAAATATTTTCTTTAAATACTTCAAGGTGGATAATTCATATGGAAATATCCAAGTTTTTCCCTATAGATAACTATGTTTAAATAGTTTAAGGTGGATAATGCATACTATATTATCCAAGTTACACCCTAAAGGTAAATATCATAAAATCAATATAGAGGATAACATGCATGGTGGTTTACAAACACATCATGGTAGATACTTTTAGAATCCATTCACGATTAATACCACTTGTCATATAAGAGTAATTGAAATATTTATGATATTAGTGAGTATTGAAAAATAGCTTCAAGAGGCTTATAATATCTCAAATAATAGTATCCATTACTTGAAGATATTAAATTAATTGAATACATAGATACACACACACACACACACACATATATGGTGTACAATTTAGTGGACACTGCAAAAAAAATCCAAAAAAATTAATAAACTAACTAGGTTATGAATAACCCAATTAGGTTTTGAAACTTGACCAAGTTTCAAGGACATAAAACCTATTCAAACCCGATCCGGTTTTGAAGAAATAAAAATAGGCTCTACTTCGAAAGCCATAACTTTCACATCCGTAGTCTGATTGACTCCATTTAAAATGCATTGGAAAGATATTGAAGAGATCTATAATATGATGTAGATAAATCAATCCTAAGTCATCAAGTTTTTATTTTCTATCAATTTTAATTAAGCATAGTCTAAAATAGGTAGTCATTATTTTGTAAATGTGTAAACAATAGGTAAACATGAATACTAACATATTTTTAATTCTCTCTCTCTCTCTCTAAAATAAAAACACGGACACAAACTAAATAAATTCTATGTGTGTGTGTGTGTGTGTGTGTGTGTGTGTGTGTGTGAGAGAGAGAGAGAGAGAGAGAGAGAGAGAGAGAGAGAGAGAGAGAGAGAGAGAGAGAGAGAGAGAGAGAGAGAGAGAGAGAGTGAGTGTGTGTGTGTGTGTGTGTGTGAGAGAGAGAGAGAGAGAGAGAGAGAGAGAGAGAGAGAGAGAGAGAGAGAGAGAGAGAGAGAGAGAGAGAGGATAGGATGGAGAGAGTGAGAGGGGATTGGACATAGACAAAGAGAGAGAAATATAGGGAGAATGGGTTAGGATAGAGAGAAAGGGGGGGGCTTAGGGATTACTCAGAGAGAGACAATGCTTAAGGGTAATAAGTTAGACCCATAGAGAGAGACATTAGGAGTTAGTTAAAGAATGAGGGAGGTTAGGAATTAGTAAGAGAAATATCTTAGGAGTTATTTAGTTAGTGAGTGAGTGTGTTTATGTGTGTTTGAGAGAAAGAGTATTGACATAGGATTGATTTACCTACATCATGTTGTAGATCTCTTCAATATCTTTCCAAATCATTTTGAATGAAGTCAATCAGACTCCATATGTGAAAGTTATGTCCTTTAGAGTAAAGCCTACTTTTAGTTCTTCAAAACCCGATTGAGTTTTGAACAAGTAAATTTTACTTCTTCAAAACCCAATTGGGTTTTGAATGCATTGTTTCATTTTTATAATCCAATTGAGTTATTTAACCCTAGAAACCCGATCAGGTTATGGCTTAGTGATAGCATAGGGAAATGACCCAAAGGCTTGGGAGACTGTTTTCCCTCCATATTTTTTTCCTTCTGACAAATTTTCATCTTCTAAGATGAATTCTCATCTTTGCCTTGATCAAGTTTGCTAATGGTGAAGTGAGTATCTCTAAAATTACTACCAAAATATTACGTCTTCTTAGCTTTTTAATCATATAAATTTTTCTATTCTTAGATAATGTTAACAATGCAAACTTTAATTACTTTTACCATTGCCTTGACATTCCTCACCGACATATGTCTTCCATTTTTTTAATAACTTTTGATATACTTAACCAAATTAAAAAATAAATTATATATTATTTTTCTACACTTGATTCTATACACTTATATATATATATATATATATATTCTATTTTTAATTATTTTTATGCAAGTTATGCTTAGCATAGGGACATATAATTTTTTTTAAGGATGTAGTCAGTTCAATAATTCATATCAAAAAAATACTTATTGGAAAATTACAAAAAAATACATAAATTATAGAAATGACTCTTAACTATCATCCTACCAAAGGGATATGCATTTTTCGTGTTGCACACAAAAACAACTATTTTATGTTATCTAAAAAAATGTGAAGCTATTTTTCATGTGCATTGGGTTTGACACACCTAATCAGATATATTTTGTAAAAACTATTGTATTTTAGAAAGTAGATTCAAAGCACTACAATTTATATATTTTACACATTGTAATTTTGAGTGGATTAAGCTCAAATGTCTCATCCAACTTCATATTTACCTAATTTCAGAAAAAAAAAAGTGTCCATATACCCCCCTTTTTGTACACTATCTTGGTGCACGGTGCACTTACCCATATATATATATATATATATATAAAGTAGCAAGATGGTGGTGACCTATGGTAGAATCATAGAATGAACCCAAATTTTTCACATTAGATGTCATTAAAAGCACATTAACAGTACATTAACAACACATAACAACAACTAATGCAAAAAGACTAGATTAAAAAACATTTAGGATCTATCTCTATCAAAAATAAAGGTCTAGATGCAACTAATCCACCAAACATGGTCAAAATTTTCAAAGATCATGTTGGGATAGGCCCCCATAAATGTTACAAACTTTAACCAAAAGCAAAAATGAGGGACAATACTGAGACCTTTAAAAATTCTAGCAATCACCTAGTTGTAGGTAGAAAAGAAACTAAAAGAAATGGATTTTTTATTACAATTAAAAGAGAGGAAAACAAAAATACACTAACATCTTCCCACAATAAAGAGCTCAAAGAATCATTTAGAGAGGGAGGACCTAGCAGAGATTTTCTTGAACACAATAAAAACATCCGAAGTATCAATTTCAGTCCTAAGTGTAATCTCATTTTTTACCTCAATAGAAAAGCAACCCACATTGATAGTAACATCAAGCTAAATGAACAACATAAAGAAGAAATCAAAATACCGACCATCAACATGGTCATTGTAGTGAGCCCAAAAATTCTCCACCATAATAGGAGAACCAACAACCATTCTTCAAATCTTAGGAGAGCTTTTCTAGAAAATCTCTAGCTTAATAGGAGAATCAAATTACTCTAACTTCAAAAGATTAGTTTGCACCTCAATAGGTGAATTATCTATCTCAATAGGAATTGTAAAAGAAGAAGCTGCCAAAATATACAAAACCCACCACAACCACTCCTTATTCTTCACTCTGACAAAGATACCTCTATGACCAATGATCCAGATACTTCTTCAACAAATTGAGGATCCAAATAGGAGGAAAAGGTGGAAACAAACTTAAAGAGTGGAGACAAACCAAGGAGGATTTAGGGCATAGACATGAATTCCTATCATCTATTTCATCACCAAATATATGCAACACAACCCTATTCCATGTTGGGCCAAGAACAAACCAAATGATAAAAGGCAATACCATCTCAATAAACCTTCCCTTGCAAGTGTAATGACATGCAATAGAAATGAGATCCCAACCTAAGACAACAAATGAAACCACCCATCTAACCGTTTGAGATGGTTTCCTATCCCACATACAATTCATGAACAAAAGTATTTTCTAGACCATGATGGGGGAAAAAACCCCATAAATAAATTATACTCCATAACTATTTTGGAAATGGTCTAGAGAAAGGAAAGTAAACAAGATATTTTTGCAAATATTCCTTAGCAATAAAAATAAGACACAAAATAGAACCTTGAAATCCACCATAAGGTATATGAAACACATAGGAGAGAAAATCTCTCTCATCTATAACCACCAACTTTTATGCACATATTCCCAAACCAAATCCTTTAGGAGGCGATTCCTCTTGTAATGCCCCTAACTTGGGACATTGTCATTTTGAACCAATTTTGGTGTGTCAATCTTGCAAATCTATTTGTTGATCAAATTTAAGTCATATTGTACTAGGCATTTCTAATTTTGGTCATCTTTACTTGACCTAAGTGTCAAATGTAGAAAATTACTAATCTATATTAATCATATACTTTATTTAATTCCTAAATATTGATTGAAATTAGCTAAATTAATCTCCTAATTGAATAAATTAATTATAAGTCCTAAGTACTTAAATTAAATTAAATCCACCATCTTTAGCTAATACACATTAAAAAGGAATTAAAATGCATTGATATATATATATATATATATATATATATATATATATATATATATCATAAGTGTTGAAATTAATTATTTAATTAATTAGAATATTCTATTATGATGTCATGTTTGAATGGATCAATATTCTTTCCTAATTCATCTCATATGAAAAAGGAATTAACTATATTGATTAAATCAAATATGCTCATCATAATTGTTGAAACTAATTATTTAATTAATTAAAAAAAAATTATGAGCACATATTTGAATGGATCAATGTTATCTCCTATTTCATCTTATTCAACTCTATCAAAAATGGAGGACTCAATCTCACATTCAATCTAAACCATACGCTTGAATTTATCTTGACCATTTATCAGATCCAAAATTTTATAAAAGAGATCCTCGACCTCTCATTTGGGAGCATGCACATGAAGAGTATCAAATCATTGTTGGATTGATCACTCAAGTGCTTTCAATTTGAATATTTTTTTATATGCTCATCATTTAGACTAAAATGCATTCATTTAGCTTAACTTTCTTTTCATTGTTCAATTTGAAAATTATCTAGATTAATTCATAACGTTTACATTTGAAAAACATCAAAAACATAAATTAGATTGCATTTGCATTCATAAATCATTCATACTAGTTTGGTTTAGTTACTAAGCTCTCAATTCTGAGAGTGAACAATAAAACCATGTCTAGTTAGAAGGCAACAAATTGGCTTGTGCAGACATACCACATGGACAACCTCATGCTCATTTTGAAATGTTGCTAACAAAAAATGATCATGTTGAAGTGTGTGTGGATTTAGAGGCCCATATTTAACACTCACATTTCTAGTGCCTGCTGTGGAGAAGAAAAATCAATTTTCTGGCCTCATTTTTATTCATTCTTGACATTCCAGCACTAGGGTAAGGCCATGGTAATGGTTCCCACTTTTTGGCCAAGTTTGACACTAAAATGGATATTTTTTAACAAAAACTTGATTTTCAAATGGATATTACTAAAAAAATGCAAAGAATTTGATGATGATGTAAACTAGTGCTTTTTAGCATTTTCTATCTAGTTTCTAACAATATTTTTAAATAATTTTATTTGAAGTCCATTTTTTTATCTCCTCTAAGAAGTGGTTTATATGAAAATTGATATTTTCAAAAAGTGATGGGTGTTTTGATCAACATAATTATTTTTTAAAATAAGATAATTACAAAATTCTTTCAAGGCTAGAATAGTAACATCAATGACTAGCAAGTTTTGTTGGTTTTGTTCAATTTCATAAAAAATTATAGGTTTTATTTAGTGACAAAGTGACACTAATGATAATTTAGACATAGGTTGCTTTTGATAAATATAATTTGACTTGTATATATTTCAATGCATTTTTTCTTGACTTTCTATAAAGATAAGACTCATAGCTTTGATTATCATATTTTTTAAAAAAAATTATTCTTTACTTTTATATTTTTCCCAAGGCTTCAAATGGAGATTCCATAAATATAATATATGCTAAAAATATATTCATTGAAAACCTTATTGAAAGGAAAAAAACCTTTCCAAACTTATCTTCAGAGTTTAAACTTATTCAACCATTGTTTAAGCCATCAAAAGAGGAAAATTTGATTGAAATTGAGAATAAATTGAGAAATTTCCTTTTTTAACTACTTCATGCAAGGACAACTTCATTTTAAGCCCATTCATGTGTTAGAAATAGATAATACTAAGAGTGGGTGGGAGGGTGGGGGTGAATCAGTACTCTACACCCACAACTTGCATATGAAAGTAAACCAACAATGCTAAATAGTAAATATAACCATACACATAGAGAAATCATAATACCATTATTTGTTAACTAGGGAAACCCTGGCCAAGGGAAAACCCTAGTAGGGATGATACCCCCTAGATGATTCACTAAACAATAGGACCCAATTAAGGATATTGACCTTGTTAGGAGTCTATGAAGTACATATAATGTCTCGAGTTCTTGTTAGAAGACTAGGCCTTGTTAGAAGCCTCAACCCTATTTAGAGTTTCTACAAACCTATTAGGAGTTGGTAGATCAATTACAATGCATGCAAGAGCCCACTGCCCTAACATGCAATCATATAATTTAGTTCCTTCACAAGACAAATATACATATAACAATTTCTTGCTGCTGTAACTCGCACTTGCCCTGATCTTACATCATATTTTGCATCACATAATATTCTCACATAGTTCTCACAATATTTCACATGTCACATCTAATCATGCAACTTCAATAGTATTTGTGCATTACACACATTCACTGCGCAACCCACACTCTATTTGCACAACATAAGATATTTACTTATATCTTATGCATTCAAAAATTATTTCTCAGTTAGCTTCCATGTCTTCACATACTTGACATAATATAAAATAATATCCACATAGTTGGCTTAACATGACTTAGTAATTCTTTTGAAATTAAAACAATTCCTAAAGTTGTATTGCTTTGTTTTCTGCTAGGCTTTGTTCTGCACTGTTAAATACCAACATAGTTAAACTTACTATAACTTTTGTCGTACTGACCATACATGTATGTACACTAGTATAGATCACCATGAGGGTGTCACAAAATTTCTTCTATTGCACATAAGCTAATTCTTTGTTCATCATTTTTATTGTTAAGATCTGTTCACTGTACTCCTGCAAACTATCTAATACTTAGACAATTTTCTATCTCTGAATGCGAAAATGAAATGTCAGGTATATGTTTCCATAAATGAAAACCATCAAGACATCTAACTGGCCATATTCCCAACAATCCCCCCCTTTGGCATTGATGGAAACATTTGGGAAAATTGGCTGAGTCCCAAAATGATGTCATACAAAACAAAATCAAATAAAATAACTACACACAAATTGACTTCAAAACATAAAAATTTTATTTATATTTTGATGGATCATTACATTCCTTATCACTCCTTTACATTGATACATAAATAAGCTCCCCCTTACTATACATTTAAATCTATGCAATTTTCCTCTACATAATAACACAATACTCCCCCTTTGACATCAATGACAAAGGTGTCAAAAATTGTATCACAAAAACTTGTTGCCTATTGTTGCTCAGCTCGTCATTATGGATATGCAATTTGCAAAATAAATCTTCAATCTTTTAAATTCCTTCTTCTAGTTTCCTTTGACTATATCTAATATAGTGATGAGTATGCAAAGTGCATAGGATGCCACTTCAATTGCGCTCAAGTCAATATAGGTGAAATTGTCATAGGAATTCTTTGTTGAAAGATATTCCTCCAATTGCCTCTACAAAATTAAAAATTTTGGTGCCAAATATTCTTTGAGAATAGAGAATCTTATTATTACCTTCTCCTTGTCAAATTCAATTCTTCTAATAGCATTGTGAATCTTCTAAATCTCATACTTAGAATCTTCAATTCTAATATTTGGTTGCTACAATCTTGTAGTGAGTGATTCAAGCTCACTCATATGGCCTTTGACCTTTGCATCAAAACTAGATAAGTAATTATAGGACATTGCACACTTTCCATTTAACTTCTTACCTCCAATAATACACTATCTCAATTCCTTGATGTTTCTATCAAGTGCCTTCAAATCATGCACATTAGTGCACACTATGTTGAATAGTGTTGCATCATGATTTCTTTGTGCTTACATTGCTGCTACTTCAGCCAAGGTTTTGAATTCCCCATCAAAGGTCTTCACCAACTCTTTTTCATTAGCTTGCAAGTCTAAAGTGGCTACTATAGTAGAAACTTTCTTTTGCATATGTGCCAAGACTTTAGCAAGATTCTATTCCAAAGACTTTACAAATTATTTTTTCTCAAACAATTTTCTTAAGGTTCCAGTTACTAATACTATTGAAGATACAATAGTCTTTTTCATTTGTTCCTGTACACTCTTCTTTTCCTCAACCTCTTTCTTCTTCTTCTTCTCTTCATCTATCTTTTTCTTGTCATCTTCTTCTTTTTGATTCTTGTCCTATTCTTCTTTCCTCTTCTTCTCTTCATCTAATTTTATTTTCTTTTATTCTTCTTCATTCTTCTTTTTCTTTTCTTCTTCATCATTAGAATTGGTATAGGCAGTGATATTGCCAACAATATTTGCCCCATACACTACAAATGGATTCTCCTTTGTGTCCACATTTATGTGCATACTATCCACTTGCATGGATTTAGTACTAATAACAATGTAAGGTGGAGATAGTGCTTGTTGTGTTCCTTCTACCTCTTCCTCTCCACTAGAAGCTGTATCTGCTTGTAAATACACTAGACTATTTTCCTTTTCTTGCACACTCTCCTTAGGTACTAAGGACATATATTTAATTATAGCATCCTATTTTTCTTGCCTTACCTCCTCATAATTTTCTCCCATCAGAAGAATTTCTCTTCTTTTGACCCTCATCAAGGTCTCAATACCCTTCAAAATTGTCTCAGATTCCTCTTTTGATCTAACATCACATAACTTATTTATGGATGAGATCCTCATATTTAAATTTTCTTCTATTAATCTTCTCTTCCTATTGATCAACCTATTGTATAGGTCTTTAGGAATCTTATTCTAAATGATATCAAATCTTTTATCCTCATAATCATATTTCTTATTATGGCATTCTCTGATTTCCTCCTATACATATTGCTATACATGCTATAAAATTTATTCAACTGAACAAAATTTTCATCATTTATAATTTGCATGTTTAGTTTCTCTACCTTTGGTTTCCATGCATTCTTACTTGTGGTTATTTTGGCTTCCTATGGATCTTGCTCAATAGGTTTATCTTCATCATCATCATCTAAGCTTTCAAAACTACTCACTTGCATGGTTTTCCTTCTTTTTCTAGGCCTGTTGTTGATCTACTTTACTCTTCTCTTTGCTTGAGGTGTAGGTTCTTTCTTAACCTTCACCAGTCTCATTGACTTCCTCTATGTAGTAGGTGCTTCTACCTCTGACTACCTCATTGATTTCTCATAGCTTGCTCTTATAGGTTGCACTTGCACAACTACTGCATATGGTGCAATGGGAGCTTGTACACATGGTTGTGCCACCATTACTACCTCTAAAGGTCTTGCTATAGTAATAGGTGTTGTTGCCAGCACTTATGTCTACCCACTGGCCTTCATCTCCAGTGTAATTCCTTTTATCTCATTGAACTCCTTTCTGGTCATGCCAGATTCCTTGAGTGTGGAATTTATCTCCTTCTCTACTTTCTTCTTACTCTTCTTTTTGTGGAGCTTAGAATCTATAATTCTTAAGTTTTCATCATATGCCCCACATCTAGGAAATTTTGTGTCCTACTTAGACTCAAGTATGATTTGTGCATACCCTTCAATTAGTTCTGCAATCATCTCATAGCCCATAGGCTAAATGAACTTCACTCTAGGTATCACTACTTCCATGCAGATGTTGTCAGTTTCCACCATGAAGCAAAAATCATTCTTATAATTATGTACCATAGAGGGAGGTATCCTATACCTAAATTTCATCTCAGTCTAAAATTTCTTCGTCATCCTGGTCAATATCAATGTCTTTGACATTATTAGTTTTAGATCTATAACTTTGACTTACAATCTTCATTGCATAGTCATTGCCATCCCAATTAATTACTCCAAGAAAAATCTTTGTAACATAAAAGAATAAATGAGTCAATAGGGACTCAAATCTAAATATTGTGCTCTTTTTTTTTTTTTTACCTTTTCAATATTGTCCAATAGCTGCACTCTGACAATGTCACACAAAGTAACTATTTTCCTTTCAATGACCATCACATATGTTGTATGAAAGAATCCACCTAGTATAAAGTTTGCACTTGATCCATGGTTCAACTTGTACCCTAAGATTTTAGTCAACAACTTGACTTCTTTATCTTGAATAGGATCAACCCTCATATTTCTTCTGTTAAACTTGGTTTTTAGGTTTTTCTCCACTATTTTTCTGACACTTTTCTCATTAACAGAATTACAGCCTTCATTGCTAAATCTTGTGACCTTGTGGATTAGGTCATTGTCAATGACAATCTGTGCATCACCTAACTTGAACATATCATTAAGTATTTTTCTCAATATAATTTGGGTCTACTCATGATTGTCAAATTTTGTGTAGAACATATACTTCACCATATTCAAATACTCAAGGTGTGCATACTCAAACTTCAGGGATAAGTCATTATTACACATAACTCCTAAGTCCTTATGAGTCTCCTCATCAACTATACTCTCAATTCTACAATGTATATAATTCCTTATATCCTCTACATGTAACACATTTTTTGGAACTTGAAAAAATGCACCTACATGATCATCTAGTAAAGAAACAAATAGGTTTTTCTTGAACTCATACCTTGGTATATCACTAACATCATGCACTCTTTGACTAGCCATTTCTTTATAACTATAAATACTTCAAGAAATTGGATTCAATACTCTATAAAATACCTCAAATTTGTGATTTTAGGGCTTCTGCAACTTTTGACTTCACAAACTTGCTTCACAATTCAATTGTTGTCAAATCACTCTTAAATTCACTCAAGACATTTTGCATGAACAAGTGGTACATCAAATCTTATTCCGATCCTTAAATCATTTCAAATCACATTATACAATAAATGCATATCTACCACAAACTCAAAATACTATATCTATTTACCAGTGACCTTGATCTTACAATTCCCACTTACTATAATCACATGAAGACTTGCACGTTGAACCATAGCTTTCTCTCTATGTCTTCTACCTTTTTTTAACTGTGCAATTTCTAACTAATTCTCTAAAATTAGTTCTAACCACTGACACTCTTCTGCTTCTACAATAGCTTAATTCAGATAGGTTGAGCCACATATTATCTGTGACTTCAACTTTCTATTAGGTGCATCAAAGAATTTCTCTTCCAATATAGTATGTGAACTCTTTAGATTACAAGCCTTCACAAATTCTTCTTTGAATTCCTCAACATTTTCCTTGACTACTTTCTAACTGTTATTGCCTCCATTTTTGCTCCTTTTGTGATTAGGGTTCCTATTAAAGTTCCCTTTGTCCATTCTACAAAATCTTTTTGTGTGTCCAGAGTTATTGCATAATTGACATGCAGGTGCATTTCTCCTCTAATTGTTCCCATTCTGACTTTTAGGTGCTCTGCAATTCCTTGCAATATGTCCAAGATTGTTACATTTGTAACAAAAAAACCAATCCCTCTTAGCATTAGGTTTCTCTCCATCAATAGATTTTCTCTATGATATAATTCTTACATTACCTATAGGGTTAGTAGTCCTAAACATTCTACTATTCTTATTATCATCAAAAAACTTAGGTTTCTTACATTCTACTACCTTATGTCCATAACCATGAAAATTATAACAATAGAAATTAGTAATAGGTTTAAAATACTTACCTTAAAAATCTCTCTTCATATGTCCAACTTCATTGCATATAAAAAATCTACCTTTGAATTCATGTCTTACCTCTTTGGA
The DNA here is from genome assembly GCA_028749045.1 of Cupressus sempervirens. NCBI lineage: Eukaryota > Viridiplantae > Streptophyta > Pinopsida > Cupressales > Cupressaceae > Cupressus > Cupressus sempervirens. The sequence continues at coordinate 561,803,507 of CM053792.1, forward strand.
TGAATCATCTTTCTTAGGTTCTTCAACTTTCTTTGTTGTTCTAAGTTCATCAAATTTCATTATCAATTTAGTTTTCTCAACTTCATTAGACCACTTGAACTTTTCTTTAGGAATTTTTCGCTATATAATTTGGTTCTATCCTAATCTCATCTTTCTTTTCAAACTTCTCTCCAAGAAGATATCCAAGGCCTATCTTATAATAAGAAGATCTTTGATGAAATATATGTTCATCAATTTTCTCAAAACTTGTGTAAAGTTTCTCTAACTATTATTGTTCTTGTTTCAACTCTCCTTTTACAATGATGTTGTATTTTTCTAAATATACATGCTCTATCTTAATAGAATCTAATTCAGATGTCACTTGACTTAACTAGGATCTAAGGTCTACATTCTCAGATTTTAGATCAGGTTCACTCTTGTTGCCACGAATCTTAAGACTCAACTTAAGTTCAACAATTTTCAACTCATGTTTCAAGATCTCATTTTCTTTCTTAGATTTTTTGTATCATCATTAACACTAGTCTAGACAAATTATTCCTTTCCATATTTTAGATCATCAATTTTATCTTTCAGTTTGCCAATGTAAACTTTTGCATCTTTGTATATATCTTTCAAGTTATCTCTCTCTTTAGTAAGAATTTCAATCTATTCAAGAGCTTCTTCAATATTCTTCTTCAATTGTTCCATATTCACTAGGATCTTACTTACGTTGTTAAACCTCTTCAAAATATCTATGCTATGATACCAATTGTTAGAAATAGATAATATTGAGAGGGGGGGTGAATCAGTATTCTACAAACTTTTTCCCACAACTGAAAAATTGTTAATTACTTTATAACTTGCATATGCAAGTAAACCAACAATGATGAATAGTAAATATAACCATACACATAGAGAACTCATAACACCATTATTTTTTAACTAGGAAAACCCTGGCCAAAGGAAAACCTTTGTGGAGATGATACCCACTAGATGATTCACTAAACAATAGGATCCAATTAAAGATATTGACCATGTTAGGAGTCTATGAAGTACATATAGTGTCTTGAGTCCTTGTTGGAGGAATAGGCCTTGTTAGAAGCCTCAACCTTATTAGGAGTTGGTACATCAATTACAATGTATGCAAGAAAAGCCCACTACCCTAACATGAAATTATACAATTTAGTTCCTTCACAAGATAGATATACATACAATACTTGCTTGCTATTGTAATTCACACTTGCTCTGATCTTACATTAGATTTTGCATCACATAATGTTCTCACACAATTCTCACAATAATTTTTATGTCACATCTAATCATGCAACTTCTACAATATCTGTGTATTACACACATTCACCACGTAACACACTTACACTCTATTTGTGCAACATGAGATCCTTACTTATATCTTGTGCATTCACAAAGTGTTGCTCAGTTGGCTTCCATGTCTTCACATGCTTTACATAATATAAAATAATATCCACATATTCAGCTTTACATGACTTCATAATTATTTTTAAATCAAAACAATTCCTAAAGTTGTATTTCTTTGTTTTCTACTATGCTCTATTTTGCATTGTTAAATACTAGCACAGTTAAACTTATTGTAACTTGTGTTGTACTGACTGTACACATATGCGCAATGGTACACATTACCATGAAGGTGTCACAAATATTTTTTCAACTATGCATAAGATAATTCTCTATGCATCATCTATACTATTAAGATCTATTCACTGTACTATTGCAAACTGTTTAATACTTAGACAATTTTTTGTCTCTGAATGCATAAATGAAATGTTGAGTATGTGTTTCCATATATGACAGCCATCAAGACATCTAACTAACTATATTTCCAACATTATGGGTCTTCATGTGAAGATTCTTTGAATGAAGCCTCTATGATGGTTGAGCACATTTTGGGAGTTGTTTCTTGGTCATTGAGAGAGTTCATGTGGGAGGGCCCAAAGGGCTTCATTCCAAGTGGCTTCAAATGAAGCCTCTTGGCTACCACTTTGGGTGTGAGGGGCTCTTTTCAAAGCCTCTTGTTGGCTTTTCATGAAAAGGGGCTTTGTTTGAAGCCTCTAGGCTGTCATTATGAGTGTCAAGGGGCTTCAAATGAAGCTCCTAGTCTGTTACTTTTGGTTGACAAAAGAATTTTCTAGAAGCCCCTTGTTAGCCCAAAATACAAAATTTAAAATAATTTTTTTTGATATAAAAAGCAATGTTTCCTTCATTTTTAAAATTAATACACAAAAATCTTATAAAAAATTTGTTTCTTTTGAAGAAAAAAGAAGACTAAAGACAATTTGAAATATGTTGATAGTTTTTTGAAGATCGACTTGACAATTCAAAATAATTTGATATTTTTTTGAAAATCAAAGATGGGACATCACCAAGGAAGATAAAGTAAATCTATAAGAAATAGATCAATTGATGTAAAACAAAGAAATTTTGAGAAAACTTTATCAAATTATCACGAAAAAAGAGAAGATATGTACATGTGTAAATTCATATGGACATGTATATTTGCAATTTTATAATTATTTTTCTAGATTTATTCATTTATATGCATGTAGGTCTTAACAAAAAAGCACAAGAATAGCAAATACAAGTTGAAGAAGATTTGAGTCATGACAATCTAGGACATGACAATCCAGGACATAATAATCCAAGACATGATAATTCAAGACATGAATCAATGAAACTTGGAGAAGGGTCAGGATCAATTTCCCAAATTGGTATGGATGAACACATAAGAATAACCACACATGTAAAGAAAAATATCAGTCATATAAATTTAGATTATTTACTTACAATGGAAGTGGATAAGTTGAAATTACTTGCTATTATTAAATCGTTAAGTCTTTCCAAAAAAAGAGCTTTGAATAAGATATTAAAAGATATAGAAAGTAAAATTGATATTTTGGAAATAGTTGAAAAAACTCAAGTACTTTCTCATTTTTTTTTGTAGAAAAACTTGGAAGAGTCATTAAAATTTCTAAGTGTACACACAAAATCAAAAAAGAGAAAATTTTCTACCATGCAAAGTGATATTATTGAAAATGTTAAGAATGGTTTGAGCTCTATAGGGAAGAAAACTTGAAGTAAAGATAAGAGCACTATAAGAAGAGTTATGTTGCAATCTATTCTTGGTAGTAGTATACCCCAAAATAGACAAACATCTTCAATTTCATCGCATATTGGTTTTAGTAGAAAAACCATATCAAAATATATTAAGAGGAGAATGGTTTTGGATGATAACATTTTGGAAGGAAATTGAGCAATTATGTGTAGAGCTCCTCGTTGTGATATCATTGATGATAGAATAAAAAAATTGGTAATATCATTTTGGAATGATAATACTCATCCTTCATCAAATACTAGAGATGTTATAAGACATAGGGTTATACCTAACCTTTATGAACATCATACAAAACATTGTTTGGACATAACACAACATGAAATGTATGTCTCATTTTGTAGATCAAATCCTAGTATAAAGATTGGATAAACATTATTTGAAAGATTGAAGCCATATTATGTTAGGAGAAAAAAAGTGTTTGGAACTTGTTGTTGTCATTATCATATTGAATTTGATCTCCACTATCAAGTTTATCGTAAATTCATAGAAGAAGCTTTTGGTTATAAAAATGCCCCTCCTAGTAGACGAAGTGAGTTTATCTCATACATTTTATGTGAAAAAGGATGATCATGTGGTCAAATCAATTTCATTAGAGGAACATGTGACATGTGTTCTAATTTGGCTCTTTCTCCTTTAAATAATGAAGATATTGATGTCACAAAAATGATATCTTGCAAGGATTAGATGTAATGAATGCAACTAAATTTGGGAAAGAATAAAAAAGGTTAGAATATGTTGAAGAGGAGATGACTGTTGAGCATTTATTGACAAATTTAAAAGTTTGATACAACCATATATTTGTCATGCATTTTTTGCAAAGTGGAAAGCACAAAAGTTTCAAATACTTAGAGATAACTTCCCACTTGGAACCATTTTATTAGTTGTTGACTTTGTAGAAAACTATTCATTTGTTCATCAAAAGGCTATTGAACTAGACTACTATTTTTCAGATTAGGTTACTATTATGATACAAGTTTTCTATCATCATGCACAATTAGATTTGGATGGTATTCAAAGCACATCTGAAGTACGAGTCATAAAAAAAGAATATCACTTCTACATAAGTGATGATAAAGAACATGATATTAATTATGTAGAACATTGTTTCAAGAATTATTTTGCATATATCAAAGAAAGAGGCATGAGTATCGATAAACATTATGTTTTTTCATATGGGTGTGCTGTATAATTCAAATCATCTTGACCATTTTATGCACTTTTTCAAGATCATTGTGATGAAAACATACCACATGTATGGAGTTTCTTTGAAAGTGGACATGGAAAAGGTGAACATGATGGTGTTGGAGCTTGTATCAAACGTGCTCTATGAAAGTATGAAATGAATTATAAGGGAGTTCATATAAATAATGTACATGATGTTGTTGAATGTTTCAAGGCACATTTTGCATCAAATGAGGTTGGCACATCATCAAGAGTGAGTCAAATAGTACCATGTAGAGTCTTTTGGGAGATATTAGGTAAATGTACATGCACACATATATATATTTTCTCTTCAATCTAATTTAATTTATACACACATGACATGTGAATATATATTTTTGTCTCTAATTTTTATTATATATATTAAATATGTGTCTTCAGGAGTGGATAGAAAAACTATGCATGGTTGCAAGAGGGTAGAAAAAACATGATCCTTACATTCTGTAATGAGTACCACTCATCACAATTGGACATTGTACACAAGAGACTATCCATATTTTTGTTGTTATTGCATTGTTGATAATTACAATGAATGCATCAATTAGGATTGTGGATATGTAGGTCTATGGACTTTTGTACCACTTTTTGTTACTGATACAGATAATAAAGATGACGATGAAAACTTTGATGACATTCCTTTGATTTCTACTAATTATAACCATATATCTGGACTTGTTCAAATTGGTAAGTAAAATTTTAAAAATAATAAATTAATATATATTAAAGTCAAAAAGAAACTTTAGAACTCATAATATACATGTATGATATTTAAATTGTGTGTATATGTGAAGTCTTTGTAGTTATTGCTGAGCTTGGAAATGTAGGAGTGAGTTACTATTTATTGCATTGCATTGAAGAAAGAATGAAGTTAACTGAACCTAGAGAAAGTATCATAATGTTATTCCCTATAGGTATGTGCACTAAATTATGTGTGTTTATATTTAAATGATGAATTTATTTATTACATGTGTGTATGTTAAATTAACTTTTAAATGCATGGTCTACAGGTTTAGTTGCTTTGGAGGGAACATATCTTAGGCAACACAAATTAGTGAAACATGGAATTCACTTTTTTGATTACCAACCTGACAATAAAGTGCTTCAATATAGTCACCATGTTATTGCTATGTCCATTTCTCTACATCTAGTTAAACATAATTGTGGATGTTGCAAATGGAGATCAGATACTCAGGACCGAGAGAGAATGTTAAATGTTCTCCATGAGCATGTGGAACCACTTGGAACCACTTGACATATTTCATATTTGTAGCACTTGCTTAGATATTTCATATTTCTAGGACTTGCTATATTTAATACTTCATATTTCTAGCTCACTTGAATAGATATTTCATATTTCATATTTAATATAATCTATTTCATGTACATGTATATTCATTATATGTGTCTAGACATGTGTATATGTGTTCATTCCATATATAACTGGCTAGGACTTATATCCAGTGTATACATGTATGTGTTCATTTCATGTAACTTGTGAGGACTTATATGAATACTTACATTTTCATTTTATATGAAATTTAGGAGTTTATTTGTGTACATATGCATTTTCATCAATCATGTACTTCTAAACGTAAACTAAATACATGTATATCACATGGACCATAAACTAGAAATGTGTATATCACATTTAGATAATCATAAATTGAACCAATCATGTACCCATGTCTAACCATAAACTAAATATATTTATATCACATGGACCATAAACTAGAAACATGTATATATCATATTTCTAATCATAAATTGAACCCATGATGTACATGTCTAATCATAAATGAAATACATATATCACATCCAGACCATAAACTAGAAACATATATTCATGATTTAATAAATTTCAAACCAATCATGCATTTAATAAAAAAATGAATCATAAACACACATGTACAAAAATCAATAAGTGTGTGTGTGTGTGTGTGTGTGTGTGTGTATATATATGTCAAATCATAAAGGTATATGTCTCAATGAAATCAATGATAAAGTAAACATGTGTATGTTTCCTAAACTAGAGAGTCAACAAGACGCATACAGAGCGACCCTCTGATTGAGGCTCATGATGATCATGTGTCTATAGAGTATCAATTGAGCCCTACAAATTAAAAATATAACAATGTGCTAGACATGTATAGGTCCATATATACGTACATTGATTATAGTTTCAAATATTTGAACATATGTTTAAATTTAAATGCATTGATACAAGTGCACATGTATATAGTAAATTCCAAATTAATTTAAATTTCTATTTAAAAATTACTTGAGCACTAGTGGGTGTCACATCCATAATATTTGTACCCCCACGAGTAGTAGTTGTCACATCGACAACATCTCTCCTCCCACTATGATTAGAGCCCACATTGGAAGAAGCATGCTTTGCTACCTGATCCTACAAAAATATAATTCATTTGGAAATATATGTACATAATTATATACTTGTGAATAGAAATTTGTTATTGTAAAAATGAAACTTAAAAGGGGTGTACTTGGGTTTGAGGAGCAAAAGGGGTCATTAGTGACACATAATAAGGTGTCATCAATAGAAACTCGATGTCCAATAGTCTCAATCCTCTGAAATAGTGAGGATTGCAAAGGACTAACAAGCTGGGATGAAAGTGGTGTAGAATTAGTAGACTGAAATAGCATGTCCATGTATGATCCTATCTTAGTGGGAACATGAATCTGACTCAAATATTGTAATTGTTGATCAAGAATGTCAAGTCCATCAATAGAAATAGAAATAGAAATAGAAATACCTTGACAAACTCCTAAGGTCCCCTCAGGTGGAGCTACAATAGACTATTGTGTTGAGTGTTGAGCTAAGTGTTGAGCGCTAGAGCTAAGTGTTGAGCGTTAGACTGCTGAGCACTAGAGTATTATGTAGAGTGCTCAACACCAAAGTCTTGTGCAAAGTGTTGTGTACTCTAGTGTGCATGACTTTATGGTATGTCACAAGATGCTTGAAATATAGGCCTCTATGAAATCATCCCTGTGACACTATGTAAAGGCATCCCTGTGTATCTCTGATGTATGAATATACTTATAAAAGATCATCTAGAAGATACAAGGCCATCTCCATATGTCTATGCTCTCCAATGAGGCCACATATATCTCTCATGGTAGGAATATGTGCAACTCAATAGATCTCATTAGTGGGTAGCGCAGTACTCAATGATGCCTCAGAAGATGATTTTCGTTGATTAGGTCTACTTAAAAGATATCTTCCTAGAGTGTCAGATATAATGCTCCTAGCAATAGATCTAATGTGTCCTATTTGATCAATTGCTTCCCTCTAAGAAGAAATGACAACTCTATCCATAGTAGCAACTATCACTAGAGTCACTTTTGGGGTCCTAGATCCCACCAATGCTTGATGGTGAGGAACAACACAAGTCGACTCACAATATGCATCACAATCACAAAATCTATCTCGTCCTTGACCATAATATCATGGAATATCTAAATAGTTGATGTGGTGCCCTAAATGTAACTTTGTGCACAACTATTGGGAAAAATATAATGGAATTTGGTCATTATTAGGATAATGACCATGTGCTACTAGGAATTGAGGGTATAATATACAAGAAATCTATGGTACAACACATCTAGTAACTCGATATGCCCTAAACTTGGTCTTCCCCTCATAAAATGGGAAGACCTCTCATTTGATAATCTCCTTAGAAACCAAGATCTAAACCTAGTCTAAGGATGTACCAACCCAGATCTTTGCTCAAAGCTCAACAAAAATCCTATCTATAGACTATGATGTAGATGCATTTTGTGATATACCTCTATATAGATGATCTTGAGATCTCTCAATAGTTGATCTTAGTCTAGCAGTCTCTATTGTAAAAAACTAGAATATAGTCATCATATCAGGAATGTGAGGATGGAGAAATGATACATCAAAAAGTAGTCTTTGTCCCTAAGCTTGAGCATGCTTGTTTCCCTAAGCTTGAGCCTAAGCCTAAGCCTATCTCTATCCTTGTCCTTTTCATTGTTCCTATCTAGGCTATCCTTGTCCCTATCCCTGATCATGTTCCTGTCACTGACCCTCTCCTTGTCCTTGATCCTGAGGCTGAGATTGATCATGGGATGCCATCTATAGGTACGAGATGCAAACTAAATGCTAACTTAATATTACAAGAACATTTATTCTCATAAGGGGTCATGATAGTTTCCATCATTAATGTAAGGTTGTAAGGGTTCCTATTAAGTCTTATTTAAGTATTTTCAAGGTCCTAAGAGGTCATGTATAAAGTGAGAGGAGAGAGAAACTAAGGAGAGAGAAAGTAAGAAGAGGAGAGAGAAAGTGAAGAGAGAGTTCAAGGAGAGAGAAAGTGTAAGGAGAGAGTTGAAGGAGAGAGAAATTGATGAGAGGAGAGAGAAAGTGTGAGGAGAGAGAAAGTATAAGGAGGGAGAAAGTGAAGAGAGTTCAAGGAGAGAGAAAGTAAGGAGAGACAAAGTGAGAAGAGAGAGAAAGTAAGAAGAGGGAGAGAGAGTGAGGAGAGAGAAAATGATGAGAGAGAAAGTGAGAAGAGAGAAAGTAAGAAGAGGGAGAGAGTGGGGAGAGAGAAAGTAAGGAGAGAGAAGTGGGAGGGGAGAGAGTTCAAGGAAAGAGAAAGTGATGAAAGAGAAAGTAAGGAGAGAGAAGAGAGAGGGAGAGAGGGGGAGAGAGAAAGTGAGGATCCTCGAGAGGAAGTAAGAAGAGGGAGTGTGAGGAGAGAGAGAAAGTGAGATGAGAGAGTAAGGAGAGAGAGAGTTCAATGAGAGAGAATGTGTGAGGAGAGAGAAAGTGATGATCCTTGAGAGAAAGTAAGAAGAGTGAGAGAGTGTGAGGAGAGAGAAAGTGATGATCCTTGAGAGAAAGTAAGAAGAGTGAGAGAGTGTGAGGAGAGAAAAAGTGAGATGGGAGAGTGAGGAGAGAGAAAGTGAAGAGAGAGATATTTCAAGGAGAGAGAAAGTGTGAGGAGAGAGAAAGCATGAGGAGAGAGAAAGTGATAAGAGAGAAAGTAAGGAGAGAGAATTGAGAGGATAGAGAAAGTGAGAAGAGAGAGAAAGTAAGAAGAGGGAGAGAGTGTGAGGAGAGAGAAAGTGTGAGGAGAGAGAAAGTGATGAGAGAGAAAGTGAAGAGAGAGAAGTGAGAGAAGAGAGAGATCAAGGAGAGAGAAAGTGAAGAGAGATTTTAAGGAGAGAGAAAGTGTGAGGAGAAAGAAAGGAGAGAGAAAGTGAGAAGAGAGGGAAAGTGATGAGAGAGAAAGTAAGAAGAGGGAGAGAGTGTGAGGAGAGAGAGAAAGTGTGAGGAGAAAGAAAGTGATGAGAGAGAAAGTAAGAAGAGGGAGAGAGTGTGAGGAGAGAGATAAAGTGAGATTGGAGAGTGAGGAGATAGAAAGTGATGAGTGGGAGAGAGAATGTGTGAGGAGAGATAAAGTGATGAGAGAGAAAAAGTGAGGAGAGAGAAAGTAAGGAGAGAGAAGTGAGAGGGGAGAGAGAGTTGAAGGAGAGAGAGAAAGTAAGAAGAGAGAGTTTTTCTAAATATTGAAGGTTATTTTTTATATTTTTATTCATCTAGAGTTTTAAATTATTTTTTATTTTCTACATCTAATCCTATTGTTGGTTTTCTACATCCAATCATATTTATGGTTGTCTACATCTAATATTATTTTTGATTTTCTACATTTAATCATATTTTTGGTTTTTATTGTTTATCTACCTAGCATTTTATATTAAATAAACATATTATTTCTTCTAGAATTAACTTCAATTTTAATAATATTTTTAACTTTTAAACTAAAATACAACATATAAATATAAAATTAATCATTGTATACTAAAAATAATAAAATACCCATAAAAAAGTAATATTCATAAAATAACTAAATATTCATAAAAATACTAATAATTCATCAAAATCAACTAAATTTTCATTAAAAATAACTAAATAATCATAAAAGTACAAAAATGAACATACGTGGTATGTTGAATGCTCAAAGGAGGTTAATAATGGTAACCTAGAATGATGATGCAATTGAGGACATCACAAAGTTTGCTCCAAGCCCTATTGCAAAATTGTTGCCATGATAATAAAAGCTAAAATGGTAAAATGAATTTTAAAAAGGAATTTTTGAGTAGTAGTTAGGGTTAAAAATGGCTTCTATCGAATTCTTATGGGCTTTTCTCAAATCCATATAGGCTTTGAAAGAAGTCGTAGGATTCATTCAAAGCCCTTGCAAACCTATGGGCTACTCAAGCTTCAAGAAAAACCTACAGCTTCTATCAAAGCTTCATCCACATGGCTTCAAGCGAAGCAATATGGAGGCTTTGATGGAAGCCTAGGCTTCACTCAAAACCCCTTAAAATATTTTTTCCCACTTTTCATTTGATTCTTTCATGATGAAAAGTGGGAATCAGTTGCATGGCCTTACCCTTTAATTTTTTGTCTGTATGACATAGTGAATCCTTGCACGACAATTTTTTTTCTTGTGTGAAGAATTTGAAACTTCATGTAGCTATACTTTCTTACATGGGAAAGTCTATCCTCACACAAAGAAAGTAAGTTCTCCTGAGGCACAAAGAGAATCTTTGCACAGAAACATGCAGAGTCTCGTGTGAGACTTGACATCACAATAGAGAAAAATTGCATTTTTTAATCTATTTTTTATGATTCTTTGGTCTAACTCTTGTTCCTAAAGTATCTATTTTATGTTTTCTAATTTTTGAAAAAGCTTGATAGTGGTTTTTAGGACAACTGCCAAAGATGTCTTGAAATAAATATACAAATAGTACTAATGGTTTGATTGTAGGACATTTTGTCAAAGATCCCTTGGTCAAAGAATAAATTCAAACCTACTCAAACAATGTGTTTATTTTCATGATTTTTCATACGCGTGGTTTAATAGGGCTTGTAAACTTTGTAGGGCTCTAGACAAACGAGTAGGGGAGTATGCTCTTTGATACTTGGAAGTAATTCCCAAGAGTAAATTAGAAACTTGGATTCCTTTCAAAGACAGTACCCAAGGGAGGCAAGAAAGGTAGTAGTTCTCCTAAGTGTTAGGATAAACCACAGACATAAATAAAAAACTACATGCAAATATAACCAATAATAGAAAATAATAGAACACACAAAAAATGAACACAAGGCACCAAGATTTAACGTGGTTCACCCAATCCCTGGGCTACGCCCACAAAATAGCAAGTCTGATCTTATTACAACCCAGTGATTACAACCTGATTACAATCCGTAATCCCTTACAACTCAATACTGCCGCAAGAACCAATTTCGCATCACAACATTATGAAAAATACCCAACCCTAAGCCCTTTTATACAAGTATTAAACTGCTTTAGGGTTATAACATGTCGGCCATATGTTGGCCATAATATGTTGGCTATATGTTGGCCATAATATGTCGGCTACCATGTCGGCCACTGCCCAAATCTTTTTTTACTATTTATGAAGTATGTACAGTACTTTCCTGATCAGTCACCACAATCTAACAATCTCCCACTTGGGGACTGATCAGGCTCCACACTAAAGAACAATCTCCCACTTGGAGACTGATCCTGTAGAAATACCACTACCACATGGGGCTCCCACTAGATCAAACCATCCTGGACTCTACTGTTCTTTTATTCATGTTCAGTCTAAAAGACCAACCAAAGCTAAAAAGGAGTTCAGCTTCTCCCTTGTTACAACCTTTGTCAACATATCTACTGGATTTTCATTGGTATGTATCTTCTCCAGCTTTAACTGTCCATCCTCCAAAATTGACCGAATGAAATAGTACTGCAACTGTATGTGTTTGGTCTTAGAATGCAGAGCTGAATTCTTAGCAAGATGAATGGCATTCTGACTATCTGTAAACAAATAATTATCCTTCTGAGGATGTCCCAATTCTTCCAAGAATAACTAAAGCCATATCATCTCCTTGGCTACCTCTGTAGCAGCAACATACTCTGCCTCTGTAGTGGATAAAGCATTAATCTTCTGTAACCTAGAAACCCAGCTCACGGCTACCCCACCAACAGTAAAGACATAACCTGTAGTACTCCACCTGGTATCAATATCCCCTGCCAAATCTGAGTCAACATAGCCCTGTAAATTAGTAGTAGAGCCCCCAAAGTGTAAACACTTATTAGATGTTCCTCTCAAATATCTGAGAATCCACTTGACAGCATTCCAATGCTCAAATCTTGGATGACTCATATACTTGCTAACGACTCCCACTGCATGTGCAATATCTGGCCTAGTGCATACCATAGCATACATCAAACTTCCTACAGTTGAAGCATAGGGTACCTTGGACATCTTATCCTCCTCTTCGTGTGTCTTGGGACACATCTCCTTAGTCAATTTCAAATGACCAGGTAAAGGTGTGCTAACAGATTTAGCATTCTCCATACAGAAACGTTACAACACCTTCTCAACATAATCAGCCTGAGATAGCATCAAGGTTTTGTTCTTTCTATCTCTACAAATCTTCATACCGAGGATTTGTTTTGCTACCTCCAAATCCTTCATAGCAAATGCATGTGCTAACTGGCATTTTAGCCCCTTAATATGATGCATGTTAGACCCAGCTATAAGCATATCATCAACATATAGACATAAAATAATGTAGCTATCATCATCCAACCTCTTAAAATGAACATAGTAATCTGAGTGACACCTGTTATGTCCATGCTCATGCATAAAATTGTCAAATTTCAGATACCATTGCCGAGGTGCTTGCTTCAAGCCATATAAACTTTTCTTCAATTTGCACACTAAGTTCTCCTTACCTTTGACCTCAAAACCCTGTGGCTGAGCCACATATATTTCTTCATCCAAATCACCATGAAGAAAGGCTATTTTAACATCCATCTGCTCTAAATGAAAATCTTTAGTAGCCACAAGACTTAAAACAGTACGAATAGAAGTCATTTTAACAACAGGAGAAAATATCTCATCAAAATCAATTCCCTTTTTCTGTGCAAATCCTTTTACAACTAACCTGGCCTTAAATCTTTTCTTACCTCCTTCCTCTTCTTTCAACCTGTAAACCCATTTATTCTGTAAAGCCTTTTTACCTGCAGGCAACTTGCACAAATCCCATGTCTTATTTTTCAGCAAAGAGTCCATTTCATCTTTCATTGCAAACTCCCACTGAATCTTAGTATCCACCTACACAGCTTCATCATAACTTTCAAGTTCACTAGCATTAGTAAGTAAAATAGAATACAAAGAGGGAGAAAACCTTTGTGGAGGTCTAATTTTCCTTGTTGACCGTCTAACATTCACTAGTGTGTGTGGTATTTATTGTTGTGGTTGTTGCACATCATGAGGAATGGCTAGAACATCAGCTTTTGGAGTATCATCCAACACTACATAATCATCTTCTTTCTTCTCATGTTGCTACAACAGATCTTTGTACAACACTTTTTTATTGAATATGACATCCTGGCTTCTTATAATTTTATGATTTTCAAAATCCCAAAGCCTATAACCAAATTCATTAATGCCATATCCAACAAAGACACATTTCTTTGATTTAGCTTCGAGCTTGGTTCTATTTTCAGAGTCTATATGAGAAAAAGCTTCACAACCAAAGGTCTTGAGAAAAGAATAACTCACCTTCTTCCCAGTCCATGCTTCCTCTAGAATACCATAGCCCAAAGGAGTAGAGGGACCTCTATTAATCAAATATACTATAGTATTGACAGCCTCCACCCACATGTGTAAGGGCAACCCAACATGCAACCTCATGCTCCTTGCGTGCTCCATTATAGTCCTGTTCATGCGTTCAGCCACTCCATTTTCCTATGGAGTCCTTGGAACATTTTTCTATCTACAAATACCATTAGTGGAGCAATAATCTTCAAATTCATGACTACAATACTCACCACCATTATCAGATTTGAGACATTTTAATTTCTTACCAGTCTCATTTTCAACCAAGCATTTCCATTTCTTAAAAGTTTGAAATACATCAGATTTCTGTCTAAGGAAATAAACCCATACTTTTCTAGTTGCATCATCAATAAATGTAACATAATAATGAGAGCCACCAAGGGAAGATACCTAAGCCGGTCCCCATACATCTGTATGCACAAGCTCTAATTTCTCCTTTTTGTTTTCCTTCCCTGTCTTTACAAAACTCACTCTCTTTTATTTTCCATACACACAAATTTCACAGAAATCCATATTCACACATTTCAAACCTGGTAAAATGTTCTTTGAATGAATTACTTTCATACCTTTCTCACTCATGTGCCCAAGTCTATTGTGCCACAACGCTATATCAGAATCTACAGCAGTTATTTGTTCTCCTTGCTCAACTGCAGCAGTTGTTCCTAAACATTCATTTTTCTCTGAAACAATCAAAGTAGAAGGAACAATATGACCTGTACAAAGATATAAGGTGCCTACTTTCACACCTTTTGCTACTACAAGGGAGCCTTTTGAAACCTTCCAATTTTTATCATTAAAAGTAACTACACAACCCTCATCACTGAGTTGCCCTGCTGAAATTAAATTCCTACTCAGCTTTGGAAAATGTCTTACCTCATGTAGTAGCCAATGATTCCCATTCTGCAATTTAATCTTAATTTTTCCCTTTCCAACAATTTGACAAGGTTCATTATCCCCCAAATAAACAAGCCCAAAATCCCCTTGGACATAATCAATGAAATAACCTCTATGAGGTGTAGCATGAAATGAAGCGCCAGAATCTAAAACCCATGAATCATCAACACTCTCTAAAGATAGAAGCAAAGCATCCTCTTCGAATTTGTTACTTGCCACATTTGCCTCCTTGTCTCCATCTGATTTATCTCCATTTTTCTTTCGATTCCAGCAATCTTTCTTTTTGTGCCCTAGTTTCCCACAGTACCGGCAATCATTTGGTCCTCTCGATTGAGATCTCCTCCCCTTTGACTTTCCTCTTGATTTCCCACGATTTCCAGAGTTACTTCCTCTTTCAGTCGTTCTGCCCCTGCTTTGTGCATTCAAAGCACTTCCTGATGTAGATCCACTTGAGGATTTCCTACAAGTTTCCTCACTTAAAATAACACCGATCACATGATCATATTTTAGGGTACTAGATCCAGGAATAGAATTACTCACCACCATTACCAAGCCATTCCAGCTTTCAGGCAAAGAACACAAAATCAAGAGAGCCCTAATTTCTTCATCAAAATTGATACCCACAAAAGATAATTGACTAGTAATAGTATTAAACTCATTTAATTGATCTGCAAGAGATCCACCTTCTGCCATTTTCATATTAAATAAATGCTTCATTAGAAATACCTTATTTGAAGCAGAGGGCTTTTCATACAATGTCGCTCAGGTTTTCATCAAATCTTCTGTCATCTTTGCTTTTGTAATATTAAATGCCACTGATGGTGCCAAGAATAACCGAATGCTTCCGTGTGCCTTTCTGTCCAAAAGATCCCATTCAACCTCTGACATAGTTCCCTGATTCTTGGCTTTTCCTTCCAATGGCTTCCATAAATCCTTCTGATATAAATAGTCTTCCATTTGCATCTTCCATAACTGGAAGTTCTACCCATTAAACCTATCAACCCTCAACTTACCCTCATCTACCATCGCTCCCACTCAACTGTGAGACTCCCACTTAACCGTGAGACTTTCTTGCAAAGGATAACTAAAAGACAACCTTGCTTTGATACCACTTGTTAGGATAAACCACAGACAGAAATAAAAAACTACATGCAAATATAACCAATAACAAAAAATAATAGAACACACAAAAAATGAACACAAGTCACCAAGATTTAACGTGGTTCACCCAATCCCTAGGCTACGTCCACCAAAAAACAAGTCTGATCTTATTACAATCCAGTGATTACAACCTGATTACAATCCATAATCCCTTACAGCTCAATACCGCTGCAAGAACCAATTTTGCATCACACCATTATGAAAAATACCCAACCCTAAGCTCGTTTATACAAGTATTAAACTGCTTTAGGGTTATAACATGTCAGCCATAATATGTCGGCTACCATGTCAGCCACTGCCCAAAAAAATTTTTTTGGGGTGATGCCCCGAACCCCACTATTTATGAAGTATGTACAGTACTTTCCTGATCAGTCACCACAATCTAACACTAAGAAAATATTTTTATGAAGAGATGATGCTCTTTTCCTTTTTAGGAAAATAAAGATCTTGGAAAAAGATAAGTTGGGATTGATAAGCTAGCTCAGTGATGAATATGTTCTACGTTTTTGGGTAAGGTGATGAGGTAGAGGAGTATGCTCTTTTCCCTTTGGAATTATTAGAAACTTGGACCCTTAAATGTGAGCTATAGTCTGAGTCAACCTTTAGAGGGCCTGCTACAGTGATCCAACCTCTGAGAACAAACCAAGTGAGCACGTGCCTAACATCAGTGATTCCAAATCACTATATGAAAGAAGTTTGTAGAGAAAAAGACTCCAAAGCCATATTAATTTATTCTTCTATATTTTGATATCACATATCAAGAAGAAGCTTTGTTTGTTGCACTAAGCGGCATCACCCTAGTCTTGCTAGTCAAGTGTGTGCACTTTTAGGTGTCATTGTGGGCTTTTAATGTTAACCTCATTTGTGAGGCCATCGGGGATTAATATGAGTGTAAGCATATTAAAAAATTTGTAGTCAGTTGCTACTCAGCTCACCCTCGAAAAGGGACATAATCTTTGTGCAAGGAGGGGCAAGAATCTCTAATGTAGATCCTCACCATAGGCATGTACTTGGATGTTGGAAGGTGGTATATGCCCTTGAACCCTACCACAAGGGTTCTCATTGAGCATATATGTTATTGAGTGCTTGGAATACACCAAAAAAGTGAGCACCCTTTAGTGGTGTGACATGACTGTGTGAGGTGAACGCATACACAATAAGTTCTAAGACAAAGGTTTTGTTGCCTCTATCATTTTTGGTTAGAGGGATAAAAAATGTCTTTTTTGAGTCTACAAATTGTTCAAACTATTCAAACAAAAAGGTCGAGGCTCCCCTGTCCCTCCAAGTTGCTTTATCCTAAGTTGGACTATTTATGACTACTATTTGCATCCCTTTTCTAAAAATCAACTATTTACTTGCAATCCAAAATGATATCCAAATCTAAAAAATAATATCCATTTCTAACTAGAAACTTTGTAGTTAAGCATGCTTAGACTAGAGTAGTACTAGGATGGTGACCTCTCAAGAAGTCATGATGCTTCACCCCTATGAGCATCACCTAGATCCAATGAGTGCTAAGTGTTCCATTTATTCTAATAAGGGATGGATTCATGTTGAATCACTACTCATGAAGCATGGGTCAATGAGTTTGACTCAAGCTCACATAGTTAAATCTTGATAGCAATATCACAATTTGACTTGCTATGGAAATTATCTCCTAATTATCAACTAATGAGATTAAGGGGCTTTCTAATGAATAGTTCATAAGGAAAAAAACTTGGTGAAGGGGTTGCAAGCTTTGGTTTTAACCATGGAGTAAACTCTATAGTTAAGCATGCTCAAACTACAAATACTATGAGTACTTTGTCCAAAAATTGTCAAAATTTCTTCAAATTCAGTCAAAACCTATTAGTCTATCCTTTACTCACCTACACTTTTGAAAAATTTCATGCTAGTAAATACCATAGGTTTGTCAATCTGAATTTCCTCACATGGTACTTTGTACCTCCTCACATGGGAGGCTCATTTTTCCTCATGCAAGAATTTACCAAAATACTGCCAATTGGTATAGAAAATTCAAAAAAATGTTCAAACTATTAGTCTATCACTTTCTTGAATGGTTCAACACAAAATTTTGTGCAAGAAAATGCTAGGAAAATTGATGTTCTATTTCATCACAAGGGTCTTTGTACTTCCTCACATGATTCTTCTAGAATCCTTGTACGAGATTTGGTCAATAAAATTTCAAAATTTATTCAAAATTGGTATGTCAAAGGTATTTCCTTGCTTGGTTTACAATAGTTGCTTGTATTAGAGTCATTTTATCGCATAATTCTATCAAGAGTCTTCAAAAAATAATGAGCTATTCTAAGCTCCCTCGTCAAAACTCAATTCAAATATGGTCTTTGACTAAAAATATTAAGTCGTTCCTTTGTCTACATTAGTCTAAAACTTAGACATCTTTCTTAGTTTATCACTTGTAATCTATACACAAACTAGTCTCCTTACTTTGTTGTCTTATTTTCTCTCTTGTGTTTGTCATATTTCACATCATGATAGTCAAAACTCTCAGCTCTTATAACCATTTATCTAACTACTCGTACCTATGTATACAACATGCTTATTGAATCTTACTTACTTTGAGACAACATTCTAGTGTGATCCTAGTTCAAACTTTTTCATAAGTCATTGTCTATGATTGTTGTAAATGTAGATGCTCAAAAATAGTTCGCATTTATGGCTCCATCACCTTCTTGTACTAACTCATCCCATTTTCCCATTTCACTAAGTCTGATCTTTTGGCCAACTTGATTATATCTTAACAATGTCTACCATAATTCATATCCTCTTTGATAGCAATTGGAGATCATTTCAAAACCATTTCATCATCATCAAAAATCATATCAAATCAACTCAAAATTATATCAATCAAAACATGAAATCACCACAAATTAACTTGAAATCAGCTCAAATCAACCCAGAATCACCTAGAATCAACCACAACCAACCCAAAACATGTTAGATACCTTAAATAATTCACCATTTGTCCAAACCCTAGGCATTTTTGTGGCTTTTAGTGCCTCAAAATCCTATCAATCTATCAAACCTATCAAACTAGCCTTAGTACTGTCATGGCTCTTAGTGCTAGCTCAAATTGTCATTCTTGTCATTTGATCATTGACATTGTCAAGTCCCTTAGTGTTAGATCATGACATCATCAAACCTTTTTAGTAACATTGATAGCATTTGCCAATGTTATTATGATCAACCATATCAATCAATTTTGATCCTGTTATCTGTCCTTAATTCATGTCATGTTTCCTTGGCATGTTATCAATTTTAATCAATCAATTAATTTGGCAATGTATTTGGTGTACCCATCATCATCCTAGTTAATCTACATAATTGTCACATTTTCATCAAAGGATATTTTTGCATTTATGTAATGAAATTGGCCAATCATCTACTAATTTTCTTTATAGGATTAAGTAACCCATAATTTAATCCTATGTCATTTTACTAATTAACATCATCAATTAATTAATTTTATTAAACAATTGATTCATCATTCACAAAACTTTGGGAATTCACAATTTCCTAAGTTCCATTCTCCACCATTAATTTCAAAATTCCTAATTTCCATTTGTGTGGGTATATGGATTTTTAAATCAAATAGTCCACATAATATTGACATCATTGTGAGACATGGGCATGAAAAATCATGGATTCTCCATTTACACTTGGCTAAGATATGTCATAATCCATATATTCTTATTCCCTTATGGGTATCTATATTTGGCTTCCATTGTCATAGATTCTTGGCTTTAAGTGATTTTGAGGTGTCACATGGTGCATCATAGATCCTCTTCCATTTTAAGCCATTTTTGACTTCCAAGCATCATACAATCCTACATGTACCATCTTGTGTCATATGCATCATATATTCTCAAAGAATCTCTTGCCAAGTCACATATCCAAGCTGACAAGTCCAATGCTCTCATCTTCCCTGTTGATTATAAATTGAGCATTCTTCCTCTCATTTCTAGCCCCTTGGTCCTTCAAGTCCTTCAAGTCCCTTAGTCTTTGGTCTCTCAAGCTTAAATAACTTCTTCTAGTACTCTCATATCATTATCATAGACTTTTTCTTCCTAATTGTGTGCATTATAGGCAATTGGAGCTACATCATATGGAGAAGAAAGAAGGACATGGGAGCTACAAATGAAAGATGGGGTTTTAACTTTGTGTTGCTTTCTTTTTTTATTTGGTTTCATGGTAAACTAGAGGGTATCAATGTATGTTTACTAAGTTTGTGGTTTTCTCATTTTATATTAGATATTAGCCCATTTTTTGGTCCTACAATTGGTGAACTTGATGTGAACATGCTTAACTAACTTGGGTTTCTTTTGTTTGCGCTTGTAGGTACAAGGAAGGAGCTCACTTGGAAGTGTATAATGACTATCTACTCTTCCTTATCACATCTATTTTAATTAGAGGACTAATAACATGATTTTAGGCTTTCATTTATGCATTTTGTTAGCTTTCTATCCTGGGGTGCACTCTTCTTTGTCAAGGTGCACTTGGCACCTCTAGGGAGTAGTTTTAGGGGCCTAAGAGTCATCATAACCCCCATATTTTGTTTACAGCTTACCAACTACACTTATAAACAAGCATCTATGCCCTTTTGGGCCCCAAGAGAACCATGAGAGTAGTTTTCACTATTTGAGCACACTTGGTAGGGTAGGTTTCAAAATTTTAGTTTTTGGGTATTGTTTAAGGTTTATTTCCCCACAACCTACAACTGGCCTCCCAATTGTGCACCAAAACTACCAGCTGCACCCTTCTAGGCCCCAAGTTCACCACGGGAATAGTTAGCACCATCTAAGCACACTTGGGGGCATCCTAGGTCATTCTGGCCTTCTAGGGTGTAGTCTGCTCTATCAGAGCACAATTGGATCATAGAAAGCACATACTTCACTAAGAATTTGCATTTAGGGTTTTTGTTTCCCTCTAGGACCTAGAGTAGATATTTTTGTGTTACTAATGATCTATTTTTAGCATGTGGTAACCATTAATAAAGACATAATCATTACAAACTACTAATGCTTATTTTCAAGATGCTATCAAAGACCCTATGTGCTTATCTAAACTATGTGTGTGAATTTCCTTGATTAGGTAACACTTCATTTGGTAAACTAAAATGAGCTTTCTATTCTTGTTGGTGATCCATGCATTTTTTTAACCCTAGGAGTTACATAGACATATCCTCTCCCTTCACCATTTGTAGATCTTGTGTGTAAGAGAAATCCATGTGACTTCTAGAGAGAAGCCTACCTTGAACCAAGATACCTAATATTGGGTATGCCAGGGGATGACTTTGAAGCAGTAATGGGCCAAAGCCAGGTCAAAGTTCCAGCCACTATATAAATCTCGATATGGTTAATATCATGTTAGTGGTATTGTTGCATGATAGCTATCCTCTAGTACCCTTGTGGTGCATCAAACCCTGATTCTTGGGGCTAGGAAACCTTCTGAGGAAGTTTATTATTCACTTGTTGAATGGAATGCCCATACTAAATACCTTGTTTTAGAGGCCAAAAAACTTTGTATCCATTGGCTTAGGGGTTCACCCATTCCCATGAAGACATCCCACATTCTTGTGGTCCTTAGTAGAGACAACAATCCCTTGGGAAGTCATGCCCCTTGGGAAGAAGATCTTGGTAGCCCTAAGAAGTGAGTGTGCTATAAGGGGGAGCCTGTGGTGCCAAGATTCTAAGTTGTCTACTTTGGATAAGCATGACTAAACTTTGATTCAAGTGGGAATTTAGTAGATATAGTCCTAAAGGCAAGTTTTTGGTGTGTCTTTTCACTTTAACAATAGTTATTATTGTCTTATTGTGTCTTGTGTGTGTGTGTGTAAAACATTAATCAAGATAAAAACCAAATTGCAAATTTATACCTTGGATACTATTCAAACCTTGTAAAAAAATTACACACTTTCAAAACATTACAACCTTTGTCAAAAACTTTGCAAACTTTGGTCCAAAACATTCAAGACCTGGAAAACATGACAACTTGTAACCCTTGACTTGCTTGGCATAACTTAGATTTTATCTTTGCATAGCATCCACTTACATTAACCATAGTTTGAGACTCATACTTACATCATCTAGGCTTAATTTTTCCCCTAATAGTCCCCATTTAGCATCCATCATCATCCATAGTACATTCCTTAGGCTTTACTTTGCATCCTTTAGTCTTTGCATTTCAACCTCAAAATCTGCATCTTGAATCTCCCATTTTCTTTTTTGCATTACCCAACCTTCATCTTTCATACTTTATCCATAATTTTATGTGTCCTAACTATTATTCTACACCTTCATTATGGTCTTATCACTATCCTCTACTATTTAGCTCACTATTACATGAATTTGGAAACCTCAACCCAACTTCCCAACTACACTCTGAAACTACCAAATGCACTCTAATTGGCACCAAATCCACCATGGGTGTAGTTGGTATTTTCTAAGCATATTTTTTATTTTAAGAACAATATTTTTACTTCTAGAAAACATTTTGAGTTTTTAGAGGTGTCTTTAGGTACCTAGATAGGCCCCCTATCTTAGCATGTCTTGATCTGCATTCTGCATATCCTAGCCATCATTTTCTACACTTAGGGCTTCATTCCTTATGTCATAACCTTCATTATACATCTCCTATCCAATCATAACATCGACCCCAACATCCTAGCTCTTTGGTATAGCAACTTAGCCATCACCCAACTCAAAATCAGTAAACATTCAACCCAGCCTCCCAACTATGCTCAAACTAGTCCCAAGTGCACCATAGACATAGTTGATTCTTTTGGAGCACACTTGGTATTTTAAAATTTCACTTGGGTATCTACATGACCATTTTTGGCCTCCAAACTACATTTTGGGACCCTAAAACTGCATCTAGAAGCCTCTGTAGTCCGCATTCTGCATATGACCCAAAACAACATCTTGCACCCAAAACTTCATTTTTCATCTTAGGAACTTTGCATATTTCATATTCAATCAGAATAACTAGTATTTTGACAACCATATACATCATTTTGAATCCAAAACCTTTGAATTTAATCAAAAATCTGAACAAAGTATGAGTCCTGGAGTATCTCCTAGTGTTGATGGATGATCGATCTTGACTAGTCCTTTTGTCACTTTTATCATTTTTCTTTGGTCAAACTCTATCTATGTCTTAATGGATTTGACCTTGTCATACTTATCAACTTGATCTTTTAATCTTTTATCTCTTTTTGGTCAATATCTAAGGTCCATCTTCACAAGGTTAAACTCTTAGACAAAGTACTTTCCAAAGATTTGATCCTAAGTTCAAAACCTTGCATACACCATTTTCATTAGCATTATCATATTCCTAGTCTCCCTAAATATCATATTGACTTATCATAATGGTATATCCCTTTCATCTTACATTATTCAAAAACCTAGCATCATTTCCACTATCAAACCCTATCAACTTCTCTATCAACCAATTTGTCTCCTTGATCACTTATCCTCAGTTTGCATGTCCTAAATGTCATTATCAACCTTAGCACACCATCCATTGCATAGTCAAACTTTCATACATCAACCTCTAGCATCATTACCAAGTCCAAGGTCCAACCCTAATCTTCATTTTGCATACCATAGAGTCAAATTTCATACCCTTAAGTCAAAATCCAAAACATCCCTTTACATTTGGATTTGTATAGTTTCCCTAGGACATTTTCACCTTTCATATCAACCCCCTAGTTCATTTGGCACTTTCCTAGGTTGCATAACACCCCTAAACATTTAAAAATCCAAAAAATACTCACATCTTGCATACCAACTTCCAAATTTCTAAGTTTTTCCCTATTTTACCAATTGCACCCCTATTTTACCAACTGCACACTCTAGGTGCACAGTTAGTAGTTTTAGAGTACACTTGGTAATTAGGGATTTCATTCTAGGTTCTAGAGCCCTAATCTACACTTTCATAGCCTTCATTGCATTCCTAAACCTTGGAAAGCACTAAAAAACACTCAAGTCATTCACATTCTACATTTTAGGCACCCTAAAACCTCTTTTTTACCAAGTGCATACCTCCTTACAAACTACTTACCTTTAGGTTCCCTAGTGCACCAAGGGTGCACTTGGTACTATTGGAGCATAGTTGGTAGTTTAGGTGTGGACTTGGGAGATAGAGAGTCCACTCAAGTTTTCCCCCATTGCATCTACATCATTAGGTACCATGCTAGCACATACAAGGACATAATCAACTCAAAGACCTGAAGAACTTTGTTTATTTTCCAAGGTACAAACATAGCCAAAACCTTTTCAAAGACCAAAGAAGACCAAGAAAACCCAAAAAACATTTGATGAAGACCAAATTGAAGCATCACAACCCTTACTTATGGATCCCTTAAGAATGTATCCACAAGGTCACGACCATAAAGGTATGACACAATGAATCCTAAACAACATACCTACTATCAGATTTTTGTCAAACACTTCTCTTACACACGGAATGGTTCAATAGAGTGCTAACTTTGAACCTATATTCATACCAATACCACCTAAGGGTGGAAGTCTACCAACCGCACCTAAGGATGAACAAACACACTCCTTTGAATTCAAAAAACCCAACACAAGTACCTTCAACCCTAACACATCAAACACACAACAAGGTACTATACACCTAAGTGATGACTTTGACACTAATTTTGACATAACTAATAAATAAATGGCTAGGTCATGTCAAGATAAAACCTTCCTAAAGAACTTTAAAATTTTGGTAGCCCAAGAAATTGTCAAGTTTAAACCAAACTTGGAGGGGCCAAAGTTTAAACATCAAGATGTTCCCACATTTGAACACACCAAGCTATGATTAATTTAGAATTAGAAAAGGGTAAACAACCTTTGGAGTTTTCAAACACGATGATGACACCTGTAAGATCCCATTAAGAATCAACCATTGAAATCCTCCAAAGTATTTTTGAACACATCAACATCAATCCCTTGTTTGATAAACCTCCATCTATCAATAGAAAAAAAACTCTTCCTAAATATCCCAGAAGGATGTTAAGGCTTGATCTCAATAACATAATGCAACAACAAGATGTGCCTAAAGGGACTTTTACTCTAGGGATGCCAAAATACCTCCTTTGGAGGAAAATCAACAAAGCACACCCTTGCTCCTAACTTTACCAATGTTATAACATCAAATGTTATGGAACCTCCCATGAGTATACCATGTGAAACATCAATTACAACAACCCCTATTGACATGCAAAGGAAGAGTCTTATTGACATTTCACCCATTCCCAAAAGGAACACATCTCATTGTCAAATCAATATGATGTCCCAAGGAGAAACATCTAACACACAAAGGTATCAAAAAAACAACCCAAACATGATGTTTAGTTCTCAAGGGCATAACCAACTTTGAAAAAGACAACAACAAACTATAGTGGTAAAAGGACTTAATATTTCCAATGCACAACCAAGTTTAAATCCACTTAACACGCATTCAAAATATCAACAACTACATCAACCACAACAACAACCTCAAGTGATGCAAGGATCCAATATCCCTAATACACAATCCAATGTAAATCCACTTGAGTTACATGTAATGTATCAACAAAAATTCCAAAAAAAAAGCCATGTTTGATAAGCAACAAGAGAAACTCAAACAATAGTTGGAATACCAAAGATTCCTAGAGCAAAAAATTTCCTATCAGCAACATTTGTTACAACAACAACATATGCCACAAAAAAATAAACAAATACCTCTACAACAACAATCACATACATGGTCTCAAATGCAACCAACAGGGGTATCTCAACAATAACCACAAAAAATGGCACAATACCAACCACAACAAGTGGTGAAACAACAACACATGGTACAAAAATTGCAGTTGATACTACAACAAGTGCCACAACAAGGACCCTTCTGTCTTCAAGGTATCAACATACTTGCACCACCTAGTGACACATCACTTGACTCTTTAGACATAGAAATGTCAAAATTGAGTAGACATAGTTCTTGCCATAGAAAATGATCTACTCATAGACACAAAAAACTTCAAGAGAAGACTATCATGAAAAACCCTAATGAAGAATTACTACAAAAATTCAAATAATTTTCTAAACAAATCAAGGCATTAGGAGTCCAAAAAAATAGGCTCTATATATAGAAAGGGACTTATGTCTTAATCCATTTGATAAAAGTCTATATATGCCTCCATTCCAGAAACATTTTGAGGCTCTAAGATTCAAAAAATACTAAGGAAAAGGAAACCATGTTGATCACATCAAGGAATTTTATGCCTCTTGTACCAAACTCAATGATGAGCCCACCTACCTCATGATATTGTTCCTTCATTCTCTAGGTGGGCTTGCACTTGAAAGGTACTCCAAACTTCCTAGTACCATAAAATCTTTTTAAAACTAGTAGACAAATTCATCTCCCACTTTTCCTTAAACATTACAAATGAGGTGAAACTTTCTAATTTGTGCTCAACCAAACAAAAGATAGGAGAACCATTTATCACATTCTTACTATGCTAGACGAGCTTAGTCGGTTAATGATCACTAAACATTCATAAAGAACAACAATTTAACCTATGCACTGAAAACCTCATCCCCAACTTGATGTACAAACTTAAGATCAAAAGTCCAAGCACCATTTCCAAGCTGATGAAAAAAGGGGCTAGTATTGAAGATGCTCTTATCCATAAGGGAATCCTCAAGACAAATGAGAAAAGCATAAACACTAATGCATCTAATGACAAGGAAAAAATTTTCTCCAAGAAAAAGAATGTGACCAATGATGGTATTGTGGATGCATGAACAATTAGCACAACACAACCTCAACCAAGTTTTATAGGTGTGAACCCTACAAATTTGCAAACCCCCAATCAAACACAATCTCCACAATAGAAAACTGAGACTTCCCCATAAGATGGCCCTTGAAGACATCCTAGAACCAAAGATAGAAAATTCACACCCTTGGGGATACCTCTTGAGATTGCACTTCAACAATTACTTAGTGATAATTTCCTATAGTTACCTCCAATAAAAGATGAACCACTAACTAAAGCTTCTTTGTAGGATGACAAAAAAAATTGTGATTACCACTGCACCAAAGAACATAAGACCTCATAATGTTGCTAGCTAAAGCATGCAATACAAGACCCTTTTGATGATGGTGTGATCAAAGTTGATCCATCACTGCTAGCATCTGACTCTAATCACACTATTTTTAAAGATCCTTTGGGTAATCACAACAAAGAGAAGGCCTCTAGTTCAAACTCAAAATCACAAGCTAATGTGAATTACATATGCATTGGATATTACTACACCATCAACTATTTCAATGAGTCTGATTCTCTCATATCCACATTCACCTTAAAGGCTAAAGACGCTCATTGCATTATCACTACACACCATACCAAGATCTCCCTATTAGAATACTTTAGAATAACTGGGAGGGGGGTGAATTAGTTATCCAAGGTCTAGATGTATAAATAAAACTTTTCATAGCTTTGTGAACCCATAAAACATTTACACTCATGCATGCATCCATGCAATCACTTAAAACTTGTAGAAATGCAAACATGAAACATAATAGATTCAAAAACATGCTTGACATAATGATTTATGTGGAAACCAAATTTTGGAAAAAACATTAGTAACATGCTACTCTTTTCACTCTTCTAAAGTGATTCCATATGAAAGGCCAACTATGTTAAAGGTTAAAATACACGTTGTTAAATGTGACCCTGTTAAAGGACTTCAATCACCTTGTTAGGAGTGAGCCTTGTTAGAGGTCTTTAGACCATTCACTTGGAATGTCACCTAGTTAAAATATTTACATATGATTGTTAGGTCAAAATTAATCCAAAGGATTTACCCTAGATTGATACAAATTGAAAGAGAGTAACAATAAGGCTTGATCTGATACAACTTACAACTTCATTTGTAGATTATAGATCACTATTTAGTCCTCAATTCTACTTGGCCTTCATACTTTGTAGCTCTGATAGCTTGTTCACCCTTCAAGAATTCATCTCCTTAAGCCTCCTTGCTTAACATGCCATTGCAAACTCTTCTCTTAGGTCACTAGATAAAGAAAAACCCTTGACTCCTTGTCTCCCTTAGGTTCTCACAAGCACATGACAACCTTGTTTCTTGACCAACCATTTTTATCACCCAATTTAGGGTTTGGATGGATTAGTAAGATACAATTAATCTACCCCACATTCCATATCTCTTCTAGAAACTTTTCCTAGAATCCACTTTTCCTAAAAATGGTTTACCTTGAACTTTGTGCCACTAGCTCATCAACCTTATCTTCCACTTGGTTCAAATAATCCAAGAAAATAAACTTGTTGGCTTAGATCCATCAAATTCATGATCTTTTGAATAATGCAACAGATCAACATTATCAACCTTTTGATACTCAACACATTTTGTGTTGCTCAGCATCCACTATGAAATCACTTGGCATGAAGTAAAGTTTACTAGTGCTCAACATCAACTAAACTTTACTCAGTATCCATTGTTCTACTTGGCATATACTAGAATGAAATTTTACTTGGCTCCAACTAGTTTTCTACTCGGCTTTTACTGGCTTTGCTCGACACCTACTATCCACTTGATCAAGCTTGGCAATCAAACTTTTTGTAACTTGTTGTTCTAAACTTTCTTAGTGTAACCAACCTTTGTAACCTTAAATAGGTTATTA
This sequence comes from Cupressus sempervirens, assembly GCA_028749045.1. Taxonomy (NCBI): domain Eukaryota; kingdom Viridiplantae; phylum Streptophyta; class Pinopsida; order Cupressales; family Cupressaceae; genus Cupressus; species Cupressus sempervirens. Next base: position 561,832,311 of record CM053792.1, read on the forward strand.
ATACATCATGTCATCACTATCTTAATTGATTCTTGTACTTCATTACATAATCATAACCCAACTTTCCTCTAGGTGCTATTGTTACATCTTTTGATCAAATCCTCTTCATCAATCAAATAAGTGATAGTACTTAAATCTTATAAGCAGTTGTTTTATCAGAAAATAATAGGTTTGACATTAGTGACAAAAGAATGATTGAAACACATAGTCTTCTTAAAAAATATCCCTCTTTCAATCTAGTTTCAACAATCTCCCTCAATAATGATCTTTTCAATTTGATCTCAACACACCCTACCTGGGGCTCCATCTAGATCTACTACCTCTACTCAACCTACACCCCCTAGTAGACCTAATGCTCCCACTTCATCTAATTATAGACTTTTTGAACAACTCAGCAAGACCCCTGCATAAATATTTAGCTTGGACCTACTACATGTATCTTCCCAACATTGAAAGATCTTGGATCAAGCCCTTAAAGAGTCAATAGTCCTAGATAACATCGATGTTTCCCAGTTCTAGACCATGGTTGGGAATCTATTTGCATCACAACATATCACCTTTTCCCCTAGGATATTCCTAAATACAAACCCAACCAAATCCCCTTCATCTTGAAGTCTTTATACACAAAGCCAAGCTCAGACTTGTCTTGATAGATGGCAGAGTAGGATTGAATATATGCACCATGAATTTTGTCAAGGGTATAGGTTACTCTGAATGAGATGTAGATCCCTCTTGCAAAATCACAATAAAGGCCTATGATGATGGTGAACACTTCTCCAAGGGTGTCATAATATTACCCATTAGAGTTAGTCCAACTACTAAGAATGCATTATTCTATGTCCTAGATATAGAAATGAATTGAAACATGATACTAGGATGCCCTTGGCTTCATGCTATGAAATCAATGCCCTCTACATATCATCAATGTTTAAATTTTTCCTATAACAATGCGGAGGTTACCATCCTTTGTAATCTAGACCCTTTCTAGTTTTGTGCTAATCTAAGAGATGCTACTATATACCATGTCCCAACAAAAAATGAAGCACAATCCACAAATTCCTCTAAATATGTGGATGTAGATATACTCCTTAGTAAGGCCAAAGAAAAGATAAAGATTGAAGACAAGGGGTGTGGAGAGTACTTTATGTCTCAACTATTCCACATTAGGGAGTCACCAATTTCTCCCCAATATTATGGTAAATCAAAAATATTGCAAGAATAAAATTATGAGATTAGTACAAAAAATGCCACTTCTATCAATTTCATTTGTAGAGGTGGCCTACTTGAAGAACATGTCTATGAGAATTGTAAGAATTTTTCTTAGGGCAGAATTTACTCAAGACCAAGGAACTCAAACACAAGCAAAATAGTAGACCAAATAGAGAGTATGATCAAAATGACAATATATTCATTCAATATGCCATATGAAAGTACACTAGGACTGCCTATATATAAAGGCCTATGGAGAGCTTCTAGAATGCATAGAAGTTAGCAACATGATAAGTCATACAACCAAGCACATGTCCCTCAGATATGGGTTATCCTCCATTAAGCATGAAAGTAAGTGTGATGATGAAAGCATAAGCCTACAATGGTGCAGCATGCAAATCAGTGGTGTAGACAACATATGCTACATTAAGAGTGTGAATAACTATGTTGTCTACATGACAACTTAGTGATTGATGCAAACTCTAGTGTTGTAGACACCATGTGCTGAATTAGACTTGCATACTTTTGTGTTGTCAACATGACAACTCATGAGAGTACACAAACTTCTAAGTGTCTCACCTAAATAAATAATAAAATAATACAAAATAATAAAATAATGCATTAACTTAAGTAAACTTAAGTAAGTGTAAATAGTAAATACTTATTTACACCAACACCCCCTTTAAGTGCAACTTAGGGGAATGCCCTTAAGCTTATGAAATCTAGGATGCAATGCATGATGGGTCTTAGATACTAGGCCATGTTAGGTACCCATGTAGATAATGAAATGCAATCTCTCATTAAGTGGAGAAAGAGGGAAAACCTCATGGGAAAAATCCTCCCTCAAAAACAGAGATGAAAAACACATACAATGTATGGATGGATGGAGTAATCAAGACCCCCCCCCCGCCCCCCCCCCCCCCCCCCCCCCCCATTACGACATACATTCAGTATATACATAAGAAAAAAATGAGAAGAGGAAGAGAGATAGAATAGGATCCCCCCCAAAAAGAAAAATTCCTATCAATGACTGCTCTGATGAAGAAGTTGATCCAAGACTGCAAAATGGTGTTCCTCCCCTTAGGAAGAAACAATGCAATGGGTACAAATGAGATGCTTCCACTGTGTGTGGAAAGAATCCCATAGGTAAGTGATGTCTCTAAAACCTACTCAACTAGCTAAAGAACCTATCTTAAAGAACTGTCTATCTCCTCAGCTGAGGAAGAACCCTTCTGCAACTGCTAATCATAAGTATCCACAATCACTTCAACATGTAACAATCAATCATGTAGATAATGAAGAAGAGGGTTGGATGGATTCCTCATGACAACTAAAGAAGGTGATTTTGCATCAAGAAGAAGAGGTAGATCATTAATACTATCCCCCATATCTATCACTAAAGCTATACCTAGAAGACTAAATGTACCTTGCTATACTAGACCTATCATTATGGCTATGTATGCATGTGGAGTGAATTGATGTAGAGACCTCTCACTGCAACTGTTGATAGAACCCCACATGTCTGAATCTGTTGAAGTACTATCACTAGTTTCATTATCATTTTCCACATGATATGATGTGCAAAGAGGATTAGAGGAAAAGCTGGGTGAACTTTCCTCAAAGTGTACATCCTTCTCCACAAAAATTTGATGTGTCTCTAGATCCAATAGTCTATATGCCTTCACACCATCTTCATAATGAATGAAAGTAAAAGGCCGAGGTGACTATGCCTTGCACCCCCTGGAAGATATCTTTTCCCATACAGGACAACTAAAGGCTCTAAAGTGTGTCACAATAGGTTTTCTACCACACCATTTCTCAAAAGGAGTCTTTCCATTTAAGGCTGGATGAGGAGATCGATTAAGAATGTGAGTGGCACTACTAATTGCTTCAACTTCAAGTGATAGATCTAGAGACTTGGCTTGTATTATGCCACTCACCATGGATTTTAGAGTCCTAATCCTTAGTACTACAACATCTGTCTTATGCAAACTGAATGTTGGCAGAGTCTGAAGATCAATTCCCTCAAGTCTGCAAAAGTCTTTAAGTATTCTGTTCACATACATGCTTTCATTGTCCATTCGTAGAACTTTGATGGCTTCCCTCAATTTTCGTTCTACATGAGTCTTGAAGGCTAGAAACTTTTCCAACACTTCATTCTAATTATGAAGAAAAGAGACCCAAGTGTACCTTGAAAAGTCATCAATGAAAGTCAGCATATAGCGACCCTGGCTAACTACAAAAATTCCTGCTAATGCCATATGAACCATCTATAGAACACTTGGTGCTCTTGAAGACTTCCCTCTCTGTAACTTCCCCTCTAGATGTATATCTACTAAATCTGTTGAACATTCACCATGGGAAAAGTTGATTTGGGGTAGACCTTCGACCATTTGGTTTGCGCAAAGTTGCTGAAGATAGCAGAAGGAAAGATGTCCATATCTCTCATGCCATAATTGCATTGTTGAATTTAATTGAGATAACAAGGCCTTTGAAGGAGACTTGGGCACAAAATGGGAGAAAGAGTACAACCTTTTTCCATGATTCACTTTCCCCACTACAACCAATGAGTCATCTTTAAGATTGTGCACTTTTACTAAGTTTGGAAGGAGCTCAACTCTATGTCCATCTCCAAGGTGAGTGATTTGGTAAATTGATAGGAGATTAGAACTTAAGTTTGGAACATAAAGAACATCTTGAAACTCTCTATTTTCCATTTCCACATTTCCTTTCCCTTCAACTTCCATTTTTCTATCATCTCCCAGGAAGATGTGTGGTATCTTTGACTACTGCATTGAAGACAAATCCTCCTTTTAAGAACCCATGTGATAAGAGGCACCTCAGTCAAGTATCCATTCCTTTGAAGAATTTGAATTTTCCATGAGTGCTTGCCCTTTGCCTTTTGAATCTGAAGAAGATCCTTTATCCTTAAAAGCATTAGGCAATGGAACATTATGTTTCTTCATGATGTTGGTCAACTCATCAATCTTCTTAAGATAATACTTATGCTCTTCATGAACCATTTTCTTGCAATAAGCACACTTTTTATTCTCCTTATTATTGTCCCCCTTCTTATTGGAATTTGACGAAGACTTTCCTTGTTGATTGGATTGTGGTGTTGTCTTTTTTGCATCCTTTGATTTGTTCTTCCACTTCTTTTTCTTAACCTTTCCTTTATTTGAAGACTATCCAACTGAATTTTAAGAACCCTCATTGTTTGCTACCAATGCTTTTGACTTAGGTGAATTGAGAATCCGTATTGATTTCAACTTCTTTCTTCTGTATCCAATAGATCAACATATTCATCAAAGGAGACTTTCTTATAGATAGACCCTAATGTAGTCTTTGAGGTGTTAAAAGAAGAAACAAATATGGAATACTCTGATGGCAGCTTGTTATGTATGAGATAGATCAATCTATCATCTTTGATAGGACTCCCAAAATCAGTAAGCTTTTTTATTAGTTCATTCACTTTAATGATGAAATCTTGTATAGAATCAAATGACTTAGGATCTAAGGAGACAAGCTCATCTTCAATTTTGAAAACATCCTCTTCAGACACTTTACCATATAGGTTCTCAACGGTATACCAAGCTTCCTTGGATGTAGAAGACTTCTTAATTTGATACATGATCTTGTGATCAACCCCCAAACATATATCACTAGGGCTTTCCTATACATTGCTATCCAAGATAAAATATCACTTTTTGATACCTTATCACCTACTGGTTTAGGAAGAGTACCATCTACATATTGAGAAACTCCATTATGCATTAAGTGATACCACATTTTGATGGACATGTAGCATAGTTATGTGGAGTTAACTTTGGAAACTTAAAATTCCAATAATAGAGAAAATGAAAGAAAAGTGCAAAAAAAAGAGAACACAACACCAACAACACCCCCCCCCCCCCCCCCCCCCTTTCACTAAATCAAGAAACCCTCCCAAAATAGATGCTTTTGGCACTTTATAAGTAGTGTAATTACAATGGCCATTGGCCTTCATGGGCTTTTAATTTTGTTTGTTACAGCCTCTATATGAAATACAAATCTAGAACTTTATAATGTGCTACAATATTGAAGCAATACAAAGCAAGGAAAGCCCTTATTTTTGAAAGTGACACTTTTGTCCACACAACCCTACAATCTGATTGTAGATCTGGAAAGTAGACAAAAAATAACACACTTTCAAAAGAATGAAACCAAATTTTGTTTCCAAATGTGCCTGTACAAAGCGTTTAAAGTTGCAAAATGCAGGATTAGATAGGTAAAATTGACAAAAAATGAAAATTCTAACAAATCCATGCACCAAAGTAAGAAAAGAGTTGCACCACTGAAAAACTTAGAAAATTCTACCCAATTTCAAAAAAATTGCACCTAATTTAAAGTCTAGATGACTAAGATATGGCCTCCCAAAGTCGGACTGCAAAATAAAAAATTAATCTAGAGAGGGGTTGCATTAGCAAAGGATGGGGTTAAATTTGATAGTCATACGGCTGTCGCAATAGTCCAAATTTTCCTTGGAATGATGATCAAATGGCTATCAAATTTAGGCTCATAAAATGATGATATCAGCAACTCCAAGCCTTGTGATAATGTTAGCTATATGGATGGTGACATCATCATACAAAATTGTACATCCATACTGTACGAACTATACGGATAGGGGAGGCAAAAAAATGACATGTCTGGGTGAGCTGACATACGAATGTGTTGATGTATTAGCCAAATAAGCACTGACTATGTAGGCACATGGATGATGATGTGTTATTAACTGGATGGATGATGCAATGATAGGTCACTGCTAACTTAGATTGAACATAATGCTAACTGGTCTGGTGATTAGTTTGTTAGCGCTAAGTTGACCAATCACTATGTACTGTGTGGCACAAGCAGAGGGCAATGTGTTTGGATTTGAATGTGTGGCACATTTTAATAATGTCGCATGTCTATAGGTTGAAGCTAATGTGGGATCACTAGAAATTGTTAGGGGTCACTGTTGATTTATCAAATTACGTCAGAGTTTATGTTGTCGTTGTCAGACTAAACATTGCCAGGAGAGGGTATCTTGCACAATGGTACTAGAATATTCAAACTGGCACTAGATTTCAATGTCATGGGGGTTGAGAGTTTTTGTAGGCAACTGGAACACAAGTTAACAGGGTTAGAATTCAAATATATAGTCCCACATTTGTGGGAAGTTGGTAGACAAGGCAACTTAAATACAATGCGACGAGTATGTTAAATAACAAAGTTGCAGCTATATTAAGAAAAGGTCACCGATGTGTGTGGGGCTCGGCTAGTTTGTGCTAGATTATTGAGTTAGATTTAGATTGCCAATGGTAGAATGGCCACCAAAATACTGAGGTAGTTTGGTAAAATTAGCAGTACAGCTCACCAAATTAATAAGGTACCCTATGATTAATTTCCTCACAAATAAATTGCAAAGCCGAGGTGTGACTGCCTGGTTTTGCAAAAAAAAATTCTCTGACTGGCCAACTAGCCAAAAAAATTCTAAAAATAGAAATTCAAAATAATAATACAGAGAATTAAATTAAAAATAGATCTAAACAATAAATAATTAGATCGAACAGATCATACCCAATTGCAAATCGGTGCCTTCGGGTACCAATTTGCAAAAAAAAATTCCCTCATGATCAACTTAAGCCCAACATAGGCAAATTTATAGTTGATCTTCACTAAATCAATGTTCCATATGCAATGGTGAGGTCAGATCTAGCTCTAGACACTCCCAATTTTTGCAAATTCTTTGGATTTAGGTCGAGGTACTGAAGCATGAACGGTCTCAAATGGCTATGTGTAGAGAATCTCCCCAATCTTTTATACCATGTAAAAAATTTCCTTAGGGCAGAATTCACCCAAGACCATAGAACTCAAACACAAGCACATCAGTAGACCAAAGAGAGAGTATGATCAGAATGATGATATATTCATTCAATATGCCATATGAAAGTACATTAGGAGTGCTTGTATATAAAGGACTCTCCAAAGCTTCTAGAATGCATAGAAGTTAGCAACATGATAAGTCATACAACTAGGCACACGTCCACTAGATATGGGTTATCCTTCATTAAGCATAGAAGTAAGTGTGATGATGAGAGGATAAGCCTACAAAGGTGTAGCATGCAAATCAGTGGTCTAGACAACATGTGCTAAATTAGGAGTGTGAATAACTATGTTATCTACATGACAACTTAGTGAATGATGCAAACTCTAATGTTGTAGACACCATGTGCTAAATTAGAGTTGCATACTTCTATGTTGTCAACATGACAACTCATGAGAGTACACAAAATCTTAAGTGTCTCACCTAAATAAACAATAAAATAATGCATTAACCTAAGTAAACTTAAGTAAGTGTAAATAGTAAATACGCATTAACACCATCAAGAATACATCTATCTATATTGAGAAAGCAAAAATAGAACAAGAACCCACTTTGGTATCTCCTAACAAGTATGGACTTAGGTTTATTATCATGCAAAAATAAGGCTATGATGGATGTAGTGGTCTTGGATCTTAGAAACAAGGCATAATTGAACCTATCATTGCAAAAGGATGACCTCCTAGTTTGGGGCTTGGATTCAAACCATTACAATTAGGTCCTCCTAGTACTATGGTACCTATGTGTAAGACTATGGATGTTTTGAATGATGAAAAGGCATCTAAGTATACCCCACCCAAAACCAATAGTCCTACAACTTCTAAGCATAACCCCAATGGTACAACTTAATCTGATATCCATTAATCTACCTTCAACCAAGACCATTCAACACTGATGATGACATCCCCTCAAGTTATCCTAAACCATTGAATTGGGACTAGCATAGACCACCAATTTTTGTTTGATTAAAAAATGATGACACTCTTATAATAGACTTTGAAATATGTAGAGGCATTATGAGTAAGAATCATACAAAAGCAATTCCTCCTAAAGTGAACACATTGGCATATTGTGGGAGTCAACTCCATCTTCCAATTAAAAAACTAAAAGAAAAGGAAAAAATAACAAGCATAGGTCTCTTGGTGAAAATTGAAAGGTGCCATTAGACCATGAAAAAGAAAAAGCTAAGCATCTCCCAAGAATACAAAATGAAAAAGATGATTCCAGGAATATCAGTGTTCTAGTATTCAATATGCCACAAAGTCTTTTGGAGCTCTCCTGATCAGCCTTCATGTGGGAAGATGTTGGTCTCAATCCTCCCAATCCTTCCTTATATCTATTTTCTTACCCCCAAATCCAACTACTTGACTTGTCCAACACCCAAAATTAGACCTCCATCTAGTGAGCCTTTGAATACATCATCATCGATGACTTCCCATACAACATATCCTTTTACCCAATTATCATCAGATGCCTTGATTCACAAGAATCAAACACTATCTTACATATAGTATATTATGGTATATCTCGAGACCTTTCCAATGGTTTGATTTTAGCTATAGACTCAGAACGAATCTTGTGTAGTTATAGTTACTTATGGGTTCAAAGGTTATCAATTGGCAACACCAACAATAGATTTCTTCTTAGCATTCATCTACAACATTCATGATTCTATCTAAAAGTCCTAAAAAATAGCAAAAATATGGCAACATTTCCTTTTAAAAATATAAAAAAAGCAAAAAGTCATGAAAAAATGGATGCCTTGATGAAAACTTGGAAAATAGGTGTCTTGGCATGAAAATTTGAGTCAAGAGAAAAATTCTATCCAAAAGTGAAAACTTGGCAAATAGGCACTTTGGGCAAGTACCATGGTGAAAACTTGGCAAACAGGCATCATGTGTAATCAGTTATTGCTCCTCCATCTATCAGGATTCCATCTAGTTTTTACCCCTTTTATCATTCCCTGATCATATCTTTCATGTTGCAAGACATCCCTAGTCCCTTATCATGGCCCATGAATTGGTTAATGTCCATTGTTATCTTACCTAAGCATCACCGGTCTATACATACTCTGTCTTTGGCCTTTGTACATAGTCTGTGTCTCATTTAGGGGCATACTACCTACATAGTGCATGAGTTTGAACTTAAACTGGGGGCATCTCCTTAAGCACATCTTATCCATTGGACTTATCGCATATCGGATTAGAGCTAACACTTTTGTATGCTTTTACATTCCTAAAAATTCAAATATGATCTTGAGAAAATCATAAAAATTCAAATATGATCCTAAAAAATCATATAAATTCAAATACAATCCTAAAAAATCATAAAAATTCAAATATGATCCTGAAGAAAATCATTAAAAATCATAAAATGTCCTAAAAAAAATCATTAAAAATCATAAAATATCCTTAAAAAATCATTAAAAATCATAAAATATCCTACAAAAAAACTAAAAATCATAAAATGTCCTGAAATAAATGCTGAAAATCATAAAATGTCCCAAAGAAACTAGTGACACAAAAACATCAAATATCCTGAAAACCCTAAAATTCATAAAACCCATAAAAATTTTGTAATAAATCTTGTCAATACTCACTATAGATTATCACCCCTTTTGCATAAACACTTCCACTTTTGCAGACTGAAACTCAAAGCACCACATTTCAATGACAATCACACCTGTCTGAGTAATGTGAACCAATAGTTAATTCAATGTATCAGTATGAACCTATCAACTGAATCCACAAACAAAACTATCACATGATCAACCTGTCAAACACTATCTAAAGACCTAAAGCACTAAAAAGCAAGTAATAATGGACAATAATAGCTAGTGGCTCATGTTGTTTAGTGAGTGATTTATTTTTGTTTTGTTTTTCTTTGATCATGTTCCTATGCCACTCGATGATATAAACTAATTTATGAGAGTGACCAGGATGGTTCATGGTCATCTTTTATTTTTGTCTATTAAACATGTACCTTTGAGAATTTGGAGCATGCATATATGCCTTAGGAAGGACAAGGTCATTTTCTATTTTCATTGTGCTTTTTTACGCAAAAGGTATGCATTAGTGCTCTAGCCCTTTATGTCATGATGTGTTGCATTCTATTTGCCATATCAAAATAAAGCTCCTTTGACATATAGTGTACTTTACAAAAGCAAAAAATTTCACCTCATTCTAATTGGTCCCCATATCATCTCCTTAGTCTTCTATCATTCATCTCTTCATCCACCACCATGATCATGTATTCTGATACACCAAATCATCTTCATCTTGCATTCTTGTATCATCATGCACTATCTATCAACCTTCTGTGGCTCTCCACCAATTCTAGCATCAATCTAACCAATTTTGACCATATTTGACCATGTTCAACTAATTTAACCCATGTTACAACCTCTTTCTATTATTTTGGACATGCACACAAAGTTTTAGGTCATTCTGAGTCTAGTTGGGTTGATTTTGGCCCCTAGAGCCTTCTGGGGTGCAATTTTCACTTTTAGAGTGTAGTCAGGCTTCCCAAGTGCACCAAGGGTACACTTGGCATCACCAAGTGAGCCCTAGGTTCACTTGGGTGCATTTTGGGTGCAATTGGGGAAATTAAATGCCCAGAATTGCTCCTAAAGCCACTATGTTGTACTCTAGAGCCCATAACTTTTGGGTTTCAATATTGATTTGGAATCTGTCAGTTGTGTTGGATTTGTATCTTTGTTGTGAAAAAATTCAACTATCATTTTCATTATTTTGTCACTGTTTTGAGTGGTAACTCCTGAAACTACTCTCAAGCTCCTGATTGATCCCCTTTCTACACTCTAGACCTCATAACTTTTACATTTTATCTCTGATTTGTGATCCATCAATTGCTATGGCTTTGTCTTCTTGTTGTCAAAAAATTGACCTATCATATTCTTATCTTAGTCAATTTTTTTATGGGGCACCCATATATATCACCCCTACTAGGGCATCTTATTGTGACTTTCTCATTAGTTATTCTTTGAAACAACACTCTAAATTGCATTGTATCAAAGAGGGCCAAAATGTAAATCCTAAAAAATGGTTCACATCTATTGTTCCATTGCCTTCTTGTACTAACTCATCCCATTTTCTCATTTCACTAAGTTTGATCTTTTGGCCAACTTGATTATATCTCAACAATGTCTGTCATTATTTGTATCCTCTTTCACATCAATTACGAATCATTTCAGAACCATTTCATCATCATAAAAAATCATATCAAATCAACTTGAAATCATATCAAATCAAAACAGAATCACCCCAGATCAAATTTGAATCACCCCAAATCAACCCAGAATCACTCAGAATCAATCATAACCAACCCAAAACATGCTAGATACCTTAAATGAATCATCATTTGTCCAAACCCTAGGCATTGTTGTGGCTTTCAATGACTTTGAAACCTACAATCTATCAAACCCATCAATCTAGCCTTAGTAATGTCATGGTTCTCAATAACCTATTGTCATTTGATCATTGACATTGTCGAGTCCCTCAGTGTCAAATCATGACATCATCAAACCTTTTTAATAATATTAACAACATCTTTTGATGTTATTATGATCAACCATATCAATTAATCTCAATCATGTAGCATTTACAATATCAGTTAAATGTTACATGTCCTTAATTCATGTCATGTGTACTTGTCATGTTATCAATTTTAATCAATCAATCAATTTGACCATGGATTTGGTCTATGGGTCATCAACCTAGTCAACCTACATAATCATCACATTTTCATCAAAGATTATTGTCATATTTATCTAATCAAATTGGCCAATCATCTACTAATTTTCTCTAAAGGATTAAGTAACCCATAATTTAATCTTATGCCATTTTACTAATTATTCTTCCTAATTAACATCCTCAATTAATTAATTACAATAATTAATTGATTCATCATTCACAAAACTATGGGAATTCACAATTTCTTAAGTCTCATTCTCCACCATTAATTTCAAAATTCCTAATTTCCATTTGTGTGGATATATGGATTTTTAATTCAAATATTTCACATAATATTGACATCATCATGACACATGGGCATGACACATAATGGATTCTCCATTTACACTTGGCTAAGATATGTCATAATCCATGTATTCTTATTCACTTATGTGTATCTATATTTGGATTCCATTGTCATAGATTCTTGGCTTTAAGTGAGTTTGAGGTGTCACATGAGACATCATAGATCCTCTTCCATTTATAGCCATGTTTGATTTCCAAGTGTCATATAATCCTACATTTTCCATCTTGTCTCATATGTGTCATGGATTATCAAAGGAATCTCTTGCCAAGTTGCATATCCAAGGTGACAAGTCCAATGCTCTCATCTTCCCTGTTGATTATAAATTGAGCATTCTTCCTCCCATTTTTGGCCCCTTGGTGCTTCAAATCCTTCAAGTCCTTCAAGTCCCTTGGTGTTTGGTCTCTCATGCTTAAATCACTTCTTCTAGTGCTCTCATATCATTATCATAGACTAAATTTCTTCCTAATTGTGTGCATTATAGGCAATTTGAGCTACATCATATGGAGAAGAAAGAAGGATATGGGAGCTACAAATGAAAGAGGGGGTTGTAACTTTGTATTACTTTCTTTCTTTATTTGGCTTTCATGGTAGACTAGAGGGTATCAATGTATGTTTATTGAGTTTGTGATTTGCTAATAGTATGTTAGATATTAGCCCTTTTTCTGGTCCTACATCAACTAGGAGTGGAAATGTGTTTCCTCCCTATAGGATGAGACAAGGTATAAATTATAGTAGAGGTTGTTTGTAGGTTTACATATAGTTTGAGTATAATGAATTCTCCTCATGATCTCTTTCACTTATTGGTCCACCAAGTGCTCAAAGAGTATATTCCATAAACTTGCAACAATTTAGGAATCTATTATTCCAAGAAAATTCGTAAATTTACAAGACACCTACATTTCAAAACCAAACAACTAAACTTCCATTTGAAACACCTATACAACCTAAACAAACTAAAACTTCTAAACCCCTAGAATGGTAGATCAAGATCAAGAAATAGGGGAAAATATTAGGAATCAATACTAAGAAGACTCCCAAAAAAATAAAAGGATGAAGGATTCTTGTACTTATACAAATGATTACAAGGGTATTGAAGAGATACCCCTAAAAGCCATAGAGAAATGTTGCAACAATAAAAACATTCTAGAAAATGATGGAAATCTTACTTCATGATGAGAAAAATAAATATTTCCTCAAACTTGCTCAAGAAGGAGAAAAACTACCTCATCACTTCAATGTTGAAACAATCGTCACACAAGAAGAGGAAACTGAACCTCCAAATTACAAAAACAACTCCAGGCCATGCAAGAGAAATTGGCCTAGATGTTGAAAGAGAAATATTAACCAACTAAATAATGCATGTTAAACACTATTTGTACATTTCCTTTTGACAAGGATTTGTATATGTTGGAAATGTATGGTAAGCTAGTTGACTGAGAGGGGGGAGTGGGGGGGGGGGGGGGGGGGGGGGGGTGGGTGTGAATCAAGAACCAATCAAACTTTAACTTCAATTCACCAATTAACTCTTCATAAGCTAATCTCATCTAATTGCATGTATGAAAGTCTGGAAGTAATAAAACATTCATAATAGTTGACATAATATTTGGTAACCTAGAAACCTTCCAAATAGAAAGTAAAATTAGGGTGGGGATGGTACCCACAAACTTTAGTATTGTAGTATAAATTTGTATGTTAAGGCTTACAAATGATCCCTTTTGGTGATCTTCCCTATTAGGAGCAATAAAGATGGTTAGGTGCACCTTGTCAAAGGATTTATACAAATAAATGAATTATGTACTTAGTTATGAGATTCTACATAAGATTATTAAGTCCACCTTGTTAGAGGATTTGACTGATGCACCTGTTAGGATGAACTAGTGGTTGATCTCTACTCTACAGCTTGGTTTGTTGATTAAGATTCCTTTGACGTAAAATGATCACCTTTTTGTGATAGATGAGACTCTACTTTTCCTTATACTTCTTCTAGCATTTTACTCTTCAATCTACATTCATTCTATTTACATATTCACACATTTGGATATGAGAAGATATCTTGTGTTTATACCAATCCAAATAATTACCTTCTGAAGTTGACTATAATACTAAATTTGAAAATCTTCACTAAGTCAGCTCAATGTTAATACTCAAGTTTCGAAGACCACTTGATTGATATTCTGACACTAAAAAATATAGTGAACATAGAAAAATTTGACACTTAGTTGACATTGGTGCCTAGTCCACATTGATCACTCAGGAGTAGAAATGAACTCAGCTAACACTGAATCTCATTCAACACTACACTTGCTCTACCTGGTTAACATGGCTAGATTAGTTTACACTATCTTTCTATTCTGCTTGATTAACACTTGCTTTCTTCTTAGTTGATACTACAATAGCTCATTTTACACTATGAGGCTTTATTAACACTACAATAGTATAGTTATCACTATGAACCTAAGTAGCAATGTGACCAACCAAATGATCAAATTTTTTGACACTAGTTGACAAATGATTCGACCATAAGTTCAAAAATCCTACCCATTGGCATTAGTGATAAAAAAAACTTATCATACCAAAAATTAGAATACTCAAAATGATGAGTCAAAACTCCCCCTATCAATATACTTGGGTCTGAAACTTGGTTTTGACTACTATGATGATACTTGACTAACACTGGCTCTTTTTTATTTTTCATATATACATTTCCCCCTCTATGTATTCCCCTTAGAAGATGTATTCTTCCTTATATACATATGAAATATTCTATATTCCCTTTTATAGATATATTCCCCCTTTTTCGACACAAATGCCAAAAATAAATAGCATAATTACAAGGTAACACCAAAATGTAAGAGGAAATAACTATGTACCTTCTTTTGTCCCAATTTTCTTTCAAAACTTTTGAAGTATGCAAAGCTTTCTATACTTCAGAAGAAAATTCCATCATATGATCAGCAATAGAGAAGTTGTTCTCATGAATTAATGTCTTTGAATGAACAATGTGTTTACTACTAACGTAGCCTTGATTCTTGCATCTTCCCTTAGTAACTCTGCCTGCAAGTTTGTCAGATACCTATTCTTTGCAAAATGTGTTCATTTGGTGCTAGGGTCAAGTGACAACTAGTTTTTACTCACCTTCATATTAGTATCAATCTTTGACAACTTGTCCTCAATTTCATTGGTGAAGTTTTTAGTATAACTTAATTTTACAAACAAGGAAACAACACTATTAACAATACTCTCAAAATTAATAAGAATGGTGGATAGTTCCACTTGATCTATTGCAATTTTTGTGCCACCTTTTCTGAAACTTTTAAATAATTTTTTCTCTCTTTCCTCTGTGGTAGTTTCTCTTGTCCATTCAAATATTCATTAAAATTGTGAACTATGTCAATAAATTGATCAAAATTAGGCTTCTTATCATTAATTTCAATACCAAGTGCATCAATAAATATACTTTTGATATCCTGTAGAACTTGATTTATTTTCTTCTTCTCTTATCTTAGCTTTGGTTGTCTTTCCCTTTTCTTCCAAAGTTCTCCAAGAGTATCCATCTGATCAGGAGTGAGATTGGAAAGATCCCAATCTAGAATTACTATGTTCTCTTCTAGATCAATTTCCTCATGAGAAACTTCTACCTCTTTACCTTTTTCCTTTGGAATGATTTTCATACCTTTATTCAAATCCTTAGTGCTTGATTGAGGTGTAGCTTAAACTGTCATTGCACTTACTATGGAATCACTTGTAACTAAAACAACATTATTAATTTGAGAAACAAAAACAATAGTAGGAGTACTTATAATACATTATTATGACTCAGTATAGCCTGGAGTTGTAAAGAGTGGATCCTGTTTCTTGATAAATGAAGTAGTGGTGATAGTACTCATCACTATACTTGGTAAGACAACTCCAACAACCAATTGAGTGCTACATTGAAAAATGTTTATCTCAATTGTCTATAACTTAGTTGCAACCTTCTCTGAGCTAGATATCACTAATGCTTTGCACAGAGAGTCAAGGAGGGAGGCCATTTTCTCTATTACAATCTTTTCAAGATCAGGATCTTGACTATACTAAAGCTTAGGCAGATCCTTACTAGATATTTGATCATCATGTTCCTCTTCCTCATCATCAACTTGCACAACTTCCTTAGTGGACTTTATCTCATGGAATCCATAAATTTTCTTCCATTTATTTGTATTGGATTGTACAATAGATTCAATATCATATGACAAGATTAGGAATGCATTGAACTTAGGAGTAATCTTTTGTTCATGCTTTTATAATGCTTTCTTCACTTCCTTATCTAAAAGTTATGGAATTACCTTCCTTAATGTTTTTTCCCTGATATCCTTGGAAATATTTATTACATTTTCCCAATGAGGTGCAACTTCCTTAAGTGTAATATCTAGAACTTGACTAATTAATTCATTTAGAGAGTATTTCCATTTAGCTATCTTTTCCACTAAGGCTTCTTCTATCTAATTTTTCTCTTCCTTGCTTCTTGTTTCATACTTAAGAGATTTGAAATATGTCATACCTCCACCTTTTGTGAGTCTTCTCAATCCTTTTTAAAAGGTTGGAGTAGACCTTTTGAAATTTATCTATTGCTCTTCTTCATCATTGTCTTCATGTTGAAGTTTGAGCTTCTTCCTTGACTTTGTGGGTCTTTTGGTGAAGAAGGTAGGTGACAACCTTGTAGCTCTTTTTGTTATGGTTACTTTTCCCTTATTCTTTGTAGGCTCTTCTATTTCTTTCTCTTCTTCTTCATGTTCCTCTACTTCTTCTTCTTCCTCTTCAATATCATCCTCCTTCCCTTTTGTGAGCAAAAGAGGGGAGCCAGATTTCACATTTTCCTTTTGAATCTTTTCAACCTTCTTCCTTCCTCTCTTCAGTGCTTGAGGAATCTTGATTTCAAGTGAAATCTTGGTTTTTTCCTCTTCATATGTTCCAAATATGGTGCTTTAGGGTTCATAGGCTCATTGAAAAGAGCCTCAATGATATCCTTAGTGTCATCAATGTTTACCTCATAACCAAGAAGTCTTAACCATGCAACTCTAGGTCTAACTGCCTATATATGTACCTTGTCACATTCCACAAGGAAACATATGTATTGTTCATAATCATCCACTAGTTGTTTAGGCATTCTAAACCTACTCTACATCCTTTCCTTCAAAGTCTCAAAATATGCACCCATGATTCCCTCAAAATTTTCTCCCATTTGAGCTATAAACTCATTGATCTGATATATAATAGGTATCTCCTTTTTCCATACTAAATTGCCCTTGAAAGGAAAAAAATTCTAAACATAAAAGAATAAACATGATTAAAGTAAGCCAAACTTACATGGATTTGTCTTGGATGCTCATATACTCTCCATGTTCTTTCCTAACACTCCCATCTACAACTTGGAAAGGTCAAAGGATAGATTGTTCTTGCAAACCACCTTGAATTCTAAGTCCATAGCTTCACATGGGACATTGTTTAGTTGGTTGGAACTATATATGTTGTGAGAAATAACTTGAATTTAGAACTTGATCTCTATGTCTATAACACCATTTAGCTTCATTCCTTTTCCATTCCACTTAGTAATAGTCTTCTTCGCTAGCTCAACTTGGCCTAGGGTTTTTATTATTTTAGCTCTATCAAGCATGGAAACTCAGTAACCCTATGAATCATTTTATTTGTGATCTAGATGGGTTGGTTGAGCCAAAATTGCATGTCATGAAAACAACTAAGGATAAAACTAATCCACTTGATTTGGAAATCCCCTGGCATACATAGAATGTGGGTTAAACCCTTTTCTTCTAGGTGTTTATGCTTGAGTTTTAGGTTTTCATCCACAAACAATTTTTCATATGCTTGATTCATTTCTAAAGTTCCCAATTCTTGAATTTTACAATGATAAAATGGTCTAATATCATGTAATAATAGTACCTTAGGTGGAATCTATGAGTGTGTACCAACTGGGTATAATTCTTTTGTTATCATCAGAAAAAGTTTGAACTTTGGGTCTACAGGTGCAACATTCTTGACTAACATCTCAAATCCCATCCCAACTTTGTTGTTGGATGAGGATTCCATATTTCTTAGTGATGGAGGAATAAACTTTAAAAAAATCACAGTAAATCACTTGGGGGCTTGGAATGCTCTACTCTTTTTGCTCTCATATTCATGGAAAAAAATGAAAACCTTCGATTAAACCTATTAATCAAAAAAACATTTCTTTAAATTTTTATTAATTCATTATACACAAGACAACTTAGTGATAGCCTGTTAAACTCAACAGGCATGAGATTCTTGACTAAGTCTTCAACTCAATAGATACCTTTGATGTTCAACTTGGTAATTATAAGCTTAGTTATGTCTCAAACTTGGTATATGCCATCTACCTCTAATCTCAGTTAGTTTAGCAACCTAAATTTTCTTAGTAAGGTCATGTAACCCAAATTTTCTTAGTAAGGTCTTGCAATCAAACTTTTCTCGGTAAGGTCTTCAACTCAGTGATTACAATACATCTAAAATGTTAATTTGAACCTTCTTTCTTATAGAATGGAACTAATATAAGATTTTTCTTTAGAATCATAGTTCCAGTGATCCTTATGGATCATCCGTTTGAATTGGTTGAATCACCAAATTCATTGTCTTGGGTGTCAAAGTTCTCATGACTTTGACTTGCATTATTTGGAGATTTCTTTACCCATTACTACCTCATTTGACTTCTAATATTATTAGCCTTTGCTTTCTTTTCATCTTCAAATGTAGCTCAGTACATATAGTTCTTTGCTAGATAACCAAGTTCTTTGCATACAAAACATTTCTTTGTATCATCTCTCTTCCTCATGTGAGTTCTTATGCAATTTTCTCCAATATGTCCATGCTTACCACATAAGTAACATCTAGACCATGTGTTATAATCCCAACCAAAGATAGGTTTCATAATCTATTTTGTTGAGTTCCATTTCTTGGTCTTGCATTCTGAAGATTTGTGCCCTTGTTTGTTGCAATTGAAACACTTTCCTTCAAACTTGGTTTTCTCTATGCATTTACTTTCTCTATGACCTTTTTTGTTCCAATTGTAGCATTTTCCACTAAATTTTGATTTACCATTGCTCCAAAATTTGTTTAGTGTATGTCCTATCTTTCCACCAGTGATTAAAAGTAGGTCTTTTGTTCTTCTCAGCTCCTTGCTGAGATGATTCACCTTCATCTATATAGCCTAGTCCAACTTTTCCTTTGTGTCTGAATTGAGTTTGATTATTCAATTGATTCATGCTTTCTTGAGATTTCATCATCCTTTCATTGGTTTTCCTTTCTATTATGAGATCATTATGAAAACTTTTATTTTTTTTCCTCAAGTTGATAAGCTCTTGATTTGCTCAATTGAGTTGATATATCAAATTTTCTTGCTGAAGAGATAGGTGTTGAATTTCTTTGTCCTTTTATTCTATCTTTTTATTTAGAAATATTTTCTCTTCTTTTGATATTTCTTTTTGTTCCATGTGTCTTCACACATTTTGACTGACTAAATTTATTGTTCTCTTTTCAACTTTCTAATGTCTTCAGGTAGAGTTACATTCTTTTCAAGTAAATCTTTAATTGTTGCATTAGATTCTTTTGAATTTGTGTCTTGAAAAATGTCTTTGATTATTTATTCTATGTATATATTGTCATTAATTTATGTTGCTAGGTCTTTCATTCTTTTCAAGGGTTGAGGGAGATGCTCCTTCATTTTCTTGAATTGTTCCATGGTCATCTGCAGATCTCTCTAGTCTATACACTTCCATTGCCTTTGATCTTTTCTCAAGCTGCTAAAATTCTGATGTGAGAACTAATTGATCTAATACCAATTTTTTGGAGTGTATGGTGGGCTTGGGGGGGTGAATTAGGAACTAATAAAACTTTAACTTCAATTCACCAATTAAATCTTCATAAGTTAATATGATCTAATTGCATGCATGAAAGACTAAAAGAAATAAAACCTTCATAATACTTGAAAAAATATTTGGTAACCTAGAAACCTTCCAAATAGAAAGTAAAAATTGGGTGGGGATGATACCCATAAGACTTAGTATTGCAATATAAATTTGGTCTATTGAGGCTTACAAATGATCACTTCTGGTGATCTACCATGTTAGGAGCAATAAGGACTGTTAGGTCCACCTTGTAAAATGATTTATACAATACAATGAAGTATTTACTTGGTTAAGAGATTCTACATAAGTCTATTAAGTCCACCTTGTTACAGGATTTGACTGATGCACCTGTTAGGATGAACCAGTGGCTGATATATGCTCTACAACTTGATTTGTTGATTGAGATTCCATTGATGTAAAATAATCACCTTGCTATGATAGATGGGACTTTGCTTTTCCTTATACTTATTGTATCCTTTTACTCTTCAATTCAAATTAATACTTGTTACATATTCTTACATTTGTATATGACAAGATATCTTGTCATATACCAATCCAAATATTGCCTTATGAAGTTGACTACAATACCAAATTTAACAATATTCACTAAATTGGCTTAGTGCTAATACTTGGGTTCTCAAGACCACTCGGGTGATATTTTGACACTTGGAAATACGGTGAACTTGGAAAACTCTAGTACTTATTTGACACTAGTGCTTGGTCCACATTGATGACTCGGGAGTAGAAACGAACTTAGTTAACATTGGTGACATGGAAAACACTATAGAGCTCAGTTGATACTGAAGCTCAGTCAACACTACACTTTCTCTACTTGGTTAACAAAGGTATCTTGGTTTACACTATCTTTCTATCATGCTCAGTTAAAACTTACTTTCAACTTGGTTAATTTTGCAATGGCTTAGTTTACACTATGAGGCTCAATTAGCACTATGAAGCTCGATAGCAATATGACCAACCAAATGATTAGGTGTTTTGGCACTAATTGACAAATGACTTGACCATAAGGTCAATAGTACATGCCTCTTTTTCCTAGAGTAGTTGAGTTACCCAAATATGAAAAATACTTAGGAACGTCTAATCCCCAGGATCACTTAAGGGAGTTTGGTGCTTTGTCTATGTAATTCATGCACAATCAAACATATATTATGGGTTTATTCCCATAGAGTCTAGGTAGTCAAGCCATGGAAAGGTTTTCAAGATTAATTAATAGAATTAAAACATTTGATGAGATTGATAATATGTTTATTTAGAAATACTCACATAATATACAACATCCAGTCAACATACAAGATATTTGTGAACCTTTCCTAATGTTTCTCCAAAGATGGTGACAATAGTATACCAAATAGTCATGTAAAATCCTTGAAACTAAAATAATTGATATCTTCATGGATAATATTTTACATAATTTTTGGTAGAGAATACAACTTCAAGATCCACATAGCTTTGAGGACATGATTACACAAGGTATTTAAATACAAGAGTTCATAGTAAATAAAGGTGAATTAACCCTTCAAAAAGACATCAAACAAGGGTCTACCTCTAACAAAGATATATCTAAGCATGTTAATAAAAATTGAGAAGTATTACATGATGGAGTGGTAGATAATATCACTCCCAAGACATCTAAGGTGGCTTTTAATATCATAGATAACATTAATGTGTCTAAAACCATTAAAAATCTACTTCAAAAAATAAGATATTTGGAAACAAAGAGAAGAACTCATTGTGGGTTACTTGACCCAAATGTGAATACACACCCTTGGGTGAACCTCTAGACATGGTCTATAAAACTTTCCTTCAAGATTAGATTATTACTCCATTTGATAAGTCTCTTCCTTATGATCCACAACCATGAATCACATGGTGGAATGAGAATGCATATTGTGAATACCATTAGAACAAGGGTCATAACATTAATAGTTGTATTGACCTCCATCATAAGGTTCAAGACCTCATTGATGATGGTGAAATAGTTGTAGGTGAACATAATAAGAGTTCAAATCATAAATCTTTTAAGGAGCTATTTCCACATTATGACAAGGGAGAAAGCTCTAAACATAAAAACAAGAAGAAATTCAACTATACATATACCAATGATGATAACATAATCAACATGGTTGAACCTTTGGATTTTGAACATTGTGATGAACCTTTACACTCTGAACATTGTGATGTTATCATAATTAAAAGAAAGTACAACAATAAAAAACATAAGACTCCATTTTTCTTAAGAGGTACTACATCTTTTACATCTGATCACGAACACTTGCAATCTTATGCCAATGTTATTAAATATTATTGTGCCAAGATAGTACTCAAAGTCCTTGCACCTTCTACTCCCAAGGTATATCAACATAAAGACAAACCTATCACTAGTCCATTTGGAAAAAATACAAAAGTTGTAACATTATCCATAGCTAAAAACTATAGTATCCATGAATAATTGTAACAAGCAAATTATCAAATAAAAATTTTTGAGCTACTTAAAATGTTGCCTTCTCATTGGTAGATTCTTGACAACGCCCTCAATGAGGAAAGTGTAACTCAAGATATTGAACTTGAAATATTTCAATCTATGGTAGGCAACTTGACACCACCTCATTCTTTGTCCTTTTCTAAAGAGGATGATAATTCATTGAGTCATCTTCATAATCAATTGTTACACATTGAAGTCATGATACATAAAAGACATGTTTTTCACATGCATATAGATAATGGAGCTGGTCTTGATATCTTTTCTGCTACTTTTCTCAAATAATTAGGTGATGTTGAAGAGTCTATCTATCCTTGTCACAAAATAACTATCAAAGCATATGATGAAGTAGAATGCAAATCCTTAGGTCTTGTTGTGTTGCCTCTTTGATTTGGTCCTATAGAAAGAGATGTTACTTGTTAGGTCCTTGATATTCCCTTGGCATACAAAATACTATTAGGGAGACCATGGATTCATGAAATGCAAGCAATACCCTCAACATACCATCAATGCATCAAGTTTCTATTCCAAGGATCAAAAGTTACTATATGTGCTAATATCAGTTATACATATAACATGCTCAAGTATGCTGATAGTTTTCTTCCTAATAATAGAGAGTCTACAAACGACCATGTCAACAAGCTCAAAGAAATGGAGAAGACTCTCAAGTTAAAACAAAAATGAATGGGTGAATATCACATTGAGCCAATTTTGTCTTTGACATCTCTTACTAAATCTCCCCATCATTATGGGAGACCATCTAAAGAAAAGAGACCTTTTGTGGTATCACCTAAGAATAAATTCAATGGTGCCTTTGTAAAATGCACTATACCTCTAGAAGAAAAAGATAAAAATAGAGCCATCACTGCATGGTTATATAAAGAGGAAGTTCCAACAGATCTCATTGTTCAATCTCTTGAGATAACTTCTAAAAAGTATGGACTAGGTCTTAAATTGATAAAGTGCCTTGGCTAAAAAGGAAATGGTCTTATTGGATGTAATAGAAATGGGTTGATTGATCTGATCAAGGAAACATCTAGAAGGCCTCTTGACACAATAGGCTTAGGCTTCACAAAAGTTCCCTTTCATCTAGGGATTAATAATTTTTTGTCAGAATCTAATAGTTCATCTAAACATGAGTCACAAACTAAATCTGATGATCAAGTGGACAACTTTAATGATGAGGATACATTTCCTAATCATATTATGCTTGATCTTGCTATGTTCTTTTTAGAACCATGTGACTTTGTACCACATGATAGTACGGCTAATGTTGACAGTGATTCCTCTAAAAACACTACTAATAGTTCCCAAATTACACAAAAAAAGGGTGAGTCTATTCATACTATAGTTTTTGAATGGCTTAATAAAAATTAAGATGATAATTAAAGTGGAGAATGGGTCCCTATAACTATTGGGGAATTCTACAGTTTTCCTTCATGTAGCACAAACTCTCGCAAATATGAATTTGATTCTCTATCATCAAAAACTTTTGATAAGGATGTAGATCAACTTCACACATATCAAAATCATTTCAAAATAGGAGATAAATCTAGGGTTTGGTCGGATGAGTCTCATCCTACTAAGAATGACTATTCTCTTGCTTGCTATTTATATCTTGTTGAACTAGTCACATCTTCCACTAGTGAACAAAGTGTTAAAATGACTGAAGTAGACATCAAATATCTTATTCATACAATTAAGAAAAAAAAGAATAGATGTTTTGATGGTGTAAACCATATTGTAGCAGTATCATAACCTAAAATAGTAAAAGAAAAAGATGTATCCAAACATGAAAGCCTCACTAATGCACCTATGGATCAGATATTTTATGTGATTTTGAGTCAATTTCAAAAGAGATCATCAGTGTGTATTAGACTAACACAACTAATCAATCTAGGAACTGAGGAACACCCTCATATAATACACCTTGTACAATCTTTATCTAAAGAAGAAAAAAAGTAATTTGTTGCTAGAAAATAAATTTTGCAAGGACTTACTCAGATATGCCAAGCTTGGATCCTAGTCTCATGATGCATCATTTTTCTATTGCACCAAGGGTGAAGTCTATCACACAAAAACTAAGGAAAATGCATCCACATGTGGCACTACTTGTTAAAGATAAACTAGAAAAGCTCTTGAAAGCTAGACTCATCCATGTTATTATTTATGTTGAATGGATTTCAAACATAGTCCTAGTTTAAAAACATGACAAGTCTATTAGTGTTTGTATTGATTTTTGAGATTAGAACAAAGTATGTCCAAGGATGACCTTCCACTACCCAACATTGATATGATAGTGGACATGACAATAGGATATGAAATGTACTCACTCATGGATAGTTTTTCTAGTTATAATCAAATTAAAATTGCACTATAAGACTAGGAGTAAACTTCTTTCACTTGTGCATAGGGTACTTTTTGTTGGAATGTAATGTCATTTGGTTTGAAAAATGTTGGTGCCACATATCAATGAGCAATTACAATAATCATCCATGACATGATGCATAAAATGAATGAAGACTATATTGATGATACCTTGGTCAAAAGTATGGACCAAAACACCCATATTCAAGATTTGGAATCTATCCTAGATCATATGGAAAAATTTAGTCTTAGGTTAAATCCTAAGAAATGTTCTTTTGGCATTACATCAAGGAACCTACTTGGTTACATTGTGTCTATAAAAGGAATCGAGGTGGACCAAAAAAAGGTTAAAGCTATAATGCAAATGCCTCCACCTCAAAATATTAGTCAAATGAGGGGCCTATAAGGAAGACTTCAATCTATTCAT
Source organism: Cupressus sempervirens (assembly GCA_028749045.1). Classification (NCBI taxonomy): domain Eukaryota; kingdom Viridiplantae; phylum Streptophyta; class Pinopsida; order Cupressales; family Cupressaceae; genus Cupressus; species Cupressus sempervirens. Next base: position 561,857,687 of record CM053792.1, read on the forward strand.
AGATTCATATCTCAGTTAGCAGATAAGTCATATCCTTTTACTAAGACTTTGCATAAAAGTGTAAAATATGTTTGGAATAAGGATTATGATCAAAGTTTAGTGTAGATTAAACAATATCTTGCTAATCCAATCATATTGATGCCATATATTTATGGGAAGCCTCTCATTTCATAAATCTCTGCAATAGACTCATCTTTAGGTATCTTGCTAGCTCAAGAAGAAAACAAAAACAAGGAACAAGCTATTTCTTATCCCATTCATACATTGATCTCCTATGAGATGAACTATAGTATTAATGAGAAAGCTTTCTTGGTAGTTGTTTTCACTTCCTAAAATTTGAGATACTACATGATTTGTCATACTAAATGACTGAGTGTAGAGATTGATCCATTGAATTATTTTCTTAGGAAATCTACTCTAATAGGAAGGTTAGTTAAATGGATCATTATCTTGAGTGATTTTGATATTGAATATGTTGAAAGGAAAGTTATAAAAGGATAGGCAATTGTTGATCAGCTAGCATATGTACCAATACAAAGTCTTCCACCAATTAACATTAAATTCCATGATGAATCTATTTTATTGTTAACACATCAAACATGGGTGATGTTCTTTGATGGCTCCTACAAATAATAGGGATCTGATGATGGACTTTTTTTTACAATACCATAGAAATATTCTGTACCTAAGGTGTACAAGATTATTTTTCCTTGTACAAATAATATTGTAGAATATGAAGCCTTAATCAATGGCATGAAAATTATAGTTGAATGGAGGGTAGATGAATTAAATATATCTGGTGACTCATAGTTAGTAATTAATCAAGTCAATGATGTTTATCACACAAAGGATGAGGATTTGACACCTTACAAAAGAATGGTTGATGATTTAAAAAACTACTTTGCACATATCACTTTTCAATAGATCCCTTAAGCAAATAACAACGTCGTCGATGCAATGGCCACTCTCACTTCAATGCTACAAATGTTTGAAAAATTATTTTTGACACGAGTTCCTGGTGGAGATGTTATCCTACCATGCTTATGATTCACTTAAGTCCCAAATGATCTATTTTGTCATAGGATATGAATCATCTTGCTACCATCATGTCTATTCTTACTTATGCAACCAAATTGTTCCAAAAATCTAATCCAAAATGAAAAATGTCACCTAATATGTAGTGCTTCATGGTATGTCATCATAGCACCTTAAGTGTCTAGAACCTAATGAATCAAAATGTGCATTAATAGACATACATGAAGGCATTTGTGGATCCCACTCAAATGGCTTGATATGGAGAAAGAGGCTATCAAGTATACAAAGTCTCTCAAATAGTTCCGACTCCATAGAAATATGATTCATGCTCCATCTCAAGAGCTAATTCCTTTCATCACACTTTGGCCATTTCAATAATAGGCCTTTGATTTAGTGGGTCAATTTCATCCATCTTCTTCAAATGGACACAAATACATTATCAAAGCTATAAACTACTTCACAAAATGGGTAGAAGTGGTTCATCTTTCGGAGGCTGATTGCAAAAATATAGCTTTATTCATTCTCAACTACATCATATGCAAGTATTGTGTACCATCATCCATCATTATTGATAATGGGGAACAATTTAAAAATAAGGATCTCAAGGAGTTGTGTTCAAAATTTAAAATCACACAACATTGGTCTTCCATCTACTATCCCCAGAGTAATGGAAAAGAGAAAGATCCAATAAGGATATTATTAAGATCTTACATCACATAGTCAACAAATTTGGAGGGGACTAGCACCTTCAGATCAATCTGGCTCTATGGGCTTATTGAACAAATATCAGAACTCCTATGGGAAAAATGCCCTTTTCTTTGGTATATGGAGTAGATGTTGTGCTTCCTATTGAGGTCAAGATTCCTAATTTATGAATCTATCTGAAAGGCCTCATTACTAATGATGATTATAGAATATCTTGGCTTCAAGAGCTAGAACTAATAAATGAATGTCAACAAGTGGGGTTTGATTATCTATGAGCTTATCAAAAGAAAATGTCTAAAAGTTACAATAATAAAGTCAAACCATGTGACTTCCAAGTGGGTGACCTCATCTTGAGGAAAACCCTAAGAATCAACTCAACAATGGATACAAAAAGGGAAGTTTGAATCTAATTGGCTTGGTCCATACATAGTGATTGTAGTGTTTGGATTTGGTGCTTATCAATTTTCAACAAGTGAAGGAGAATCACTCAAAGAGTCGATCAACACTCTTCATCTGAAATGGCTCTACAGATGACATGCTTTTGAACCTCTTTGTATATACTTAAAAGTCCTAAAAAAATTATTATCTTGGTGAAAACCTAGAAAAAGGTGACTTGGTAATAAAAAAATAAAAAAATCAAAAGTTAAAAAAATTCCAAAAAAATTGAAAAGCTCAAAAAAAATTGAAAATTGAAATTGAAAAACAAGGAATATCATTGAGAAAAACCTAGAAAATAGGCATCATGGTAGCAAAAATAGAATCTTTGCCAAGAAGGTGAAAACTTGCTAAATAGGCACCTCTTGTTTCAAATGCTACATCTTGCATCACATCTTCTGCCTCTTGTACAATTTCTTTCATGCTTTAGTTTGTTGATATCACTCATGCATACACTCTTAGTTATATTTGAGATTATACTCAAAACTCACATGAACTGAATCTAGTCATAGTCTCGAGGGCAACACCCTATGGTTCAAAGAATATCTCTTTCATGTCAACCACTAGTTGTTCTAGCTGTGTCTATCTACTATCACTTACTTTGCTATTGAGATTCCTCTTGAAGAAGATCTCTTTTGCATCAGTCACTAATTGTTCTAGTTTTATCTATCTAATGTTTCTTTCTTTACTATTGAGATTCCTCTCGAAGAAGATCTCTTTTGCATCATTCACCAATTGTTCTAGCTATGTTTGTCTACTATCACTTACTTTACTATTGAGATTCCTCTCAAAGAAGATCTCTTTAACGTAGTCACTAGTTGTTCTAGTTATGTCTATCTACTGTCGCTTACTTTACTATTGAGAATCCTCTTGAAGAAGATCTCTTTTGTCTAAGTCACCAGTTGTTCTAGTTGTGTTTATCCACTATCTCTTAGTCTCCTATTGAGATTCTTCTTAATGAAACTTTTTTTCTTACGTCAGTCACTAGTTGTCCAAACTAAGTTTGTCTATTGCTATTTTCCTACTGAAGATATTTCTTACACATATATTCTTGTATCATCTTAAAATGGGACCACTTCCATTTTGATAGGTTTAGCACCATGTTTTAGTTCATTTATCATGATAGACCTACATTTAGGATGCATTTGTACTTGATTTCTTCATTCTAGGTAAAATTAGGGTTAGGATCTTAAGGATTTTGCTTGATTTCCCTTCTCTATGACTCTATTTTATAGGTAGGATCTATCTATAGGTCCTCATATCCTTCATCATATTCTTCATAGGAATTCGTGCCCTTCTTTGGAACTCTACCCTATTTTGTCATCATTTCAAAGTCTTTGGGCATCATTAGCACCTCCTATTTTAAACATTAGCTAGATCTAGACCCCTAGGTCAAGGTTAAGGTCAACTTTGACCTAGGTCAAGGTCAAGGTTGACTTTTACGTAGGTCAAGTTTGAGGTTTTCCTTAACCTTTGTTGGGATTTGATCCCCCTTTTCAAATTTTGGTCCCAAAGGACCCTTAAATCAATGTTGGGCTTTTGAATTTGAATGTAGGAAGGTTTTAATTTGAAATTCATTTAATTCTTTTCCTTCCTAAGTTGGTTATTTTGATTAGATCATAATTTTAGGTAAAATTTGAGTTAACGGGGCCTTACATTGCCCAAGGAGCCTTACCTTGACATCAATATATAAGGACTCTCTTTTTCCTTCATTTTCACATAACAAGCCCAAGGATCCATCAAGTGGAGACACAATCAATTCAAGCAAGCAAGTGATGGTGAAGTGATGATGTAAGATTGCAAGAGGATGATATAGAAGATCAAGTTCTTGTTAATATCAAGAATTTTTGGATAAACTATTATGGACATATCTTTGAAGCAAGAAAATATTTTTCTTCCTTGATCTGCCATTTTCAACATTCAAGCATTCAAAGATACACTCATGGGGTAGCAATTATAGATTATGAGTTTGGTAAGGGTACTTTAGCCTTAGGGTTTCGGTATGCTTTCTTTATCATATTCAAATCTATGCATTTCTCTCTCATATCAATTCATGCTAGGGTTTTCAATATGGAGGATTAGATCTTGGCATTACATATTTAATACACACATATTTTATTATATTTTTCTATTCATAGACATGGATATTACCAAAATGAGGGTTTAACTAATTAAAAAATCTTATATAGCCACCCCAAAACACCATTTTTAGATATCTACAGTCGTTATTTCAAGAGTTGCAAAGCAGATCTACGTACCCTTTTGGCCAAACTTTTAGAAGTCACGAATAGAATTTCCACTGGAGCAATGCAGGTCAAGATTGGAAATAAAGGGGTAAGATATTACCCTAGCTTTGGGTCAAGGTTGACCTTCTTCAAAAAGACAAAATATTTTTGGGTTTTCTCAATTTTGGTGTTTCAAGCCAAATTTGGTTGTAGAATTTCCAAAACTAAACACAGGCACCAAAAAATAGGTATTTCTAGATCAACTTTATAATGAGGTAAGTATTGAATCTTGTTTAATTCAATGCATTTCCAGATTTACTATATTTACTTTATAAATTCATGTGTATTATATAAAATGTGGACTTAGGATCTTCATTAGGTGCTTTGTTAAAAACCCTACATGGAACCATATTTTATATCTTACATTTTGGTGAAGCCATTTACAATGACTCTTTCTTTTTTGGTGTTAGATTTGTATCTTGTGTTACATCTTACATGTTTATAAAACTAGATTTCTTTTCTATTCTTGCATTTATATTTAAAAAAATATTTAAAAATTGCAAAATTCCTTTAAATTACATCTTTCATGCTTGTTGAGTTACTTTGTGTTCAACATATATGATTCTTGTTTTGAATACTTTGATGAAGCTTTTATTTTACAAGAGGATATATCCCTTAATAAGGTACATGGATGTGAGGCTGAAAATTGTTCAAATGAGATCTCTATTGATCATATTCCTATTTCACTCTCCTTGACAACCTTTTCCATTGACCTTTACCATAGTTTGTGTGCATGGTTACCTTCATGTTCCACTATTTGCAATATTGATATACCTAAAATGATATTTCCGAAACCCTTGTTGATAGTAAAAAGATGTCCTCAAATAAAAATTTAGGGTAAACCTAGGGATCCTTTGGATTTGTTTGATAATATACACTCTATTTTGCATGCTTATCACACACAAAATAATCCTTAGCCTACTATTCTAGTTTTGTTACCACCTTCTCAACCTGTGCTTCCTCAAGCTCCTAGGTTTCCTTTTTCTTTAAGGAGTATGACTTAGTTGACCAATTATGTACTACTCCTGCTAAGATATCTTTATGAGAATTATTTCAAACATCCCCAACATATCATGAGGTGTTGCAAACAATATCGAATCTTCCTACTTTTCCTCCTAATCAAGAGAACATTCGTTCTATTTTGGAATACATGCATACTATGCCTTCTCTACCTCCTATTTTGTTTACTAATGATGATCTACCTTCTCTTTAGGTGTAGAATCAATAATATTCTCTTATGGTTGTTGTTTTTATTAATCAAATGATCATTCATAGAACATTAATTGACAATGGATCTAGGCTTAATGTTTGAAGCATGGATATGCTTAAGGCAATTAAATCTTATCTTACAACTATTCAACTTGATAATGTCCCTATATGCGGATTTGACAATATTTCAAAAAGATCTTTGGGCATTATTACCTTACCTATTAAAGTAGGTCCATATATTTTAAATACACCTATTCATGTTATGCCTAGACCTCTCAATTATAACCTTCTTTTAGGAAGACCTTGGTTACATACTATGCATGTAGTTCCTTCTACTCTTCATCACATGGTTAGATTTATTCATAAGACCTTAATGTATACATAACATGTAGATGATTTATTGAATCCTTGCTTAAATGCATAATATGTTAAAGTCTTTGAGCCTCTTCAACCAAACAAAGAGATTGAAAAACAACCCGAGATAAAAAAAAAAACCTAAGATAAAACAATCTAAAGCTCCATCTTCTTCTTTGACTGAGGATGATTGGGGAACATTAGGATTTAATCCTACTTTAATTGGAGAATATAAGGTATGTGATTTGGAATTTATGAGACAACAAAGTGAATTTGAAACAAGTTTTTATTCCTTCCCCACTTTCTGAGGAGTAAAAAAGTAACTTTGTTGCTGCCTCAATGGAAGAAATGATTGAAACAACAAAACTTGGTTGCTATGACATTGTGACATACACCGCTCCATGGACTCCATCTAAGATGGTTGATAGATATGGTTTTGGTTATCATCTACTTAAAAAGTTAGGATTTAATGGGAAAGGATGTGGTAAATATGAGCATGGTATACAAGTGCCTTTGGAAAATGAAATTTATGATCATAGATATGGATTAGGATTTAATCCTTCTAGACAACCATCAAATTTTCCTTTCAATATTAATCATGTGTGAGGAGGAAATTTGAAATTGGTTAACTTGTTCCTCCTTGAAATTCATCAAAAACCTACTTTGGATATTTTTCCCGAAGATGAAGCTTTAGCAAATTTTTTAGGGGTTAATGAGGACTTATCCTACATTTCTTTACGAACAATGGAAGCCTTATTGCTCAAGTATCGATGCTTATTTTGGAGAATATGATGAACCAAATATCTCTTCTTTACCAATAGATTCTATGATACAAAGTGATTTGCTAATAACTAAGACTTTTGATATTCAAATGGATGAAACTAACTCTTAAAAGGTTATAAAAATTGGGAAATGTTTGAATGCAGAAGAACATGATCAGTTGGTTTCCCTTTTACTTGAATTTAAGGATAGTTTTTCTTGGACATATTTGGATATGTTAGGTATTTATTATAAGATTTTTACTCATAATATTTTTCTTAAACCAAATGTGAAACCTGTGAAGTAGAAAATTTGAAATTTGAATCCATGAAATGCTTTATTAGTTAAGGCTAGAATTGAAAAATTATTGGATTTGGGATTTATCCATTCTATCAGTTATTTGGATTGGATTTAAAACATTGTGCCTATTTCAAAAGGAGAAAAAACTTGATAAGGATATGTACTAAATTTAGAGACTTAAACAAGGAATCCTTAAAAGATGATTTCTCATTACTTAATATTGATATGATTGTGGATTCAATAGCAGGTCATGTTTTATTATCTTTTATGGATAGTTTTTCTAGCTATAATCAACTCTTTATTCCTCCTAAAGATCAATTTAAAACTGTATTAATAACACCTTGGGGAATATTTTGTTGGGTCATGATGCCTTTTGTATTAAAAAATGTAGGAGAAACTTATCAATGAGCTATGACCTTGATTTTTCATGATTACATTCACAAGATTCTTGAGGATTATGTAGATGATACCTTTGTAGAATATATACAAAGAGAAGATCATGTTTCTATTTTATGATAGATATTTGAAAGGATTAGAAGTTACAACATGAGGTTAGATCCTAAGAAATGTATTTTTGGAGTTAATTCTAAAAAATTATTAGGATTTATAATCTCTAAATGAGGCATAGAAGTAGATACTGAAAAGATTGAAGCTATTCTTAATATGTGTCCTAAGAATATTTCTCAATTACAAAGTTTACAAGGAAAAATTCAAGATATTCATCACTTTATTTCTAACTTAGCCAATAGAACAATTCCTTTGATTTCCTTTCTTAGAAAATATACCATTTTCTTTTGGAATGATAAATGTAAACAATCCTTTAAGCAATTTAAGGAGTATCTTACCAATCCTCTTAATTTGCAACCGACTAAATTTGATAAACCCTTTCATTTTTATACTTCAACCACTTTGAAAGTGGTCAATGCATTGTTAGCTTAGTATGATAGTGAAGGTAAAGAAAGACTTATGTATTACATTAGTCAAACCTTACTCGATTATGAAACAAGATACATAGATTTGGAAAGACAATGCTTAGTTGTAGTTTAGTCTTGCCAAAAACTCAGGCATTATCTACTAAATTTTGAAGTTAATGTGATTGTTAAATTTGATCCTTTAAAACATCTTTTCTCAAAAACTTATCTCTCTGGCCATTTGGCAAAGTGGGTGATTTTACTTGTGGAATTTGATCTAGACTTCATTTCTTAGAATTCGATTAAGGGACAAGCTTTAACATATTATTTGGTTGAAGCTCTTTGTCCTCATTCTGATACATGCTCTACTTCAATAGAATTCCCTAATAAAAACATTCTAGTTATTCAACAAGATGATGTTAAGGAATTATATTTTGATGGGTCTATATGTAATATAGGTTTTGGTGTAGGTATTATCTTGATCCCTCATACAAAGAAGTTGATCCCTTTATCATACAAAATAACATTTCCATGTACTAATAACATTGTGGAGTATAAAGCTCTTTTATCTAGCCTACGAGCAACTTCATCCCTTAACATCAAACACTTGCAAATATATGGAGATCCACAATTGATTGTTGAAAAAATTAAAGGAGGTTATTAGAATAAGAATGATAAAATGATACAATATACAGATTTGTCTATTGAGGTGCTTTCACAATTTTCTTCTTATATGATTCAAACTTTACCTAGGAAAGATAATCGACATGTAGATGCCATGGCAAGCACAACTTCTTTGGTTTATCTTAAAATAATGTAAAAAAATTCAATTTACTATACAAACTCTTAAAGCCTACAATTTCTACATTTACATCTAACTATTTCAATTTTCTTTGGGATGAATGGTATTCTCATATCTTTCATTTTTTGAAAGATGGTACTTTTCTTGAATTAGAAACAAGGAATATGTGTAATCGTATTAGGAATCTTGCATCATGCTACATCATCTTAGGAGACACACTTTACAAATTCTTATGAGGGTTTACTATTTAGATGTATTAATATAATTGAGATTCTAGTAGCTTTAGCAAAAGCTCATTCTAGTTCTTGAGGGGGACATTTTGGGGGAAAATCTCTAGTCAATAAATTTCTTAGAATGGGATATTATTGGAAAACGATGGAACAAGATTCTTTCATGTTTGTTAAGGAATATCCTCAATGTCAACAATGTAGAAATTTGATTCAAGCTCCTACTCGTGACCTTTGTAATCAAGTTTCTTTATGGCCTTTAAGTATTTTGGGTTTTGACATTATTGGAAGAATCTCACCACCTTCTTCTGAAGGATATACATACATTATGAGTGCAATAGATTAGTTTAAAAAGTGGGTAGAAGCTATTCCTCTTCTTTCAACAATCATAAATGTTATTTGTGATTTCATCCTTACCAACATTATAGCACAATTTGGTATCCCTTTGATTATAGTTTCAGATACTGGTACTTCTTTTAAGAACAAAGAAGTCACAAAATTATTGGAGAAATATTGAATTCAACATAGATTTTCAACTCCTTACTATCCTCAATCTAATGGTCAATTTGAAGCATCGAATAAAATTGTTGAACAATTTTTGAGATAAATAGTTAACAAGCATGTGAAGGATTGGCATACCCAATTGAGATATGCTTTATGGGCTTATAGGACTAGTGTTCATATTACTATGAGTACTTCTCCTTATAATCTTGTCTATGGTACTAATGCTATTATGCTGTTGGAATTAGAGATACCTTCTTTATGTGTTTCATTTTATGGAATAATTGAAAAGGATACATTTTGAGAACTATGCTTACAAGAATTGAAAATGTTGGATGAACAACGAATACATGCTTTAGAACATATAAAAGCTTATCATAGATCTCTTCAAAAATAATATAATCATAAGGTTATTGAATGATCATTTTCAATTGGTGCTTTAGTATAATATGAGAGTCAATGAAATTTGAATTCTTTACTTAGTGAAAAAGAAAAGTTTAGCCCTAATTGGCTTGGACCTTTTATTGTGATTGAAGACTTTGGTTTAGGTGCTTATAAATTTGCTAATATAGATGGTGTTTCTCTTAAGGAACCTATCAATATTATGCATCTTAAATGTTATTATCCTTAGTTTATTTATTTATTTCTTATGTTTATTTATTTATTTCTTATGTATGTATGTATTCCTTATAAAGTAATAATTATGTTTGTTTTATAGGTTATGTGGTTCTAGCAAAATTACATTTGAATACATTTATGCACCTTCTTTCTTTCTATTAAGTTTTATATTGATGAAAATATAGTAATCAAACATAGAACTAACTATAAGAGAAAGTTTTTCATTTATAAAATCCTTTCAGTTTGATACATATGTGGCCCATGGCCCTATCTATCACTCTACCTCTCTCTATGCTCTAATGGCTAATGATTCCTTGATCTCTTTGATCTATAATGAGTAATAGTAGATTGTTAGTACCCGATATGGTCACAGTTTTTAAACTTTCAGTTTCAGAGGTTGAACCTCTTTGAACCACTTTGAACTGAAGTTTGAAGTAGTTCAAAGTAGTTCGATAGTTAAATTGACTCATGTTGTAGGTTCAATGCAAGTGAAGTTCAAATTTTGGGTTCAAAATGCAGAAGTGCTAATCCAGGAAGGTTCAAAGCTTAGCTCCAACCCATGATTCATGGTCAAAGTAGAAATTTAGACGTCATAGTGTGAAGATGTTCCTCAGCCAAAGAATGAAATAACATCATAGTGAATCTTCAAGTGAGTCAAAGGTTCAGTGAGTTTGATGTTTCAAAGGTTCAACAGTTTGAAATTCAAGTACAAAGTTTTTGAACCACTTTGAACTAAAGTTCGAAGCAGTTCAAAGCGGTTCAAAACAGTTCAATGTGCTCATGCAGGTTTGATGATCTATTCTGAGAGGTTCACATGTATGATTCAGTGGCTTAGTTCAGAAGTTCAAAGTGGTCCAAAGTGATTTAGAGATCAAGTTCAAATGTCAAGTTCGATGGTTCAACAGGTTCGATGGCATGATAGTTCAAAATCACAATTTTGTATACCGATAAACAACGACTTGTAACTTTTCACCCAGGCATAATTTCACAAATCGCTCTGGTGAGAACATAAATGACTAGTCTAACACCAGCATATTTGAAAGTGAAGAAGATCTAACAGTGCAATCACAAGTTCAGAAGAGTTCATCCTGTAGGTTCAAATGAGTTCAAATGGTTCAAACAAGTTCAACGGGTTTGATTGTTTTGGCAGTTTTATATACCTCCACTCAGTCTTCAATAACTTTTTACTCAGACATAATTTTCTCAATCGCTTCAATCAACTTATGCGGAATTAGGATTTCTCCAACATATCCGAAAATGAAGGAAATCTAACAGTGGAATAATTAGTTATTGCCCCTACATTGAGACCCATTTGACTGTCAAAACAAATCCGCCTAGCAGTTGATTTTTATTATTATTTTGGACTGATTTATTCATTTGCCACTTGTCCAAATATGCTAAAATGAAATTTGATTTAGTGAAAACCCTTTAAAAGCTAAATGTCATAAAAATCAAACAAAATCTATCAAGAAAGGTGAACAGAGCCAATTTCAAGATTCAGTTAGGAAACTGAAAAGCCACAAGAAAGAACAGGTTAAATATGTCAACATTAAAGACAACAAGGGTTAAATATGTCAACATTAAACACCTCAGATACAAAACTCCTCCACTCCACCACACTAGTTGTAGGATGAAAACATATTTATCAAGTTAGTTCTCTTTATTCATAAAGTGAGTTATATTTTCATTCAAATTTGATATTCCATACATGGATCTCCCTCCTGGGCATCATTGAGTGTAGGTCTTGATGGTAGTGTCTCTATGTGGGTGCATGGAGGTCGACGTGATCTCAGTGGTAATGTGTAGAAAAATGCACATCCATACTAGCATCATCAACTAGGGGCATCTCCTATGCTCTCTCATCCTCCATGGGGTCTCCCTTAGAGATGTGCTCCTCATCTCTAAGATCCTCATCCTTCTCTATTGCACCACTATCTTGGTGTGTCCTCTTTAAAATCCTAGATCACCTCTAAGATAATCCTCAGAGAAGATGGGGTGGGTTCCCTTTAGACTCCAATACCTAGTGCAGTCTTGGCTCATGCCTGAATAGGATACATCTAGTGGTACCTCTATATCCTCTTGTTGATATCTTATTGAAAATATCATTGATTAGAAAGATTGTTGAAGAAGACTATGTGTTTCAATCATTGTTTTTTCACTGATGTCAAACTTTCTATTTGTTGGTAAGACAATTTCTTATATGTTTCAAGTACTATCACTTAGTTGATTGACGAGGGAGATTTGATCAACAATAAGTAACAAAAGTACCTAGAGGAAAGGTTGAGTTATGATTATGTAATGAAGTACAAGGATTAGTTAAGACAGTGATAACATAATGTATTGCTAATCTACTTGAAGTTACAAAATGACTGGCTACACTTAGAAAGTTTAGCAGAATAAAGTTAAACAATGTTCATTTGCTAAGCTTGACCAAGTGGATAGTAGGTGCCAAGAAAAGTTAGTTCGAGCCAAGAAAAAAGTTAGTTAGAGCTGAGTGAAGAAAAATTCTAGTGGATGTCAAGCAAGTTAGTACATGTTGAGTAATTTTTAGTTGATGTCGAGCACTAGTAAAATCCAGTTGATGCCAAGTAATTTTACAGTTGATGTCGAGTGACATAGTATGTTCCAAGCATCAGAAGATTGATAATGTCGAGCTGGTGCATTATGAAAAAGATTGAAGATTTGCCAAATAAAGCCCAACAAGTTTTTTTTCTTGGAACTTGTGAATCAGGAAGAAGATAAGATTGATGAGTTGGTGGCATAAAATCTTATGTAAATCATTTTTGAGGTGAAATTCAAATAGATTTTAGGAGAATTTTCTAGAGAAGACAAGATATGGGGTAGATACATTGTATCCTACCTAATCCATCCAAAAACCCTAATTTAGATGATGGATAATGAGTAGAAAAATGTTCTAATTTCTTGTTTATAGGAATGTTTGGTCATGAAGAAAAAGAGTTTGAGAGTTTGAGGTGATAATTTGATAAGGAGAAGGAAAAAGGGGTTTTGCTTCATCAAGTGACCCAAGAGAAGAGTCTGCAATGGCATATTAAGAAAAAAGGCTTAAGAAGATGAATGCTTGAAGGGTGAACAAGATATCAAAGCTGCAAAGAATAAGAGTTGAAGACTAAATAGAGATCTATAATCTACAAGTAAGGTTGTAAGTTGTATAGATCAAAGATCCACTATTACTTTGTAACAATCATATTAGTCTAAGGTAAATCCTTTGGACTAAATTTGACTTAATAGTGATTGGAAAATCCTTTAATAGGGTGAAATTCCAAGTGACTTAATAGTTCACTTTTAATAGGGTGATTGAAATCCCTTAACTGGGTCACACTTAACAATGTGTATTGTAACCTTTAACAAGGTTGGCCTTTAATAGGACATCTCTTTAGAAGAGTAAAAAAGGAGTAGCATGTTATTGGTGGTTTTTCCTAAATTGGGTTTCCATGTTAAATAATTGTGTCAAATGTGTCGATGGATATGTTGTGTTTCATGCTTTACATATCTGCAAAATTGATTTGACAGTAACATATAAGTTTTAGTTGATACACAATGAATGCATGCATGGGTACTAATTTTTTATGGGTTTACTGAATAGTTGATTCACCCCCCCTCTCAGTTATTCTAAAAGAATTCCAACAATTGGTATCAGAGCCATCTATTGATTGAACTAGTTTGAAGGTACTAGAAGCACAAAGATCAAGATGTGAAAAAGAGAAGTACCCAAGCTCAATAGAGATAACTTCCATGCATGGAAAAATTTGATGAAGCTACATCTTGAAGGACTTGGAGATCATGCACAATCTTGCATTTTAGTGGAGCGGGTTGATCTAATAGGAGCCCTAACTACTAAAGATATGAAGAAAAAGAGAGAACACAATTAGGTGATGATGGAGATTGCCTCTTCCCTTCGCTATGGTGAATTTGATGATATCAAAGGTCTTGACAGTGTGAAGAAGATGTGGGATGCCCTGGACACTATCTATGGAGGAGAAAAAAAATGTTCAAAGAGCCAAGTTAGAGAGTCAAAAAGGTAAGTTTGATGACATGAGAATGGAAGAAGGTGAGAATACTACTCAATATGTTGCTAGGATAAAAGAAGTTGTTAGTACAATAAAAACTACTATTAGTAAAATAGATGATGATACTATGCTAAGCAAAGTCTTGAGGACTTTATTGCCTATTTATACCATTAGAGTTTCTACAATCCAAGAGTTAAGATGTATTCTAGGAAATGATCTAACCCTTGAAGGTCTGGTAGGTAGACTCATTGCTTTTGAGCTATCTAACTTTGACAACTACAAAATAGAGAGTATTAAATCAACTTTTAAAGCAAAATTGTTATTTAAGGATTCTAAGGATGTAAAGCATAAGAAGAAGAAAAGAAAGATAAAATATGCATCCAATGATAGCAATATAGATGAGGAAGATATTGAACAATTGGAAGCATTGCTGACAAGAACATTTCACAGAGGAAAAGGCAAGTTCAAAGGTAAGTTAACCATCATTTGTTTCAATTGCAATGAATTTGGTCATATTGTTGCAAGATGTACATAGAAGAAGAACTAGAGAGAAGGAAACAAGCACAAAAATAGAAGACGATGATGGTAGAGACTACAGAGACAAAGGCAAGAAGTCATGCTACATTGCTAATGAACATGACTCAAATGAGCATGATGATGAAGTGGTGTATGTTTCAATGAAGTAAAAATCTAATGAGAATGAGGCAACTACACTTGTGACTTGTGTGAACAAGAATGATAATTGGATTATTGACAGTGGATGCTCACATCACATGACTAAAGGCAAAAGTAAGTCCATTACCTTAACTTGTTATGATGGAAATAGTGTAAGGTTTGGTAATGATGCACCATATTTTATAATAGGAAAAGGGTCTATCAAACTCATAGACAAGATTTCAAGTGGTAATGCATACTATGCTGAAGGATTGAATTATAACATGTTAAGTGTGTCACAATTGAATAATTTGGGATGCAAAGTTGAGTTTGAAAATAAAACTGCCAAGATATTTTACTCAAATCGAAACTTGAGTGGAAAAGGTGATCAAACTAGAAGTAATATGTTCTATCTAGATATAGAAGATGCTACTTGTCTTATTGCAAAATTTGATGATGTATGGCTTTGGCACAAGACATTATGTCATGTTAATTTTGATAATTTGATTAGTATCAGTAACATGAAAAGAGTTAGTGGTTTGCCTAAGTTGAAGAAACTTGATAATATAATATGCAAACAATGTCATTTAGGAAAAATGACAAAGTCAAGCTTTAAAAGTAAAGCTTATACCTCTAAGTAAGTACTAGAAATTGTTTATACAAACTTGTGTGGACCTATTGAAGTGTAAAGCTACAAAGGAGATTAGTACATAATGCTATTTATCGATGATTACTCTAAAATAATGATAGTCATGTTTCTAAAACAAAAATCTAATGCTTTTCAAATGTTTAAGTGGTACTTGGCAAGAGTTGAAAAAGAAATAGGCAAAAGTCTGAAATGCTTGAGATTGGATAGAGGAAAAGAATTCACTTCAAATTAATTTGAGATGTTTTGTAATGACAAAGGAATCAAAAGACAGACATCTACACCTAGGACCCCTCCACAAAATGGAATTGCTGAAAGAAGAAATAGGTCTATAATGGACTATGCCAAAACACTCATGATGGAGAAGAATGTTGCTCTGAAATACTGGAGAGAATCTATAAGTACTACTGTATATACTTTGAACCATGTGCAAGTCAATAAAGGTACTCATTCAACACCTTTTGAACTATGGTATGGATATCCACCTAATGTGAAATACTTTAAGGTGTTTGGAAGTAAATGTTATATTCTTAAAGATGTTAGGAGTGGAAAGTTTGATGCAAAAATTGAAGAAGGTATATTCCTTGATTACTCCACAAGAAGTAAAGCCTACAAGTGTTCAAATACTAACACTAAAAAAATTGTGGATAGTGCAAATGTGAATTTTGATGAGTTTACATAAATACATGAGGCTAAATCTAAAAAGGAACCTAAAGAATGAAAATCATTTGTATACTTCTATAAAGGAATGCTTGCTAAAGAAGATGCTACAAATAAAGTTGCAAACCAACAATAAGTCTCAATAACTACCAAGTTAGAACCAGTGAATGTCGAGTTGTATTCAGGAACTAAGCTACATTTAGATGCCAAGTTGTAGAATAAAGAAAATGCACATTATGATTTTGAGATCAACATACATGAAAGAGATGTTGAAACACCTGACAGAGGTATACACAGTGACATTGAAGCTGAGAGATAAAATGTAGTTACAAGAGCTTAGCCAAGATTGTCCAAATATTTCAAGAGACATCATTCTATAGATCAAATCATTAGAGACAAAGATGCAAGGCCAATGATAAGAAATAGATTGATAAGTGAATCATGATTGTTAAGCATGAAAGAACCTAAGATGGTAAAATATACATTGGAAGATGATGACTGGTACAAGGCTATGGAAGAAAAAATTCAACAGATAGAGAACAACAAGACATGGAGTCTAGTTCCTAGACTAGAAGACAAGAATGTGATTGGCACCAAATGGGTATTCAAAAACAAGCTAGATGAGAATGAAGAAGTGACAAGAAACAAAGAAAGACTAGTTTGCAAAGTATATGCACAAGAAGAAGGAATTGACTATGGTGAGACATTTGTCCCTATTGCAAGAATGGAAGGAGTGATAATTCTACTTGATTATGTTGCATACAAAGGTTTCAAATTTTATCAAATGGATGTCAAGTCTACATTTCTGAATGGCATACTAGAAGAAGAATTCTACATAGAATAGCTAGAAGGATTTGTTGACAAAAATAATAAGAACATGGTATGTAAACTACACAAAGCCTTATATGGATTGAAACAAGCACCAAGAGCATGGTATAAGAGACTTCATAATTTTCTTGTGAAGATTGGATTTGAAAGAACTGATGACAACAACAATTTGTACATGAAGACAGATAAGGACAAAGGTATATTGTTATTTGAAATATTTGTTGATGATATAATATTTGGAGGACAAGATGCTTTGTGTAAGTACTTTGTAAATCAAATGAAGCAAGAATTTGAAATGTCAATGTTTGGCGAGATCAAATTCTTTGTGGGATTACAAGTATATCAGATGAAATATGGTATATATATCACTTAGTCAAAATATGTCAAAGACATATTGAAGGAATTTGAATTAGAGGACTCCAAACCAGTAAGCAAACCTATGGTGACAACACTCAAGCTACCAAAGAATGATGACTCAACTAAGGTAAATCAAACATTATATAGATCCATGATTGGAAAATTGCAATATGTAGTACATAATAGACTTGATATTTCATTAGCTATAGGGATAGTTGAAAGATTCTCTACTAATCCTAGAGAGAATCACTTCATGGTTGTGAAAAGAATAATGATATACTTGAAAGGAACAGAAGAGTTTGGTTTATATTATAAGAAGAATGAAAAGTTTGAACTGAAAGCCTACACTAATGTTGATTGGGCTGGAAACATTGATGACAAAGAAAACACCAGTGGAGGAGCATTCTTCTTAGGTAAAAGACACATGGAGTAGCAAGAATCAGAGTTGTACTTCTCAATCTAATACTGAAGTAGAGTATGTTGTTGTTATTATTAACTACACAAACATTATATTGGACAAACAACTACTTAAGGGAATGAAGGAAGAAATCATAGAGCTAGTGACACTTTATTGTGATAATACAAGTACTATCAATATATCAAAGAATTTTGTGATGCATACAAAGACAAAGCACATTGCAATCAAGTATCATTATGTAAGGGAATTAGTTCAAGAAAAAGAGGTGAAGATGGAATATATTAACACAAAGGAGAAAATTGTTGATATCTTCACAAAAGCATTACCTAAGGATGCTTATGAGTATCTAAGAGGTAAACATGTAAAAGATAGAGGTTTTTCCCTACATCAAACAAGTTAACATTCATTTAATACAAATTGATGCAGTGGATCTTACTTTAGGAATTGCCTAAAGTAATCACAGAACTGAAACTACAAAATAGTCATAAGCAAGGTGACAGAGGGAGAAATTGAAGAACCTGCAAAAGCCTATATCTACATATATTAAAGATTCCAAGTGTTGAGTCTATGTCTTTGGCATTAATGTCAAAGAGGGAGAAAGTACATTAAACTGATCAAGTGCAAGAGGAACAATGGAGAAAGTGCATCATTAGAAGATCAAGAAATAGCACAAAATAGTAGAAACTAAACAAAGAGGGAGAAAGCAATCAAAGAAAGGATTAGAACAAAGAGGGAGATATTCTACTGATCAATTCAGTATGAAAGAGATAATTAAGAAAGAATTCAAAGGGAGTTATATTTTGTAACCTAATCAAAAGATGAAAGTTGTCGATAGAGGGAGAAATTTCAATACAAGTTTTCCTTTTGGTATTGGCTTACTATTTTAACCAAGTTAGTTTGATGGAACAAGATGTTCATCATTTGATTGACTTGGTTGATCAATTTGGTTTTCCATCAATGCCAAAGAGGGAGATTGTTGATATCTGATTGAAAAGATTGTCGATTAGAAAGATTTTTGAAGAAGATTATGTGTCTCAATCATTTTTTTGTCACTGATGTCAAACCTTCTATTTTCTGGTAAGACAATTGCTTGTATATTTCAAGTAATGTCACTTAGTTGGTTGATGAGGGATATTTGATCAAAAAGATGTAACAAAAGTACCTAGAGGAAAGGTTGAGTTATGATTATGTAATGAAGTACAAGGATCAATTAAGACAGTGATAACATAATGTATTGATGATCTACTTAAAGTTACAAAATGGCTGGCTACACATAGAAAGTTTAGAAGAATAAAGTTAAACAATGTTCATTTTCCAAGCTTGACCAAGTGGATAGTAGGTGCCAAGAAAAGTTAGTTCAAGCTGAGCAAAAAGTCAATTGGAGCCAAGTGAAAACAAATTCTAGTGGATGCCAAGAAAGTTAGTACATGCCGAGTAATTTTTAGTTGATGTCGAGCACCAATAAAATCTAGTTGATGCCAAGTGATTTTACAATTGATTTTGAGTGATATAGTATGTGTCGAGCATTAGAAGATTGATAATGTTGAGCCACTACATTATGACAAAGATCGAAGATTCACCAAACAAAAGCTAACAAGTTTGTTTTCTTGGAACTTGTGAATTAGGAGGAAGATAAGATTGATGAGTTGGTGGCACAAAACCTTATGTAAACCAATTTTGAGGCAAAATTCAAATGGATTTTAAGAGAAATTTCTAGAGAAGACAAGGTATGGAGTAGATACATTGTATCCTACCTAATCTATCCAAAAATCTTAATTTAGACGATGGATAATGAGCAGGAAAATGTTCTAATTTCTTGTATATAGGAATGTCTGGTCATGAAGCAAAAGAGCTAGAGAGTTTGAGGAGAGAATTTGATAAGGAGAAGGAAAAAGGGGTTTTCTTCATCAAGTGACCCAAGAGAAGAGTCTACAATGGCATACTAAGCAAAAAGGCTTAAGAAGATGAATGCTTGAAGGGTGAACAAATTGTTAGAGCTACAAAGAATGGAAGCCAAGGAGAGTTGAGGGTTGAACAAAGATCTATAATCTGCAAGTAAGGTTGTAAGTTGTATTAGATCAAATTTTTACTATTAATTCTAACAATTGTATCAGTCTAGGGTAAATCCTTTGGAGTAAGGTTGACTTAACAATCATTAGAAAATCCTTTAATAGGGTAGCATTCCAATTGAATGGCCTAAAGTCCTCTAGCAAGGCTCACTTTTAACAAGGTGATTGAAATCCCTTAATTGGGTCACACTTAACAATGTGTATTGTAACCTTTAACAGGGCATCACTTTAGAAGAGTGAAAAAGGAGTAGCATGTTACTGGTGGTTTTTCCCAAATTACATTTTCACATTAAATCATTGTGTCAAATATGCTGATAGATATGTTGTGTTTCATGCTTTACATTTTTGCAAAAGTGATTTGACAATAACATATAAGTATTAGTTGATACACACTAAATGCATGCATGGGTAAGAATGTTTATGGGTTCACTAAATTGTGAAAAGTTTTATTTGTACATCTAGACCTTGAATAACTAATTCACCCCCCACCCCACCCCATTTATTCTGAAATAATTCCAACACCTCTCTCATCTACATCACTATCTGCTATGTCTATGATTGATGGTTAGTGTATGGCATCGAGTCTCTGACAGTACCTTGCCAAGTGTGCATAACAAGGTACCACTTTGAGGACTTCCTATAGAAGGTTGAACTATCTCATAACCTGATCATAGTAGTATTACATCATTATATGAATTTGATGTCCCTCTAGTAGCTTGCAATGTTGTGAGTGTCTCATCTAGTGTCTTGTATGAGGCCACTCTATCATCTAGCAGTAGGGTCTCCATATCACATCTATGTCTGGAATTTGGTCTAGACATACCATCCAATAGAGGATATCTCCAAACTACCATACATCTTTCAAAGGATAAGAAAAGTCTCTCGATGTACTAACATCTACCATCATTGTAACACCATGTGGTTGTGTACATGAAAATTTCTCAAACAACCTATTGCCATGATTTTAGTCTCCTATATTTTTCAAACTTTTAGGAATAGGGTTGATTCAATGTGATGTCAAGTATGAGTCTAGATTGCCTATAGGATGATCTTTCTTCTCATCATTCCTTTGAGATAACCTAATGTGGAAAATCATGTGAATAATGCATTAGTCCAAAGCTAGGTGATTAGGGTTTGGAGTTTATTATGTGTTATCATGGTGAGAAGAAGGTTTAGATATTTTGCTAATTCATATTTTCTTTTTGCTAATAATGTTGAAGGCAAAGATCCATGTTGAGAAGTAGTTCTTCATGAAAGTATTCCGACAAATTTCTAAGAAACCCTAATTCTATGATCAAGTGTTCCATTAAAGGCATTGATGTAGGTAGGATGAAGAAATTATAGGCATATACATAGAAAATACAATAGAGAAATATTGAAGACTGAGACTAAAGATTGATATGTAGATTGTGAAAATAAGTCAAAGGTGATACGACTCCTTTGGAAAATAAAATCGACGGTTAATATTTGATCTGCATGTATATGTGAAAAAGTTGAAAATTCAATTGAATGAAAGAATGCATGCTATTGGCTAGTTGAAAGTTAGATGCTTACTTATCATATTGAGTCCCATTCAAAATATTAAATGAAATTTAGATGCCTTCAGCCGTCAGATCAAAGAAGATCTATAGAGATTGTAATATCACTATATAAAGATGTTCATTTGTTAATTTATGCAACAAAGTGACGTGAAGACACGTGTTTTGTGAGCCATCACATTTCACAAAGTGCAGTAAGAATCTAGTCATGAGGTGCCACAAAAGAAAGAAAGTCAATGTCATATTCTCCAAGTAATTAAATGGTGCCAACTATTTGCCACAATATGCCTAGTTGGGAAAAGGGACCCACATTGAAAAACAAAGAGACTTAACATCATTTTTTTATCACCATCAGATCAAGAAGAGATCCACGAATGTCACTATTTCTCAATGTGAAGTTGCTTGATCATTATTATATGCAACAAAGTGATAAGAAGACATGTGTATATGGAGGGACCCATGGAGGAAGTTATAAAGGAAGTCATAATGTTTTAATCTCAACCGTCGATTTGAGATCAACGATGAGAATTCAAAAATGTAGTGACCATTGGAATATGAAATAGAAGGGTTTGGCATGAAACAATAGAAGATGAAGAATAAAACATTTTCTACAAAATTTTCTAAGATCACATGAAGAAGAACAATTATCGGCCATTTTCAAGAATATCATGGATTCAAAATTATCAGTAGAATAGATACCATGTGCTCATATCATGATGTAGATTGGATAATTTCATATTTTATTCTTTTCTATTCATATGATTATTTCTTTACCAGAATTAAGAAATGATAGTAAACTATAAATGTAACCTCATTTGATAATGAAAGAGTTGGAAAACTTGATGGTGAATTAGTCTTTAATTCCATTTACCCTATTTTCTTCTCATGTTTTGTTGACCTCACATAGATTAGTTCTACATTAAGAGTTGAAGGACAATTATATGTGATCTTGTGATAATTAGGTGGATTCCATTTCATTTTGATATTTTCAATAGAAGTGATTCCATTTACCTTCCTCATATATGATTTGTTTTCCTCTCTTGTTCATTTCATATCATGTTAGATAGTTTCATTGGGAAATGAAAGATAAATGTATATGAATCTATTAGTTATTGGTTGGATTTCATTTCATTCAAGGCTAATAGTGAAAGTAATTCCATTTTCCCTCATATGCATATCTCTTCATTCCTCTTTTTCATTTAGATATTAAATATGCACTTAGAAGTAGGATTAGATGTTAGAAGAACTTCAAGGTAGCTTGTGATATCCATTCCACTCGGTGTTATAAGTTGCCCAAATCTATTTCTTCTCAGAGTGTTTGTAGTTATGAACATCTTGGTTAATCCTTTTTTTCTCTCAGGTTAAGAGCATACTCCATATTCCAATGATCTATTAAAAATACAATTCATTGCATATATTGCATATAAGGGAGCTATACCTAACAATTCAAAGGGAAGTGATATAACACATACACTTGCCCATTTGTTGGTAACATCCATTTTTTCCTCACATTTTGGGCATCTAGAGATAAGATAAATCCAAGTTATCAAGAGGGACAAATTATTAATCTACACAACCAAATATGCAAAAATGTGCATACCAAAAGACTCTCTTTGATATCTCACCAGCTGATATAGCTCGTGGTAAAGGTGGGTTAACATGTGACCCCACAAGAAGACAATCCTATCACTCTCCATCCTTGATAAAAGATGGGTGAAAAGCATAGAAAAGATTGTACCCTATGTTTTGGGTACCACAACCAATGATAATATACATAACATTACTCTATATCAAAGGTGTAGGGTCTGCTAGTATGGATGATAAAATGATCTAATCTGCCTGTGTTCATATCTATAAAACCTATCATAATCAATACTCTACATCTACCAGGATATCATTAGGACATTTGTGTGCTCTTAGTCTAACAAACTTGCCTCAAACTAGAAGTTGTAAATTTCTATAGACATCCTCTAGTGTCATAGTGATCTCACTCAAGGGAAGATGAAAGGAGCATGTATCCTCATCCCACCTCTCTATCAAAGCTGATAGCATGGCTCGGTGAAGTCTAACCTATGATAGGATTTCTATCTAGTACAACCTTATGTCTCTTAGTAACTCAATCTCATCCCTGCTCAACTTGAACAATTTCTCTCTAACAACCACTAGTAACCCTCTAAAGGAATGATCTTAGAGATGAACTAGGTCCTATAAGAAAAAAAAAACAACATATCAGCATTCTGTAACATCAAATCTATAAATCCAACTTGATTAGGTCAAGGTCAACCTCAACTAGGTCAATGTCGACATTCTTGGCTTAAGGTCGACTTTACTAGGTTAAGGTTGACCTTTTTGGGTCAAGTCAACCTCACCCTAGACAATGTGGAGATCATCCAGTTCATGTCAACCTTTTTGGGTCAAGGTTGACATGATTGGATCAGGGTTGACCTTTAAGGGTTAAGGTTGACCTTGCCTACAAAAATTAAGAATTTATGAAATAGAAAAACCAATAATAGAAAAATCACCTTGGGAAGTGACCTTCTAGTTGTTAGGCACTATCTTAGAACCTCCATGTGTGTCACTCAAAGTTCTTCTCTCCTCGACATCTTACTTTCTCTCTTCAAATCTACAAATGATAAGAATTGGTATGAGTTCTTTTTCCTTATTTATATTCAAAATTAGGGTTTTGTTAGGGTTTACTCATGTTAATTTAGAATTTCCCTTTATATGCATTTATATAGACATTTATTCTTTTCATCATATCTTAAGTTTGGTAACTCCATTTTTAGTGTTGTTAGTGATGTTAGAATCTCGATTCATATAATTAGCTCCTTAAATTAGTTTATGAAGGATAGGAATCCTTATAATTGGTTTAGGAATGGACTTTTCAACACACTACATATCCAATGTATAAGGTTATCTTTATCACCTTGTTTCACCCCTCAGAGATGAAATAGGGGGGCATAAGGGAATTTACGCACTCTTTAGTTTTCATTTAGTAAGCTCTATGTGATTTATGGGTTTTCATTAACCGTGTGTGTTGTATGTCCTAACAATTGTTTGTATTAACTCTACATCGAGGACTTTCCTATATATATTTTATTTACTATGATGTTTTCTTACTTTAGCTTGCATATTCATGTAGCATTATATCTAAGCTAAAGTGGGGGCTAAATGTATAATCTTAAAATGAAATAAATTCCATATTGATAGGTTTATCACCCTCTTTTTCTACATTTATCATGATAGACCTACATTTAGGATGCATTTGCACTCGATTTCTTCATTCTAGGTGAAATTTGGATCAAGATCCTAAGGATTCTTCTTGATTTCCCTTCTCTATGACTCTATTTTCTAGGTAAGATCTAGGTATAGGTCCTCCTAGCCTTCATCATATTTTTATATGACTTTGTGCCCTTCCCTAACACTCCACCCTTTTTTCTCATCATTTCCAAGTCTTTGGGCATCCCCAGGACCTCCTGTTTTTAACACTGGCTGGATCTGGACCCCTAGGTCAAGGTCAAAATTGACTTTGACATAGGTCAAGTTCAAGGTCAACTTTGACCTAGGTCAAAGTCAAGGTCATCCTTGAAATCTTTTGGGATTTGATCTCCCTTTTCAAACTTTGGTCCTGGAGGACCTTGAAATCAATGTTGGGCTTTCAGATCCAAATGCAGGAGGGTTTTAATTAGAAATTCATTTAATTCTTTTCCCTCCTAAGTTGATTATTGTGATTGGATCATAATTTAACGTGAATTTTGAATTATGGGACCTTACATTACCGAAGGAGCCTCAACTTGAAATCTCTATATAAAAGCTTTCTTTTGCCTTCATTTCACATGAAAAGCCCAAGGATCAATCAAGTGGAGACATAATTGATTCAAGCAAGCAAGTAATGGTGAAGTGATGATTCAAGATTGCAAGAGGATGATTGATGTAGGAGAATCTTGGCCATCACATTATCTCACTAATTATTTTGGTTGCTATCGAGTTACAACAATTGTCGAGTGCCAGTAATTTTGTAGTCTAAGCAAAGTTGAGGTTATCCCACATCATGTTAACACTCGGGTTAGTGTGTTATCCCATCTTGCTCTATAGTGTGTTCCATTTTTTTCTTAATGTGCCAAGTGACCCTTCATGTGTCAAGTGGTTCTTTATGTGCTGATTTTTCCTATTGATGTTGAGTGTCAGTATTTTGGGCGTGTTTTCTACATTTTTTTGTGTGAGATGACTTGTGAGATTTGTTTCGATTGCAATGATTATGATAAGATCTTGTCTTGAGATTTGTCCAGACTATCGTTGGGTTGGAATTTCTATTTTGTAATGTTATAGAATGTTTAGTAAGCCATTTTGGCAAAGTATAAATAGGGTGTTTAGGCTTTGATTTTAAAAGTTGATTGGAGAGTAGTGATTTTGGAAGTTGTTGAAGAGTAAGTTTTCCTAAGTCTTTGGAAAAAGCACCAAATGTGAGGTAGTTTACAGTAGGATTGTGAGGAATTTGTGAGTGTGTGGAGAAAGTTTTGAATGTGAGGTAGTTTACACTTAGATCTTGGATAAAGTTTGGAGAAGAGCTAGTGGTTGTGGTTTAGAAACAAGGAGGTTGCTTGGTGGCTTGTGAGTACAAGTTGAGATCTTGGAGCTTTCTACTAGATTGTTGTTGTGTTATACATCTAGACTATCTAGGATAGGATTGAATGGGATCTTAAGGGATCTTGTAGAACTATTTTTGTAATTTTTTTTGTAGTTGGCCCTAACCTGGAAGGCCTTATAGCTAGGCATATTACATGTAAATAGTTATTTTATAAATAATGAATTGAGATTTGGTATCATATCTTGCATTTTAGCTTCTTCTTGTTATGTTTCCATTGTGTGGTTATTTTCTAGGGGCTATGACATCTCCTTTGGGGATTCTCCTACCTTGTATTGCATCACATGGTATTAGAGCAAAGGTTGTTCTTGAGTGTGTAGATAGATCACTGAAATTTTTAAGGCCCCTTCCCTAGTACCTTATTATAAACCCCAATAACATGAATATGTTTAGATCTAGGAGGAATAAAGGAGATGAGATGTTATGTGTTGCCTCTTGTGAAATATAGATTGTTAACTTACACCTTATGATACAACAATGGTAAGAAGGTTTCATAATCTAAGTATGCCTTGATTGAAATATCAATAAGGAACCTGAGATCTTATTAGGATTGATATACATCTTAGTCTTTATTGTGTTAAGTATCGTATTCAAAATTACACTAGGTTGATAAGCTAGACCTATAGAATAAAGGCTTGAGATGTCATAACTTGGAAACTATGTTGATGGGTTCATGATATAGTATGGGTTATTAGGATAATTGAATGTTGGAAAGATAAATCATCATGCACCCTTGTGAACATTACTAATAGTCACAAATGAAATTGTTATCAAAACTGGATAAGGGCCTACACGATAGAACTCAATATGATATAATTTAATAAGTTAATTATGGTTAAAGTAGCATTAGGTGGATATGTTGATATTCATGAGGGAAGATTTTATGGCCCAATAAAATTTACTAGATTTATTCTATGATTGATTTTGAAAGCCATATGACTATGCACACAACCTGATTTCTTGACATAATTGATACACCTTATAATGTATTATCTCATAATAATAACAATATACTATTAATAATCATACTATATTTAATTGAATCAAAGGGTTCTAGTTTTGATGTTCACATTTAGGAGATTTTGATGTAAGACATGTATTTGGAACTAATTGTCATGTTGACTGATTTGACATTGTAGATTCAATATTTCATCAATATGATCAAAAATGGATTATGATGTGGTTCAAAATGTTAGTTGGGTCATTTGATTAGATAGTAATATTGATATGTAGATTCTAATATTTTAATATTTTAGACACTTTATATGAAAATGATTAGAAAATAAACTTGATTAGGATAATTAAGTATGTTAAGAAAAATTATTCAATATGAAAACTGTCATGCACCTATATACATGCATTTGATATGATTTTTCATTGGGCTACTCATGTTCGAGTTTAGTGTGCAGGCAATTGAACCATGGAATTTTATTGGGGAAACAAGGTCCAAACTTATGTGGGCACAACTTAGCCAAGGCGAATCTTTGGAATATTCAAAAGCCTCATTGTGAACTATTTGTTTTTTAAATGTAACTTGCATGTGTGTGATAAATTTAGTCTCATAAATACATTAGGGACATGTCATGGTGATGTGTAAGATGTTTTAAATGTGTCACTTGACACTTTTAATTGTTTACATGTTGATGACATGTCACCTAGGGTTTTGGTCATGGTAACAGTTAACTAAAACTAATGCCCTTCAAAAGATTTAAGAAAATCCACTTGGACAAAGGATAGAATGGGTCACCATCAAGGTAAATTCGAATTCAAACTTGACAGGGATTTTAGAGGGTAAATATGTGGTCCCAAAGTGCCTTTTTTTGTGAAAATAAGCTACCGATATGTTAGCATAACATGTTAGGGGCCTAAATTTGACTATTATATTGCTTAGCTAGCCTAGGGGACCCTTTAACCAATGCATTCTTCAACCAATTCGAAATTGGAGCTGTCACATGACTTTAACCTTTTATTCTCACTTGATCAAATTCCTATGTTTAGAAGGGACAATAGTGTAAGAGAAAGTGGGCTTCATGTTTTGCCAAAAATGGAGATAATGGGGTTGGAGGTCTTCTTAAGGGAGTTTGGACAAACTAATGGGTGTTCACCCACTCTCTAAGTTTAGAGACAACTAGGGTTTTGAAAAGGAGAAAGACTAAGGATAAGGTATCTCTTCATCAACAGTCATTTCCTTTAGGTTGGACTATGGTTGGTGCCCATACCTTAACTCTCATTGCACTTTCTCAATAATTTTTTTCATGTTCATTTGGTGTTAAAGTTCATGTAATGTGTTTGTGTTGAGATTGTTGATATCTGCCATTGTTTTGATAGATTTTATTCTTGTTTTTGTGTATATGAATTTTAATGAGTTTGAAGGCTTCACTCACCCCTCAGAGGGAAGAGAAGCCTTGGGTGAAGGGGTTAGTTGGGCTCAACATTGAAGTTGAGAGATTCTCCTCTTGGAGAGGGTTTTGTTTTTTCATGGATTATGGGCTCCATTGAAGGCATATGTCTTGGTTGTTATTATGTGAGGAATAAGTGTATTGATGTGATGAGGAGGATGATGAGGAGGATGCATTTGGATAGCCTTGAAGAGGCATTATGAAATTGCAAATGTATATGTGCATATAGATATGATGTTCTCCTCTTTGAAGAGCCCACCTTCACCCATTGTTTCATGATTCGAATGGTGAATCATTGTGTTAAGCCTTGGAAGGGAGTTTATGTGTTGCAATGATATGTTGTATGCTTTGTTGGTGCTTGATTGTAACCTATTTGAGCCGTGTTTCCCCTAATTGGTGGGTGGCTTCATAGAAGCCTAGGATGGGAGGTGAGCCTCCATGGCTCTTATGTTAAATTTTGTTGCAGGTTTGTGCTCATTGGATCCAAGGGAAAAGATTGGTATTTGTCATGTTTTGATGAAACAAGGAAGGGATATGTCACTTGGGTAATGTCTTTGAAAGGATGAAATCCTCAATATGTGATTGTATATATTGTATTGCAAAAGTGGAATCCTTCACTTGTTTCTTTTGTGTATTGTATTGTAAAAGTGAGATCTTAATTTTATGTACATTATGGTGAAGGATTGATCAATGAAGTGAATGAAAAATTTAGAATAATGACATAGGTAGCTGCATTGTAAGACTCAATGTTATGCACATAATAAAAATATTTTTTCAATATCATAGTTATAAATGAGAGAAAGAAATAATTCTCATGTAAAGGATTAGTCATTGCTATGAAGTCTGAGTGATTATTTAAATGAATCATTTATTCTCATGTTGATTTATGAATTTTGAAAACAAAAGATATGTCGTCATAGAATGTTTATGTGTAAGAGATTCTTTCCAAATGATAGTTAGTGTGTTTGAATGTTCAAGCAATGAGCAAGTAAATGTAGAACTACATTCATTTGAATTTATGATAAGAAAATGTATTAAAAAGTTGTCCATATTTAAGGGATTTCATTAAGAAGGATGTCAATAAGAAACTTCATTCTAAGTACCATCATAGGTACGAAGAATCAATATAATAGTTCATACCGGATGTTGTTCTCAGATGCACTACATGGATTAAATTTTTTGTTCAAGTTATTACATTTATCAATCTAGATATATACATTATCATGTTAGAATAACATCAGATTAACAAAATTCACTATACCTTAGTTGAGCAGAAGAAAAAGGAATCCAATAGATAACTTGACATAAAATATTCATGAGAGAAACTTGTTGTAGATGCATATTTGTTCTCTAGATTTTGTATGGGGAGTAGGAAATAATTTCCCTCTCTATTATAGTCCAATAAAATATCGCCAAAGAAAATTCTCTAGGATCCTTCACTTTGAATAAAAATATATATATTATACACTATGCACCTCTCACAAAAAAGTAACAGTAATGTACTATGATATCATCTAAAAATTCACCCCAAAAGGGTCATGGGACGATACCATAGGAAATCACTTGGAAAAAGGAACAACATAGTCAATTTTGCACTCATTTGTAAGTACACCATACTAGATGCATAATTCATAACAATTCACCCCTCTCTAGTCATCGACCTACAAGCATGAGAAAATTTTGTTTCAAAAATTTAAGAGAAAATAATAGTAAAATATAAATAGACATGACATAGTACCAAAACATGTCATGCTAGATGCCCAAGGGGATAGGACCACACTCTTCTTGATGCAAAGTGGTCTAGAGTGGTCCCACCACCCCAACCACCCTCTTCCTCCTTGCCTCTTATGCCCCCTCCACTTACATGCTTAGGAAGTAGTAAGAATGCAATGCCCACGTGAGTGGATTTGGGGGAGTCAAGTTGGTGGAGGTAATAAGAACATTAAGGGTTAGTGGAAGGAAGAATAAATTCACATGGGATATATTGGTTGGGAAAAGTCAAGGGGTCATGAGATTCATGGTGCATGGATTAAGGATGGGCTGCTATTAAATTGGAATGATGTGTGCCTATGCTTAGGTAAGGTAAAAGGTAGTTAGTGTAAAGTCTAAGGTATAAGGAAGTTAGCATAAACTGTAGTGAATAGTTAGTATTAGTGAGTAGTTAGTACTAGTAAATAATTAGAGGTTTAAAAATATTTAATGATAGTTAGCTCAATGAAATAGTTAGAAAGTAGAATAGTTGTTAGCATCAAAATATGTTTTAGATGTGCTAGTTTTCTAGTAAGTAAATTAGGTAGTAAGTTAGGGAATAGTTTTATATATTATGAAGTGTGAAATTAATGTAGTTAGTATTAAAATTTAGTAATAGTGTTCAGATAAGGATGGTAAATGTCATAATTCATGGAATGACATGATTAGATAAATTAATTAGTAGATAGTGTAATTAGAGTTGAATTGATTAGAAAATTATGTAATTAGTGTAGTGGAATCATTGAATAATAATTTTAAATGGTATTCTTTATAATTTTCATAAATGTTTAAGTGTAAAGATTTTAGGTGCTACATTTTATCATTGACACACATGCAATATATAAAGCATGATAAAGATCCAATGTTATACTTGTATTATGTATGTGATATAATAAAAAAGGTGGAAGAAATATATAAGAACCATTCATTTAAGAGTTATGATTTTGATGTACATGTTGAGCATTACAAATACATTACATAGTGTAAATAAAGCTATACAATGCTTGATGGTAAATATGAATAAATAATTATTATGTATGCTCATTTTTAATACCATTCAATTGGTAATCTATGTGCTTCAGAGAAGTCCCTTGTGATACTTTATAAATGCAATAGTTGTCCTCAAGGATAGGTTGCTAGATTAAACCGATGTTCAATAATGACATTTGTAGGACAGGGTCTTGTAGACATTTGTTCCCTTTCGATTACCTATCTTATGTGTTATAATCCGAATCCTTATAAATGTAACATGATCTCCCTCGAATTATTTATATCGTGCTTCTAGAATATCAAATTGAATGAGTCATCTAACCCTATCACCAACTAGAATTATACACTTAAACTAACCACATCCTATAGGTGCATGAAATCATAAATATATGGCCCCAAGATGCCTAAGGCCTAGTTGAGAAATGATATTGTATCATGAATTGCTAAGTATATTGTACTATACTAATTCAACCTATTTAAGAGAGTACCTTCAAGTAGAGATATTAGTATGTATTGATGTACACAATACCATATGTTCACAATGTTAACTCAAGGACCTTGAGTAGATGTGTCTTAATCACGTAACTAATATTAAAAAAAGTTGTGTTTTTCCCATAAATTTTGGGTATGACAAAGTTGTGGCAACTTGCACAAAACTTGGGTTAGAGAAGTAGATCTAAGAAGATTTGTATCTGGTGGTGGATTTTTTTCTTTCTAGAGGCCTAGATCTCTTGGTTGTAAGGCAACAAATCATGGTTTTGACTTGCAACTATAGAGGGCTTGTAGATGAAATGATAGATGCAAAGACGAAAGGTTGATCTTGTTGAGGCATGATCACAGAGATTTTCTGTATTGCATATCTATGGTCCTAGACATGTGATTTGGTTCCTAATTATTCATGTGAGGTAGTAGGTTGTGATCTAACTTACAAAAAATTCAGTTTTATCAAAAGGATTGGACCCTAAGATGATTGCAAATCTCTATGATGCAGTGGAGAGGAGATTTTCTAAGATGTCTACTCACTTTGAAGCTAGTTTGGAAAATTGAGATATGGAGGTGTCTACTTGGTTCAAAGCTAGCTTTTCTGATCAAGTTAAGCATTAGGTGATGAAGGCATTTTGTAGATGTTTGTGGAGTTAGAGTCTATCGATCTGGAAGAGAGAATTTTTTCTAGTAAAGAGACTTGTTCATGAGAAAAGATGGCATAGCAAGGTCGAGGTGGAAGAGTTTGGTTTTATTGATTAGTTTGTGGAGTCTGATACAAAACCTATAGATTAGTTGGAGGTTGTTGTTAAAGATATTCCTAACCTTGTTGATGTTGGGATGGACATTGGATTTCATGATCAGTCAGTTGGGTCTGACGTGGAAATCGTAGAGTACTTGGTTGTGGATGATCTAGTTATTGTTGGTGGTGACTTGTATGTTTCAGAGCACTTGGTCATGGATGATTTGCTTGCTATTATTGGTGGTGACTTGTATGTTGCAGAGCATCTTGTTGTGAACAATGAGATTGCTGGTGTTGTAAGTTTGGCATGTGTTGATGGAGATCTTCATATTGTTGTTGATGTGGAGTTTGTTGCTATTGGTATGGATTCACTAGTTGCTAATGTGGATGAGTGTTTGCTGATGAAATATTATGTTTAGTATGTTCCTGGGAGTGAGCATGTTGATTGGATGGTTGAGATTTTAGTGTTTGATATAATGATGGAGATGTGGATGATGTATAGATTGATTTTCTTGTCCTTGTTGGAGTGGAAACCTTTGGTGAAGATGAAGATGGTTGTTTCTCTTTTTTTGGGCATCAAAGTTTAGGACACACTTTTCTATTTACCTAGGGAATTTGATGCAAGAGCATCCTAGCTATCATGTTATCATGTTGATTCTATTAGTTGTTATCAAGTTACAACAATTATTGAGTACCAGTAATTTTGCAATGTAAGGCGAGTTGAGGTTATCCCATGTTGTGTTAACACTTAGGTTAGCATGTTATCCCATCTCACTCTATAGTGTGTGTCAAGTTCCAAAATGTGTGTTGAGTGACTCTTCATGTGTCTAGTGGTTCTTCATGTGCCAAGTTTTCCTATTTATGCCAAGTGTTAACATTTTAAGCATGTTTTCTGGTGCGAGCTGACTTGCGAGATTTATTTTATTCACGATGATTATGATAAGATCTTGTCTTGGGATGTGTCCAAACCATTGTTGGATCAACCTTTCTATGTTGTAATGTTCTAGAATGTTCTATAAGCTATTTTGGAAAGTATAAATAGGGTGTTTAGGATTTGAGTTTAAAAGGTGATTGGAGAGAAGTGATTAGAAAGCAACAATTTTGGGAGTTGTTGAAGAGAAATTTTTCCTGAGTCTGTGGATAGAGTGTCAAATGTGAGGCAATTTACAATAATATTGTGAGGAATTTGTGAGTGTGTGGACAGAGTGTTGAATGTGAGGTATTTTACAATTGGATCTTGGATAAATTTTGGAGAAGAGCTAATGCCTGCAGTTTAGAAACAATGAGATTGCTTCGTGGCTTGTGAGCACAACTCGAGATCTTAGAGGTTTCTACTAGATTGGTGTTGTGTTGTAGATATAGGCTAGCTAGTATAGTATTGAATTAGATCTTGAGGGATCTTGCAAAACTATTTTTCTAATTGTTGTTGCAGTTGGCCCTAACCCAAAAGGCCTTATAGCTGGGCATATTATATGTAAATAGTTATTTTATAAATAACGAGTTGTGATTTGGTATCAGATCTTGCATTGTTGCTTCTTCTTGTTGTGTTTCCTCTGTGTGGTTATTTGTTGGGGGCTAGGACATATCCTTTGGGGATTCTCATGCCTTTCACTATGTCAATGATATAGAAGATCAAGTTCTTGTTAATATCAAGCATTTTTGGACAAACTATTGTGGACATCTCTTTAGAGCAAGGGAGATATCTTTATTCCTTGGTCCATCATTTTGAACATTCAAGCATTCAAAGATACAATCATAGGGTAGCAACTACAGATTATGATTTTGGTAAGAGTACTTTATCCTTTGGGGCTTGGTATGCTTTCTTTATCATATTCAAATCTATGTATTACTCTCTCATATTAATTAATGTTAGGGTTTTCAATCTAGAGGATTAGATGTTGGCATTACATATTTAATACACACACATTCTATTATATTTGGCTATTCATGGAGGTGGAGATCACCAAAATGGGGGTATGACTAAGGAAAAACCCTATATAGCCACCCCAAATCACCATTTTTATATGTCTACAGTTTTTATTTTAGGAGTTGTAGAGTAGATCTAAGTACCCTTTCGGCCAAACTTTTGAAATCCACGAACAAAATTTCCATTAGAGTAGTGTAGGTCAAGGTAAAATATAACGAGGTAAGATCTTACCCTAGCTTTGGGTCAAGGTCAAATTTCTTTAGAAAGACAAAAGATTTTTGGGTTTTCTCTATTTTAGAGTTTGTAGGCCATATCTAATTGCAAAATTTCTCGAAACTAAATACATGCACCAGAAAATAGTTATTTCTAGATTAGATTTAATGAGGAGGTAAGTATTGAATCTTATTTAATACAAAACATTTATACATTTACTTTATCAATTCATATGTATTATATAAAATGTGGACTTGGGATCTTCATTAGGTACTTTGTTAAAAACCCTACCTATAACCATATTTTATATCTTACATTCTAAACATTGAAACTTGACATCAATCCAATGACACTGAAACTGAAATACGATTGTTGACACTGTTTGAGCTATGATGTGATTTTTCTTTGTTTCTTTTTCTTTTTCTTTATCATTCTCCTTTGAGAAACTAAAGGATGTCTATTTTGACTAGAGAAACAAAGACTGGGGACATGATCTTTTCTTTATTTTCTTCTTGATGGTTTAGTTCCAATGATCTGAAGCATATGTACTAAAGGGGTGTCCACTAGAAGAGTCTCTATCTCGTGTTAGATGTCCATGTGTACCTTGACCCCTTTTATATGAACACTTTAGTGAGGTTAGTTCTTCTCCTTGACTATATGAGTGAATTCTCCATGCTATAGTAAAATGATAATCATCTTAATAAGTGTATGTATGGGTCACTACAAGTATACTTAGCACACTTCTGTCTTAGGTTATGAATTCAAGGGTCATTGTAGACATAATATCTACTAATTACTTAGCATAAGAAGGATCTCTCATGTGTCTGGTGTGTTTTCATGCAAGCAACATTCTGGTCATCCTAATACTTATGCTCTGATGTTTATGTTTGCTTGCTACATTAAAAGGGAAGATGTTCCAATCATTCTAGCTTCTTGTGCCTTAATTCTTACATATAATCCCAAAAAATGTAAGACATATGTAATATTCATATTCTCATGATTGCAATGTCAGTGTGAATTGTATGAAATTCGTGGGTTTAACTAAATGCTCTATGATGATAACTATCTTACAGGTTTAATAACCATTCCTAGGGATTGCATCTAGCATAGGGATGCATTTCATATCAAATTACATTAGGGCATCACTTCAATTAGTTCTTTACTTGTATATTTTGACTTGAGAGGTTGCTGATTTCTTCAATGTATCATGTTTCATCTTGACTAAACAAGTATTTGGTTCATTGGTTGATCATTCTGAATTTAAAGAAGCACCTGTCATAAGCAACAAATGAGAATCCTACATGAGATGTTAGTACATTTACATTTTTCAATATCATATAATTCATATTATCTTGTCATGTTGTAAGCATACATCATATCTCATTCATCATATTTGCATAATAAACATCTATCTCATCTATGCTACATATTTATATATCATAGCAATTTTCATTAATCACAATCATATAGCTACACATCTCATATACAAAAAATCATAAGAGAAAAAGTGTGACACATGCCATGGTACTAGATAAGAGTTCATATATATATATATATATAAAGTCAGAATGTGCATCAATACAAAAATGAGTGCTACTGGAGCAGTATCAATCACAATAAAAGATACAAAATGATGTCAATACATCATAAAATACATGATAATAAGTAAGATAGAAGAGTGAAAGCTAACTACATCCTTCTACTTCATCCTTGGGTGGAGGGCGAGGAGGAGGTGCATCTACTCTAGCTAGAGGGCATGCACCCTCTAATGCTCTGGCATACTCTAAAATTCAAGGCACCTACTCTTCTATCTTTGGGACCACTCCAACATAAGCTGCAAAATAATATTCTACTCTCATTATTTGTACATGGGCCTTGTCCTACTACTACTCTTGAAGATTGTAGATCTCTTAATCCCACTCTACTAGGTGTGTGTCTCAAACAACTAGTTGGATTTGTAGCTCTCTTGTCTATCTTTGTGTTGTCCTCACTCGGTCCCTATATCTCTTAAGGGTGTCTTGGGTGGAGGTTGTCCCTCCACCCTCTATCTTTGAACATCACCTCTGATGGAACCCAAGGTTCCCATATCTCCTTGAGCTCTCTTACGCCCATACCCACTACCACTAGCACTCAGATCCACTCTCATCTGGTGAGGTGGGATTAGAACCTATGTAGTCCATTTTCTTAGACTCTATCATTATTGCTATTGCGGTGCCTAAACTTGCTGCATTGGTACTACCATCCCTACTGGATCTATGAACTGAGGGAAGAGATGACTCACAAAATACTCTCTATACTTAGGTGTCATCCTTCCATCTACAAATACTGCCATGTAATCCTAGTGAGTCAATATCATACCCCACACATTGATCATAGTCCTCCCTAGGTCGAGTCTCACTAAGCACCCCTTCTTCACCTCCTTAGTGAAGCGGGCATATGCACAATACTCTTGTGAAATGTCTTGTGGCCAGTCATTCTTCCTTCATACACAAGTCAATGGAAACCACTCAATCACACATATAGAATGATCTATCAGTGGTCGAAAAGAAAACATATATCCAAGTTATTCTTGAGCATCATTCCATACCTCTTTCTATGGCCATGACTTCCATATCACTACAACCAAAGCATTTAACTATGCCCACCACTGCTTAGTCTTACCTAGAGTAATTTGGGTCATCTACCCTCTATATCTACAAATGTAGGGCTCTTGAGGTTGTCACTCATCCACACATATCAAACTTATGATTGGTAGGTATTCCCATGCCCATATCTGCAACACATATACTTTTTCAGCCATGCTCTTTTCCTTACTCTAGGTGATTTTTGGCATCTCATGGAACATATGGGCTAGCATACACTAACCCCACCCAAAATGTGTTGGCCTCTCCAACGTCCCCTGCAACATTCATCCCCATTTGCACTCTAGCTCATGTTTTCCTCTATCCAACATCAAATAACATTTGAGAAAAGCTCCCAATACCACTATTAATCTGTGGGTACGACCGTATACCTGCACCATCTTCTCCCATGGGATAGTGATGTAGGGCGCATCAATGGTGTTCTTTAGATATGCATATCTTCCTATCCTTCTTATGAATTATTGAGTTAGAGGCTCAAACACTTTCACTTTTCAAAATGCAATACTACCAACTACTCATTGTAATGTCTTATGAACCCATTTGGTGTGGATAGTTTCTTGAATCCTCAAAAAATTGCATTCAACAATATTCTATCTCCAAATCTCCATATCTAACCACCTTTGTCCATTTGAGACTGAACCATTCCACCACCTTTTCTAACACCAAAAAATTTATAGTTCATACCTTGCTAGTTTTATACTTTACTTGACAAACATTACTTTTAAGACTAAAGCTTCTTGTTGTTCTGATAGTAACATGTCATTCCTCCTCTCATGTCACCCACTTATATTGGTTTCTATATTAACTACCAACCATGGCATCCAATTATGGCTTCCTTTTTTTATTTGATCCCTCCTTAGTGTGTTTGCCTTCTTTCCCATGAAACTAAACTATCCATCCTTCCATTATGTTGGGTTATTTATTGACTAATCGACTCTCCTTGTTAATTAAAAAACCACTACCTTTCTTTGTTAGTGCTTATGAGAAACCTCAAAACCTAAGCATACATGTGTGGTTGATAAGACATCCACCACCATTCTATAAAGGTCAAGCCACACTCGTGCTATCACAAGGATGCCATCATTTTCTTGTTACTATCAACCATTAATAAGGATTGGTTCCTTCAAAAAACCTTCACCTAGCAACCAAGTTTTCATGGGTGTGCATATGTCTAGTGTTTATATTATGTCACCCTTGATTGTCCTCGAGACCATTCAAACTATGGTTTGTCCCACATATGCAGATCCTACTAAAGCCTTTCAAAATGATTTCTACCACATCTATCTCCCTTGAGCCTTTCCCAAACTCATCAAGACACCACCATTCGGATTCTTCATGCCATGACTTCTACAATACCTAATTTCATGTCTCCAACATTAGTTAGTAATGGTTCTTGAAAACCATTTAAGTATTTACATCATGTAGTAAATAATGCATGTTATGTCCCACGTAACCATTGAATTGACTCTCCATAACTTGAAACCCAAAATAAATGACCACTATGTCCTTTCAC
The DNA here is from genome assembly GCA_028749045.1 of Cupressus sempervirens. NCBI lineage: Eukaryota > Viridiplantae > Streptophyta > Pinopsida > Cupressales > Cupressaceae > Cupressus > Cupressus sempervirens. The sequence goes on from CM053792.1 coordinate 561,896,329, forward strand.
CAAAGATTTGAAAGTGAATGCATGGATAAAACAACAAAAACATATGACTTAGCAAGTTGAAAAACTATTAATTATAAACATATACTTCCATTAATGTACCATCTACAGATTAAAAATGTGTGGCTCTTTGGCTACCACCAAAGAGCCTTTTGGAGTTTCTAACTATTCACTCTAAATTATTCTCTTTCAACTTCCTATTGACTTCTTCCTTTACATCATGAGATGTCTTATTTAAAGACCATCTTAGCAATTACAAATATTTTAGCTACCCTAAGATCATTCATATCTCTATTCAGTTACATTGCAATACAGTTTTGAGATGAATTTAATGTCAAATTTATAGAAATTTGGTGGGATGTTAGGGTGCCACTACACTAGATAGCTTTTCCCATGATGAAATCATTCTAAAATATGGCTCTTAGTGCCAATTTCCTTGGTCGTGGTTATGTATCGTAGTCTATCTGTGGCCCATGGAATGGTATCCAGAGTATCATGTATATGACCTTTGGTGTGTTGGTCATCTCTCCCAGAGGAAAATGGAAAGTGTTCATCTTTGAATAGAAATTCCCAACCAAAGAAGTCAATAAATCATTATTCACCCACAGATTGGGGATATCACACAAATGGGAGAGACCTAGTGTATCAATGTGTGTCAACTCGGTAGCATCTAGTAGACTGATCAATGCCTCGATGGCTGATTAGTACAATTTGAACCTAACATCTAGAAAGTCAACCTACAAACAAGAAAATAACATAATCACAATCAATTTTTGACTTCAGTATAAACATGCTAATACTACTACATTTAAAACATCTTGAAAACATAAAACAATAAACAACGATGATGTGAAAAAGATGAAAAACATGAAATTATCAATGCAAATGACTCAACACTCCTAGGAATATCACACAAGGCTTCACAATTTTGTGTGAAACCTTACATTCTTGTGTACATGACCCACTTCTTGTGCAAGGAACCTATATAGAGCACACGATAAAACACTCACATGTGAGACAAATCAAGTCAATTGTTGAAAATGAATAACTTTTAGGGTTTCTTGCATGAGAGATGGGTGTCTCCCATGCAAGGAAACCCCACAACACACACATGAAAGTGCTTTAGTGACACTTTTTCATGTAATATTTCCTATAGCTTCGTGTGAGAAATCAAGTCCTCGTGTGAGGACTTTGATGACAAAAATCTTGAATTCATCAAAAATGGAAAAAATTCAATCACAAAGCATGAAATTTGAAATGTATTATAGGTTTACAAGTTACTCACTAGAGGTCTATAGTCTATTGGTTGGTTGTGTCACCTGGAGCTCAAATCAGTGTGTGTGCACATGGACCACCATTTTTGCCTCATAGCTCTTTCTCCACAAAACATAAATGCACAAATGATTTGAAAATAACCCTCTAGGCCCTTATATAGGTGTTGATCTAAATTTTCAAAGTGCTCCTATGGATGTTAAAATCACCCCCTTACCTAATTGGACCATTTGAACTTATTTTTGGGATCTAAATTGAAATCCAACACACTTAAACAGCTAAAAATCACACTTAAAAAATTTGGGACCGACATGATTGAATGCTTGTGCAATCTATCTTGCCAATACTTTATGAATCTTGGAATATCATCAACTAAAAACTTCTCCAACATTTTCAAAAATCTTCTGAAAAAAGTCAACCTTGGTCAAATTTGGTCAACTTTGGTCAAACTTGGTCAACCAAACCTTGAAATCACTTTGAATTAACTTAAAAATTTATCCATGATATTTTGATCGATTATATATTCTTCTAAACAATAATACATTTGGTAGTGTTTTGCGACATCAATGTGTATTTGGCATTTTTTTTGTCTTATAACCCGACGACATCACAATTGCGACGTTATTTTTTTATAACGTCGCAATTGCGACATCATCGAGTTATAAGACCAAAAAAAAAAGGTGCATTACTCACAATGTTTAAGAGAAAGTGCCCAATGAACCAGATCTCCCAGCTAAGCACAAAAATCCGTTAGGGCTGGATCGATGATCAATCGATCTCCCAGCTGAGCAAAAAAATCCCTTAGGGCCGAATCAATGATTAGTCGAGCGCAACTTATCTACCTCCGAGCATAGCTTATCTACCCCTAAGCACATCTTATCTACCTCAAAAGAGTCATCAAATGAATGGAATGAATGCAATTAAAGGGAGTGTTCCAAGGAGATAATTGGTTGGATGAACTTCATTGGTAACACTTCATCTTGACAGAGTGTATGGTAGGTACACTAATTTTTGACTAGATGCTTTATTTTTTTGCAGTCTAGGGCAGTGGTCCCCCAAAGGGTTTCTCTAGCAAATCATACTCTCTTCAACACCCTCTATAAATTCTCAATAATGGGGACAGATTCCTCACAGAATTCTTCATGAATCCTCCAAATTTATTCCTCAATTCAGTTTGCAAAAATACTCGATGATGGAGGCAGATTATTCACAGAATTCTTCCCGAATCTTTCAAATCAAATACTGAATTCACTTTAGAGAGTTTTTTTTTTTAATTATTTGTTTACTCCTCCACTACCTCTACATCACCATCATCCTCTAATTTCTCTGAGATCTGAGTACAAACACCACTGTCATCGTGCTTAGTTTCTACAACTAGGGGGACCATTGTAAAGTGACTATCCAGAAGCAATGCACCCATAATGAATGGGTGTTTTGCAGAATCCACATTCTTTCCAGCCATCTTCCCTTGAATGGAAAACTCTGCAAAAGTTGCCCTTTTCATATAGGGTTCTACAAATATTGCACAAAACAGCCAGCTCCTCGGATGGGAATAGCCAGTTGCTTCTCCATCGGTTGTTCTCTTTTGCTCCACAATATCTACTCATACATTTTTTTCTTTTTATTTTCTTTCATTCTTTTCTTTTCTGTAAATCTTAAGTTAATTTAAAATAATATAGTTTATGTGAGTTTCAATATTTTTAGGAAAAAATTATAGAAATAAGAAAATGTGGTATGATGAGGAAAAAAGCATAGTTCCATGAAGAAAATCTAATATAAGTACATAGCTATAGACAATTTTGTATGTTGATAAATATTGGTCATTTGGTAGATAGTGGTTCACGTGCACAGTAAATGAGACTAGTTTTGATGAACTAGCCTCTAAGAAAGCTTTGGTCCCCCTCAACTCACAACGAGCTACTGGTCACATAGGGGAGGTAGTGTGTGTGGGTGGGTATGTGTGAACCTATTTTTACAAATAATTTTTTTATTTATTTTTCCTTATCTTTGTTATAGAAGTCATTTATCATTTAGAATTCTTATAAAAACTTAGAAGACCACCATGACAAAAATATACATACATACAAACATATATGATGACAATCTAAAGGATTTAAATCTCATTTCACACAGGCCAAGTCTTCATCATAATACCAGAGCTATGAGTCAAATATGGAGGCTAATTTCTTTCTTAACATGAATGAGTAGATTATTTCTTTCAAGGGTGGAAATTATGTCACCTAGCTGAGCCACATCTTCAAGCTAGATCCCCACTAAAATAAATAGCTACAATAGAAAAAGTATTACAAGACAACAACCCAAAACAAGAAAACAATTGATAACTAAAATAAAGTTTAAAAAAGATCCACTTGCCCAAAAGTTAGCACAAGGTTAAAGCCACACATAACATAATGATTCTATCTATCAAGGAGACCCATGGGGTTTAGAAAGGCTCCCTGAACCTCATCATCGGGTTTTGACTTGGCTCCCATAGCCACTACTATGGGTTTTAACATGGCTCTCAAAAACATCATCACCCACAACCTTAGAAGATCAATCATCAAAAATCCAACTAAAACTTTGGGGTTTTGGAATGCTTCCAAATTTTTAATTGGATTGCACAATTATTTTGATAGGATACCCAAGTCTTTTAAAAATCACATACCTCATAGAAATGATCATTAGAAAGTGATCTGAAACTCTAGGGTTTAAGAAGACTCCCCAAACCTCCATGGGATTTATTTTGGATCCCACAACCATAATGGGATTTTTAGAGGATCTCCAAAAGAACACAATTTTTTTTAAAGGATCCCCAACCCTTCAAAATGGGATTAAACTTGGCTCCCATAACCAAAATGTCACCAGCAAAAAAGAGACCCCACCAATCATCCATAGTTGTAATGTGTATTTGGCATTTTTTTTCAATAAATTCCCTATGTGAGCAAAATCATGACTGATTTATCATATCTCTATTCTATGCAATCTGAGACAACCTTTCATGGTTTTGTTTGATCAAATACACATGGATTCTTGTCCATGGGTTCCTGCAGAGAAGAGGGAATATGAGTACGATTATAGTTAAAAGTCTAACTATCTGTCTCAAACTTACAAGTATGTTCTACATGTGACCTGGTATGGTACCTATCTTATCGATTCAAAGCATTCACCCTTGCACCTCATCAACCTTGTAAAGTTTCCTCCACACTGTCATTTTATTAACATCAATAATATAGCATGATGTTCAAACAACCTTTTAAAGATAAAGATTCTATACAAATAAAGCATATATGTTACAGTTCAAACTTTGCTAAAAGAGATTTAAGATATATAGAAGTTCTAAACAAGGAAAAATAATTTTATTTTAGAGACACAACAGGCTAAAAAGTAACATTACCTACACAGTTATGCTTGGGACTGAATGGCTTAGTCGCCACCTACTCCTTGTAGCTTTTAAAACCTTCAATGATCACCTTAGTGCATTACTTAGTGATTATCCTATTGCACAATTTAATACAAGTGTTTGAACTTAAACACAACATTGTTGGAAATATTGATGATACGTGCACATCAATTAACATGCTTCTGAACATGAACAAAGAAGCAAGCCAAAGCAAGCCACATAAACACAGCACCACCAAAACTACAAAATAAAATTGTTGGCAGTTATTTTAAAGCTATATCATGCTAAAAAATTATGCAAGGTAGTAGCAAAATCCGACCTTTTGCTTTTAATCCACAAACACAATCCCAAAAACTCAAAATTTATTCTTGAATGAATTTTTGAAAATAAGTAAATACAAAAACAAAAAAATAACGCAAAATAGGTCAGAATGGAAAACTCAAAACACATTGTATTAACAAGGAATATTTTTGAATATTGGGATGCTCAAAAGGATAATTCTGAAGTTAAATAAGCAATTTAATGCATAAAAATAGTCTAGAAGGTGAAAGTTGAAAAGAGATCATATTACATTTATTGTAAATTTCAAACATATATCTCTAATCGATTAGAATAGTGAAATAATTTGTAAAGAGTCAAAAATTTGACAAAGCTTATTTTTGTTAACTTTACATAGCATCTTGACATTCAATGCATGTATGTTTGATGCTGAGCTAAGCTATATGTAAGCATGATAATTTGTGTTGCACATGGATTAGAATAAAAGTTAAACCCACATCACTTTGCAAATGATTGTTTGGATTCCCAGAAGAAATGTGTAAGTGTGATGCAAATCAATTTGGAATTTTCATACTGATAACTTTACCCAGCCTTTTGAGGGAAAGCCAACATCATTTGTGCGGGTTTTTCCGATACTCGAGAATGAAAGTGCATATTTAAAGTGAGCAAAAGACTGGGAAAATATTCCCTCCTAAACTATATCTCTGAACCAATAGCCAACCCATGATTATGATAAAATCAAGGTCAATTGAGCATCTGAAGAAATTCCATGCAAGGCTTTGTTAATTTAGATAGCTCTTAAGCAAATTAACATTCTGCTTTTTCATGACTATGTAATTTATCTTAATTTTTCAACTATGTTCAAGAATTATTTTGTTTTCTTGCAATTTAAGGTATGGATTTTATGATGAATGTCTAAGAAAATATGGAAATGCAAATGTATGGAAGTATTTTACAGATCTCTTTGACTACTTGCCACTGATAGCCCTTATTGAAAGCTAGGTAAAGAAAAAGATATTATACACTATTTTGTTGGTACCCTGTGCAGCACAACAAACTTGTTCTTACTATAAGAAAATTTTCTTTTCTTTTATTTCATTGCAGATCTTCTACTTTCACAGAGGTCTCTCCCCATCATTGGACACACTTGATAACATACGAGCTTTGGATCGCATACAGGAAGTGCGTCTATACACATAAGTATAATGTTTTGTACTACATAGATTTGAAAAGAAGATCACAACCATAACATTCAGTTCTATGCATGATAGTGTCTTAGATCTGGTTTTATGTAGTGTTCTCTATTAGAATAATTTTTTGTCCTGGTTACTAAATGGTTTCTATTTGAAAGTATTTTGGTTGTACTAGCTATGTAGTGCCCCGCCAAGGAACCCTTGGAAGTAAGTGTAAAACATGCAGGGGATTTTGTTAAAGCAATTGCATCATTACACACTTAAATTAGGACAACAATGCTAACAACATGAACAAAAATGAACAAAAAATTGCTTTCACTTTGTGCTTGTGTACAAGTAGAAGTCTTGACAAACTTCCAAGGGTCACCTGACACTCTACTAAACAATTGTAATGAAATTCCCACATTCCATTGTTTTGCCTGACACAAATGGTCTATTATCAAACCAGTAGGGATGAAGGTGCCAATTACCAGTTGGAGGCACTAATTAATGTATGTGTTGAAATATTGGTGGAGACATTAATCTAGCAAACTTGCTCACAAGTTGAGTTAATATTCATCCAAGACTGTGCTAACTCCAACATATGGCTAAATACATAACATCCTCTTTAGTTAGGGTCCAATAACATGATTATCAAGGCCAAATCACTTGAGTATAACAACATACATATACATCAATTTTCTACATTACAATATCCATGAATACATGCATGACTCTTACTAAAATTGGAAGAGAGAGAGAGAGAGAGAGGTGCAAAAGGAACTCATGTAGGTGCCACTAAATCCAATTTAATACTTGTACACCAGTCCCCAACAGTGCCTTGTCACACCACTCAATCATGTGGTACTCTCAGGTCCGCCTTACTATGCTTGTGGAGATAGTCACATAGCCCAAACAAGAACACAAGGCATACAAGGAGGTATAAGCATACTCACACCAATCAATGTATATAGAGTGAAAATAAATCATAGGCTTATTTAAGAGAAAACATGGAGCAACACAACATGAATCAATGGCCACAATGCAATATCTAAACACACTCAATCAACCAATACCCAAGAGGTGCTATTCATACTACTAGGACTTTGGTGGTTGAGTACAGTGCATAGGGAATGTCAATTATTGGTGAAGAGAAAATAACATTAATGATCAATGAATAAGTCTTTTAAGGCATCAACATTTCTTATAATAACCCCATCCCTTCCAAAAAGTTTAAATTCTTCTAGATTATTTAGAATGGCAACATTTGGATGGCATAATCATTAGTATATATTCAAGTGTGGCTATATACATTGAAAAGCAACAGGGAATATTGCGGGTTTTATAAATAGTACATGACTCAAGTCAACTATAAAGCAACCCAATTGCATATTTGAGGCGCGCGAGGAAAATCATGTATTAATCTATGCGAGAAAATCAATAAGTGCAGGGGAAGAGCTTCTTATTGATTACAATTTGAACCGCATAGATACAAATGAGGCTACTATCATGGGGGTGGTACATACTATTAAACCAACTCCTAATCAATGACTCCAACATACCATTTAGTCAATATATTTTTTACTAACATTTTTATACTTGATCTTTGACAGAGGGGCACAATATGGAGCAACCACCCGGAGGGGATGCTGGTGATGTTCTCAGCTCATCTACACATGAGCAAGTAAAACTCATTGTAATTGTGCAAACTAGATAGAAGCAAAATGTTTTTTTTTAATGTTGTTTTCTTCATTGTTTTGGAGTAATTTTGATAATACTAATACTATTGTTGTCATAGAGGGCCAGTGGTCAGAGGGAGGGAAAGGAACCTGCAGTCCCTCAGTAGCCTACCCTTGAGGAGGACCCATTTTATATTGATTTAGCAGAGACCGATGACCTGATCGGTTCGATTAAAAAGTTGCTAAAGAAAATTGGCAAAGAAATTATACATTTGGCAACCATTAATCCTACTATTCAGGAAATAAAAAAATAGGGCATCTGAATTGTTGCACACCTTTGAAATCTTAAAAGTAAGTATTAATGAAATTTTTAATTATAACAAGAGTTCAATAATGGTTTTTATGTTATGCTCTTTTATGACATTAATTAAAATATGGATGTGTTGTCTTTACAAAGTTTTTTGCATGATTTCGAGCCCCATTCCCATGATGAGGGTGTTGCAAGTGGTTCAGGTAGATGGCATGTTCCATTCCCCACTTGTGTTTTCCATTGAATATAGATAGGAATGATCATAATCATTGACAATACATGCAATTAATACTGAATTTATGCACGCATTCTATATTTATGCATGCTTTAACAATTTTATTCTTCAGCTTCAGATCCTATGATGATGTCGCCTCCATCCAGGACAACCACAAATCTCTTTTTGACTGTTGAGTCTACAACATGCAGCTTACAGGCATTAACTATTGCACCATCTACTGGTACACAAATCCCTCTTTTTCTCTCTTTTTTTATGTGTTTATTTAAGTGTTATGTGTTTACGATGTAGATTGTAATGACCCTCCTTTGGCAGTCACTCAATGTTTAAACTTTTTCACAATTTGTTTACAACTATTTATTTGATACACCTTTGATTTTTATAATTCACGTGAATGATTAACCAAACTCACATGTCTACTGTCTTTGAACTCAAACATTACTTTTTCGTGTATTTTTCACATCTTCTTGCATGAATCATCACCTTCTTTTGACTGTCACAATTGTCGACTCTTGTTCAGTTGCTATTTCAATGAGTACACCAAGCTTGCACAAATTATACTTGTTCACTGCAGCCTGAACAGATTTACACTAACCACTAAGCCTACACAAATTATTCATCAAAAGAGGATGAATGCACATCATAAAATCTACACTTCCCTCAACACATTTATGAGACAAAATATGGTTACAGCTATTATTTTGTATTCTTTAAATGATAGACCTTATACAACTTGATATTTGCATCTTAATGCAACAAATAAAATAATAACAACATAAAGTATCCAAAATCATAACAATGCATAGTGGCATGGATCTCCCACCTGTGTAATGATCTCTTTAAGAGATTCTATAAAGAAAAAGATACATTGTCTATTTTTGGATAGTGCTCCAGAATTTCAAGCACCCCAAGTGCTTGGAACATGACCCTAAAGATGTTTAGTAAATAACCAAACTGTTAATTTATCTGAAACAGGTTCTTCCCTTCGGATTGTACAAGCAGAGAGTAGTATCCTATCAATCCAACTCCTCTCTGTACAAAAATAGTGGCCTGCTAAAAGAAATAATAAATTTCATCTTTGAGTACATTATATATCAACTTACAGGCTCATTAAATATGTATGTTTAGCAATATTATATTGACGTGATGATTCTAATCCTTGTTCCAAAACATATTCTTAATTACTAGAATGTTTTCATCACACTGAAGAATGAGCCCTCAAGTAAGCAATAGGGACATCTGTGATGCTTTTAGAAGATGAAATTTTTCCCAAAAAAACTTAAGGAAAAGAAAAAGAAACTAATAAAATGAGGCATCAGGTGTTTAGGAGGACCTCTGGACTTGCAAAATGCTGTCCACATACAACAAACATAGCTGAATTATGTGCAATGTCAAAAAAAAATAGCTAACACTAAATTTAACTAGAGATTAAAGGTCTTGAAAGCTAAAATTGCATCATTTCTCCCCAATATCATAGTCATTCTCTGCAAATCTTATGCCACTCATAAGCTAGATGAACAAGACAAACACAAGCACTACGATCTTTCCATTACATGCAAAGATTAAAAATATTCTAATTTCCTAGTTTCCTTTGCAAGATATTTGTTAAATCGTTCCAAAACAAAATAATATTTGAATGCCAATATGTTGACATTCATTTCCTTCCACAATATAGCTAAAATTAAAATGCCAATAAGATTATGGACATGTAGATCCTAACTTCTTTGTAGCTAGTTTTTTGTCACAATAATTATTTTCTTGCCTGCTATTAGTAACTGCAGGTTCACGTTGAAATATACTAGCTAGGTATTTGAAGAAAAATTCGGATTTAATTTCCAATAAATCTTTGACCACCATGATAATGGAGTTTTGGGTTTTGTGCAAAATGCTAATATTTTGTTTGTTTTGTGGTTTTCTAATTTTTTGTTATTTTTTGAATAAGATAGAATGCGTAGAAATATCAATCTATTCTAAAAGAAATTGGTACAACCAATGATTGAAACAATTTCTTATGAAACAATTTTGTGACAAAGACTTATGAAACTTATGAAACTTTTTGCAATAGGAGCTGCAGCATCATTCCCTAGATGTTCCTATGTTCCTAGTACAAGAATAGTGAAGGATGTCATATTGATTGTCAGTGATGATGAAGGCATTCCATTAAAAGTAGCCAAAGTTCTAGGTACTTTAAAGTTATTATTCTATAGTGATATAATAGTAATTTAGTTTTTGATCACTCTTCATTGACTAATGATCCCATGATTGTTTTGTAGGGAATGATTTTTTTTGGAAAAAACTTGGTGATGAGTGTTTGGAATATTCGAGCCCACCATGCATACCTGGTGGAACATCATATCCTAACTAAAACCCCAAACCACTATTTTGATTTCAAATCATTGCTAGAATAGTTTTCCTTTTCATCCATTTCTTGAACTATATTAAAGGTAGCTTCACTTCATTTATGAGTCTAACATGTTTTTTTACTTAAAAGGTGGAATCTCCAAGACAAAAATTTGAAGGATGATCTTATAGAGAGCATGACCCAACTCTTTGGACCTCATGCATTCGAGAGAAACAAGCTCCTTGAAAAAGTTGGTTTATGTTTGAAGTATATTAGGGAGGAGTACAGAAAAAACTTATGGGATAACCCTAGGTACGAGCATCTGCCCTATGTTCCTAAGGCTGAGTGGCAGGCTCTGATTTTGGATGGAAAGTATAAAGCTGACAAGAAAATTGCAATTACACCAGTAGAGAGTACACCAAGGTATGTGATACTATTGAGAATGTAATTATGTACTAATTAACCTCTATATTTATACTATCTAACATATTTCAAACTTTTCATGGATTGCCTGAGACAACAAAGGCAACAAAGGCAAGACTAGAAAAGCACGGGACAGACAAGCTCGGCTCTGGTTGTTTTTTGAAACTTCAAGCACAAGTTGTAAGTATTCCTTATCCTCAACTTTTGTAACTATTGTATTTCCTTTTGATATTTTAACTACCCTCCATTGGTTGATGAAACAATGCAAGTAAAATTCACCATACCACACAAAAATGTAGGGCTCAGAGTTCAAGAGATGCCTCACAGAAGAGGATAAGAGAATTGGCTTCCAACAAGGCTATAGAGCCGTGGCTGAATGGCTACAAGTTGAAATCAGTGTGGAAGGTTCTAATAATGATGCATCTAAGCCATAGGTAAATAAGCTAAATGAAATTTATTTCAAATTGAATACTTTACCAATTAGTCTATTTGATGTTAAGTTCCAATATAAAGTGAGTATATCTATTTTAAGCAAGCCATGATAACAATGCGTAGGATGTTGGAATGCAGCCTGACAATCCTTCTACACAATCTGTGAATGTTGAAGGTTTGCATGATGTGCATCCCAGTGGTGGAGGTATACATTTGCTATTAAATTTTTTATATGTAATTGCAATTGGTGTTTGGATTAATGTAACATTTTGTATAGCAGTTGTAGAGGATCGAGGGGTCGATGTTCATGAGTGTGTTGACATTGAGTCTAGACAAAATGATGTGGTCATATCAGGTAAAGAGCGCCACAATTATGTTATTTAAAATAATTAAATACTTGTAACAATTATAATAAATTATTTTTAATTTAACTCTTTTATTTGTTATTGTAGAGGACCCCCCTTTGCAATAGCATAGGAATTTGAGATCATCAAGAATAGAGAAAAGAACTGATGAGGGGGGAATTGATGATGACACTGATGCTCCTCTTAGAGATTACATAGAAAAAAGAAATAGAAAGAATAAAAACAAATGATTGTCATCTACATACCTTAATTGATAATGACTGAATTTCATGTCTTAATGAATTTAATTATGTGCTAATGAATGTTCATGAATTATGTGTTAATGCAAAATATTGATGAATGTTGCATGTTTACGAATCTAATGTGTTAAAGAATGTTATCATGTGATATTGATTGAATGTTACATTTTATTAATGGTTGAAAGAATGAATGAATGTTAGATGTTAACAGGGAATGTAGAGTGATGTTAGGGGGAGGGGGGTGGGGCCAAATGAGCTTCCACCTTCACGTGGTTGGACCTATTTAGTAGAGAATATTAAACTATTCTCGAAACAAAGTGAAGCTCAATAAGATGTAAGTGAAGCTCAAATTGGCACAAATACGGAGTCAATATGATTTAAGGGGTCATTTGAAGTCCTAGGGTGTCCTAGGAAGAGTTATGGGTGGATGGTAGTGTTTACATGATGTAATAGGCTATTATAGCCCCTAAATGATGTAAAATGCACTCAAAGTGCAAGATCATGTAAAATTGCCAACATTGGCAACATAAGCCAACTTAGGCTTGAATGGGGTTAGTTAAGGTTATAGGTGTGTGAAGAGTGTTTTAAAAGGTCTTTTAGAGTCATTTAGGAATGACATTATAGTTTTCATAAGTCTTTAGCCGAGAAAGGTCACAAAAGATAATCAAAGGTAATGATGTTTAAAAAGTTATAAAAACTGTCTATTTGTTGTCATAAGACAATTAGAAGAGCAGTTGGCATCCAAGGGGACTTTAGTTCAGTTTTATGAGTTAGTTAGATCGAAAAACATTTAGAAAAGAAATGTCTTTATAAGACACAAGGGAAGAAGTTGAAGAGAGGTGTATGTAACAAGAAAATAAATAAATCAAAGAAATCTGCTATTCACTATCATAGTGACAATTTCCTAATTGCAAGATTTGACTTGGTAATCCAATAAAGTTCTTTATATTCAAGATTTATTGTTGTTGCTCCTTAAAAAGATTGTCATGATTTGTTAACTCTTGGCAAGGACTCTTGTTAACTCTTTTCTAAAGTTTAAATCACAAATCACAAATGCCTTATTGGTGTAAAGCATGTTACATACTATTTGTATTGCTAGACAGTATAAATTATCACTCAAAAGTGGAGACTACATTCCTGGCAGGGTATTTGGAGTGGCATGATTAGTGGAACATTGCTACAAACAATAATTCTTTTGATCATCACATGGAGGACACACTGGAATAGAGAGGTATTACCATATTCATATTAGTGATCTAATTTTAAATAAAATTGTTGTTTATTTCTCTCACTTGAATATCACTGAACCGCTTATTGCCATTTGTGTTTACTTTTAGGCATCAGAAGTAGGAGATAGGATTAAGGTGTGGGGAGGTTTAGTAGCTCCCATCACAAACAATTGAATGGAGGTAGGATAGTTAACCATTTTTGGAGGTTTATGAATGAATATGGGCTTGTTTGTATTAGTTTGAAGAACCTATGGCAAGATATGCTCAAGGAGATCAGGAGTTGGCTGTGTTTATGGTTTGATTGTACTGCATATCCTAGTTCAAGGATTTTATTTTTAACCATTTTTAGTTAACATTGGTTTAATTTCTCACCTTTTGCTTTTGTTATTTTTCATTTAGTTACTTTCATGGCTCAGGCTATTCTCACCTAAGGTCGCAATTTTCTTTGTATTTGGTTAATAATTTTGGAGCAATTTTTAATTTGTGGGCCTAAATTGGTGACCATTCATAAGAAACATTTAAGTTTCCTATTCAATTTTCACATCCAGTGACAAAAAACCCTTGGGCTTTCAAAGATATTCAAGGACAAAAGCTCTCTTGGAGTTCCATTACTAGAATTGCAAACAAATGTCATCATCTCTGTCTAGGACATCTTCGCATGAGCATTGCATTGGAGCAGATTTGACCAGTTATCTTAAGTTTCAGATATAGAGCAACTAGATTTGCAAGGGAATATTATATTCAGGATTTGGATAGCTTCGTTGTTGATTTATAAAGTAATAGTTGTTGATCAAAATCATTTCATTGTTAGATCTTGAGTGCCATACTTTGAAAAAATTGTTATCATCATAAATTGCTGCCAGTATTTGCACACATCATTCTTTGTAAAGAATTTATTAAAAACTTCCAGCATTTTGGGGGTTTGTTGCAGAGTTCCCACTAACAAATGAACTGAGCAAATTTTATTTTATTTTTACTTTGTCTGTCGTCCCAATTGTGATAGACCCACCAATGGGGTTGCCATCACATCTACAAAAACCCCATTGCAATTTCTCAAGATTTTGTTTCAATTGTGATGTCTACCTCAAGCATTGTGACGAGATTTCTGTAGATGCAACGACAACCCCATCGATGTACCTGTCACAATTGTGATGGCAGACAAAGGAATTGTGATAGGTTGATGCCACAATAAGGTGATTATATAGTGACGAATAGGAATCACAATTGCAATAGTAGAGGATAGACGTCATATTTTGTGACTAAATAACAGTGACGTCTATTATTGTCATAGTGGCGACACATAGTTGTCATAATTGTGACACATAGCTGTTGCAAATTGATGCCAAATGTATTAGTGAAATCTTTGATCAATTTAGTATCTTTTAATCTTCTACTCTGCATCAATATTATGGTGTGTCATCTTTCAATTTTGCTCCTGAGGGGGTAGGAAGATTACATTATTGAATCTTTCAAATCTAGCTTCAATTTAATTTGAACATAATGTCCTAATCACTAGAGGAATCTTATCACTTGGGACATCTTTGTTCCCTCTATCTGGTATTATATTCTATCTAATCTTACTTATTGATTAACTAATCAAACTCATAACAATGCTAGTCATAGTTCGATGCATAGGCATCAAGGCATTCTAACCCTAAATCCTGAGGGTTAAGCCTTATTATAGTGATAATTCTATGACTCATTATTGGTTTTGCTATCTTTTATGGGCCATTATTTAGATGTTATTTTTGGACTCTGGAGGATTAAGCTTCATTTTGAAAACAACTCTAAGGTTTCTTTCAATCATTGTTTAATGGATAGGTATTGAGGCATGCTAACCTTGACTCTTGAGGATTAAGCCTCATTCTGAGGATAATTCTACGAATCATGATTAATCTTGTTAGCTTTTAATGGATAGGCATTAGGGCATTCTAACCTTGACTCCTCAAGATTGAGTCTCATTTTGGGAACAATCTTGTAAATTTTGACAATCCTTTTTCTATAAGACCAATATCTAGGTGTTCTATCTAGACTCTAGAAGGTTAATATTCATTTTGGAGATAACCCTAAAAATCTCACCAATTGGTTTATGTGTCATCAATCTTAGTTTTTTATTTATATTTTAGACTTCTAATTTCTTTGAATCAACATGATGATTGCACATTTACTCAAAGAGGGGCAAATTTAATACCCCTAAATTGGCACATTGGTGTTCTCAACCTATTTTGGTGCCTCAATCTTACAACATCTATTTGTTGATCATATTTAAGTCTTATTGTACTAGCCATTTTTTATTCTAGTCATCTTTACTTGACCTAAGTGTCAAATGCAGAAAATCACTAATCTGTATTAATCACATACTTTATTTAATTCCTAAATATTGATTCAAATTAGCTAAATTAATCTCCTAATTTAATTAATTTAATTATAAGTCCTAAGTACTTTAATTAAACTAAATCCACCCTCTTTAGCTAATACAAATAAAAAAAGGATTTAAAATATATTGATTTAATTTTATATATATATATATATATATATATATATATATATATCATAAGTGTTGAAACTAATTATAATATTATATTATGTTATCATGTTTGAATGGATCGATATTCTTTCCTAATTCATCTCATATGAAAATGGAATTAAATATATTGATTAAATCAATGCTCATTGTAATTTTTGAAACTAATTATTTAATTAATTAGAAATATAATTATGTGCACATATTTGAATGGATCAATATTATCTCCTATTTCATCTCATTCAACTCCATAAAAAATGGAGGACTCAATCGCACATTCAATCTAAATCGTACACTCAATTTAATCTTGACCACTGATCGGGTCCAAGGTTTTATAAAAAGAGAACCCTAGCCTCTCATCTGGGAGAATGCATATGAAGAGTATTGAATTTTTGTGATTGAAATATCTTAATGGAAAGAATGCTTCTGAGATTGGGGGGGGGGGGGGGGGTGGGGGGGTGAATCAGAAGTGTTAGCTTCTAACCTTTTATTTTTTTCAAATCCTTAATAACATAATATTGAAATGTGCATGCATGCATATCAACATTAGGCAATTATGAAAAACACATGTGCATCACCACATAACTCTAGAAATTTTGGTAACCCAGAAACCCTCTAGGAATGAGAAGGTAAAACTGGGGTGGGGATGATACCCACAAAATTACTACAACAATAATGTTTAACCACTTCTAATGGTTTTCTCAGTTAAAGGCCTACCCTGTTAAAGGCTTTACACTATATCAATAGTGACCTGGTTAAAGGATTTACAAACACTTTACATGAAGTGTTACCCTGTTAAAGGATTTAATCACCTATTTAAAGGAACTACAAAATAGTTGTTAAGCTAACCTATCACCATAGGGTTTCCTTTCTAATACAATTTCTAGAGATTATTAGGTGTAATAAACTTGATAGTTTACAATCCTTTGATTGCTGAATACAGGCACTTGATCTGCTTTCTCTGATCTTGATCCTCTGAGATCTGATATTCTTCACTCTGAAAAAAGTTTTCCCTTACACAACTTTGTCCTTTAACATACAATGAGACTTAGTCTTCCTTATAAAGACATTCAAAGACTTAGGGTTAGATGTGGATCTATAATCCATATTGAATCTTTGTTTCTCGCTCATTCCTTGCAATTTTATTATTGGTTGCATGCCTTCTTCATTTTTCTTATTGGCTGCAGGTAGATTGCATAGGAAATACAAAAGATTTGATCTTATTATTTAATCCTTCGAGATTCATCATATGTCGACCATGAAAATGGTTTGCATCTGCATTTGTAAAGTTATAGACTCATATGTGTATTCTATGTTACTTGGCACTTACTGATCCTAGATGCTTGGCACATGTAACAAACTGGCTTACTCAGCTCCTATTGCATTTCTATATTGCTTGGCATTGTCTGTGACTCAACACTCAACTATCACTTGGCACTTGTATCATGCTCGGCACCTAAAGACATTCAGCACTTGATCTTCACTCAGCACCTGATCTTCACTCGGCACCTAAAGTCTACTCAGCAGCTGTTAGATTTCTTGATTCAGCTCATGTTGTGGCTCAGCATACATAGTGTGCTCGGCTCCAATGTAGAAAATGGTAAGTGTGATGGCACTCAAATGTCAAAACCATTTTGAGACTAACAATCTCCCCCTTTGACATGAGTGACAAAAACACTTAACTAACTTTATGAGTACATTCAGCTTTTAAAACCTTGATCAAAATTTTGTAACATACAATATATACCTCAAAATTATTGTAACTCCCCCTATGTTGATTGTGCCATTATCTATGCTATCTTGGTAACCAAAATTTTATGTTGTATATCATGCTCCCCCTTTTATCTGTCTTCCCCTGTAAACTTGTATCTTTGTCTCCCTCATTCATCTTGTCTTCCCCATCTCATCTTGTCCTCCCCTTTTCATCTTGGCTCCCCCTTTTTGATACTTATGTCAAAGGGTTTTAAGGGTTAAGACCATATTTTTCCAAAAATGTGTTTTTTACCTCCATAATCATCCTAAGAGTTGCAACCCAATTATGCAAAGCAATTTCCAATGACTTGTGCTAGATGGCAGTCTCTATGGCAAGGTGAATAAGTCCTTTTGAAGTAGAAAGATTAGGATATTTCTTGAGAACAACTTCAACATAGACCTGCTCTTTATGGAGTACTTCTAAATGTGGGGTAATGGAGGATTGGAGTTGTATCAATTTTGCCTTGATGGTGGCCTCTTCTGCTATTAATACAGCTATTTCTTTCTGAGTGTGAAGTATTTGAGCAAAATGCTTCTCACTTTGAGCTAGATCTTTGGGTAGCTGTGTGCTTGAAATATTCAAATTCCTCTCCATTCTCATTATCTTTTGGCTTGTCTCCTATGTGAAGTATAAAAAGTCACACAACTTTTTGTACAATGAGAATATATTCTCAAGTACCTTTTTCACTTTGTCTATGGCCTTTGCCAATTAATCTGTGAAAGTGCTATTTCACTAGATATTTTCTCATTAACTTTCCCTTGAAATTTTCTTTCAGACCATTCCATGACTTTTGCATTTGTCTCTTGGTCTGCATTTGTCACCTGGTCAACAATATCTGATAAGTGTTCCATGATATGCTTGGACTCATCTGGTGACTGAATACTGAAAGCAACCATAAATATGCCTTTAATTTCATGTAAAGTTTGTTTTTGTTGATACTCCTTCCTGAGTATCTCTTGCCTCTTTCTTTTGTTTAATGCTTCCTGCACCTCATTGATTTGATCAATGTTTATTGTTTTTGAGTCATAACTTGGTCTAACTATCTCGTCATCTAGTTCAGTGTCTCCATAGTGAAGTACCCTTGCAACTTTTGTAGAACTGGATCCTAGTGCTGATATTTGCAATGACTTTTGTGAAGGAGTCCCCGAGGTAGGAAAATTTATCAATGTTTATATTGCCTCTTGCTCTTTAGGGGTTTCATCTATTTTCTCCTCCTGATGTCTACCTTGATCAATTATTGTAATTTTAAGAAGTTCACCTTGTGTTTGTGCTATAGGATCAGATGTAATATCTATCATGTTTGTTTTACTTCTTTGTCTACTCGTGCACTCGGCTTTTGTATTGTTGTGTCAACTATGCCTGATGAAACAACTGATGGCATTTGAAGTTGACCATTAGTAGTTGTAGAGATGAGGGAAGGTGGTTCTTGTGGATTCACCTTATCTCTAACTATGTTTTCTACTAATTTTTGTAATTCATCCATACGGACCAATACTGGATCTACACATAATCTTGCTTGTTGTGTGGATTGGTCAAGGATTCTTTTGAGATCTTTTGCAGTTAATGGATTGATGTTCTGAGTAAAAGTGCCAGGAACATCTTGTACTATTATAGTTTCTGCAGGTGTGATGGGTACATGAGGAGGGCTAGTAGGTGGCAATTGTGTGTCTTGCACACTCTGGTCTTGTTTTTGCTCTTGCTCAGTTGTTGCTGTTTCATCTTGCTTTTGTATCTCCTCCTCTGTTTCTTTCTTTTCTTCTTCCTTCTTCTCTTCTTCTTGTTTCTTTTCTTCTTCCTTCTTTTCTTCTCTACCTTGCTCTACTTCTTTCTTCTCTTCTCTCCTTTTCATTCTTTCTTGTGGTGGAGCAGTAGCTTCTTCCTTGTATTCTTCTTCAAGAAAATCTTCAATCTTTTTGTACAATTTCTTCCATGATTTTGTTGTTCTTTGTACAATTTCTTCCATTTTGTTTTGGAGAATGAAGAATGCCCTGTACTTAGGTGTAAACCTAGTAGTATGCCTTTTGACTGCTTTCTCTATTTGTTCCTTAGTCAAATTAGGTAGTATGCTTGCTAGGGTTGATTCTCTCATCTCCTTCTCCATTTTCAAACAAAAATGCCATCTGTCTTCTACAATTTTAGACAATTCGTTTGGTAATTGTCCATCTAGTTCAAGAGGAGTATACTTGAACTGTGCCATCATTCCATACACTGATTCTTCTATTTTATTTTGTTCATCTTTAGTGAACTTATTGAAATCAACTTTATTTATGTTCTCAAGTCTTCATTTCCAATCTTTTTACATAATGTATCAACTAAAAAATGGCTTACCTTTTTAGATTGATCTTCTTTATCAGTATCAGGTTGAGCCACATATTTTCTTCTTTTCCTTGGTTCTTCCTGTGTCTTCTTGATTTTTTTCTTCTTTCTAGCTTCCTCTTTAGCTTTTTGTGTGGAGGCCCTCATTGTAGCTCTGGTTGTTGGCTTTTGGGGTGATGGCATGGAATTTTTCTTTGGTTTGGGCTGAGCTGGAGGTTGTTCTATTGCCTTTCTCTTCTTTGGCTTGGCTTGGGTTGGTGCTTCCTTGGCTTCTTCTTCCTTAGCACCTTCCTCCTTTTCTTCACCTAGGCCTTGAGTTAATTCCATTGAGCCTTGTTCTTGTTCATCCACATCATCATCATAGTCATCATCATCTTCTTCGTAAGCTTCAGCCTCTATTCCTTCACTAAATTTCTTCTTAATTTTCTTCATCAATTTTTTTTTTTTGTTTTTCAATGTGGCAGCAGTTTTTAATTCCATATTTATCTTTGACCTTACCACATCATAAGTGCCAAAGTGTGGGGCACTCTTATCTGTCTCTTTTGCCAACAAAGTAGTTATTGTTGCAGATGCTTCATCTATGTTGATCTCATAACCAAATGGTCTTAGCCATCTCACCCTTGGAATTGCTGCTTGGATATAGGTGAAGTCAATATCAACTAAGAAGCATATATCATTAATATGTTTGTCCACTAAGGAAACTGGTATTTTCACCTTTTGCTTCATGGATTTCTTAAAATCCTCAAAATAGCTTGTCATCAGGGTATCAAAATTGTCTCCCATTTGTTCTATATATTCATTAATTTGGGATATGATAGTTCTATCACTTCTCCATGTAACTTTTCCAAAAGAGGGAAATTCATTCTGAACATAAAAGAATACACAAACTAGAATTGCTCCAAATTTGCATTGAGCACCCTTTGTCCTTCTTATGGCAACTAGGTTTTTATTAATTTGTTGTAGTTGTAGTTTTGCAAGATCATAAGTATGATCCTTTTTCACCAGTTTGTAGCCTACATCTACTGCAATACATGGCACACTGTTGAGTCTACTAGATTGGTAGAATTTGTGGGCAATAACTGTAACAGCAAACTCAACTAGAGGATCCTAAATGGTGTGAATTGTCATTCTTTTTTTGTTCCACTAAGCACCTGTGTTCTTTTCTATAACCTCCTTGGATTCACTTCTCAAGGTCTTGAACCGATCTAGGGTAGGATATCCAGTTACCCTATGAATGATTCTTTTTGTGATTTTGACAGGGACATCATCTAACCATAGACTACCATCATGAATTCTACTCAACACAAGTCTAATCCATTCTATTTTAAATACATTAGGAAAACTCAAAACTCATTTTAAACCCTTCTTTTCAGCAATTTTATATTCATCTTTCAAGACTCCATTGGCACACAGCTTCGCATAGGCTTCTCTTATTTCCATGTCTCCTATGGCTCCTATCTTGCAATTATAACATCTCCTTACATCCTAAACCATAACAACATTTGGGGGTATGTAAGAAAGAGCTCTGACAGGATCATTTTTGTATGCAACTTCAGGGATAGGGTGAAAATCAGGCTGCCTAACCTCATTAGATACTAATTGGACTTCAAATGACTCTTTGTCCTGGGTTGTCTTAGAACTCGAAGCCATTTATGAAAACTAGGGTTTCCTTTACATAGAAATATGAAACTGCGTAGCTTGGCACAAATGAAAATACCTCAAGATTGATGAAAATGTGTTATAAGAGGTTGCAATCTACTTGGAATGCTAGATTCATTGGTATGAAGTTGCTCTGCTCTCTTTCTCTTCTTTGCTTCTTGATCGCGATGAAGAAAAATGATTGAAATCGCGATAATATACCCTATTTCCATCGCATTAAATGCTCAACTGCAAACTCAACTTCTGAAAGATCTCAAGTTGCACTACATTTCCACTTCACTTAGCTTCCATAGGAGTTGCTCAACTTGGCATTAGCTATCAACTCGATCGTTGTTAGGAACTCGACGTGTATTGGAGTTTTACTCAGCATCCAAAGATAGCTTGGCATCATCATTTAAAATTTTGTCTTAGCATCTTGTTTCATGCTTATTTCTACTTTTCAATGCTTCTTTATTTTTGGACTGATGTATAATGTAACTTTTTATATCAATCTGATACACTTCTCTTATGCTTAGTTTGATAAAGTGTGATCACTTGACCCATTGGATGAAGTGATCCCTCCACTTGATGTGCTGCACTCATCTTTCTTCTTCCAAGTTTTATTCATTTTTCTTCTTATTTCCTCGACATAAATCTTTTCTTTGCCCTTATTTTCTTTGTTGGATTCAATTTTTGGTGCTTTGGACCTTGTAGGATAGTTTTTGCTGATATGACCAGTTTTCAAGCAACTAAAACATGTGGTTTGGTTCAACCATCTTTTATAGTTCCCTTTGAAATGTGTTCTTATGCAGTTCTAGGGTATATGTCCATATTCCTAACAATAGTGATAGGTATACCTGGTGTTGTAATCCCAATGGTATTGTCTTTCATTTCCTTTTGTTTTTGCTGGTTGATTTGATGCCCACATAGACTTTGATCTGCATTCAAATGCCCTATGTCCATACTTCTTACAATTATGACAATGTCCATCAAATCTTTGTGTCCTTGTGACTTTGTATTTGCAATCTTGTGTCACATATCCTTGCATGTTGCACTTGTGACAGTAACTCTTGCTCTTGGGTGTGTTTTGTTGATTGAATCTTCTACTCTTGCAAATATTGGCAACATGCCCCTTTTTATTACAGTAATGACAAATGGGTTTTGAATCCTTACCTTTTTCACTTCTTTGCTCAACACTCTTTGATGATTCTCCTACTTCAATGCTATTGTATCCAAGTCCTAATGTATCATGGGCTAATCTTGGAAATTTCATCAATTGTTCAAAGTACTTGATGGCTTCACTTGACTTGTTTAGATTCTCTGCTACCTCTTTTTATATGTTCAATTCATTCACCATTTGTTCATTCTGCATCTTCAGAGTAGAGATCTCAATATCTTTCATATTGAGTTCATGATGAAGGTTCATCATTTGGGCAAGTGTATCCATCTGCATGTTTGACATCCTTGTTAATTCAATACATTTTTCTTCAAGTCTGTTTGCAAGATTTCTTTTGTCATCTTCCATCATGACTTTATCCTCGATTAATCTTTTCTTTTGTTCAATGATTTCACATAACATTATGGCCTATGATTCATGTTCCATCTTGAGAGATCTTATCTCTTCTGCTAGAACTTTGTTTTTCTCCATCAGTTCTGCTATTGTTGCATCAAACTCTTTAGTGTCTCCATTGGAAAATAGTTTTGTGGTATCTATCTCCTTGTAGTTTGTATCATTTTCAGCTATGGCTATATCCTTTCTTCTTTTCAAGGATTTTCTTAGTTCCTCCCTTGCTTCCTCTACTTTGTGTAGAGCTAGTTGCACATCAATCACTTGATTGTTAATAATCTTTCCAAGTTTGAAGACTTCCATATTCAAACCTTTTTCTCCAAGCTGTTAGACTTCTTCTTGTGAGAACCTATCAGCTCTGATACCAATTGTTGAAATATCTTAATGGAAAGAATGCTTCTAAGAGGGGCGGGGGGGGGTGTTGAATCAGAAGTATTAGCTTATAACCTATTTTTTTCAAATCCTTAATAACATAATATTCAATTGTACATGCATGCATATCAACATTAGGAAATTATTAAAAATACATGTGCATCACCACATAACACTAGAAATTTTGGTAACCCAGAAACCCTCCAGGAATAAGAAGGTAAAACTGGGGTGGGGATGATACCCACAAAATTACTGCAGCAATAATGTTTGACCACTTCTGATGGTTTTCTTGGTTAAAGGCCTACCCTGTTAAAGGCTTTACATTGTATCAATAGTGACCTGGTTAAAGGATTTACAAACATTTTACATGAAGTGTTACCATGTTAAAGGATTTAATCACCTATTTAAAAGATCTAAAAAATAGCTATTAAGCTAACCTATCACCATAGGGTTTCCTTTCTAATACAATTGCTAGAGAGTATTAGGTGTAATAAACTGATAGTTTACAATCCTTTGATTGTTGAATATAGGCACTTGATCTGCTTTCTCTGATCTTGATCCTCTGAGATCTGATATTCTTCACTCTAAAAAAAAAATTCATTACACACCTTCGTCCTTTAACATACAATGAGACTTAGTCTTCCTTATAAAGACATTCGAAGACTTAGGGTTAGATGTGGATCTACGGTCCATATTGAATCTCTATTTCTCGCTCATTCCTTGCAATTTTATTATTGGTTGCATGCCTTCTCCATTTTTCTTATTGGCTGCATGTAGATTGCATAGGAAATACAAAAGATTTGATCTTATTATTTAATCCTTCGAGATTTTTCATATGTCGGCCATGAAAATGGTTTACATCTACATTTGTAAAGTTACAGACTCATATGTGTATTATGTGTTACTCGACACTTACTGATCCTAGATGCTTGGCACATGTAACAAATTGGCTTACTCAGCTCCTATTGCATTTCTATATTGCTCAGCATCGTCTGTGACTCGGCACTCAAATATCACTCGGCACTTGTATCATGCTCGACACCTAAAGTCATTCGGCACTTGATCTTTACTCGGCACCTGATCTTCACTCGGCACTTGTTGGATTTCTTGACTCGACTCATGTTGTGACTCGGCATACATAGTGTGCTTGGCTCCAATGTAGAAAATGGTTAAGTGAGATGGCACTCGAATGTCAAAACCATTTTGAGACTAACAGTTGCTTGATTGATCACTCAAGTGCTTTTCATTTTAACCTCTTTTGTTTTATATGCTCATCATTTAGACTTAAATGCATTCATTTAGCTTAACTTGCTTTTCATTGTTCTTAGATTAATTTGAAAATCATCTAGATTAATTCATAATCTTTGCATTCAAAAAATATCAAAAACATAGATTATATTGCATTTGCATTCATAAATCATTCGTACTAATTTGGTCTTGTTACCGAGCTCTCAATTTTGAGAGTGAATAGTAAAACCCCATCTATTTAGAAAGCAACAGATCTCCTTGTGTAGACATACTAAATAGACAACCTCATATTCATTTAGGGATGTTACTAAAAAATAATTATCATGTTGAAGTGTGTGTGGATTTAGAGGCCCATATTTAACACTCACACCTCCCAAACAAGAACTGGGTAGCCATGACCATCCTCAAAATATCATTCCTCACCAATGCTCTTAGAAACCCTAGTTCCCCTTCTATCACTTATCTCTCCATTGAGGTTCTCCATATTTAATAATTATTTAATTATGTTGCAAAAAAAAAAGATACTAATCATCTTGATGAAATAATATTAACAATTTGCATTAACTATTCCTTCCTAAGTTTGAGCCGACGTCTATCAAATTCTAAACTTGAGGTTTCATTTCATATATGACACATCACTTCGACCTTATTATATTTGGATTCAACCATGCCATACCTTACATCATTGCATCACATATTCAATCAATTGAATAAGAAGTCAACAAAAGATCATTTTCTTGGAACTCCACAAGGATAGCTTCATCAGTACTAAGACATATTTTTCGTATTTAACATTAAACCTACCATCCAATATATTTATGTTTACTAAAATACAACATTGAAGTCACTAATGTAGATAGTGTAATCACCTAAAAATGGTCATCTAGACTATTAGCCCCCTTCTCAGCATTTTGGCTAATTTAATTAATCATTTACCTAGACCAAATTGCTAATAATCAATTAATTTGATTATAATCTATAGTTTGACTATGCTATCCTAAGTTCATTATTTGATTAAAATAACATGACCCCTTTTAATTAAATAAAATCCCCCTTTCTTCTAACCCACTTAAAGTGCACACATAAAGTCCTTTTTCTAATTTACAAATTAAAAGAAAAGGCTTTGTAACTTTTTTCTTATATGGGAAGTCCACTTCTATTTTATCGGTTGACTTGCTTGTGCACATGGATTACTCCTCTTTTCGAACTCCACCATTGATCTTCCATCATCTTGACTTTGATCTCTACTATTTTTACAACTTTAAAAGAGAGATCTCTCTCCCTCTCAAAGGATCCACACTCTTGAGTATTATTATGCTACAAGTTTACCATTCAAATTCTTGAGAGCTTTTTGTAGAGAACTTCTATTTCTTGTCTACATTCTCTCATCCATGAAATTTTAGCATAGTTGAATGATAGTTTAGTTTCCTTTACTATAATCTCGCTCACATAGCATAATAGTTGGATTGTAACACTGTCATCATTCCTTAGAATAGCTATATTCAGCATACTCATTCTAGTTTAGTCTCCATTTGCATTGCATCTTTGAGGCACCCTTTGTAGACATTTGCACTCTTGCATCTCGTCTCTAAGAAAACCTCATGTTGTATGGTTTACTAGCAAGAAGAGCATTCCTAAAGCTCAGTTGAGAGTTTTCTTGTGCTTGAAACATACTCTCTTGCACTTTGTGGATAGGGAGCTCTAAGCCAACATAAAAGTGTTGGATACAATTGATTAATTGTGTATTGTCTTTGATGTTACACAAATTTCATATCATTATCAATTAGTGTATGTCAAGCCCACTTAGGCAATGAAGATAATTTTTTGTGTCTACTGAGAATTCTTGTGTTTTTCTAGTTTAGAAGACAGTATCTACCAAGTTCACTTGGGCGTCGAAGGAAAGTCTATAGAAGATGAGTGTTAATCAAGATCACTCAGTTAATGAAGAAAATTTGGATGGAACCAATGTTGACCAAGCTCACTCAGTTGCCAAAGGATCTTTGCAAGTTTGTAGTGTTAACTAAGCTTCTGTTGGTTAACACAAGAAATCATTTCTAAGTTAATGTCTACCAAGCTGGGTCGACTAACAAAGGATTTTCTTGTTTTTGTATATTAAACTTAATTAATCTATCCATTGGTTCTAGCCAACTGTGATGATGAATATTAGTTATTCTAAGTTGAATATGAGCTAACTTGACAATATGAAAGATATAAGTATAAGGTCAAGTCATGGATTCAAATAGAGTGTGATGATGTTATGAATGTGTTGAAGATTTAATGATGAGGAGAGGAAGAAAATTTTAATGATAAGTAGAATATCCTTGTGGATAAGAAAAGCTATATTTGATTAGGAAGGATCAAGTACAAGCCAGAACAGAGATCTATAATTAGTAATTCAGTTCAAATCCGATCATCTCATTGTTACTCTCTAACCATTGTAGCAATGATCTAAATCTCTTAATAGAGTTGGCTTAATAGCTATTTGTAAATCCTCTAACAAGGTGGCAGTTCTATTGAATTGTCTTAAGACCTCTAACAAAGCCACCCCAAACAAGGTGATTAAATCCTTTAACAGGGTCACACCTAACAGTGTATTGTGTAACCTTTAACAAGGTTAGCTCCTAATAGGACTCACTTTAGAAGAGTGAAAATAGTAACTAGTTGCAATTGGTGGTTTTTCCCAAATTGGGTTTCCATGATAAATCTTGGTGTCAAATGTGTTCATGATACTTTTATTTATGTGTTTGCAACTAAGTTAAAATAAGGGAAATCAACTAAGTTTTGCATGATACTTACCAAGTTACAACATTTTATGTGTTTCTATCCAGCATCAATAGTATTTAGTTTTCAGACTTTACTTTGTGTTGACATCTAAGGAATCTTGGATTTATTTTAGTAGTAACCTATTCACCCCTCCCCTCATGATTTAGGGTGAAAATATCTGGATACTAAATACAAGACTCTCATTGGAACATTATTAGTTGAAGATATTGTTGAAAAGAAAAATCATAATATCATGATGATTGATAGTGCATTTGAAAATTGGTTATTGTAGATATTGTTTGATATAGAAAGTCTCCTATTTGAAAATCACACCTTCCCCCTATGTTCATGGTTCCATTGGTGAACCATTGTGAAATATCCTTGGTATGGAATTGTTCAAGTGTTGCAATGTGGTGTATATGTATTTTTAAGATTGGAATAAAACCAAGTTTGAGCCTTGTTCCCCTAGCTTGGGGGTGGTCTCTTTGGAGGCCTATGGTTGGATGGAGAGTACCCATGGTCCTTGTTGTTTTGTTGCGATGTATTTGCAGATTTGGTGTTGAAAGGATTAATAGAAAAATCTTGGATTTCTCATGGGATTGAAGTAATATGGAAAGGAAAAATTTTCATGTGTGCATTGCATTTGTAATGGAGAAATCTCCATCTTGTTCAATTATTGTGAGGTATGATTGTATGTTGGCAATATAAGAATCTATAGAGATGTAATTGTAAATTGCTTTGGTGGTGTGCATTTGTAAGTAATCAATGAAGGGTTGAATATCATTGGTGATATAGTTGGAATATAGAAGAGTTCATTGCAAGTAGACAACTCCTTATATTTAATGATCATAGGACTGAATAAGCATAAGTGGATCATTCTCTTTCTTGAATCATAAAATAAGATAAAGAAAGTGTATCTAACATGATTGTATAAAATCCATCATAAAGATTGAATTATTCATTGCTATAATTGATATTGTTCAAATGAAAGATATCAATTGATGTAATGAAGCAAGTGGTTTGTATGAACAAATTATTTAGTTTTCAAGATTCATATAGTTCTACGAATTCAAGTGCTTTCAATAGATTTATCATTTTAGACATATTCATTACAATATGGATAAAAGCATCAGATTTACTATCAACTTTATATATATATATATATATATATATATATAGTCATAATAGCTGAATAAAGAAAATCAAACCAAGTAGAAAACATAGCACCAAAAGAAAATGTGTAGCAAACAAATCCGTAGGTGTGTATTTGTTCTCTAGAATTTGTATGGGAAGTGAGAAAATATCCCACTCCCTATTACAAAGCAATAAAATAATCCTCAAATATATTCCCCATGATTCCCCTATAAAATAATAATAAAAAGATTTGTCCTATAGCCTAGGACTTAAATGGAATGTATAAGTTCAAAAAAAAAGGGACAACCTCAGGTCCCATCGAAATTCCCATGTAGGTCTATCCACAAAATAAATTGAAAAAACTCTCAAACACCCCATGAATATACTTATAGAACATATTGTAATATATCCCCTTTTACTTTTAACCATGCAAAAGGACCCTTATAATACAAAAGGGTGGAAATTTTTTTCATAAAAATTAAACAAAAAAACAATTAGGCGACAGGGAGAGCAGGGAGAAGTGAAGTAGTCCCTAACACCCCCAATCCTCTCCATGCCATGCACCACTTCCAAAGTCAAATACCATTAAAGTGTTGCACAGTTTGACCAAATCAGACTCCCCCTTCACATGCCCCTTGGACTTGTCCTTCTATTCATCACCTCGGGCTTGACAATGTGGAATCAATGCAAATAGGGAATGTAGATTTTATTAGAGCATGGGTGGGGTTGAAATAAATAGAGAGCTGGAAAGTGCGCTTAGGAATGGGTAAGGCCCACATATTTTTTTGTGGATGTTGTGGGTAGCATGGTTAATAGGAACTTAGATATATTTAGAGGTCAGTTAATTAGTAATTAGGAAACGTAGATTGAAATGTTATATGGGTAGTAATTAAATTAGGAGGTAGATTCTTAGTTAGGGTAAGTTAATATTTCATGTTAGATTTTGAGTAAGTTTGTTAGTTAGTAAATAGTTGCAAGTAAATAGTGGTAGAATTAATTAGGTATATGGTAGACTTAGTAATAAATGTAAGTAGTAATGATTATGTGGTAAGTATGTTGCTATTTGTATTATGCAATTAGTATTAGTTGAAAAGTAAAAATTAATTAATTATTATTATTAGAATATTGGTATTAGTAAAGGTTAGTGGACTTGAAGATTAGATAGATTTTAGTGGCATGTATTAAATGTTAGAGTAATATTTTATTTTCTTACTACTTAAATCTTTTTGATTTAATTAGTTAAGTTATTACTCTTTAGTATTTAAGATTTCTCTTAGGTGCATTAATAATTAATTATTTTATTAATTATTAATGTGCAACCTAGCTTTCTTAGGTTTTAGGGTTCTGTTCACCTTTAAGGTTGAACTCTTGTAATTATTGTTTTTTACATCTTGGAATACATTTTTTGCTCTCACTCCTCTGAAGTTTCCAAGCTTCACTTTTTTCCTCTTTGGTTTCTTTTCAGCAATAGGTTATTTTGCATGCAAGTGCTCTTGGCGAACTGTGAAATTGGTTTTCTCAACTTCTACATGGTATTAGAGCAATGTATCCTATGTTCCTTTTAATCTTAGGCTTTAGGGTTTTGTTCACCTTTAAGGTTGAACTCTTGTACTTATTGTTTTTTACATCTTGGAATACATTTTTTTCTCTCACTCCGCTGAGGTTTCCAACCTTCACTTTTTTCCTCTTTGGTTTCTTTTTAGCAACAAGTTATTTTGCATGCAAGTTCTCTTGGTGAATTGTGAAGTTATTTTTCTCAACTTCTACATGGTATTAGAGCAATGTATTCTATGTTCCTTTTAATTGATACACAATAAATACATTGACAAGAGGATGTATGTTACAATATAGATGATCTATGTGAAGCATTTACACTCATAGCTTGATGTTTTAAATTGAAGAGGACCTCAAGTAAAAATTCCATGCCAACATAGTAGCACCTACTATTGTCTCCACCTTTGGTTGAATAGGAACTACTCCTAATAATTCCTTGGAAATGCAATTGACCACATCTTTGCTTATGTCCCAACCCCCATCAATCTCAAGTACACCGCCGACCATGACAAGTGGAAAAGATTCTAAGCCATTTTTCCCATTCAAACCCAACCTTCAAAAAAAAATTTGACAATATAACAAGCTCTTGAACAACATTATGCAAAACTTTTTATGTCACTTGATCTATTTCTTCTGCACAAGCCTTTACCATGGGTACAAGAGTAGTTATACAAGCCCATGAAGGGTCTGCATATGTCCACCCAATAACTTCATCTGGTGAAGAAAGTCTAAGCTTTTGTAGAATTGTGGAAGTAAGAGCAGTGGGAGGCCCACGTCCATCATGAGCTCTGATGATTTTTGTTAAAGCTTGAGTAGTGATACCATTTCCACTGCCCCAGTCACCCAAGATTAGTCATGCACTAGCTTCTCTTGCTTCCCTATCATCTTTTGTAAAACCATAAGCTATAGTTCTAGTGCTAGCAATCAGCACATAGCCATGAATTTTACCCATTGTACAACTTGTTAAGGTTTCTACAGCATCGTTGTGGACAATAATCTTGACATTGTGTGGAAATAGACATCTCAGCCATTGTAGTATACAATTTTGGTCATTTACATGGTTAAAATTTGAAACCCAGACTTCATTATTGCTTCTACCATGACCTTCTCCAATGTCTCTCTTATTTCTACCTCTCCAACACTATTATGATTAGAACATCTTATAACAACTTGAGAGAGGACCTCAAGAGGATTGGGAAAGCTCTCTAAAAATAACATTGCCATACAAACAGAGATTGTTGACATGGTTCCTCCATCCACTCCGAGGAATACACTTGGGCAACCCAATCTAGCTAGCATTTCTAGCTCAAAGTCCCATAGTTCTCCATTACTTGACCTCTTCATGCCACTGGATAATAAATTTATGTCTTCTTGATCCTATTGTTGTCCTCATAGAAGTGGTTTTGTGTCTTGTTGTTAAAATAGTGATATATATAGAGGCAAGTCAGAAAATAGATAGAATGTCCAAAGCAAATAGATATCAAGGTTAAGAGATTTGTTTGCCATGGATACTAGAATTTTACCTTACGTAGGTCCTACAGATGAAAGATTGATCTGACATTGGAACTATAGCTTATGGTTTTACAAAAGATGGCAGGGAAGCAAGAGCAGCTAGTGCAGAACCAATCTTGGGTGACAAGGGTAGTGGTTATGGTATTGTTGCTCAAGCTTTAACAAAAATCATTAGAACTCATGATGGATGTGGGCCTCTCACTACTCTTACTTCCAAAATTCTACAAAAGCTTGGACTTTCTTCACCAAATGAAGTTATTGGGTGGACATATGTAGACCCTTCATGGGCTCATATAGCTACTCTTGTATCTATGGTCAAGGCTTGTACAGAAGCAGGCGATTGAGTGACACAAAAAGTTTTGCATAATGCTATTCAAGAGCTTGATGATAGTGTCAAAGCTATTGTTTGAAGGCTAGGCATGAGTGGGAAAAATAGCTTAGAATCTTTTCCACTTGTCATGGTCGATGGTGTACTTGAGACTGATGGGGTTTAGGACATAAGAAAAGATGTG
Organism: Cupressus sempervirens; assembly: GCA_028749045.1. Classification (NCBI taxonomy): domain Eukaryota; kingdom Viridiplantae; phylum Streptophyta; class Pinopsida; order Cupressales; family Cupressaceae; genus Cupressus; species Cupressus sempervirens. Next base: position 561,928,595 of record CM053792.1, read on the forward strand.
GTTAATTGAATTTCTAAGGACTTTCTAGGAGTAGAATTGCATTTACAAAGATTTCCTTATATTGGGTACCTAATTAGGCCTTGCTGCTGGGACCCATTTCCTACTTTCATAGTTGTGCTAGGTTAGTTTTTCCCTTGCACTTAGCTTAAGGGGGGGTGTTAGAGTATTTTTTTTTTCTTACTACTTAAATATTTTTTATTTAATTAGTTAAGTTATTACTCTTTAGTGTTTAAGCTTTCTCTTAGGTGCATTAACAATTAATTCTTTTATTAATTATTAATGTGCAATCTAGCTTTCTTAGGCTTTAGGGTTTCATTCACCTTTACGGTTGAACTCTTGTAATTATTGTTTTTTACATCTTGGAATACATTTTTTTCTCTCACTCCGCTGAGATTTCCAAGCTTCACTTTTTTCCTCTTTGGTTTCTTTTCAGAAACAAGTTATTTTGCATGCAGGTGTTCTTGGCAAACTGTGAAGTTGGTTTTCTCAACTTCTACATTAAATAGTTGAGAGGTCACAATATTTTGAAGAAAATCATTGTATAGTGGTATTTCATTAGAAATTTGATAGTTGGAGATTAGCTGCTAGGAGTAACTAGAAGGGATACGTAGTAATTAAATGTTTAGTGGTAAGTAGATTATATACATTATCAAAGTAGATAGGGAATATTTAGTAAGGGGAAAATAAATTATAATTAGTTGTTAAGATAAGTAAGGTAAGTAAATTGGTAAGTTGATACAATAGTACATAGTAGAAATGGATGTTAGTTGTTACTAACAAGGAAGCTTGGTAGTGATCTAATTGGTATTAGAAATGAATATAAATAAATTAACTAGATAGAGATTAGTAAACTAAGGTTTATTTAGTTAATTGTTACATACTACTATTGTCAAGATGTTCAAGCTTGGACATTCAATAGTTAAACATTATTAATGTTGTGTTATAAATTTGACTATTATATACATCTATAATGATTGAAATATGTAATAAGAGAATAAGGGCATACTTGTAGGTAAACATTATATAAAACAATAGATTAACCATAATATGTATGAAACATTCATTTAACTATATCAAAATTGTAATTAGGAAATTGATATAAAGGAAAATGAATTAGGATTACTATAATGATGTACATGATAAAGCTATATCAAATAAAATAAAATAAAGCCATATGGTATGTTTATCTTTTCATGGATATTTGTCTTAATGTAAACCCTTGCATGTTAGTTTGTGGTGATTGATTAGTGAAGTATTGTACATACTTCATAATAATTAATTAAAACCCTAAAGTGGTAAAAACACTTGTATAGAAGAGCTTAGGGTTAGGTTTTTTTCATAGCTTGTGATGCAAAAATTGCTTCTTATAGTGGTATTGAGCTATAAGGGATTGAAAATTGAAATTAGGTTGTAATCAGTGGATTGTAATAATATTGGACTTGTTGTTTGGTGGACATAGCCCAAGATTTGGGTGAACCGTGTTAAATCTTGGTGTCTTGTGTTCTCTTCTGTGTGATTCAATATTTTATGATATTTTTTATATTTGCATGTAATTTTTATTTATGTCTATGGTTTTATCCTAACAAGTGGTATTAGAGTGAGGTTGTTTTTTTTTAGTTATCCTCTATTGGAAAGTCTCATAGTTGAGTGGGAGTCTCATGATTGAGTGGGAGCAATGGTAAATTAGGGTAAGCTGAGGGTTGACAAGTTTAATGGGTAGAACTTTTAGTTGTGAAAAATGCAAAGAGGACTATCTTGATTAGAAGGATTTATGGAAGCCATTGGAAGGAAAAACTAAGAATCAGGATCAGAAGGATTCATGGAAGCCATTGGAAGGAAAAACTAAGAACCAGGGAACTATGACAAATGAGGACTGGAAGATTTTAGATAGAAAGGCACTTGGAAGCATTCGATTATGCTTGGCACTATCAGTGACATTTAATAGTACAAAAGTAAAGATGATAGAAGAGTTGATGGAAACCTTAGCACAATTGTATGAAAAGCCCTCCGCTTCAAATAAGGTATTTCTCATGAAGCGTTTATTTAATATGAAAATGGTAGAAGGTGGATCTATTGTGGATCATTTAAATGAGTTTAATACTATTAATAGTTAGCTATCTTCTGTGGATATCAATTTTGATGAAGAAATTAGAGCTCTATTGATTTTGTGTTCTTTGCCTGAAAGTTGGAATGACTTAGTAATGGCTATGAGTAATTTTGTTTTTGGATCTAATACCCTAAAATATGGTGATGTGAACAGTGTTATTTTGAGTGACAAAACTCATAAGAAAACCTTAGGTGGATCTACATCAGGAAGTGCTTTGAACGTACAAACTAGAGGCAGAATGACTTAGAGAGGAAATAATTCTTGAAATCATGGGAAATCAAGAGGAAAGTCAAAGGGGAAGAGGTCTCAATCTAGAGGACCAAGAGATTTTTGGTACTATGGTAAACTAGGGCATAACAAGAAATATTGTTGGAATCAAAATAATAATGAAGGAGAAAAACTAGAAGGGAACAAGGAGGCAAATGTGGTAAGAAACAAATCCAAAGAGGATGCTTTGCTTCTATCTTTAGAAAGTGTTGATATTTCATGGGTTTTAGATTTTGGTGTTTCATTTCATGCTACACCTCATAGAGGTTATTTCATTGATTTTCAAGGGGATTTTGGGCTTCTTCATTTGGGGGATAATGAACCATGTTAGATTGTTGGAAAGGGAAAAATTAAGATTAAGTTGCAGAATGGGAATCATTGGCTACTATGTGAGGTAAGACATGTTTCAAGGCTAAGTAGGAATTCAATTTCAGAAAGATAACTCAGTGATGAGGGTTGTGTAGTTACTTTTAATGATAAAAATTGGAAGATTTCAAAAGGTTCCCTTGTAGTAGAAAAAGGTGAGAACGTCGGCACCTTATATCTTTGTAAAGGTTATATTGTTCCTTCTACTTTGATTGTTTTAGAGAAAAATAAATGTTTAGGAATAGTTGTTGCTGTTGAGCATGGAGAACAAATAACTATTTTAGATTCTAATACAACTTTGTGGCATGACAGACTTGGGCATATGATTGAGAAAGGTATGAAAGTACTTCATTCAAAGAAATTTTTACCAGGTCTAAATGTGTTAATATGGATTTCTATGAAAGTTTTGTGTATGGAAAACAAAAGAGAGTGGGTTTTGTGAAGACTAAGAAGGAAATTAAAAGTGAGAGAATAAAGCTTGTGCATACAAATATATGGGGACCAGCTCAGGTATCTTCCCTTGTTGGCTCTCATTATTATGTTACATTTATTAATGATGCAACTAGAAAAGTATGAGTTTATCTCCTTAGACAAAAATCTAGTGTATTTAAAAATTTTAAGAAATGAAAATGCTTGGTTGAAAATGAGACTGGTGAGAAATTAAAATGTCTTAGATTTGATAATGGTGGTGAGTATTACAATCATGAATTTGATGGTTATTGCTCCACTAATGGTATTTGTGGATATAAAACTATTTCAAGGACTCCATTGGAAAATGGAGTGGTTGAACGCATGAACAGGACTATAATGGAGCGTGCAACAAGCATGAGGTTGCATGCAGGGTTTCCCTTACACATGTGAGCAGAGGCTCAATACTATTTTATATTTGATTAATAAAGGTCCCTCTACTCTTTTGGGTTGTGGTATTCTAGAGGAAGCATGGACTGGTAAGAAGTTGAGTTATTCTTTTCTTAGAACCTTCGGTTGTGAAGCATTTGCTCATATAGATTCTAAAAATAGAACAAAGCTGGAAGCTAAGTCAAAGCAATGTGTATTTTTTGGATATGGCATTAATGAATTTGGTTATAGGATTTGGAATTTTTGCAAATCATAAAATTGTAAGAAGCAAGGATGCCATATTCAATGAGAAAGTGTTGTACAAATATTTTTTGTAGCAACATGACAAGAAAGAAAATGATTATGTAGTTTTGGATGATACTCCAAAAGATGATGTGCTAGTAGTTCCTCATGATTTGCAACAATAGTAATGAAAAATATCACACCCCAATGAATGTTAGGCAGTCAACAAGGCTAAGTAGACCTCCAAAAAGATTTTATGCTTCTTTGTACTCTATTTTACTTACTGATGCTGGTGAACCTAAATGTTATGATGAAGTTGTACAAGTGGATACTAAGATTTAGTGGGAGTCTGCAATGAAAGATGAAATGGACTCTTTGCTAAAAAATGAGACTTTGGATTTATGCAAGTTGCCTACAAGTAAAAGGAATTTATAGAATAAGTGGGTTTTCAGGTTGAAAGAAGAAGATGGAGGTAAGAAAAGATTTAAAGCTAGTTTAGTTGTAAATGGATTTGCATAAAAAAATGGCATTGATTTTGATGAGATATTTTCTCTTGTTGTTAAAATGACTTCTATTCATATTGTTTTAAGTATTGTGGCTATTGAAGATTTGCATTTAGAATAGGTTGATGTTAAAACAACCTTCCCTCATCATGGTTTGGATAAAGATATATATATATATGGCACAACCATAGGGATTTAAGGTCAAGGGTAAGGAGAACTTAGTGTGCAGATTGAAGAAAAGTTTATATGGCTTGAAGCAAGCACCTCAGCAATGGTATTTGAAATTTGATAGTTTAATGCATGAGGATGGATATAGTAGGTATCATTCAAATCATTTTGTTTACTTTAAGAGGTTGGATAATGATAGCCACAATATTTGATGTTTATATTTTGATGATATGCTTGTAGCTAGGTCTAACATAGATCACATTAAGGGGCTAAAAGCTAGTTAGCACATGCCATTTCTATGAAGGATTTGGGGGTAGAAAAAAAAATACTTCGTATGAAGATTTTTAGAGATAGTAACAATAGAAAATTGACATTATCTTAGGTTGATTATATTGTGAAGGTGTTGCAATGTTTCTCTATGGAGAATACTAAAGCTATTAGTAAACCTTTACCTAGTCATTTGAAGTTGACTAAAGAGATGTGTCCCAAGACACAAGAAGAGGAGGATAAGATGTCTAAGGTACCTTATGATTTAGTTATAAGAATCTTGATGTATGCTATGGTATGTACAAGGCCAAATATTGCATATGTAGTGGAAGTCATTAGCAAGTATATGAGTCATCTAGGACTTGAGCATTGGAATGTAGTTAAATGGATTCTCAGATATTTGAGAGGAACATCCAATAAGTGTCTACATTTGGGGGGCTCTACTACTAACTAATAGGGCTATGTTGACTCAAATTTGGTAGGTGATATTGATACCAGACAGAGTACTATAGGTTATGTATTTACTATTGGTGGGACAGTAGTGAATTGGGTTTCTCAGTTATAGAAGGTTAATGTGTTATCCACTATAGAGGCAGAGTATGTTGTTGTTATAGAGGTAGCCAAGGAAATGATATGTCTTCAGTTCTTCCTAGAAGAATTGGAACACCCATAGTGAGATAATTATTTGTTTACAAATAGCCAGAGTGTCATTCATCTTGCAAATAATTTAGCTCTGCATTAAAAAAAAAAACACATACAATTGTGGTACCATTTCATTCAGTCATTTTTGGATGATGGACAGTTAAAGATGGACAAGATACATGCAAATGACAATCCAACAGATATTTTTACAAAGGTAGTGACAAGGGAGAAATAGAATTCCGCTTCAACTTTGGTTGGTCTTCTTGATTAAAAAAATAAAGAACAACAAAGTCCACATTGGTTTGACCTAGTGGGAGCCTCATGGAGTAGTGGCATAGCTACAAGATCAGTCTCCAAGTGGGAGATTTTTGTCTAATGTGGAGCCTGATTAGTCCCTAAGTGAGAGATTGATAGTTTGTTGTGACTGATCAAGGAAGTACTATACATAGGCCCTATTTTATCAAGATGTTGGGCCGATATGTAAAAATTACTTATAACCCTAAAGCGGTAAAATAATTGTATAAAAAAGCTTAGGGTTAGGGGTTTTTCATAGTGTGTGATGCAAAAATTGCTTCTTGTGGTGGTATTGTGATGTAAGGGATTATGGATTGTAATTAGTTGTAATCACTGGACCATAATTTGGACTTATTGTTTGGTGGACATAGCCTAGGGTTTGGGTGAACCACGTTAAATCTTGGTGTCTTGTGTTCTCTTCTGTGTGATTCAATATTTTTTGATATTGTTTATATTTGCATGTAATTTTTATTTATATTTGTGTTTTTATCCTAACATTGCAAACCTATAAGGTTTCACATGCTTACTTATAAGGATAGCTTACTTAAACAATAGGACTATCTACCCCATGTTACATAGACCGAGTTGAAAACATTAATGCAATCCAAAAAATAGTAACTATATTTCTCTTTTCCAAACCAACCAACTTAAAAGATCACTTTAAAATTAATGATTGAAGTATGTATCACCTAATGCACATAATTGTTACTCAAATACTCTAAGTGGATGAATCTTGAATACATAACTATTCAATAACTTAATTTCATTGAGTAAAGGTTAGTAAGTGATTTCCTAAATTTAGCTTTAAAAAAAAATTATTTTTTGCCTTGAAATTTTGGGCATGGTAGTCCTATCTATGGGTTGTATTGATCCCTTGGATCTCCTCACTCTCTTTGAATAGAGAGGCACTCAGTGTCCTGATGGAACTACCACAATATACACTCCATGATAGTATGCAACACATGCTCCCTATCTCTCTGACTCCCACCATGCCTTTGCTAAATCCTCCCATAAGGATCTCTCCTTCCTATCCACCTCTACCATAATATCTAACAAATACTAGTCTCTCACTGCAACTGTCATCTATAGTTGTTGAACCTCTACCTCTAGGGCTTGGATCTGAACATCTTGTAGATCCTCCCTTTCCTCATGTGGTGACTTCTCTTGCCTTTACTCCACTCTTAGTTGCCTAGCCATCTCCACTTATGGATGCCTAATTAGTCTCTCCTCCTCCTCCTCCCTCTCCTCCTCCTCCTCCATCTCTACCTAATTGCATGCAAGGTCTATTTCTCGATGCACCTCTAGAGTTTCTACTCCTCTCCCTCCTTTGTATACCCCCCTGTCCACCCCTCCTAGGAAATGTATCTGGCTTAGTGAACCTAGGGAATGGGTACCTCTTCCTCTCTTGTGCATAAGTAGGATCTACTCCTACATCCTTGACATCTAGAAGGTAGTCCCACCTCTCCCACTATAACCATGTCATCTCCTTTGCTACTACAAAGTAATCCAACATAGATAGCCATCCAAGGATCTCCTTACCCTAAAAGCTCACATAGGTGGTCATCTTTGTTGACACCACATATCATTTCTCGAACTGTCTCCACACTCATGTGATGACAAATCTCTCCACAATCTTCAAATGTCGACCTAGTAGTTGCCTACTATAGAACATATAGCCCAACTCATTTGTGGCCTCTCACCAAACCTCACATAACCTATGTGGTCTCCACTCAAAGGCTAAGAGCTCATAAAAAAAAAACTAGTAGTATGTGGCATCTCCACTATGAGGTTGTTCTATGAAACCTGAATATTTATCTATATCGGTATCTTTTCTCTTAGGGTTGTACTCTCAGTCAGATTACTGTAACATGATCCCAAGCCCATATCTAGGCTATAATAGCTTTGCATTCCCATGTCCATCCCTCCTGGTAGATGATCTCATGTAGCTCATGGTACATGTCCACTAGGATTGCTGGCCCCTGTGCCATCTGTCTTAGATGTCCCACTAAGTCCAACACCAGTAGCCCCTAGCCTAATGGGAATCCCTTCTAGTTTCTATCAGTAACCAAGGCCTACACCACTAAGGAGCATACTATATAATTTATTAGGTACTGATCTACATACTCATCCACCAACCTCTCCTAGCTCAAATCCCTATCTAGGATGGTGGTATCGTAAAACAACTTCTACACCACAGCCCTCCCCTCTATCGAGGACTGATCATAGTATACATGTGGAACACAAAACCTCATGTCAAAACTCATAATAATGACAAAATTGAATTAAAGAAGAATATCTAAATGTGCTCATCATATTCACTGGGTCTCTGTGATAGGGCACTCAGAATATGTGATATACATCCTCCAGGATAATCATTGCCCCCCTAGTAGGCAGATGCAAGGTGTTGTGCTCATTACACCACCTCTATGAGAGCATTGTTAGAAGGTCATAGTTTTCTCAGATATGAGGCATCCATAGAAATCACCCAAGCCCCATAGTCATTAGTGCTCTACCCTACTCATCACTCAAAAATTGCACTGATCTTTGCCCCACAACCTTGGGGGTGCTAACGATCAAACTTGGAAAAACCATCTAAGCAACAAAAACCATGTGAAAACACACCATGACCAATCATGATGTATCAAAACAAGCTCATAAATGTTATTATTCTATTGTGCAAGTGCAAAAATTGAACTAAATGATCAAAACATGAAAAAATTGATCAAAACTGCACCATGCAATACTTCTTCCCAATAACATGTGATACTTTTTCTTATTTTGTATCATGTGATACTTTTTGAAGTACTCATGCAGTGCTTTTTAGATTTATGATACTTCACACCATTCTATCTGACTAATGGGTGTTGCTTGCATGATAAAAGTTCATATACTCATGTGATACTTTATTGTATCATGTGATAGTTTGTATAATTTTCTTGTGATACTTATAAATTATCACACAATATCTTATGGTAAACCTATGAAACCCTATGGAAATGGCTGAAAATCTCAATAAGATGACCTAAAAATATTGAAAATGTAAAATCTCACCAAGGCACCATAGTTGATAGGTCGGTTATGCAACCAGTTGTGCTCAAAACTATATCTGTCGGTGAGAATCCCTACTACTGCCATCACTATCTCTCTTAATTGCTTAAAATCTCTCAAAATCACAAGAAGAAAAATGAATTTAAAATGATACTTGGACCCCTTATATATTATTCCAATCCAATTTTGATCCAAATTTTTAACTCCTCAGAATTGTGTAAAAATTGCACTCCTAGCTAACTTCAACATCTTGAAATCAAATTCCAAGTTCATCTTGTGGGTCAAAATCACATTTTAAAATTTCTTCCTTAGTCTATGTAGTTGGCTAACTGTTTGAGGCCTAATCTTTGAATCTTGTTGAGGTTTCATCATTTCTACTATCTTCTTCACTTCTTTCTTATTTCATCTTGCTTCCATATCATCTGTCTCCTTAATTTGACCTAGTTCTAATGCCTTATCTTCCTTGGTCAAATTTAGTCAAACCAATGCATTCTATCACTTCTTCATTGTCACTCTTGGGCTCTAATCACTTATTTGTCATCATGGGCCTTGATTTATCTCAATTTGATCATATTTTTTTCATTTGTACATCCCTTATATCTCATTTTGATTTTGATCCTAAGAGGGCAGGAAAATTCTATCATCACTACAAATTTCTTTTTTGTTATGACTATATATTTCTCAAGAGCATATTCTTGAACTTTCCATTTTCTCTTGATCTATATGCTTTTCTTAAAGTAAGTAATCTTCTTTAGTTCTGATATCTTCTCTCTCTCCTAGTGTTCAATAATGTCACTATGAGGTTGTGCATTTAGGATCTACTATCTTGCTTTGCATTTTGTTCTTCAGAATTAGATTTCTCTGTCTGTTATTTCCTACTTGGATTCTTCATTCTTTGATTTAATGTGTTCCCACATCGATTACACATTAATCAAAGAGGGGAAAATGAAATCACCCAAAACTGATCACCTAGACTATTAGCCCCCTTCTCAACATTTTGCTAAATTATTAAATCATTTACATAGATCAAATCATTGAAAATCAATTTATTTGATTTTATCATATAGTTTAACCAATTTATCCTAAAGTTCATATTTAATTAAAAGGAAAATGTCCCCCTTTAATTAAATTAAATACCCCTTTCACCTCTTATCCTAAGTTGCATACATAAAGCATTTTCCCCAATTTAGGAATAAAAGAAAAGACTTTTTGTCTCACATGGAGATGCAAAAGTCAACTCTTTCTTATTGGTGTAAATGATCTTGCACATGGATTATAAAAAATTCAACTCTCCACGCTTGATTGGATCTTATTGTCCCATGATCTCTATTGTCCATACTTCTTTAAAATTGAGAGCTTTGTCCTCATCTAAGGATCAATCTTTTTTGCATCAGTGTTATGCTATAGGTTTTTTTATAGGTACTCTTGGAGCTCTTAGAGGATCTTGTGGCTACACTCTCATTCTTGAATAACATAGTAGTTTAATCACATATTGCACTAGTATAACTTTTTTTGTGTAATAGACTAGCACATTTAGCTTAATTAGGAAGCTTATAACACTCTCATATTACTAGTTACTTTGCACTCTTTGCATTTCATATAGTTTAGTTGCATTTTGTATAGTATTCCATGGTAGTTCTTGGACATTAACATCCTTTATCTTATCTTTGAATCTCCCATTTTATGGTGTACTTGCAAGGGGTTGCATTCCTTAGGCTCAACTAAGAGCTATTTGCATTCCTTTGCACTCCATGACTAGGGAGCTCCAGGTCACCATTTGGGACTCTCAATCCATGAGATCTCTCAAATAGAAGGACTTAGAGAAGTGCACATTCTGGTGTATACAATAAGGAATATAAAACAACAACATATCTACTCATATGCAATGAAATAAATGTAAGCATATCTACTCATATACAATAAATAAAAGTAAGCATATCTACCCATGTGCAATAAGTAAAAGAAAGAATATCTACTCATATGTAATAACTAAAATAACATCATATCTATACATATTCAGTAAATAAAAAGGCTTGGCCAAGCTCTTAAAAAGATGGATTTCACTGATAGAAGAAGCGAAGCATAACGAGTCCATTCTAACAGTACTAGCAAGTAGAGAGAAGCAAAACATAATGTATCCATATCTAACCCTCCCATTTAAAGCCACATTACACCCAACCATAAGGAAATTTAAACATGCTCATGAAGGAAACCAAGACATAATTAGTTCAGATTTCAAGAGCATTATCTTCGCATAGGTTTTCTCATCCCATAGTAAAGGTTTACATTCTTGATAGAAGATTTGTCATAATGATTCAACTTGTCATATAAAAATCTAAAAATACAACTCTTATGCTTAAATCCATAAGACAAAATTGTTAAAGTAAATGGTTCTTTTCTATTTAACTCTTATATTAAGTTTACTTAGGTGAGCTCATTAATTAAGAGGAATTATATATTCTTGGATATTATTATTAGGAGGATATTGTGAATCATCTTTTTGACTCTAACTACTCCTAATATATAACATGTGGTTAATTCCAATTTGGACACCACCTTTCTAGATAGTAGGTGGATGGTAGGTGGTTGATTCCATCAGGACTCTACTTCCTCCAAGTTGAGACACTTGTCTCACTCTTGTCCAAGTATCCTCCCAACTCTTGCCTATATAAATAGGCTAGCTCATGTGTAATAGAATGACTTGAATTTCATGATGTTACTTGTGTTCCATATTTTCAACTAATCTTCTATCTATTTATTGGATCACTCACACATGCTTTGTTAAGTGAGTTGAGTTTACTCTAGATATAGTGGTTATTAACGAGATGAGAAATGGATCTAAAATTGTAGTGGGAAATGGAAAACATCAATCAAGATTGTATCACTTCTCTCACTTTGTTCCTGATTCACCTTCACTTGCACTACTCACTCACTCTGATGAAGTGAGTCATTTGTGGCATCAATGGTTTGGCCACTTGAACTATCACTACTTAAAACAACTCAATCAACATGATATGGTTACAGGGTTGCGTTCAATTCAATTTTATAATAGATTTTGTCAAGGATACATTCTTGGCAAGCATCCTAAAGAAAAATTTGATAAAGGCAAAGCATGGAGAGCCACTCAACTTTTGGAGCTAGTACATAGTGATTTGGTAGGACTATTTTCACATCCTTCCTTCAGCAAAGCCAAATATGTTTAAACATTCATTGATGATCTTTCCTGATACACATTTGTATATTTTCTCAAATAGAAGTCTGAAGTCTTTAAGTATTTCCAAGTGTTCAAAGCTTTTGTAGAGAAACAAACTAGGAAGTTCATCAAGGTCTTGAGCACAGACAATGGGGGAATATGTCAACCAAAGGTTTGAGCAATTATGTATCTCAAAAGGAATTGATCTTCAACACATAGTTCCCTATAGTACACAATAGAATGGAGTTTTCAAAAGGAAGAATAGGTCCTTAAAGGAAATGGCCAGTAGTATGATCCATCTCAAATCATTGGCACCTCAATATTGGGTAGAGGCCATCAACTGTGCATGTTACATTCAGAATTGGGTTCCTCACCAAGTTATAAAAAGGGTAACTCCTTTTGAAGCATGGACTAGTCAAAAACCTATAGTCAAATACTTAAGAGTGTTTGGGTCTCTTGCATGGGCCCATATTCTAGCAAAGAAATGCAAGGCAATGGATCCATAAAGTAGGCCTTGTATATTTGTTGGGTATCCATATGGTGTCAAACACTATAGGCTTCCCCATCCCATCACACATGAGCTTTTCATTGAGAGGAGTGTTTTTTTTGAGGAAGATACCTCTAGTTCTTCTTCTATCACTTCTCCATCATTCATTCCTATGGAAACATTGTGACTACATGATGATAGTTCTTTTGAAGTTCTTGATCTAGATGAGGAATCTTCTTCTACTTCAAATAATGATGATGAGGATCCATCTTCCTCTAGTCATCATTCAAAGAATGATTTTCCTCTAGAATCTCCACATGCTCCAGATATTGGGCCTTGTGGGGCTCAACAGATGTTAGAATCAATAGGCAATTAGGTTGGTGATCCTTCATATGAGAGAAGAATAAGGTCTTAATTTGAGCAAGCTCTGCATCTCCTTATTGCTACAACTTCTTATTGACAAACATTTTGAGAAGCTTCTAGTGTTCCTAAGTGGGATACTATTATGCAAGAAGAGTTTAGTTCCTTAGAGAGGAATCATACTTGGGATTTAGTCCCTCTTCCTAAGGGAAGGAAACTTGTTTAGTGCAAGTGGATCTATTGAACAAAATTTGCAATAGATGGGTCAGTTGATAATTATAAGGATTGCCTAGCTGCCAAAGGATTCTCCCAAGTTCCTGGAATTGACTTCTCTAAGACCTTTGCACCAATTGCAAAGATGAATTCTATCTAAATTGTCCTTGTCATTGTTGCATCCCATCATTAGGAAGTACATCAAATGGATGCTAAGAGTGCATTTCTTCATGGTGACCTTCAGAAATAGATCTATATGGAGTAGTCATAAGGATTCATTGAGGATCCTACACTTGTCTACCACTTTCAAAAGTCCCTCTATGGCCTTAATCAAGATCCATGAGCTTGGTATGCCAAGTTGTACTCCTTCCTTCTATCAGTTGGGTTCACTCGATGCCATTCTAATCTGAACATCTACATCTTGCATCATGATGATACTCTCACCTTCCTTTTCCTCTATGTTAATGATTTGTTGATTATTGGGAGTCATTTATCTCACATCATAGCAGTCAAAACTACTCTTTATGATTGATTCTTAATGTTTGACTTAGGCATTCTTCATTACTTCTTAGGGATTGAGATCACTCTGTCACCTTCTAGTATATTTATTGGCCAACCTAACTATGCTCTTAACATGTTCTCTAGATTTTGAATGATTCACTACAAGTCTACATCGATTTCATTTCTATCAAGGGTCAAACTCGAGGCTTCTTGTTCTTAATCCTTGGTTGATGCTACCTTGTATAATCAATTTGTTGGTAACCTCATATACTTGACTCACACAATGCCTGATATTTCATATGTTGTGGGCATGGTCTCTAGGGTTATGCAAGAGCCACATGAGTTGCATTGGAGAGTAGCTAACTAAATTCTTCATTACATCAAGGGTACTCATAGTTATGGGATTCATTATGTAGTAGGTGTGAATATTGACTTGGTGGGTGTTGAGAGAATGGGTGTTGCACACATTGCATAATATTATTATATTGTATTATTTTATTTTATTATGGAATGTTGCAACTAGATGAATGTGTAACATGTAAAGATTACCATGGGATATACTTGATGAGTTGTATTGTAACATTGTGATAATATTTCATGTAATTATTTAATATTAGGATAAAAAAATTAAAATTTCCAATATTAAATGTGGGATCAATGGGTTAGGTAGCACATGGTTTATGTAATACCACTTGGTGGTTTCGTAGGACTTACTATTATATAAGTAGCCACAAGGATAGTTTTAGCGACAAGAAGAAGTAGGTAAAAAGGGAAAGAGTCAAGTGGGACAAGGCTTGACAAGTTAGCTAAGGGAGCATTTGAGAAGGTTGGAAGCATGGCATGGGATGTGTGGATTCATGCGTGTTCACATGGATTGCTAGGTAGTAGTTATGACTTTGAAGGATTACATGGTTGTATTGCAATAGTATTTTGCTAAATAATACATAGAAATGGATGCTTTTGGAGGCTGGGTATTTTTCTCACTAAGGGTTTCCCAAGGTATATCTTTTGTCACAATTTTTGTGGGTATATTATCTATTCTCTTGCATGTGGATTTCAATTACATATTTTTTTCAGATGTATTATGGGTTATGTGGAAACAATTATATTATTTATTGCAAGTTTCCTTACAAGTGGTATTAGAGCTATGGTTTTTTCATTGTAACCCTAGATTGAATCCATAGGAATGCATGAGAGGATAAAATAAAGGGCAAGGTATATGAGTTGTTTATTATAGATCTAAGGGTTTTGGATTTGTTGTATGATGGGATGTTGGTAGATTTTGGGCATGTGAAATTTTTGGACAAATGGGTTTTTTTTTATGTTTCATTTAAATGAGGGTTTTAGGGGGAGCTTGCAGAAATGATATCTTGGGTAAAAGCAAACCTCACCATTAGATCTGAGTCAATTTTTTCATAAATTTTGATATATAATATGTCTTAGTTTGGCCATGTTCAGAGGAATTGAAAGAGCTTTTTAGTTTCAGCCTGTGATGGCCATCAAATTTAATCTCATCAAATTTTTTTTCACAAAAAGAATTGTTGTGAAAATGGTAAAAAAGACTGTCTTAGTAAAATGGCCATAATTTTCTCTTAGGATATCAAATTTTAGACGTCTTACAAGTGTTGGAAAGATAATTCAAAGCACTACAAATTGGTGTAGGTTTGGTTCTATGATTTTGACATTTTGTCAAGTTTTAAGAGCCTAAAATTTAGATATTATTTATTTTGAGTACAGATTAGGGTATAACTTGGGCATATAGAGTCAAATTTTATACTTTGAGTAGTCAATGGAAAGATCTTGGAGAGCTCTACACATTGGTTTAGATTTGGTGCAGGTTTGGCATGGTTTATTTGGTGATATATTAATCTGAATAGCTTATGATATATATTGACTATGGTAACATTGCGAGTTTATGAAATTGTATGTTTGGATATTTAAGATTTGATGTCATTGTATACTTAGTTTGTATTCCAGATTGGTCTCATGATAATATGGTTAGTAGTGTTTAGTTTGGATATGTATGATGACTCACTGAGTCTACAAGTTGTGTAGTGTTGTAAGCGATCTATACTTATAGGTTGCATTTATGGCTTGGGTATGGATTGTCTTTGCTCATTGATCTTTCATTATTATACATATTCAAATTGGTGGCTTGGATTTGGGTTGTATATGCCCTAAGTCACATGATTTAGTATTTTTTCTTCATGTAGAAGGGATGAGATGTTGTAATCAGGTACAGTCATGGTGGAGGATTACAATTGACTATCTTATGTTGACAGGTTGGACACATTGAGAGTCAGGTGCTCAATTTATGGATGTGATCATGGTGCCATAGATTTTGGCATGACATGATTGGTTATAGAGGTACATCCTTGATATTCATTGGTTTGGATTCCTAATTTGGTTATGGTGGTATATCTTATTGGTTGAGGATCATGGTTATTTGGTTTCTTTGGAGGAGCTTATGATGTGGACTTTGAGTTCTTTGATGGTTTGATGTCTTTGTTGATTCTCATGGTTAGAGGATGTTTTTTTTAATCATGATGTCATGGATATCTTGAATACATGGTTTAGTGGGAGATCATGGTAGTGATGGGGTGACAATGTAGGATTAATTCCTATTTTGGTTTATATCTTCTTGGGTTTGGAGATCTTGTTTTTACCTAGTATTGACTTTGGTTGTGTATATAGACCTGGAGGATCTTCATGTAGGAGATGGGTTTTATGATGCCTTGGTACCATGGTTGAGTGGGATTTTTTAGCATTGATATATTTATTAAGTGGTTGTAGATGTTGGAGATTTTTCTTAGATCTTGTTGTTGTAGAAGCATCTTTGACATTTGCATGGTGCACTTGGTTATCTTCATGGTGTGTGAACATGGTTAGATCTTGAGAACTCATGGGGTTTTTGGTTATCTTCATGGTGTGTGGAGATGGTTCTTCATGGTATGTGGAGATGGTTTTTTTTTCTTCATGGTGTATGGAGATGATTACATTTTGAGGACTCACAGGGTTATTAGTAAAGGTGTGGTTTATGATTCCATTTGACATGTTATCCTTGGTATTAGGATGATTTCATTTTTATGTCATGATAGACTCTTGATATGCATTTAGAGTTTTTATATGTTATAGTATGCTTATATAGAGCATGTTATCTCTTTGGTTGAGATGGTTAGATCATGTTGTCATGTTATGTTCTTGAGGCCATGGTTGGAACTTTGACAATGATCTTGATTTAGTATCTTGGTATTGAGTACATTGATCATAAACTGGATACTTCATGATATTGCTATGTCAAATTTAGAGTTGGCATGGATTGATTGATTACAGGTGCTCATGGATACTTAGAGATGATGGTGATGTTGATTTCTCTTGGATTAGAGAAGTATTTGTTGGGACATTTATTTAGTTTTGGCAGGAGAGTTCGAGGGGCATTCACTTGATATGGACTTGAGAGGAGATTGTTCTTAGATGAGTCTTGGTTGGATACTTGGATATCTTGATGAGCATTCTCATTCCCCACTCTTGGTCTACTCAGTGGTTTACTACTTGAGAGTTATAGCCCATTGTTTCTCTTAGGTGCATTATGTTTATATTTGTCTTTCATGGATATGGATCTTGAGCTATGGTACACAACTTAGTTATAGAGGGTTCATTTAAGAGATGGTTTAGCATTGGTTACCTCCATTTGCATATTTTGTTATGTTGGTTGAATTTGGGAGATGGTTTGATATTGGGAATATTCCTTGGATTAGGAATGGTTATTCCTTGGTTAAGGAATGGTTTTATGAGTTTGATCTTCTTGTGAGAGGCCTACATCCATGATTAGTTTTATGGTATGGTTTGGGTGTTGTTGACGCTTCTTGTTGGGGTTTTAAGGAGGAGATCATACTTGCACAATTTACATCTAGAGGTGTGTGTAGAAGGACATGATACAGGTTATGATTTGCATAGTTTCTCTCTGGTCTTGGTTATCTTCTTGGATGTTTGATTTTCCTTAAATTGGATTTGAGATTGGTTAGAGATTGTGATCATTGGTCTGTGCTCATGTATGTCATGTGAGAGATGACGTGGTTATTCCTTTATCTCTTTCTTTTTTTGGTTGTGGAGAACTTGGGAGAGTGGTGGATATTTTTTATGAGAGTAATTCTTGCAGGTTATTGGTTTACGTGTTGTGGATGTCCGTGATACTACATGGATTCACTTATTTGAGATGTTATGAGTGGATTGGTTATAGATTTGACATTATCTTTTGTAGTGGGAGCTTCTTGGTATATATGTGGTAGGTATTGCTCTTGAGGCTTATGATTTCAGGTTACAGATTGGATATGTTGATGATCTGAGATTCACTTGGTATACCTTTAGAGGTATGGATAGTTGGATGGGTTTGGCACTTGTCATGGGTTCTATTTCAGCTATAGATATTTTGACAAATACATATACATGTGACATAATAGAAGGTGGCTTCATTCATGTTTGAGATGTTGGATACTTTGATTTTTTTGTGGGTATCAAGATGGGGCACTTGGTGTACTTTTGATCCATGATGGTGGGTGAGCTAGGAGGGATTGTTCCCTTGTTCATTTATTTGGCTACAGATTGACCCTATGTAATGTATACAACAAGTGGGAGATTATTGAGCGATGTGCATTGCACACATTGCATAATATTATTATATTGTATTGTTTTATTTTATTATGTAATGTTGTACCTAGATGGACATGCAACATGTAAAGATTCCCATGGGATATACTTGATGAGTTGTATTGTAACATTGTGATAATATTTCATGTAATTATTTAATATTGAGGAAAAGAATTATAATTTCCAATATTAAATGTGGGGTGAATGGGTTAGGTAGCATGTAATACCACTTGGTGGTATTGTGGGACTTGCTACTATATAAGTAGCCACAAGGGTAGTTGTAGAGACAAGAAGAAGAAGAAGGCAAAAAGGGAAAGAGTCAAGTGGGACAAGGCTTGATAGGTTAGCCAAGGGAGCATTTGTGAAGGTTGGAAGCATGGCATAGGATGTGTGGATTCATGCTTGTTCACATAGATTGCTTGGTAGTGGCTATGGCTTTAAAGGTTTGCATGGTTGTATTGCAACAGTGTTTTGTTGAATAATACATAGTGATGGATGCTTTTGGAGGCTAGGTTTTTCCCTCAATAAGGGTTTTCTAGGGTATATCTTGTGTCACAATTTTTGTGGGTATATTGTATATTCTCTTGCATGTAGAGCATTGTGGTTACTGATTCACCCCTCCTCTCTTAGTAACTTAACATAGTTTGAATATTTCCAACAATTGGTATGAAGAGAAAGTCTAACAACTTGAGAAAAGATCAAAGATATGGAGATTTTTAGACTTGACAAAGCTATTGACAATGAAAAGTTGGATCTGGAAATGGCCATTGCCCAACTCAAGAAAGATAAGGAGAAACTTCCCCAATCCCTAAAAAGAAGAAAGGAACTTGCAAATCAAATGGATGATCCTCCCTACATTGAAGAAAGAATTGAAAACTTTCACCCTTCAAGTAGTTCAGACAAAGCAAATGATGCAATCAAAGAACTCCTAAAGAAGAATGGTCCCTGCAAGAAGAAGTAAGAAAGCTAAAAAGAGAACAAGAAATTCAGTTACTAAGGTTATGTGAAGTCTTGGAATAGAGAAACAAGATAAAAGAAGAAATGGATGGAAGGAACAATGAAATCTAGAGTCAATCCCTTTAGCTTGTAGACCTCATTGATCAAATATCCAATGCAAATGAGGAAATCATGAGCCAAAGACAAATCAATGAAAGATTAAGGAATGATCTAAATTTTGAAAGACAAATTAATGAAAGAATAAAAAATAAGTTGAGATCTAAAAAAAAAATTACTGAAAGATTAAGAAATGACCTAAACATAGAGAAGAAAATCAATGAAAGAATGATGAAATCTTAAGAAAACATGAATCAACTAAATGAGCAAAACCTCTATAGACAAAAAGGAAAAGTAGGACTTGGATACAAAGAAGAAGGTGAATCCTCCAAGCAAGGTGCTCAAAGGAATCAAAGACCTACTTGCAATCACAATGGTAAGATAGGTCATACATCTAACAAATGTTGGAGTAATGGAAAAGAAAATTTCAATGGAAAATGCTACAACTACAATCAACATGGTCACAAGGCTAATGAATGCAAAGAGAAACCAAAAATTTGAATTCAACTGTCATAAATGTAATAAACATGGACAAAAGGAATTAGATTACAAAACAAAGACAGTGAATCTGATAGAACAAATTGTGAAAGAAATGTTTGGTTGGGATTACAAAACTTGGTGTAGATGCCATTATTGTGGAGAATTTGGAAACATTGGTATGAATTGTGTTAAACATCATATGAGGAAAAGAGATACCACTATAAGATGTTTCATTTGTACAAAACTTGGTCATCTTGCCAGGCACTGTATGAATATTGGTAAGATTGAAGATGAGAAGAAGGAAAAGGCTAATAACATTTGAAAGTAGATGAGATAGCAATGGATTCCTAAGTCTACCGAGGATACTAGTTTGAGAAATGATGGTCAAGTCACTCAAGATTTGGGTGACTCTACCACTTCTAATTAATTTCTTAAGGAAGAAATAGAACTAGGCTATCAAAGGAGACATTCGAATCAATTCCAGTTGAAAGGTGAAAAAGATCCAAATCTGTATGTAAGATAAAAGGGATCATTGAGCAAGATTTGTATCAGTTATTACCAAGTTACCTTATCTACCGAGTGAGGTTGGGTCACAAACTCTACCAAGCAAGGTTAGGAGTAACAAAGGCACTTATGGTTACCAAGTCATGGAGACTTCGCCGAGTGATCAATATAGAGTAGTGGATGACAGTCTGTCAAGCATTATGGTAACTCATCTAGCACCATATTGAGCATTAATGGCACAATTTTGACAAAAAGCATAGAAGCGAATTCATTTTTCATTGTGAATTTTTGAGTGCTATTGTGAAGAATCTATTTTCTGTACGATCAAGTGACTTGAGCAATTTTTTTGCAAAAATTTTCAAAGTTCTCTCAAGATACTGAGTTAAAATGGCATCCAGCAGTAGCAACAAGGTCAAGAAAAGTTCAGACATGTTGGTTCAAGGTGTTGAGTGGAAGGTGCCAAATTTCAAGCTTGTGCCTGCAGTTGTAGAAACCCTAGACCCCAACATAGCTCAATCACAAATCCCTCCCAAGGTACTTCTTGTTAATGACATCCAAACTCATTTTAAATGTGTAATTCAAGAAATTGGTACTCTTGACATGGATGATGCCCTAGCTCAGTTGTGTGTTGATGGAACCCTAAAACCCGAGCATCAACATTTGGAAACAAAAGGTTTAACTCATATTCCCCATATACCCTGTGAGTTTCAAATAAAATGGATTACGTATATCCTTAGCCAGGTGCACAATGGACAATTGTGGTTGAAGTAGTCAATATTAATAACCAAGAAGATGATTCATTGAATCACTAGCCTTCCCATGCTTGCCAAAGCCAGAAAGGCCAAAACCCTAGGTCAAGTTGAATTGGAAAAGAAAACCCTAGACGAGTGGGATGACAGAGGCATGAAGATAAGCAGTGTTATAGATGTAGAACTCAAGTTTGGCATTCATGTTACAGCCCATAAGATATATAGTTCAAGTCATCTTAACATCATATCCTGTGAAGCTGTAGACTTGGTATAAAGTGGTGAAGAATAATTTATCCGATGACCTTGCCAAGTTATTGTTGAGACAATTCAATAAGAATATGGGAGAATCAGAACCTCCAAGAATAACCTATGAAAATTTGGTTCTTTGTTAACATGTTTATTCTTCTATGTTCAAAAGTTGTTTCCTTCCAAAGGCACTGTAGTATGGAGAAATGATGTGCCTATTTTATACCAAATAAATGAATATATTGCAGAAATGGGAGAGAATTATGGCAGCATCATGGACAACTCTTCGATGTGTTCAAGGAAAAAATAAACAATAGGTTCAAGATACCTAAGAAGTTAGTTAATGACTACAAGGATGATGTGTGCTTCATGGTTGATTGTGACAAGGTATACATCCAAGCGGTCAAGCCTAGAATTGTGTGGGTCAAGCCTCTTGGTTATGAGGTAAACATTGATGAGACCAAGGATATCATTAAATCCCTTGTCAATGAACCTGTGGATCCCAAGGCCCCTTACTTTGGTACTTATGAAGAGGTAAAGGCAAGGATAGAGCTAGAAATAAAGCTCCCTCAAGCAGTTAACAAAGGAAAGAGGAGGATAGCCAAACTAAAATCTAGTGCACCTCTCATGTTAACTAAGGGAAAAGGTGACGATGAAGAGTAGGCAGAGGATGAAGAAGAAATAGAAGAATAAGAAGAATAACCTTTGAAGAAAAAGGGCAAGGTGATCATCACCAAGCCTACAAAGGCATCCACTATAGTCTTCACAAGGAGGTCAAAGAAGAAAAGAGGTGGCATTTTTCTTAGTAGACCTCCACCCACCTTCCAAGAGAAATTAAAGAAAATGGAAGAAGCAGCTAGAATTACAAATTTCAAATCTTTGAAGTATGAGACAAGGACAGAGGTAGATCAAAACAAGTTGAAAAATTGGTGCTGACCAAAATGGGAAAATGAAAGTACTCACCAAACCAGATCACCTCTCAAATCTCTAATGAATTGTTAGAGAAAATAGAGTCAAGATGGGATTTTGCAATGCAAGCAGTAAAAGACATATATGCACAAACCCTGAGGCAGTTACTACTGAGCATAACATATGCTGAGGTAAAATAGTCTTTAAAGAAAAATGAAGAGAAAATGACTCTAAGATTTACTTGTTTAATTTTGATTAAGGATATAGAGCATGTACTTAATAATGCTACAAACACTTGGAAAAATGTTTATCGTCTTCATAAACCAAGTGAATATCCAATTGAAGTAAAGGATGTTGATGAAGAAGAGGATAAGGAGAATGATGAGAAGGAAAATGTTGAAGAAGTAACTCATTTTGATAACAAGGAAGATGAAGAAGAGCAATGTGAAGAAGCTACCCAGGAAGGCAAGCAAGATGATGAGGAGACTGACCTAGTAAAGATAGCAATTGCATTCATTGCCTCACTTCCTCATTCCCTAAGAAAACCCTTGACAACATCAAGTATGGAGGCAGCTTCAGCAAGTTTGGTTGTGACTACTTCAAATACATCAAATTTCCAATCACTCTTTGCACCATCACAACTTAGCATATCATTGACAGAAGTGATTTCCACTTCATCAACTGAGCTACAAACTCCCTCTTCATCTATCAAGTTAAGTTCTTCAGTCATCACCTCTCCAATTTTGACTTCTTTAGTTTTGAGCTCATCGATGGTAAGCACTCCAATTTTGTCAACTTTAGTTTTGGATACTATAGTTTATCAATTTTTGGATTCTTCAAGCATTTCTATCAGTATTCCACCAGTCAGTACTATATCAATTTTCACTGCAAGCTTGAGTATGTCTACTATTGTTTCCATTCTAGGTACTAAGGCAATAAGTGCAAGGATAGTTGAGCCTAAGGCTCAACTGAGTACAAAATTTTTGAAAGGAAAGGAGATAGAAGAAGATATAGACTTAGATGAGGAAATAGAAATTTCCAAATGGGATATCTATAATCTTTTTGTAGATCAAATGCACACATTTGGTGAACTTCTTCAAAAAAAGGCAAAGTAGCAAAGATTGAGAGAAAAAGAGACAGAGAGTACAAAATATTAGATGATGACAAGAACATTTTGACTAAGGCTATTGGAGTTGAGATTGATTCCTCTCAACCTATTTTGTTTTAGCTTGGTGAAGTAGTCCAAAAGTTCAAAGAGCATACCGAGGGACAAGAGAAATTGATTGAAAAGGTAGAAAAGAAGTTCAATAATAAAGTGTTGTAGCACATTTCTCAACAAATAGCCATTAACAAAGTTGAGCTTTCAACAATTTTGATCAATCTTGAGGCATCCTGTTCTAATGTGTCATCACTTTTTGCAAAGTTATGTGATGTCACTGAATACACCGAGGAAGTTAAGGAAAAATTATCCAAAATTGATATTGATCTTAAGGCAAGTGCTTAGGAGTTGCAACTTGACCCCAGTTCAAACTCTACACATTTTAAGAAGATCAAATTTTTGTTAGACTTGCAAGCAGATTTGTTAAGAGAAGAAGCAAGGATCTACTCAAGACTGGTTGATATACAAAATATGATCCTTACTATCATGAATTCTATGCAAAAACACATTGTTTATTCAAAAACCTTGATCTAGGACAACAACTTCTCTATTGTTGACTACATGATTGAACTGTCATCTAAAGTACAAATTGCCATTCATGCATGCAAGGTATTGCAAGAAAACTAGGATAAGACCTTGGAAATTACTCTCAATGTACACTCTAAATTCTTATCTCATTTTGGTGTCTCCTTGTAAATATGTTGAATAAATCTTTGGCATTACTGTCAAAAAGGGGGAGATGAGATATAGGAGATGAGATATGAGATGAGATATGGGAGAAGAGATGTATATAAAAAGTTACATGTACATAGTAGATCACATAGTATGGAGGAGATATATGCTATGATGCAAATATACTTTGTATATATCTTACAAAGATTAATTCTGAAAAATCTCAAAATAGATCAAGCTAGTATCACATGGTGATGAATACAAGGTATTCAGTTTTTGGGCTAATAAGTGTTTTGTCACTAATGCCAAAGGGGGAGATTGTTGACATATCAATCAAGTTTGTTATTAGTGACACACACTTATTAGAATTTTTTATAGCTACCAAGCTCGTTGAATAGTTTATAGTGTTTTTCATGCAATTCAATAGCCACCGAGCTTCTACAGTTGCTATCAAGTCCTTTGGACTAATTCTAGTGGCTATCGAGCAGATTTAGTTAGTGTGAAGTTCAGTAGTTCAAACTGAGCAGTTCAGTGCCAAGTTTATCAATGGTTACCGAGTTTGCAGTTCATGTGATGTGAAGCCTATGCTTACCAAGCATCGTAGTATCTACCGAGTTCATAGTTCAGGTGATGCAAAGTCAGTGTTAATCGAGCTATTTCATGGTAACCAAGTAATTTAGTGTTTTCCAAGTTACACAATATCTATCAAGTCACTAGTGTAGATTGAGTTTAAAACTACTTGAAAGTGATCAGTATGAACCTAGCTTCTATGTCTACCAAGAGCATGATGATGCCAAGTAGTGAAAGTGGATGCCAAGTATCAGAACCTCACCGAGTCAGTCTTTAGAACTCGAGTATCTTCATGTGGGCCAACTTTGTAATATTTGTGTCAACTTGTGTCATGGCTGACTTTGTAATTTTGTAAATTGGATTGGTATATTTATGTGATGTAGTGTATCATATCCAATGTAATATGCAACATGTAATGAATATGTAGTGTAAGAGCAAGAATGTGAATGTGAAAGCATATGTATTGTGAATGTAGTAGATAAAGAATTGTAAAGGTTATATTAGTACAAGGAGCAGCAGTGACAAATCTATCATAGAAGGTGGTCAGTACACTAATGATTATCTAGTAGCAAACTTAGTTGCATACCAAAGATCTACTGCTTCATCCTAACAAGTGAATCAGTCAAAATCCTCTAGCAAGGTAGACCTAATAGTCTTTTCTAAAATCTCTTCATTGAGTGCATACTTCATTGTATGTT
This sequence comes from Cupressus sempervirens, assembly GCA_028749045.1. Taxonomy (NCBI): domain Eukaryota; kingdom Viridiplantae; phylum Streptophyta; class Pinopsida; order Cupressales; family Cupressaceae; genus Cupressus; species Cupressus sempervirens. Next base: position 561,953,778 of record CM053792.1, read on the forward strand.
TGTATATCCTCTCACAAGGTGGACCTAGTAGTCCTAATTGCTCCTAATAGGGTAGATCATCAGAAGTGATCAATGTAAGTCTTAACAGGCCAACTTTATGCTATAGTACTAAAGTTTGTGGGTATCATCCCCACCCTAGTTTTACTTTCTATTTGGAAGGTTTCTAGGTTCGAGTGTTGTGGATGCTTTCATGTTTTCAATTTCTCATGCATGCAATTAGATCATATATGATGAATTAAGAGCTAATTGGTTTATTGGATTAAGAATTGAATTAGTAGAAATTTTTGAAGTTACTGATTCACCCCTCCCCTCTTAGTAACTTAAGATAGTCTTGAATATTTCCAACACTTAAGGGGGGGTGTTAGAGTAAATGGTTCTTTTCCATTTAAATCTTATATTAAGTTTACTTAGGTGAGCTCATAAATTAGGGAGAATTATATATTATTAGATATTACTATTAGGAGGATATTATAAGTCATCCTTTTGACTCCAACTACTCCTAAGATATCACATGTGATTAACTCCAATTTGGATACCACCCTTCTAGATGGTAGGTGGTTGATTCCATCAGGACTCTACTTCCTCCAAGTTGAGACACTTGTCTCACTCATGTCCAAGTATCCTCCCAACTCTTGCTTATATAAATAGGCTAGCTCACATGTAATAGAATGAATTGAATCTCTCATTGTAACATTATCATGTAGGTTTTTCTCTTGATGAATATATTGCATATTTGAGAGCATATTTGTGTCCTTTCTTTAATTCTTCCTTGTAGCTAGTATCTAGCTGTCATATTATAATCTCGGCTCCTTTAGAATTGTTATACAAATTCTAACAAAAAATAGTTTTTAGAACATGAAACAACACTTATTCAAAAAAAAAGATAAGGAGGAACAAAAATACACCTCCTACTCAATAATCACTTCTAAATGAATAGTTTATCATCACACATTATTAATTCTCATGCATAGAATTCATTTTGAGGAAGTAGATGATTGTAAATAATGACGTGATTTTTTATTACATAGTTAGCAATAATATGATTGGTCATAGATAAACAAGGTAGTGTCAATATGCATTTGTTTCAAACAATCTATTTTTAAATCAAAAACCTCCAAAATTCTCCATAATATGGAAGGTTCTCAAAATGAATAAGAAAACATAAGATAATATGCACATCTCAGGCCATGCATTGCATTTGAAACTAGTTCTTCTAGAACAAAAATAATCATAACTACCATTACACCACTCATATACTCAAATATGAAAGTACTGAGGGTAACTCTACTCTTATATGGAATAAATAATACATTTTTTCTTTAGATTAACTTGATTTCAATTTCAGAATGTTGTATTAATTTTGGGATCGATCTCGTATTGCCCAGAGCTATTACAGGAGATGATGCTTCTTTATCTTTCATCTTAAGGGATGATGTCAATGTGTAAATAGAACTCAAAGTGTATTTTTATTATAGACATACAACTATCTAATTCAATGAATCCACATTGTTTTGGTACTTAATTGCAATATATTTGAGTGTCCTATGCTTCATTCAATATCAATCTTTAAGGTTGATTCTTATTATTTTCCTTTTTATATGATCAATTTAATCCCAACTAGGTTCAATAATCGCTATTTCATTGGTGTTAATATTATTTTTAAGTGATACTTGCATGAATCAAATATGTATTTATGTTATTAATTCTAAAAAATCAATGAGCCATGATTTAGTGTATAGTTACGCATTTCCAAGTTGATCTCCAAAAACATTTAAAGTTTCAGATAATAATTGACAATCTTTTATCTTCTGTAGGAAATAATAACTGATACACAAGGTTTGGAAATTTTTTAAGAAACTGACACTCAGTTAGATTCCATAACTTCTCCAACAAGGTTGGATGTGAGGTAGCATTTGTGAGTTTCCCCAGACTAAGCAGTAAAATGACAGCCACCCTCCATTTCTCTCTTGGTGATGTATGAGACTTAACAACACAACTCAAAAGAGAATTTATGTAAGGGGGAGATATATGGGTCATTACCCTTATACCATTCACTAGACAAAAAGCCCAGGAATGATGGTTAATGGATTTCTTGACTCATTATTGTTAGATGGTCCATGGTTAATTTTATACCATTGAATAGGTATGGAAGCTTTTGTAGATTAGTGTTTAGATACAATTGAATATATGTTACTGACATAAGGTCAATTCCCATATCTTAGTCTGAAACTATCATGCATGTAGATATCCTTAGGTTTTTTCCCATTCTTGTTAATGTTTGAGACTAGTCTAATACATATGGCATATAATATCTAAGAAAAGTGAGACAATTATTTGAAATCCCAACAGTTTAGATATATAGTCAATAGTTGTAATATCTTAACACATCTCTAAAACAACCATGAGATTTAGTGAGAAAGGAAATTTTGTTGATATAAGATTGCTTTGAAGTGAAGAACCTATAATGGAACAATTATTATTTTGTCAATGATGTCAAACCTGCTACCTGCTAGTGAGACAATTTCTTTTTGGTCTAAAGCCTATCATTTAGTTGATTGATGAAGAGGATTTGAAAAGAGGAGATAACAATAGCACCTAGAGAAAGGTTGAGTTATTTGATATGTAAAAGAAGCACTAAGACCAAGTAAGACATTGATACTATAGTGTATTTTTTATCTACTTATAGTATGAAATGAAAGATTATTCAAGTTAAGACTGGAAGACTATCAAGTAAGAAAAGTGTCTGCTAAGCCTTGTCGAGTAGTCAATGTAAGCTAAGCAGAAATCAATAGAAGCTGAATGAAAAACAAGAGGTGTCAAGCAAAGATGAAAATCAGTGCAAGCTGAGTGATTGTTAGTAAATGCTGAGTAATGTTTAGTTGGTTTTGAGTATCAGTAAATTTTAGTGTTTTCCAAGTGAACTAGTGTTGGTCGAGTGACAAAATAATATAGATGTCAAGTGACAACAAATAGTGTTAAATCAAAGATTTGGTGAATCTAAGCTGGCTACTTTATTTTCTTGAATTATGTGAAGTGTTTGGAAGATAACTATGATGAGCTAGTGGCACATAATTCAAGGTAAACCATTTTGAGGAAAATACAAGGAAGATTGTAGAGGAAGTTTCTAGAGGAACCAAATAGAATAGTGGATGGCTTCATTGAATCCTACCTAATCTTACCTAACCCTAAAATAGATAATTGTGATTAAGCGAAAAAAAGATATAAATTCTCTATTTATAGAGATAGCTAGTTAAAAGCAAAGGTTATCATGTGCAAGAACCTAAGGAAGACAAGGAGTCTAGGGTATTGCTTCATTCAGTGGTCAAACATAGGTGACTATAATTGGCATGAAAAGAAAGAAGGCTTAAGAGTATGAATGCTTGAAGTGTGAACAAGTTATCAGAGCTGAAGAGTGTGAATGCCAAGAAGAATGGAGAACTAAAATAGAGATCTGTAATCTGCAATTGAGTTGTAAGTTTTTATCAGATCAAGTCGTACTATTACTTTCTAATAACTATACTAGTGTGGATAAAATTCTTTGGATTAAGGTTGACCTAATAGTCATTTGTAAATCCTTTAACCAGGTGACATTCTAAAGGAATGGTCTAAATTCCTCTAATAAGGCTCACTCCTAATAGGGTGATTGAAATCCTTTAACTAGGTCACATTTAACAATGTGTATTGTAACCTTTAAGAGGGTTGGCCTTTCACAGGGCATAAATTTAGAAGAGTGAGAATTAGTAGCATGTTACTGGTGATTTTTCCCAAATTGGGTTTCCACATAAAATCCTTGTCTGAAATTGTGTGAATGTTCTTATGGTGTTTCATGTTTACATTTCTACAAAGTTGTTTTGACCTAGGACAATGACCTACAAAGTTTAAGTATTGTATGATCTAATGAATGCATGCAAGTTAAAGTTTTATGGATATGGGTCTACTAAGAATTGAAAAGTTTTATTTATACATCTATACCTTGGATAATTGATTCACACACCACCTCTCATTTATTCTAAAGAATTCCAACAAAGATTTTCAATGAAGAGAAGAACCTAGAGTTTCAAAATGATGCTTGTCAATCTTCTCCATTCCCTTAGTTCTTCCAACCACCTCTACTTCTTCTAGCTCCACCCTTCAATCTCCAATCCATAACTATTTAATAGGAAAACCCCCAAACCTTCATAACTGACTGAATTTCCTCTTTTTCCTTATCTTCTCAAATGAAGTAATAGTTTATTCCTAACTGTTATGTCATTAATGATAGCAATAAAGTTATTTATTAATCAACTTCCTTAACAAAGTCCATGTGACAATAAACTTCCCATTTGATTGGGGTCTTTGGGAGATGGGTTGTGACATTCTCCTCCCCTTAGAAAATGCATTGATAGATAAGAATTGCAATAATATCTAAACACATCTAAGGTAATTAAATGATTGCGATAAAACCTACTTTCATTATGCATTTAAGGCATATGCTACATCTAATTAACAAGGTCAAATTTTCAAATTTTTATTTCTTTAGAAGAATTTATTTCCAATTGAATGCATTCTAATACAATACACCTCAATTGTACCTACTCTATGAAGTTAAGGTAATGTAATTTATTAGTCATCATTTATCACATTGCATAAAATAAAGTGATTTACTATCTACCATTTTATGTTTCCATCACAAGAGCTTTAAGTAGAAATAAAACTCAAAGTTGACTTGAGATAAGGGAGAAACAAGGGTTAGTAAGCCAACAAAAATAATAATTATGTGGTGTGTGCAGGCTACCAGATGATCTGGCCTTCCTCTTTTGTGGAGCTAGCCTTCTCTACCTCAACCACACTCTCACCTTCGCCCTACAAACTCAGACATACATTGATATGTCAATGCTCATAGAAACATGATCAGATTTATCAGTTCCTCATGTATCATAAATCAAATAATATATCCAAAGAAATATCGAATCAAACACTTCCTTATCTCATGGATTATTAAAATTAAGTAATATATTACCTTAAAATCACATGATATCACACACATACTTGTGTTTACTTGTCATACCTTGGCATCACACTGATTTGTCCCTCTTGGGTAGATACTTCATATCCACTTCCTATCATGCACATACATATACACTCACAATACCTTTAGCTCCTTCATGATGTCAATAAATCAAAAGAGAAGTATTCAACTATAAATATCAAGATTCAACCTTTCCTTTTAACTCATCTTTAATCACACCTTGATCGTGAGTGACAAAAATAATCATCCACAACATTAGGCAGTATCCAAAAAACATAAGCAAGTAATGCAATATCATTACATCTAATTCACCAACATTTAAATCATCATGAAATATAATGACATCCACATATAACATCATCAATGTACTCATTAACATTTAAACATCATTATGCATCTAAATACTTTCAAAAATTGAGATTTTACATCAAAATGCATCATTTAGCTAAAAATTAGTTACATATATTTATCAATTTGATAAGAAGATGAATGGTAGAAAACCACCTAGTCAAATGTATCAAGCAACATTGACCCAAAGTTCTATATCCAATAGACAATAAAATCAATCCCAATCACACATATTGACCAAAGGTCTATGTCAAATACATCATGACCAAGTCTATGTCAAACAACATATCAATTAGGAGTCCAAAAGATATAACTCATTATAACTTTGGTAAAAACCATATTTCCATACACATGCTACGCAGGTAAAAATTCAAGTCAAGTCAAGAGTTGACTACATATAGTCAAATCAACTAATAATTAAACATCTCCCAATTAATTATGTATCTTTATTATAGTTTTCAACCTACATGTTGAAATGATAGATACACCAATAATTATATTTCATACATTGATTATCGACCAAACTGTCGAGCATGACATTTCATCGCATAACCATGCCATAAAGGAATACACTCATGAAGTTGACCTATGCATCAAACTTCATTCCATCATAAGATTATATCAACATAGATCTAAAGTGTCATAACTCAATGGGCATCATAGAAAATGTGAACATGCACATCAGACATGGAACAATAAGTAAATCATACAAGTACAATACCATTTTTCATGTGATTCCCACAAATTTAGTAAATCATCTAGGTATGCTTCACCAATCATGTGTAAATATTTGTAGGCCCACTTTTCTCAATTCTATGACCTAGGCCCTCAAGCCTATCTTATCACCACAATATTTTGAGATAGAAAATATTACATCTTAACATTATTATTCATAGTTTCATTTATGTAAGCGTTCTCAACCAACATATAAGCACAAGTTGGGATGTATGACCTACTCATCATTCAATCATCCCATAAAATATGGTTGAGGTTCTTTCCTACCCCACCATAAAGCCTTACACTTCTTTGGGATCCTACTTTACACGTGGAATACCCAACCATACAATGCTCAAATAATACAAAAGGCACTTCCTTGGGATCCTACCAAACACATAGAATTCCCAACCATGCAATGCGCATACTGTAATCACCTAAAAATGGTCATCTAGAATATTAGCCCCCTTTTCAACATTTTGGCTAAATTAATTTAATCACTTACCTAGGCCAAATTGCTAATAATCAATTAATTTGATTATAACCTATAGTTTGACTATGCTATCCTAAGTTAATTATTTGATTAAAAAGAACATGTCCCCTTTTAATTAAATAAAACACCCCATTCTTCTAACCCACTTAAAGTGCACACATAAAGTCCTTTTTCTATTTTACAATTAAAAGAAAAGGCTTGTGAGACTTTTGTCTTATATGACAAGTCAACTTATATTCTATTGGTTGACTTGTGTGTGCACATGGATCACACCTATTTTTGAATTCCACCGTTGATCATCCACCCTCTTCATCTTGATCTCTACCGTCTATACGACTTTAAAAGGGAGAGAGATTTCCCCCTCAAAGGATCCACCCTCATTTGAATATTTTTATGCTGCAGGTTTTCTAATAGGTTTCTTTGGAGCTTTGTGGAGAACTTCTCATTTCTTGTCTACATTCTCTCATCCATGGCATTCTAGCTTAGCTTAGCTTTCATTTTTACATTTAGCTTAAATCATATAGTCTAATAGTTGGATTGTAACACTCTCATACATATTTTAGCATAGCTGCATTTTGCATTCTCATATTAGCTTAGTTTCCATATTTGCATTGCATTCTTGAGGAACTCCTTAAAACATTTGCATTCTTGCTCTTGTCTCAAAGAACCTCCCATTGCATGGTTTACTAGCAAGAAGCATATCTCTAAGGCTTGGCTGAGAGCCTTCAAACTTGAAACATACCTTCTTGTGCTCTGTGGATAAGGAGCTCTAAGCCGACATCCAAGCATTCCAAACTCATGGAATCGTTTGGATAGAAGGGTTTAGAGTGGGACACTTTCGAGTGTACACATACAATACCAAAAGGCAAGAGGTATCTGGTGCTCTAATGCTAGTATGATCACACCCACACCAGAAGGTAAGATTTCCAAATCAAGTACATAAAATGATAAAAAATTAATGCAAGAGGAAGAATGACATGTTCTTCATAATATACTCCCTTGTACATCCTATCAATGTTCCAAACTGAACATAATAGATGACATCACTTAAAAACATAAGATAAAACATAGGACTACAATCTTAAAACACACACACACCCTAGCCACCTCAATATCAAGAAACTTAGAAATCAAAACTCACAATTCCCAATTCAAGTCCAAAAGGAAGAACAAAACCAAATAAAATAAAAGTGAACACAAGTCACAAAAGTTAGAGTACCAAGAAAATAGGTGGTTGGGTGGTCACAAGAAAGATATAATTTTTTTGAGTTAGCACTTCATCACTTTAAAGTTCATACAAATTGAAATCAAATAAAAACCAATTCTCATAAAATATAGTGACTCACACTAATCACCAAGTGGGAGTATATTTTTCACAACACCTTGCATCCAACGAGTGATAAGAACATAACCAAACTTCAACATGCATCCTATTCCATAAATCTTAATAATCACATCATTTATTTTTGTAATCTCACATATTTATAAATGGAAAATGCATCATGCATTACCTTTTCAAACAAATCAATGTTCTCCCTATATATCATGCTAGAGTATTTCAAGAACTTCAAGATTCTAATATCAGATTTTTTGCACCACCTATGCAAGATGTTCCATTTACACAATGTAAGACTTATTTCCTTGTTATCACAATCCAATTTACTTGTAGAGATTCATAACCATCAATTATCTACTTAAATGAATATTAGTGTAATCACCTAAAAATGGTCACCTAGACTATTAGCCCCTTTCTCAACATTTTGGCTAAAAATTAATTAATCATTTACCTAGACCAAATTGCTAAAATTAATTAATTTGATTATAACCTATAGTTTGACTATGTTATCCTAAGTTCATTATTTGGTTAAAAGAACATGTCCCCTTTTAATTAAATAAAAGCCCCCTTTCTTCTAACCCACTTAATGTGCACACATAAAGTCTTTTTTCTATTTTACAAATTAAAAGAAAAGGCTTTGTGACTTTTGTCTTATATGTGAAGTCAACTTCTATTTATTGGTTGACTTATTTGTGCAAATGGATCAACCTCATTTTTAAACTTGACCCTTGATCTTCCATCATCTTGATCTAATCTCTACCATCTGTATGACTTTTAAAAGAAAAAAGCTATCCCCTTGTCAAAGGATTCACACTCTTGAGTACTATTATGTTGTAGGTTTATCATTCAAATGCTTGAAGAGCTATTGTAGAGAACTTCTACTTCTCATCTCATTCACTCATCCATAACATGCTAGCTTAGAATCATATTGCATAATAGTTTAGTTTCTTTTCAAATAGTTTAAATCACATAGTAATTAGCTTAGTTTGTAACACTCTCATTTTTGTTAACATAGCTGCATTTTGCATATTCATATATTTTAATATACATTTGCATTGCATCCTTGAGGAACTCCTTGCAGACATTTTCATTCTTGCATCTTGTCTTTGGAACCTCCCATTACATGGTTTACTAGCAAGAAGAGTATCTCTAAGGATCAACTGAGAGCCTTCATGCTTGAATTATACTCTCTTGCACTCCATGGATAGGGAGCTCTAAGTTGACATCCAAGCATTTTGAACTCATGGAATCACTTGGATAGAAGGGTTTAGAGTGTGACACAAATCTACTCATATCTGGAATGAAGATTTTCAAAAAATTCTAGACCAAATCAAAGGGTACTTGGCTAAACCTCTAGTTTTGATGCCACCATTTCAAGAAAACCTTTGATTTTGTACATCTCAGCTACAACCTCTTGTCTAGGAGCATTATTAGCACAAAGTGATGAGACTAGTAAAGAATGTGTTATATATTACATCAATCAAACTTTGGTGGCTTACGAAATGAACTACACCAGTATTGAGAAAGATTTCCTAGTAGTGCTTTTTGCTTCTCAAAAACTTAGACATTACATGTTGGTACATATGGTTCACCTGATTGCTAAAATTGATCCCTTGAAATAATTGTTGAGCAAAGTTGTGCTTATTGGTTGTCTAGATAAAAGGATGATGATTCTTTCATAATTTGACATTTAGTATGTCAAATGTAAAGCCATCAAGGGGCAAGCCACAACTAACCAATTGGCTGATTTTCCACTAGAGGATATGACACCCATGCAAATTGAGTTTCTAGATGCCTCAATTATGTACATCACTTAGAGAACTTGGAAGATGTTCTTTGATGGTTCTCATACACCAAATGGGGTAAAGTAGGTGTCTTGTTTATTTCTCGTCATGGTTTTACGATCCCCAAATCCTACAAACTCTTATTCCCTTGCACAAACAACATTGCAGAATATGAGGCATTAACAATGGGATCAAAATGGCTCTTGAATGCAGAATCACTGAATTGCACATTATGGAGATTTTCAACTTGTTATAAATCAAGTGAATAATGAATATCAAACAAAGGATGACAAGTTGACACCCTACAAGAAGTTGATTAACGCTCTAAGGAACTATTTCACTTTTGTGACATTCCAACAAATTCCTAGAGTAGAAAACAAGGATGTTGATGTTATGGCCACTCTAGCATCTATTCTCCAACTACAAGAACATGAATCACAATTTGAGTTCCTGATGGAAGAACTATGTCATCCTATATGTCATCCTACCTATGATTCCTTAGGAAACCAAGTGATCTACACTATTGTAGGTCACAATTCCTCCTATTAGGTGGCTATCTTCTCTTACTTACATGATCAAGTTATTCCTGAAACCATCACTCGCAACCAAAAATGCCAACTCCTCTGCAATGCTTCACATTACACTTTGGTCTTTGGTGACTTGTATAGGAAGAGTCTAGATGGAACATTGCTTAGGTGTTTAGAGCTAGAAGAGTTTGAAAATGCACTAGCCAAAGTCCATGACAACATTTGTGGGGCACATTCTAATGGCCTTGCACTCGCTTGGAAACTACTTAGGGTAGGTTATTACTCGCCAACCATGCAAGCTAATGTTGTTCATTACGCCAAGTCCTATAAGAAATTTCAACTTCATGGCAACCTAATTCATGCTCCAGGATGTGAGCTTATTCCCTCTGTGACATATTGGCCATTTCAACAATGAGCTTTTGACTTGGTAGGCAAAATTCATCCAAGTTCATCTAGTGGAACTACAAGTTCATCATCACAACAATTGAGTATTTTACCAAATGGGTTGAGGTTGTACCACTATCTACTGCTATAGGAAAACATGTTGCCTTGTTTATACTGAACCACATCATTTGTCATTATGGAATTCCTTCCTCCATTGTTACTGATAACAGAGGACAATTCAAGAACAAGGACCTCAAAAAGCTGTGCAAGAAATTTTGAATCAAACAACATTGGTCCTCCATCTACTACCCTCAAGGGAATGGCCAAGTTGAGGCCTCCAACAAAACATTGCTAAAAATATTACATCAAACAATTCACAAGTCTAGGAAAGATTGGCACTTACAGATAAATCTAACACTTTAGGCCTACAGAACTACCATTCGTACTCCTACAGGGGCCACACACTTTTCTCTAGTCCATGCCTTTGAGGCTATCTTCCCATTAGAAGTTGAGATCCCCTCCTTGTGAGTCTCCTTACATGGGTTGATAACTGATGAAGACCATACAGCTATGCGAGTACAAGAACTAGAGACTCTTGATGAACATTGCAAGGCTGCATTTGATCACATGAGGGCTTATCAAAAGCACATGCCTACTCAACATAACAACAAGGTTCATCCTCATGAGTTTCAAGTATGTGAAGTTATGCTTAGAGAGAATCCAAAAAATCTACAACATAGAGAGTAGAAGGGAAAGTTTGAACCTAATTGGTTAGGCCCGTACATTATCACAACAGTATTTGGGTCTGGTGCTTATTAAGTATCTACTCCTGAAGGGGAAGGACTTGCAGAGCCTATCAATGCCCTATGTTTGAAGAAGTTATATTCTTAGAGGCTTGCAGCTTAGCTATCTTGTACATATTTATTGATTCTGAAAAAATCCTAAAAAAGAAGAAAAAGTCCTAAAAAAATGATCATCTTAGTGAAAATCGAGCAATAGGCACTTTGATGTATCACAAAAAGAATCAATAAAATAAAAAATACAATTTAAAAAAAAAAAGTTCTGAACTTTTTTTTCCAAGAGGTGAAAACCTGGAAACATGCACTACTTGAGACCCTTGTACCTATGTCTATCAGTCTCAATCACTCACTCTGCAACAAATTTCTTAGCTTGGAATTGTTTCTTGTCCTTGTCTTAGGGGCACAACTACTTAGAATATTGAGGTTTCCTTGTGCATTAGGGTTTCTTTTCCTTGACAACTCACAAAATAGTGTTTCTCAACATTACTCCCCTCCTTTGACATCAAGTGTTTCTCAACACTTTTTAGATAATTTACCTACAGTCTCAGTTATCATGATATTTCTCACTATCAAAATCAAGTCTCGAAGAAATGGCCAAGTGACTTACATACACACACTTAAAACATTTAAACGATTGAGCTATGATGAACTTTATCTACTTTGTGTGTTGTCTATGATGATTTCTTTGCTATGTGTTCCCTCCCTAATAGTCTTTTGAGGATGTCCTGGACTAGAAGACTGCAGGCATGGGGCATGATTTCTTGCTTTCTGCTTGTGGGTATACTTTGTTCATCTATAGTGTTTAAAGCATTCATGCTTGTCTTATTTGACACTTTGACTTAAAAATGTATCATCCTTGACTGTTTTCACAAGACCACACTTAGGGGATATCTTGGTGCTTATGCCTTGATATAGATGTAATCTTGCTATATCAAACCTAGGGAATCTAATCACATAGCCATCTTGACTTATATGTCTTTGATGCTTAGATTAGATTTCTGCATTCCTATCTGATATCGATCATATTCATATCCTCGTAGTTACACTAGTGATGGTTGTATGATCTCAGGATGTCCCTAATAAATGCTCAATGATGAAATACGAGTCTAAATGTTATGTGTTTCTTGCTGGTAAGCCACTTCACATTTTAGCTTGCATCATAGGTTCATTCTCTAGCTTAGTTTTGCATTTTTGCATATGGGGAGAGCTCTCTCTTCATCTGTTCACAAACATATCAACTAACTGCTTTTATATGTTTCTTTGCTTTCTTCTTGATCATGTCTTTTCATCTTCTTGATATTTTTCTTTGTTGCTTTGCTATCCTATCATCACAAGGGGTTAATCTAAAAATCACATTTGATCTATCCAAGTGTTACATGTTTCAAAAACATAAGTCTATATCATACACATGAGAGCCAAACATCATAAATGAGAGATCCATGAGCACATTAACATGAGCATATCAACATGAACATAAAAGCAACACATACATGAGCAAGAAACTGTAAACATCACATGAAAGCTTAAAATGCTGAAACATCCATCAAAATGAGACAAGTACAAAAAATCTATCAATCAAATACAATATCTCATATATATCAATACATATACAAATATGGGATCCAAAATTTGAATATCCATCTAAAAAATACATCGAGTACAATCACAAAAATTGCCAAAACTGTCAGTTGCAACTACAACTAACTCACACCCTTTGTAGTTGGTGGTGGCCCTAGTGGTGGAGCCTATCTCCTATCTAGTGGTTGTATTGCACTCTCTGATCTACCAACCCACTCTAAGTAGTCAGGAAGCCCCTGCCTTGGTGGCACTACACCCCTATAGGATGCATAATAGTATGTAGCTTGTGCCCCATGATGCACTGACTCTCGTCTTGCATCATCTCACTCCCTGTGGAGCTCCTCTCCTTGTGCTCACTCATGTATGAGTTACTGATCTCTTACTATGATAATCATTCGAGTTGCCTATAGCTTTTCCTCTAGGGTCTAGATCCTAGCATCATGCTCATCATCCCCCCTGGCTGGCTGCTCCACCTCCACCTCCACTCACCCCACTCTTTGACGTCTTAGTGGTACCTCCTCCTCCTCCTCCTCCTCCTCTCTCATGGCCTACACCCACATCCATCTCCTCCCTGATCTGGAGCCACTCCCAACCTCCATCCATCTCCCCCCTTCACCTCCTCCTCTGCCTCCACCTCCATCTCCTCCATGCCCTGCTACTGCAAGTAGAATATTTGGATCTATAAACTGAGATGCCTCTGCCTCTCACATAGATATGCTAAGTCTACTCCTTCATCTACTACATCTGGATGATAGTCCCAAGGTGTCTAAACTAAGGTTGTTGTCTCTTTGATGGTTGTCTGATAATCTAACATGGGCAACCAACCTCATGCCTCCTTTGAGTGAAACCCAGCATAAGTCATCATCTCTACTAAGACTACTTGTCACTTTGCAAACTTTCACCATACTCAACTAATCATGAACTACTCTACTATCTCTAAGTGTCTACCCAGAAGTGGCTTGCTATATTGCATATAGTCCAGCTCCCAGGAGTTGGACCATCTATGTCACCCTCAATATGGCCGCCACTCAAATGTTGTCAACTCATCAAAAATTTGCTAATAGTATGTGACATCCCTACAATGGGTCTATGGTACAAACCCTGTATATCCAAAGATGTAGGGTTGGTTGCGCTCCCATGGCTAAACACGTGGTCAAATGACAACAATGTGCTCCCATGCCCATATCTGAGTCAACACTGCTCCACATGCCCAAGCGTGTCCCTCATGATATATGACCTCATGCAACTCATGATACATATTTACAAGGATCACTGGTCCCCATGCCATCCTATGAGGCCATGCAATCAAATCTTCCATCAGTCTACTCCATCCTAGTGGGAAGCCCTTCTTGTTCTTGTTAGTAACCAGATCCTATGCCACCAACAAACATAACAAACACAATAGTGGGTAATCAGTGCTATACTCATCAATGAGTTGCTCCCAACTTAGATGGTAGTCCAGGATGGTAACATCGTGGAACATCTCCTACATCACTGCCCTCCCCTCTGTCGGGGTCTCATCATAGTATACCTATGACATATAACCAAACCTTGTATCAACATACCTCACATGGATATCAAAACCTAAAAATACAAAACAACAATCCAACTTAGAACTCACCAAATCACCATGGTAGGGTACTCAAAGGACATGATACACATCCTCTAAACTGATGGTCGCCTCTCCAGTAGGCAAGTGGAAGGTATTGTGCTTGCTATGCCATCGCTCGACTAGCACAATCAACAACCTATGACCCACCTCGACCCCATGCTCACTATGGCCACCTTCTCACCATCATCAATGTGTTGTAAAACTTGCAAGCCCACAACTTTGGGGGCTTTGATGTGAAGGGTTGAGAACACCATTTGCAATATAGGACAAGAAAACATCAGACACATCAAAAAACATGTAAAATCCTACAAAAAAACACAAAAAATAGACTGTGCGACAATTTTTCCTACATACAGGCAACACAATATGTTGATCAAATGTTGTGCAACATTATTTCTTATACCCGTGCAATACAATTTTCTTGGGCGATATTTCACACCGGTTTGGGTATGGTTCATATGATACACTACATACAAGTTGTGTGATAATTTTTTCATATGAAGTATCACACGATATTTTTTGAAGTACCCATGTGATACTTTTTAAAATATCACATGATATTCTGTATGGAACTTCTAAAATATGCAAAAAAAGCTCATAAATGCTCAAAAAAGTGATAAAAAGTTGAAAACTTACCGACCCCTCATAGTTAGTTGGCCGGTTGTGCAACCGGCTGCACTCAAAACAGTATCAGTGAGTCAGAATGTTCACCAAAGCCATGATGCTCTCTTGACCACTCACAAACTCTCAAAAATCACAAAAAAATAAAATGATTTGAAAATGACACTTGGACCCGTTATATAGCCTTCCGACCTAATTTTGACCCATTTTTCAAACTTCTCAGGATTTTTGCAAAAATTGCACCCCTGGCCAATTTCGATGTCTTGGATCCATTTTTGGGATTGAAATTGAAATCCAAGTTCATCTTAATAGGAAAAATCGTATTTTAAAATTCTACCTTCTTCTATGCAGTTAGATGACCTCTTGAGGTCTAATCTTTGAATCATCGCTCGGGCATCTTCATTTCTTCATGTCTTCATCATTTCTACACTTCATATCTACTCTAATTCACATTTTAATATCTAAAATCACCTTTCTACTTGATTTAACCTAATTTTCATGATTTAACTTTCATGGTCAACTTTGGTCAAACTAGGGCATTCTATTAGTTTCTTATGGTCACTCTTTGGTTCTAATCATCTATCTGTCATCTTGGAATCTGTTATATCTCAATTTTCTCATATCTAGCTCATTTCTACATCCCCCTTACCTCATTTCGATTTTGATCTTGGGGGGCATAAATACTCGATCATTGCTTGCTACAACTATCTATTTCTTAAGAGCATATGTTTGATCTTTCCATTTGCTCTCATTTTCTTTTCTAGGTATTAGCATTTTTGACATCATCTCTTTACTAGGTTTAGTACTACCACTGTTAGGCTGTGCATTTAGAATTTGCTATCTCTTTCTGTATTTCGTTCTTCAGAATTAGATATCTCTATTGCTTCCTGCTTGGCTTCTGTTTTCTTTGACGTAATGTGTTCCCAGATTGATCATGCATTAGTCAAAGAGGGGCATATGTAATCATTTAAAAATGGTCACCTAGACTATTAGCTCCCTTCTCAACATTTTGGCTAAAATTAATTAATCATTTACCTAGACCAAATTGCTAAAATCAATTAAATTTAGATTATAACCTATAGTTTGACTATGCTATCCTAAGTTCATTATTTGATTAAAAGAACATGTCCCCTTTTAATTAAATAAAAGCCCCCTTTCTTCTAACCCACTTAATGTGCACACATAAAGTCCTTTTTCTATTTTACAAATTAAAAGAAAAGGCTTTGTGACTTTTGTCTTATATGGGAAGTCAACTTCTATTTTATTGGTTGACTTGTGTATGCACATGGATCAACCTCATTTTCAAACTCGACCCTTGATCTTCCATCGTCTTGATCTTGATCTCTATTTTCCGTACGACTTTAAAAGAAAGAGCTCTCCCATTGTCAAAGGATCCACACTCTTGAGTACTGTTATGTTGCAGGTTTATCATTCGAATGCTTGAAGAGCTATTATGGAGAACTTCTACTTCTGATCTCATTCTCTCATCCATCACATGATAGCTTAGAATCATATTGCATAATAGTTTAGTTTCTTTGCAAATAGCTTAAATCACATAGTAATTAGCTTGGTTTGTAACACTCTCATTCTTGTTAACATAGTTGCATTTTGTATATTCATATAGTTTAATCTACATTTGCATTGCATCCTTGAGGAACTCCTTGTGGACTACATTTGCATTCTTGCATCTCGTCTTTGGAACCTTTTGTTGCATGATTTACTAGCAAGAAGAATATCTCTAAGGCTCAGATGAGAACCTTCATGCTTGAATCATACTCTCTTGCACTTCGTGGATAGGGAGCTCTAAATCGACATCCAAGCATTCCAAACTCATGGAATCACTTGGATAGAAGAGTTTAGAGTGTGACACAAATTGAGTGTACAATTGGCAATTTACATCCTTCTTGTTTCACACATGCAAGAATCAAGTACTTCATATTTTTAACTCTGACATAAATAATATGCATATTGTGTAGACATAAAATTCATACAATTATACCCATAGGAGGTACTCAACTTACCAATCATTTCAGGAAAATTCCATTTTGACAAAAGAATGCAAGGTCAACCCAAGATCACGACATACTTAAGGAGTATCATATACTTGCTTGTCAGAAGTAATCACATCTTAGAGTGACAATAAGCAATCCAAGAGTCTATACCTACACCCATTGTGACTAAGCTGAGTTGATTTGTAGTCATGTAACCTAGGGTCACATCTAAGTATAAGGAACTCAAGGCACTATTGTATAACCAAGAGCTTTAGTGTTCATGGTGACAGATTAAACACTTGCACTCATACACATTTGCACATATTAGCATAGTAGCCCAAGACCCTAGAGTTTAAACACTGCTGTAAAATTAAAATTTATAAATTAGAATTCAAAAAATTATAATCAAAATATTGAAAAACTATTTATGGACGGAAATTGAGTACTTTTACTTAATATTTTCTATTCCAACCAATCAAATGCACTTATTTTTGTTTCTATTACTCAATTTTTTTTTATAATTCTTAATTGTTTTTCTTTTACTATTCTAGTTAAATAACCTATATGGCAAATACAAGCTACTAAGAGTATGTTCCCATGCCATTGCTTAGCTTATTTTGATAAGCAGTGGCTGCTCAATAATTATAGGAAACAATTCTAGAACTTGTGGCCACATGAACATATATTTTGCTGCTTATTTTGAAGCAGGAAAGTTAAAGTCTAAATTAATTAATTAGATAATACTTTTACGAAGATGAAATTAGGAAAAAAAAAGAATTTAAAAGGAGGGAAAAAAGTTTGTGCAGCCACATGATGTTTTTGGCAATAAGTAGCCATTGCTTATTTTCAATCCCTCATCTTTTCGCAAAGCTTATTTTCAATTGCTAAAGATTCTAAACTATCCTTTATAGACACTTTTTGAATTTTCATGGGAACATTAAACTGCTTAAATATAAGCACAAAATGTACTTAGGTAACGACATGGAAACACAAAGTGACACTTGTTTTAAATACACTATTGTATAGACCTCTTTAAATCTGTGCTAATACTTTAATAGGTAATTTTCTTCTCGGCAATTACAAAACCAAGCAAAATCGTCCGATAGTGTTCGAAAAAATAGAGGGAAGCATGCAATTTGAAAATGTAATTATCTTTCGAATCGAAAAGTACATATACAAGGAGATAGTTCGGATCCTCCTCGAGGCCAGGCCAAAGTGCTTTCGTGAAACCCTATCTGATACAAATAACCCTTACTGAATTCTGCAAATAAACCCTAATTGAATTTTACAAATAAACCCTTATTGAATTCTGCAAAGTTTTCTGTGGTCGATGCTCGTGACAGTTGGCAAGGGAAAGCAGGAAGAGGATGACAAGGTTAGTGCTCTCTATAAACCCTGTTAAATCTTTCACCATTTGCCCTAACAAGGAAATGACAAAGGAAATTTTGGCTGAATCTTGTAGGTTTAAAAATGTTGTATTGTCGTTGCCTTAGATGCTGCTAAAACTCCATCCAGCAAGTTTCTTTTTAAAACCAAGAATAGAAAATACATTCGTGCAAAATTCTATTCGGAATAGAATTGTTACATTCATTGACATAATAATACATACAATAGCTCATAAGTTTCTATATAGAAGCTTGGTCACTTCTCGAAGTACTATAAATTGTTTATGTGCCCATGGCTGAGAATATTGCCCACAAACTTCGGAGTCGCGAGATTGGTAATAGATTGATCTTGAGAAATGTTCATCCTCAGATTAAGTTCCGCAATTTTCAGTTGCAGGGAGAGCTTGATACAAATGAACCATTCAACATTGTACAGATAACTATAGCTCACAGTATTATATTTGCTTCGGTACAGCCAGGTGTATTTGTTGCATTTGATAGAGACACATATAAAAGGCTTTGTTACTTAAACTCAGATTCACAAGAAATAATTCATAGGCTGTTCTATAACAAGGTAGATAATTCTGTCATCATAGGTGTGGCTGATGAATCCTCAATGACATACAGAACAATTCCGCTTGAGTACATTAGAAAAGCTCAACCAGATGTTGGCCTTGCTTTGTTTGAGGGTCAGAAGGTGACTCCGCCTGGTTTTGTAGTGTTTGATTCTCTCAATGGGAAAGCTCTTACTTTTTCACCTGAAGATCATATTTACAAGGTGTTTGATTTGAAGAACTATACACTCTTGTGCTCCATATCTGACATAGGAATTGAGCAAATAAAGATCAGTGCTGGTATAATGCTCTTAATATCAAGAAGAATTGCTCGTGGAAGCATTCTTCCTCTGAAGATCTTATCCATAGAGGATGGCACTGTTTTGAAATCTTTTAATCATACATTAGTACCCAATAAAGAGATAGATTTTATTGAATTGTTTCATGACAAGGTACTTCTAAAACAAGAGAATGAATACATGCAAATGGTTGACGTTTTGAGTGAAAAGACGATTGAATTGAGAAAAGAAAAGGTTAAGAACATCTCAGGATGTATTATCTTGCATGACAGACAATTATTCTTGACATTGGAGAAAGGGGTATATTTTGTATGGAATTTACAAGGAGAGCTGCTTGCATCTTACAGAAACCAACTAGTGTGGTTTTCAGGTCGTAACACAAGCATCATTCAGTTGACTCGTGATGAAGAGCTGATCCTTTCTTACAACAAAGCCCCTGAGTCCTGTGAGACTGATAAAGGAAATTGTTCAATAAACATTATCCACCTCTTAACTGGAAATTGTTGTGCTAAGATTGATTGCTATAATGCAGACGTTGATACAAGTTGCAGGAATCCATCTGATTTATCACAAACCCAGAGTACCTTTGAAGATCCTTTAGAAGATATTACTGCATTTTCATATGATCAGGAGCGACATGAAATTTATGCAGGCAATACAAGAGGGTTTGTGCATGTCTATTCAAACTAGTCGTTGATGAGATTTGGAAGGGCTTGTAATTTTAAAATTTTCTGAAAATGTTAATTACATCCATTTTTGCTTGTACAGATGACTTTCACGACAGTCTGCAGGAATTGTAATTAAAACAATAACCAGAAATTTCTGATTATCTGTATTAATTAATTTCTGATGTAGGAAACATCAATTAACCTATTAGCATTAGCCATTATTCTACAACAGTCTTTAAGTTTAACAATTTAGTTTGTTATGAAGGAAAGTAAAAATAATATTCTCTGTTTAATTTATAAATTGAAATCCAAAATTTTAGTGATAGATGTGGAAGGTTTGATTCCTCCATGGAATCCCATGGAGTGCAATCATCCAGCCTTAATACTCAGCATTTTGTACAAAATATTTGAAGGAAAGCCGAACCTGATTTGGAGTGAAATGTTTTGCCTAATTTGCACCACATTGCAACCAATTTATTTTAAGCATATAATAAAAGTATGCTTTAATGGATGCCCTTACCCTTTTCCAAAGATCCCATCTTGACATAGGCAGAGGGTATTTTACAAAAAGGTTGTCGAGTCTGACTTTTTATCTGCCAAGTGCGTTTGGTTGAATTTTTGTTAAGCTTTCTCGACAAATTCATTTTGTACATACCCTGCAATCGTTGCAGTGACGTCCATGCGATCAAATCTGTTTGATGCATTCTGTCAAACAATTCACCTGCCTTGTCTGTTCTTCTACATTTTGCATACACGTCTCCCAGGGCATTTGTAAATCCATTTGTAAGGGCATTTTGCTTCTACTTATATGATTTAATGAAGGTCCACTCCCTATTCTATGACTTCCATTTTTGTAAAAGCAGGAAGGACCCTGGTAAAGGTTATGGAATTTGACTTTATGCTGGTTAATTGCATTTTCCTTTTCAACAAATACTTTATGTGCATACCCTACAATCACCGTAGTCCATGATGACGCATCTTTATGAGGCATTCTGTCAAACAGCTCACAGTCTTATTTGTGCGTCCACAGTTTGTATACCTCTACTCGTACATATAACCAGGAGATTTGAAGCATCTAGGATGAATAAAGTCCCACTCAGATCGAAAACAGAGTTTTGATTTGCATCAGCATCAAAGTCATTAAACATGAAGAAGTTGGGGGGGAAGAGGAAGGCTTGTATTTGGTTGAATGTCAGTCAGTGGAGGACTTTAGATGGTGGACAAGGATGATTTCTATCTTTTAAACTAGAATTGGGAATAATCTGGGGTTTTAATGCAGAGAGGCGTATTAAACTTAAATAAATTGTTTTGCATATGTTAGAATTGATCAGCATTTGTATTTACGGTGCACATTTCACTGCAACTTTCATTTCCTGTGGTTTGTGTTACGGAGTGGATTATTAAGGAATTCAAAGCCTAGTTGTGTTTGGAGTGTGTTTCAAAACTGTTACTGATGTGAATGACAATATGAATCTTAAAGGGTTTGTGTGTGGCACGTTGCTATCTTTTGCACTTTATTGCTATTGTGAGTTTTATTACCATCACCTTTGTCTGTCTTGAGCAGAGGATAAAGATAATCTACAGGACAGAGTCTTACAAACTAATATTTGCATTACAGTTTTTTTCAGGAATTTGTGGGAGTGCTTTTAAGTGTTAAATTGTGTCCTTGCGAAATCAATCAACTCGAAAGTTAGCTATCAAGAAATTTACGTGACTGTTCTTTGCTGTCTTTGAAGACAACACACGTTAAAATGAAAACGTGGCTTCCTCCTAACAAAATGGCTTGAAAATACAACAGATTTTAAAAAAAAATTATCAATTGATTTTTATGTTTTCATTTCCAGTGCTGTAAAACCCCAAAATCTGGCATAAAAAAAAACCCGTGTTTTGCGCTGTTTGAAATTTTTCCTAAATTGTTCCTCTGTTGTTTTCTTGGGAGTACAGTGAATGACTTAAAATAAAAACGATTTTCTGAAATAAACAGAATTCATATAGTGTTTTTGGATTTTTTTTTAACATAGGGTGCACCAGAATTTATGAGTGTGAGTTCTAAGCAATAAGAATTTTGGCTCTATATTAACCCTTATGTATACTTTTTACAAAGTTTAATTATATTATTGATAATCTTTATACTGCCTTTAATCTATTTTATGCAGCTAAATAGTTTTAACAAATAAACTTGTTTTTAAATTTTAATTATAAAAAAATTGAATTGAAAGAATTTATCTATATTTAAAACAGTTTAATCCAAAGATACTTTGTATGTAAAAACATTCTTAAAATTTATATTTCTATTTAGCATGCATTCTATTATTAATAGAAACTTGAAACAAAGTAACTAAAGGTTGAAATATGTATAAATGTAAGATATGTTTACAATGGTTTCTTTGAAAGGATGTTAGAAAGCACATGGCTATTGGAGCATCAATTGTAGGGAGATTAATATTCGTTCACAACTCTATCCATCTAATTTTATAGTTGTTATTATTGAGAACATTCTACAATATGTTTAAAATTTTAAAAGCATTGACAACCAAGTGACTTGTTAGCAAAACTCCTTATAGAAATGTAATCTGGTGGAATGCATAGTCACATGGGTTTGTTAAAAATGCTTTGAAGATTCAAGTAGATTTATTTAGCAAGTTTCATGCCATTTTACTACATTTACTAGCACTTGCATCGATAGGTCTTTGATGTGAAAGCATTATTGAAAATAATGTTTCATTTTAGAAGGAATTCTTATAACATCACTCACTCAGGATTAATTGAGGTTATAGTATTGGCATGAATATATTTTGAAGGTAGAACAAAAAAAGGTATCGAACTTAAATGAATTTGAACACAATAGAAATTGTTGTAACCTAGTATATATAAGATTAGTAAGGCCAAAAACTCATTTGTAGTGACAAAGTAATGGTGTGTGCAAGATGCATTAGGCAAACTCAATTGTTATTTACCTCATAAAACCTAATTTTTCCTACTAAAAATAGGGATAAATTACACAATTGAAGCCAAGATTGGTTATAGCCCACCTCAAATAGATATATGGGGTTGGAGTAATGATATAATTTGTGGTATTAGGACACAAAATGTTCGTCTCTAACAACAACCTTCTTCTAAGGTTGCCACACATTTCTTTGAACAATCAATGATGCTTGCACTTTAAAATGGTGGTACGAACTTAGTGCCCAAGTATCTTAAATAAATGGAGCAACTATTTCAACATAAAACCATGCCTTCTTAATTTAGAAAGAATTGCCATTTTTTCTTAAACTTATTAAAAGATAAAGGAAACCCAATTCAAGCAATTAGTCACTATGATATATTGATAGTGGGTAATTCAATACAAATTCCATAATGATACGAGATCATTAATGGATTTCAACTAATCCAAGTTAGAATTAGAAAAAATAACCTATGATAAAATTATTAAATAACATATGACCATTTAGAGTACCTTGTAATAATAAACAAAGCTAGCTATGACAGATTGCAAGGGTGTATGATAATAACATTAATGGTGATTGAAAATATTCTCAATCTTGTAATAGACAACCAAATTATATGAAGATGAATCATAAGTTACATAACACAACCATTGGTTAGATGTATGAGGTTCAAAAAAAATCATTATAATGGTACAAGATCATTGATAGATACCAAATTATATGAAGACGAGTCATAATTTGCATAACACAACCATTGGTTAGATATATGAGATTCAAAAAATTCCATTATAATAACAAGATCATTGATAGATATCAATTGCTCCAGGTTAGAATTAGAAAATAATAATCTATGCTTCCTTTGTGGAAGTGGTTGCTCCATTTTTGTTATGTTTTGTTAAGACAATGAGTTATATAAAGAGTAAAGAGTGTTCATTACAATCAAAGATTAATTGCATCACTATGAGTTCGTGCATGGTAAAACTTAACAATTGAATTGTAGCTTACTTTACCATGTCATGATAGCTAGGTTATAGACATAGACTTTTAAAGCACATAATCCACATGACTATACACATTAATCATCCTAGAAGAAATTTGATTTTAAAAAACTTTAAGCTACAAGGCTACATACGAAATCAATAGTTGGACCACAACTATATTTCAAGAAATGTGAGATAATGAGCTAGACAATTATTAGGAAGAACATCGTGATTAGTAATAATGAATTTCTTATAGTAATTAAGAGAAACTTAAGTCATTGGACAAATGCAATGCTTTAAAGGTTATGCTAGGAGTTTCCTTTCTAGCCTACTGATAATAAGAATATAATGAGATATTCAATGAAAGTAATTGTCAAATGCAATGTTTTAAAGGTAAAATACAATATTATATTCTCTTTAGTAACCCACTATTAATGTTCCATGCAAAAAATAATGGTCGGTCTATCATAGGCCATTTCTAAGTGGCTTCTATGTGTAAGGATGATGCAAGAAGGTTGACATGATCCAAATTAATGAAATTGGCGTCTAGTACGCCCACACAACAATTATGCCTTTGAGCTTCTTTAACACATGCTTTACCTGTGCATAAAACTTATCCAAATTGTACCAATAGATGGTTGTGGTGAGGTAACTAGATCCATGGAAGAATTGAGCCATAGGATGGATTGGAGTTCTTGGTTGGTCATTGTCAGTGACACAATCGTGTAGGTTATGTTGGGGCAGGGCTTTGTGCATTGAATTTGGCCCTCACTGGTGTCCATGACAACCACTCTTATATAGTATTCTGATAAATGGCCATCCATTAACACATGCAACAGACAATTACACACGTTGGGATATGACAACTAAACTTTATCATGATTTATTGGTATTTTATTTATGCATTTTTGGAAGATGCTAAATGAGACCAAATCTTCTATGTGGATAGACTTGGAGCAAAAAATAGAAAGTGTTTTTTTTGGGTTTATTCTCTTTGCTTTGTTTTTATGCAAGAGTTGTGCATAAATGAAGTTTCCAACTAAGTTGTAAATACTATTAAGGTTGTAGCTTCTATCAGATTGATTTTAATATGCGATACCTTATTGATGGTAAATCATCTTTAAGATAAATATCTTATATATTACACATATTGTAATATAATATATATTATACACTATACATTATTATATAAATAATAATATATTTACATATATGGTTAACATATTAATATTACATATATACTTAAGATGAGTTACATATATGGTTATTTATATTACTATTATATTAATATGTTAATTAGTGATGTTTAACGGTACAAACATCTTTCTTAATGAGACCATTGCCTCCTCTCATATTTATAAGCCTTCATTTGCATATGGATCACAATCAATACAATGAGATTATTAGTACATTTGCATCAATCCTAGAAATTCAACACGATATCAGAGCCACACTGCAAATGTACATAGTTACAAGGTACAAAACAACGACTCCATCAAGCATTGAATGCAATTTGTATCTACCAATGTTAGTTATGAGTATAAAGAATATACAAAGATCATTACCAGTAGATAGGCGTCGACTTGAGAAGGAGATTAGTTGTGACCAACATAGTCGGTGGTGAATGTTTTATACTCATAACTTCCATCGCAGGTAGCTTTCCTTTTACACAACGCTTTGGATATATTTCCCTCCTATCTTTTGTGTAGGTCACATGTAGAGAACATACGATATACTTCAGATGCTCATGATTGTTTGTTGCTAGCCTATCCTACATACCTAGAATAGTGTCATTTACATACAACTTTTGAATATCGCATGAATCAGGTGTGTATCGAGTGATTCATATGGTATTCGCAAATAGTCAGGTGCATCTCCTCTACATCAGTGTATGTCTCCAAACTATCTGAAAATGCTCGATAAATGAAAACATTCTCATCTCATTTGCTTGTATTTATTTTTTCTTCATCGTTGATGTCATAATTTTATTGTCGACTTTTGACTGGGAAAATCTTCGATATTGGACTATAATGTCATATCTTTTCATCCTAATTGAATACGAGACAAAAGCACTTGGCTCTTATTCATCATCTTTCATTTAATATATTTTTCTTCATAAATATTCCCAATGCTATTGCAAACTTGTGTACTTGCTCAGACTTGAAATGGTTGATTCTTTGGTAATCATCGTTGTAGATGCATTCAGAATTGGGGAACGAGATTGAAGATTTTATATGCCAATGAATCTGGGTGTGTATCTTTTGTTACTGAACAATATATTAGCATTTATAGGAATTCATGACACATATTCACCCGGTTTCTAATATAATATCAATTATGTTGAGATATTGTCATTGATGTCAAAGGTTTGAATGAAAAGTATCTCAGTTTGAAGCTATAGTGTGTGTTCTTAATTTGTTGAGGTATGCAACATCAAAACATCCAAACAAAAGATATGTATACCATAAATCAGATATGAATCAAAAGTATTGGAAATATTTTTTTATCTATGTGAAACATCCAAAATTTTCAAAAAAAAAGTTTTAAAAAAAGTTAATGAAAGTCAAGTTGATATGCTCAACTGTGATTGTATGGTGTGAATATGATAAGAGTCATGCATGATGTTTTCAAGATGCAACATTGAACATTGAAAATACAATGATGGTAGACTCTCCACCAATGGCATCATATCTATGATAAGATCAAACTATGACTTGTTGGTTAATAGTTTGTCTCCCTTATCTTTTTGGTTTATACCTTGACTCTTAAATTGCCCAATGGCTTATGGAGGACAAAGAAGTTAACAACAGAATGGGTTAGTGTAGTAATCTATCAAAGACCCATGAATTGAAAGGTACACCACCTTTTTGAATGCAGGATTTTCAACGAATTTTGTTTTTCGGGTTTTCGGGGTATGCTCTTAACCAAAGAGCAGAAGAGGCAAATACTAGATTGCCCAACACTTTAAACAACCTAGAGGCAAGTGAAAATGGGGGCTAACTCATAGTATGCAATCTATTCTAACCTTAATGCAAGGAATGAGAACATGCATAACCAACAATGACAACATGGAGAAAAGATGGCATAATGGGTAATTTTCGAATTAGAGAGATAATTGATGTTTTGACAGTACCCAGATTGTCTATCTCTTAGCCACTCCATCTACCGATTTTCAGCCTCTTTATGCAATGAACTACACTAAACACATGAACTACGGTGTATAGCATAAAGAAAAAAGGGGAACTTATGATGAAGAAAGTAAGGGATACAATCTATTGAATGAAGGAAATAAAATCTAGTTCATTAGCATTGATTCAATTTTCAACAAAAACCAGCTCATTCCAAATACTACACTATAACTAAATGAACAACAAAATTAAAATTGGACTTAGAGTCACACAAAGTAGTCCCAGCTACAGGGGTTTGCCCAAAAGTAATTTTGTCGATCTTATTCACTTCTCAAAAGGTTACATATATAGGCCTTCTCAAAATGGCTAGTTACACTAGATGATTACATCACAGAGCATCTCTGAATAGAATAAGCTAAAAATAGGACAAGCTTCAATCATTGTCTCTTATAGACTGACAAAATGTCATCAATGGCCACAAAAAGAAAGAAGAGAGAAAATGAAAGATGTTTGGAGGAACATCAGAACATCATACCTTATTAGAAGTAAGTGCTTTGGCTTTGTAAGCTTTCATAGCATCAATTACTTTGTCAAGTTCCTCGACATTTGGAATGATGATGTTGTTAGCTTGAATCATCCAATAGTCATGAATCTTAGTCAATTCATCAATTCTGGCGACCTTTATAAATTTGTAGATGAGAGTTCTTGAATGTTTGACATTTGGAAGTTGAGTGGATCAACAACTTCATCAACAAATGCCAAGACTTCATTCTCTCAACATCCACAAGTTTACCATTTGTAGACATGTAGGACTCTGTGTGCAATATCTTAAATATTCAAATAATTTCTCAATGACCTTCTGCACCAAGTCATGTACATCCTTGAGTTCATTTGCAAACCTCATAGAGCTCTCTATAATAAACTCCAAGGATTTTTTCTAGTGAAACAATGACTCCTTGCCCATCTTGAGGATCCCATGGGTAATGGCAACATTGGTCTTCATGTCAATAACTTCTTGCAGTAGGGACAACTACTCTATTATTTTGTCTACTGCCTTTTGTATGGTGATCTAATGATTGGAAGCTACCTCCCTTAGCTTGTGAACATCTAACACTAGACCTCCCAAATTTCAATTAATGGGAGACCTTGAGCCTTCATATGGTCTACCCATGTTCGACCAATCTGCTTGAATTGCATCTCTTGTTGTAACTTTAGGAGTAGATTTTTGTTCTCCTCTACATTCGACTCAAATTGACTTGATGAAGTGTTCCCAAGTGCAGACCTAATGTACTCCATCAATTCTCTATTCGAGGTCTTCAGGACCTCCTTTTCTTCTCTAAGCTCTTCCAACTTATCTTCAATCTTCTCATTGGTGGACTTCCATATGCTCACCATGGAGTCATGAACAAGGATACCAAGATCCACCATTTTGATTTGGAAGTCATCTCTAGAAATCTCATGGAATTTTCCTTCTTTTTGTGTCTCAACATTCTCTACAAACATGTGGCCAGTAGTTGAATCAGTGGCCAATGCAACAATTTTTTTTGCTTGTTATTTTTCTTGGATGGATAAGAAGAGGTGGCTTGTGTGATCAATTCCTTCAATGGAGCCACTTCTTCATATCTCATCTTCTTCCTATCACTGGTCTCCTCGAGCCATGACTCAATAGAGGACACATTGATAGCAGACTGCAAGGCAATAGGATCAAATAGCTTCCTCAGTCCTTATGGAGTTTTTTTGCTCTAGGAAGCAACAGGGAAGGCGACAACCTTAGTTATTAAGAGAGCCAAGGTATCCCCTTGCTGAAATGTGTCTCGTTCTTGGCCACCCATGGGGTTGGTGTCACTATCCAAATTGATGATACAAACAAGGAAGGTAGGCTTGGCCATTGATTTCTCTTATTCTTTTTCCTTGTCCTTGTCTCCTCCCTTCTCCCCAACTTTTTTGGTGTCTAAAAGAGAGACACTTCTGTAGGTAGGAGTGATTAGCACATTCTTCTCTGGAGGTTGGTCTCCACCTTCACCAATAGATTGTAATGGGCCTATAGATGTTGAAGTAGTACCTATAGTGGTGGCCAATGCAGTTGGCTAGGTAGCACCAGAAGATACTCCACTCGTAGAACCAATGCTTCCTGTCCTCTTCTTCCTAGCTCAGGTCCACTCTACCCACTTATCTTTTCTTTTGATTATTCCATGCATGAGGACGTCCATGGTGTCTATGACAAGACCCATAGGTGGGGTAGACAAAATTGGGGTGCCTATGATCTTCTCATAAGATGTTGTGGGGTGCATGTAGGCTCCATCATCTACAAGGTCAGAAACATCAACAAAATCATTATATAACTTAATCTCATTAATTGTTAGTCATGACCAAAATTTCTCCCACGTCTAGTATTCATTGAGACACCTAGCTCAGAAGTCCTCGATACACAAAACATGCCTGTAGGCATATCCCAACTTCAAGTGATCTCTTACAAAGCTGGCTGGATCATATTGAGGCCTCAATACCTTATAGTCCACCAATTTGATTTTGTTCTCAAAAATCCTCACCAGATCCCAAGCATCAAATCTAGAAGCACATGAGTAGGGTCCAACCACTATGGTGAAGGGAATCCCAACTATTTTCTTCATGTGTGAACACAAGATGTTCACTTCAAGATTTTTTTGACATAACTCGACTAGAACCACCTTGTCCTCTGGGTACCTAGGAAACCTCTTGGGGAAACCATCAAAGGCACCGATTAGCATATATCAAAAGCTCAAATATTGGATGAATGAGCATCCAAATTGGCTAATAGCCAAGATTGCTTCTGGTGAGAATCTCCTTTCAAGGGATCCTTGTAATTCTTGACATAGCCTCATTGTGAAGGCATCATTTACTGCCACATACTCCTTGAAGCTTCTATGTAGCTACAGATGTGGGTAGAACTCATATACCTTCATGCACTCATCATAGTTTTGGATGCTAGGAAGGCTGGGCCATAAGTGGTGAGTAGCCAAGGCATAAATTAGATAGGAGGGCATGTAAATTTTCTTAAATCCTCTGGCCAAATTCATCCATTAGGCAAGCTCAACACAAATAATTTGCGCCCAATCAATTTGCATACCCTCAGCACATATAGCTTGCACCAAGAAGAAATGATGCTTAATGAACTCTAGAATTTTCTCTTTTCCTTTGACTTTGAGAAGTAGAGAAAGAATATCTACTGTCTCTCTTTTCAAATTTGTGTTGAACAAGGTCTTGAACATTTTTTCTCTTCTTCGAGCGAGGAGTCTAGAGCCATGTCCTTTACATGTCTTCCCATCTGAGGGTCTTCTCATTGAACATAGACACAGAATAGACAAATTCATTATCACAATACTTATCTTTTACAGGTTTTTTGAATGCGGACTGAATTAGTGCCTTGTTGATCAAGATGAGGATGGATTGATCAAGAAACAAAATATGCTTTGTCTCTAAGTTATATCTCTTGATACATTCCCTCACAAGCTACAGTGCATGTACTACCATTGGAAAACCAATTGCCTCAATCAATCCACTCTCTTTAATCTTTTGAGTGATTGGGTGAATTGGTTGAGATTTGAGTCTCCTATGGAGATCACCCAAATCATATAATTTGAATGACGTATTTGTTATCTCTTTCAATTCACTCTCTAGGCCTATTAACTTATCATAACCCATAGGTTTGATTGCCATTCATTATGATTGCACATAATATAGTTCTTGATAAATAACCATTTTAATATGCTTTAAGAAATCAATCTCAGTCAATTATGATGAAATAGGTATAAGAACTAGAGCGTTGGAGCCACATGAACAAAATTAAGTTTGACCAATGATTATAACAATAGGATTTGCATTTAATTCCATGATCAACAACTATTTAAACTTTCCATTCCCTTGCACATAAAAACTTGTATTTCCCAAAGCTCTATTACTTTACTTAGAGTAAAGTGATATTACTAAAAACCACTTAACAAAAAATGTCCTTAAGTTCCACGGGGAGTTCCTAATTTCGCTTCAGAATCTGGAATGCAAAAATACTTGATAATATTGACATATGTGGGGGGGAGAGAGAAAATTAGCTTTTCCACAAACCCACTTTCCTTCTATTTAGAATCATATCGCAAGGAGTGATCCTTTGTTAGCTTGCACATTTCATTTTTTTCATTTTCTGCCTTAAGCATTTAACACTTCCTTTCCTTTATATTGGGGTCATATTCTCACCACTGACTTTTCTAGAAGTATCAGCATCTCCTAAGAATATTCACACTTTAAGTTGGCTTGTCTTTCTATTTTCAAAGCTTTCAGAGAAGTGATTTTTTTCATTACCCAGGGATGGAAAACCCCTCTCTAAGCAACATTTTCTAGAAGGAAGTAAACTAACAACACTTTACCCTTTAACCTCAATCTGATAGCTTTAGAGCTAAATCTTGAGCGTGCCTCACTGATTAAGAGCTCAAAATAGTTCATTCAACATCTTCCTTTTATTTCTTGTATGTAAAGTGTGATATTGTAGCTTCAGAAGTAGAACAGAACACCTTTGCCTCCATTAGTGTGCAACAAAAAACTCATAGACCCGCTTTTTCCTTGTGAAAGTAGATTTTTCCTCTACAAAATGAATGGGCTTCTTCCTAATTTCGATCCTCGGCTTCGTGGGTCTTTCAATCATGACATAATCATAGACATAGATAGCTTACTTCTCATTGGGAAGACACCAAAACACATCCTAACCATACCTAGATCACCTAGACCCTGTGTGCATCAGAAAAATAGAAAAGCCTCATAGAAGAATTAGGTAAAGGTAATTCAAGGGAGAACCAAAAAACAAAGAAAGTGAGGTACTCAAGAAAGATGAGAAGTAAGTAACCTAAAGGATACTTAGATACACACTTGAACACAAACTCACTTAAATACCAATGACTTTAAGTTTTACAAGGGTAGGACTAAAACTTGCCAACATGACTGCAAATATAAAGATGATGTTGGAACCCGATAAAAGTTATACAACAACAGTTGAAATATTTAGTGATATGTTCGAAGGAAAAAGTCTTACAAATATCACAACAGATTCAAGACTCTTGTATATGTAGTAAGGATACAAAACTTCCATGTGCTTTGTAGTGACGATGAAGGAATATGGTAACGATATCCTTGAATCCTCTTTGGAAGATCCATTGAGTGTGTGCAAGATGGAAGTTCTAATTATTGAAGAAATTCCATGTCATCTAAGTATTTAGAGATTATGAACTCAAAACCATCTAACACACAAAGAAAATTAGGAGACAAAGTTTGTAACTTGTGATGGTCTAGAGTATCAGGAGATTGAATCATAGAAGGAAAAACTCAAGAAACTGTCAGTAGTAATATACCTTTCTAGCATCACTTGATGACACCAGTCAAACTAACTATTAGAAGACACGAAAGGAGTGTAGAAGAACTATGATACTGTTAGTATATAATTGTAGAAAAATACAGATCATGTAAGAGAACAAAGACCATCATGCTTACCATGGTGGAAGATCCATTAAAGCATCATATGTGACTTTGAAAGTGGAATGATTTACACATACATATGTTTACATGTGGATCCTATGAAATGAAGTATGTAAAATCATACAAAAGAATTTGAGAAAACAAGCATCAAGCAGATCATCGCTTGCGGGTCCATTGGAAAGGTAAGCATTAGTTTCCAATCCATACTTGCCACACACAATAATGTCGATTCTATTTATATTGATTACTTAAAAACATAGTAACATTAGTAATTATAAATTAGTAATAGCAATTGAATAAATATTAGTTATCATTACTAATTTATAAATTAGTAATTATAATTGAATAAAATTAATCATTATTAGTAATATATAAGTTAGCAATTATAAAGAAATAAGTATGATTAGTGTTTGTATTTCTAATATTGTTTTGAAGAAAAAATATCCTTGATTATTTTATTTTATCAATGAAGCCTATCTTATTTGTGTTTTTGTATATACTATGAGAGCCATGTACCTTGATATTTTCCTTCAAGAATGTTATTGCAAAAAAAAGAGAGGGAGACTAGTATGTTATTAGAGGAAACCTTGAAAGAAAGGGATAAGACCAATAATGTTATTCAGTTAACCTTCAGTGATCTCTGTCTTATTGGTTGAGAGGGAGTAATTAATAGCATAATTCTAGTAAGGAAGTATGAAATGGGAATGTCAATTAAATGAATAAGAATGCAAATTTACTATCAAAATAAGATGTTCATATTAACTACCACAAGAAATAAATCAAGAGAGAAAACTTACTAAGGAGATCATCACAGTGGTAGTTGAGATAGGAAATATGTGATTCAATTGAACAATGTTTTGTCAATAGGGTGCATATACATGGAGATCACAAATAGGTTACAAGCTTACTCCTAAAGCAAATTGGTTGAAATTTTTTGACTCCATAAAATAAAATGAGTGGAAATTATACATTGTAGGGGGAATAGTAATATTCAATGTTTCCAGTATCTAACTAGCTCATCAAGGTATTTAGCTCATATTGGATAGCAAGGGCAACACAAATCAGATTGGATAAGTGGATCAAGCATTGTCTAAAATCATCTTGAATAGACAACTTGACAATTGAAGAGTGTCTCGGTTGGGAAGAAATCATTGAGTCACACATAACATGAGAGCACATATATGGGTTGATTTAGATCTAATATTGGATCAGATCTTTACTTGCAGAAGGGGTAGACTTTATATTTGGGGAAATCAACACGAGAGATGATGTCAAAGGAATCCATATTCGATTTGATGCAAAGTTATTCAACAATATAGAATGAGTAGGAATTTTACATTATGGGGGGAATAATAGTTAGTGCTCCATTCCCACTTGAACCTTCTTTAGAGGGGAGATGTTCTATTCTCAAATAATCTAAGAAGACAATTTCTGAATCTTCATGTGCAGGAAAAGAAAGTTGGTACTTTACACATGCTACCAAATATTGTGCAGACTCAATGTAATGATAGTAGCTCTAAAGACCTCGATGATCAAGATGGATGAAGTGAGGCTTTTGGAGAAACATCTTTAATGATTGAGATTATGAGATTCTTCTACATTAAGAGGGAGTATGAAACTTCTTCTAAAGCAATGTAGGACCTTAGAAGATTGATACTCAAAGGGAGTATAGAAATACATGTGTGTGATTGCATGATGTTGATGGGCATAGTCCTATGCATATCATGAGGAAGTGATGACTTATCACTAGAAAATCAAAAAAATGATATCAGATTCAGATTGAGCTTGACAAGAATACTTGGGGGAAGAGAGCCTCTATGAGAGTAACTATTGGACTTGACTTCCTAGGATCATTGTTTAGAAGATTTTTTTTTTTTTTGAGGTGCAATCTTTTGTGAATGATATCTTCTCTATGAGGAGAAGTTCTAAGTGAAACTCATTGTAATGCATTCTTCTCTGTTAGCGAAAATTAGTGTGAAAACCTTTGTACCACCCTCTGATTGGATTCATGATTGTTACTATTTCACATATGATATGTAATGAAAAGTGATGATCTTTCATTGACATATATAAACATAAGGAAGCCATTATAAGATGATGATATTATATATGGTGGACCTATTATCATG
Source organism: Cupressus sempervirens (assembly GCA_028749045.1). Taxonomy (NCBI): domain Eukaryota; kingdom Viridiplantae; phylum Streptophyta; class Pinopsida; order Cupressales; family Cupressaceae; genus Cupressus; species Cupressus sempervirens. The sequence goes on from CM053792.1 coordinate 561,988,561, forward strand.
ACAAACTTCATTAAATTGTTGTCCTAGAGTGCTAGAAATTATGATAACAAATAGACAAAAGTTAACCATTGTAGGGTAGCATTCTTATAAATGGTAGACCTGTTATCATAGTTCTTTGGGTTAGATTTTTTTCAAACACCATGATGAACAACTTGTTCTCATTCTTTGGGTTGTATCTTGTCAGATACCATGATATAGTTACTACTATAGACCACACTTAAGGTGGTGTTTTAAAGTTATGAAATTTGCTTCAATTGTGTGTTATGAAAGGTGAGAAATTTTGCCTCATCGTGAATTGAATATCATACTGAGTTCATATTCTTGAGAGCATAATGTGTTCTATAAATCCTTCCTAGCTTAGAGAGAGTGTTAAGGTTGTAGCTTTTGTTAGATTGATTTTAACATGAGATACCTTGGTAAGTAGGAGATAATTTCCACAAGAAGTCAAATTGTGATGATGTTATCAGGATTTAACTATGCGATTTTGATTCAAACTCATTGACTCATGTTTCATGAGCAGTGATTTGACATTAATCCATCTCTCATGAGAATAAATAAAACACTTAGCACTCATTGGATCTAGGTGATGCTTACAAGGGTGAAGCACCAAGACTTCCTGGGAGGTCACCCATCCCAATACTACTCCAGCTTGAGTGCGCTTAACAATAGAGTCTCCTACTTATCAATTGATAAGATTAAGGGGATTTCTAATGAATGTTTCATAAGGCACAACACTTGGAAAAGGTTTTGAAAATCAGATTTCAAGCTTTGGGTTTAACCATGGAGGAACTCTATAGTTAAGTGCACTCAGGCTGATGTAGTATTGGGATGGGTGACCTCCTTGGAAGTCCCGGTGCTTCACCCCTATGGGCATCACCTAGATCCAATGAGTGCTAAGTGTTCCATTTATTATCATGAGAGATGGATTCATGTTGAATCACTACTCATGAAACATGGGTCAATGAGTTTGACTCAAAATTACACAGTTAAATCCTGATAGTAATATCATAATTTGACTTGTGGAGATTATCTCCTACTTATCAATTGATGAGCTTAAGGGGCTTTCTAATGAATGGTTCATAAGGCACAACACTTGGTGCAGCTTTTGTAAATGAGGTTGCAAGCTTTGGGTTTAACCATGGAGGAAACTCCGTAGTTAAGCATGCTCAAGCTGGAGTAGTACTGGGATGGGTGACCACTTGGGAAGTCCCAATGCTTCACTTTTGTGAGCATCACCTAGATCAAATGAGTGATAAGTGTTCCATTTATTCTCATGAGAGATGTATTCATGTTGAATCACTACTTGTGAAACATGGGTCAATGAGTTTGACTCAAAATCACATAATTAAATCCTGATAGCAATATCACAATTTGACTTGCTATGGAAATTATCTCCTACTTATGAATTGATGAGCTTAAGGGGATTTATAATGAATGGTTCATAAGGTACAAAAATTGGTGAATATTTTTAAAATGGGGTTGCAATATTTGGGTTTAACCATGGAGGAAACTCCGTAGTTAAGTGCGCTCAGGATTGAGTAGTGCCGGGATGGGTGACCTCCCAGGAATTCCCAGTGGTTCATCCCTATGAGCATCACCTAGATCTAATGAGTACTAAGAGTTCCATTTATTATCATGAGAGATGGATTCATGTTGAATCACTACTCATGAAACATGGGTCAATGAGTTTGACTCAAAATCACACAGTTAAATCTTGATAGAAATATCACAATGAGATACCTTGTTAATGATATATCATCTTTAAGATAAATATCTTATATATAATATATATTATATATGTAATATAATATATATAATATATAATATATTATAAATTATTATATAATAATATATATTATATATTATTATATACTAATATAATTATATATTACGTATATGGTTAGCATATTAATATTACATATATGCTTAAGATGAGTTATATATATGGTTATTTATATTACTATTATATTAATATGTTAACTAGTGATGTTTAACCATAGAGACATGTCTCATGACTCCTTTCATATTTATAAGCCTTCATTTGCATTTAATATACAATCAATATAATGGCATTATTAGTACATTTCAATGATCCTATAAATTCAAAAAATACATTGAATGTAGACACTTTAGATATTGTTTCTTTTTGTATGAAAACTCTATAAATACAATGAGTTACTGAAGAGAGGTAAGAGAGATGAGAAGTTCTTTACATAGGGCTATGCTATTGGATTTTCTCTAGAATGGAGAAAGATGTAAATCTCCACGTGAAGGCTGAAAATGTATCATAACTTGTTTTGAATAATAAATTAGCTTAATGGTTTGTAGGGTGGGGTTTTTATCTCGAAAGGTCTTCCCCACGTACATCTATGTTCTCTATTCTGTCTCTTTCTTCTAGTTTCATGATTGTAGAATAATAATTTTTATGTCATAATATTGTTAAATTTATTTTAGATCAATAAACTGTAACCACTTTCCTTTAAGGCTTTAATTGTGGAAAATTAACTATGTCTATTTTTGCTTTATGGCATAGTAGTATGTACTTGTATTTTCTTATTAGAAGTTATCGAAGATTTTTTTGGATATAGGATGTGCATATTGATCTCATATGACTTTCTGGGGTGCTCTCATTTCCCTTTAGTTGGTATCAGAGCTCAGTTTTGTGAATTGCATGTTGCTTGCATGTGAGGATTCATAGTGTTTCTGGTTTTGGGTATTTCTTCTATTAATATTTCTTAGCTTGCAAAGCTCAAAGAAATTTGTTGTGAAGAAATTGGCTAATAATCAATCCTTTAATGAGTGAAAGTCTTGTAGTTGAATTAATATTTCAAGTGACAATAAACATTTCTTGAAGGATGGTGAAGAAAGAGAAAATAGAGTTGGTCATATTGAAATGATATTGATATAGAGCTCTTGGTTGATAGAAGAATAATTCTTGATGCATGGATATTGGAAGACATCTCTTTTATTACTTAGAATGCATAAAGACAATGGAGTTAATCATTATATGATCTAGAAAATTTTGGATAACCTATCTCTCTTGGATACATGTCCTAGAAGTGGTTGTGGTGTTGGTCTATAGGTGGGTATGAAGTTCCTATACTTCTTTTTCCTCTTTGATGCTTCTACATGCATGACTTGGATTCTTATTCATTGGATCTAAGAGGTTTATATATTTTCCTTAAAATCTATGTTGATGCTCATCTATGATAATCCATTATTCTGGGGTCAATTGTTTGGTCTTTTTAGACTTTTGAATCTTCTAGTTGAGAAGTGGGTATGGATGTGCATGGATGTTCTTGAACACAATGGTATTGCAGGTTTTTCATGTTCAAAGGAAAAATTGTGGATTTTTGTGGATCTATTAAAGAGTTATTTTTTGGACTTTGGTTCCTTCAGATTGTTATTGGATGAGATAGTTGTAGTTCTACATGCATGCATTATTTGTGCATGGTGAGAGGAGGTGTGCTTCTTTCTCTGCATGGAGATGATTGTATGTGATCAGTCACTCAACATTTCTATGGTGATGCTTTTTTGGGTTCCTAGACTATGGTTCTTAATGTGGGCAAAATTAGAAAATTGGATCTATTCTTGGTCTAGTGGTTGTCATGTTGCCTACATGATTTTTATCTTTGATCTTTTCTTAACATATCACTAATGTGATAGTGGGTTTTCATGTTGCAATAATTGGATCTACAAGTTATGCAATTACATGGTTAGGCCACCCATTTAATTGCAATGATATAACTTGGACATGGACTGTCTATATCTACTAGATTTGATTTAGTGTTGGTGCAGACTTGTTAGCTAGCCTTTTCTATGGTCACTTATACATTGGTGTGGTTGTTTTTGGATGAGAGGATGGATGATAAGTGAGTGCTTGGTTAGTTGTTTCTAGTGTCCTATAGCATGGTGAATTTCCTTAGTTTGGAAATATTGGTTTCACTCAATATGATGTGTAGGCTTGGATGTTTTTTAAGATTTGGGGGATGGTATGTCATATGCATGGAGAGCTTGATATCACGTTTTAGTGGGAGCTTTAGAAGTGGCTATATTTTTCATCACATGGTGATGGATGATCTTCTTTAGTGTTACAGATGTTGGAGGATGCCTTAGATCCTATCACTGCAAAAGAGTCTTTCAAATTTATTGGTTCTCTAGTTGAAGATGGTATCTTCATGTAATTGGAGATGTTGACACTGTTAGGATTCAAGGGGTCCTTGGTAGATTTTTGGTTTATGATTCATTTGATATGTTATCATGGTGGCTTTTATGTCATGGTTTGCTCTTGATTACCATTTTAGAGTTGCGACATGATGTAGTTATTTTATATGATCACATGGAGCATGTTATCTCTTTTGAGGATATGGTTTAGATCATGTTGTCAATTTTATGTTCCATCCTTGATTCCATGGTTGGAGGTTTGACTTTGATACTTGGTTTAGTTTCTTGGTATTGATTACTTTGATCATTTTCTTGATACTTCATGATAATGCAATGTTGCAACAATGGAGTTTGGCATGGAGTGATTAATCACAGGTGCTCATGGATACTTGGAGACCTAGGTGACACTAGAGATCTCTTGATATGAGAGTCATGTTATTGAGATGTATACTCTTGATGAGATTTCAATAGAAAGTTTGAGCAACCTACACATTGGTTGGTTATGAGTTGAATAGAGACCTATGAGGAGATTGTTCTTGGATAAGTTACAATGCCAAGTGCATATCTTGGAGGAGAATTCATATTCCCCACTCTTGGTCTACTCGACAGTTTATCACTTGAGTGGTATTGCCTAATTTAACTTTTAGAAGCTTTATATTTTCTTTCATATTCATGGATCTTGAGTTGCAATTAGATGGTTCTGGAGGGTTCATTATGAGATATGGATAACATAGTTATCTTCTTGAGGTGTATTTTCATTTATGATGATAGTAGGAGATTGTAGTAGGATGATTTCTCTGAAATGAGAAATGGAGTTGTTTGATATTCTTTGAGATGCCTACATCCATATAGATTCATGATATCATGTTATGTTTAATCTCTTGAGGTTGAACAATTTTGGATGTTGTTGTGACTTTACTTTTGGGATTGTGAAGGAGATCATACTTGGCACAATTGACATTTAGAGGTGATTGTGTAAGGACATTCTATGTTCTTATGATTTGCAGGTTCTCTCTTTGGTCTTGGTTATCGTCTTGGATGTTTGAGTTCACATAACATTATTTTTTGAGATCTTTTGGAGCTATGGTGGTCACTTTTTTGTGGCCATATGTTATCACTCATACTTTATTTATTTTTTGTGACAACATGGTAGTTCCTTTATCTCTCTTCTTTGTTGGATGTGGAGAAGATGAGAAAGTTGTGGAGACTGGATGAGAGAGATTTTTTTGCAATGTTTTTGGTATAGGATTTGCATGTCTTTGTGGATGGTCCTTGGTACTACATGATTAAAATTTATTTATGTTGTTATTAGCAGACTCAATATGGATTTGATCTTTTAGATTTAACATTACCCATGCAGTGAGGTTCTTGTTTGTGTTTGGTCTTCATTAACTGGTTTGCACATAGAGATTGAAGTTGTAGTATGGGTTGGTTATGTTGCTAGCATGAGTTTTTTGTTGTTGAATACCTTTGAGGTATGGGTGATTGGATGGGTTAGCATTTTTTGTGGATCTTATTTTTCAATCTTGTGGGTTTATCAATTGGATTAGAGAAATTAGTTTGGTTGTTGTTCTAGTTGATGTTATCTTGTATTTTGGAGGATTACTTCACAATTGGTTGGGCTAAGAAGTTAATTTTTTAATGCTTCTATGTAGCTAATGAGAGAACTTGAGTGGTGGCAATATTATGTAGCCTTTGCTATCACTCAGATCTTATGCTTGTTCTATTTGGACAAATGTCTAGCTAGAGCACAAGAGCATGTGTTAAGATCTATGTGGTTTCATGGATTGTTGTGATGATATAGTTTCATCAGTTGGACTACTATAAGGTCTTCATCAAGTTTGGAATTTTTGGTCTATGGTGGCTCAAACTTATCATAATTTATTGGTTTTTAATTTATGCATTTTTGGAAGATGCTAAATGAGACCAAACCTTCTACATAAATAAACTTAGAGAAAAAAACAAAAAAAGTCTATTTTTTGGGTTTTTTTCTCTTTGTTTTGTTTTTATGCAAGAGTTGTGCCTAAAGGACGTTTCTAAATAAGTTGTAAATACATTGAATATAGATGTTTTAGAAACTTTTTTTTTTTGGTATGAAAACTCTATAAATACAATGAGTTGCTGAAGAGATGTAAGAGAGCGATGAGAAGTTCTTTATACAAGGTTATGCTACCAGATTTTCTCTAGAATGGAGTAAGATGTAAAACTCCATGTAAAGCTGAAAATGTATTGTAATTTGTTGTTGAATAATACTTTATCTTGATGGTTTGAAGGGTGGGGTTTTTATCTTAGAAAGGTTTTCCCCACATATATCCATGTTCTATATTATGTCTCATTGTTCTAGTTTCATGATTATAAGATAATAATCTCTATGTTGTAATGCTATTAATTTTTTTTAGATTGATAAATTGTAATCATTTTTCTTTAAGGTTTTAACTGTGGAAAATCAACTATGTATGTTTCCATTTTAATAATGTGTGACATTACACCTACTCTAAATTTTGCATAGCTTCACAAAAAACTATAGTAAAAGTAAGCATTAACAAATAGTGGTAAGAGTAATATATGGTGCTAGAGACTAAAGTATATAGAAGGCACACTTCAAACCAAAAAAAAATGTTTATATTTGAGCAATGAAGCTTGCTCTACTAATCTTGAATTCCCCATAAACTACTAAAATAACTTTATGCCCTTTATAGTTCATGTAAGAACCATGTCCTAATCAAAGATGTCACATCACATAAGAATGGAAAATGCAGAAAACAAACCAATCACAAACAAAGTTAAAAATTCAAGATCTCGTTCATTATCCATTAATCTATAATATAAATAGCAATTACTTCATCAAAAAATTCAATATAACACTAAGGTGCTAATTTATATTGCATGAACATTACATAATATGAGCTATGGTGCTAAATCACAATGTATGCCCATCATATACGTAAGAAAAAGTACATCTCAATATTTTAGGATTACATTACTCAATAATGATTACATCAGTTGAATGTTACCATACTCATCATCAAGATGAGGATACAAGACCATAAGATAGGTTCTAAAACTTGACAGGTGTCCTTCAGTGTATTTGATCTCCAAAGCCATCAGACGTTGTCCATCTTCCATTTGAGATAGGATTGTGGCCAAGGCACTTTTACCTTACCAACTATGAAGTATTTACACCCCTGGGATTCTTTCTGACATGAAGAATTCCTTGACCCTAGCACAAGAAGCCTAACTTCCTAGAACAAGATGGATCAGATGGATCTGGTGTAGCCATACCGAAACATACAACATGCATCAATGTGACTAGCAGTCTAATCACAGAATGTGGCAGGGAAAAGAAAAGAACACTACACATCTACCCATATGTAGTGAAAGAAAAACTATAACATATCTACCCATATGTACATTTCTTTTAATTAAGGAATATCTATTTACATGCAAGATGAAATAAGCATAGTCACACACATATGCTTCATGTCAGAAAAGTGTTGACCTTATGGTCAAATAATTTATCTATTAGTGAATTAACACTAGTCAGTTGGTTTTACTGCTACCGAGCTTATCATAACCTTAGCAATGTTAACCAAAATTTTTAGTTTCTACCAAGCCAATCAGTTAGACTATAGTTCATGATGAGATTCATAGTATCTACTGAACATCTAAGACAGAGTATAGTATTAACCAAGCTCTCTAGTGTCTATCGAGCTCATAGTGTTAACAAAGTGAATTTAGTGTTGACCAAGGCATGTAGTGTCAACTGAGTAATTCAGTGTCTACCAAGTTTGTTAGTGTTCATTGAGTCATATAGTGCTGATTGAGTTTCTACTAATCAAAGAGATCAGTATAGACCATGATTCAACATCAATCAAGTGCTAGAGTCTATCGAGTGTTGACAGTGTTTGTTGAGTGTCAGAACATCACTGAGTTGTCTTCAGAATCAACTTACAAAAGTGGGCCGAATCGGTGAATTATGATAAATTTGGTATTGTATCCAACTCCAAAAGGTAATAAAGTGGATTGGTATATATCTAAGCTATCATATTGCATCCACAAAAGAAGTAGAATGTATGTGAACAAGTAAGAAGCAATTGAGTGCGAATTGAAGAAGGCTACAAGAAGTATAAGGAAAAGCAAAGACTTATCTATCACAGTCAGGTGATCAATTTTATTCAAAGGAATCTCATAGAACAAACCAATTTTTAGATCAGAGATCACACACTAATTCATTCTAATAGGTGCATCAGTCAAATCCTTTCACAAGGTTGACTTAACAGTCTCATTCCAAATCGCCTAATAGAGTGCATACTTCATTATATGTTGTAAATCCTTTCACAAGGTGGACCTAATAGTCCTTAGTCCTTCTAATAGAATAGATCACTAGAAGTGTTCAATTGTAAAATTTAATAGGATAACTTTATACTGCAATAATAAAGCTTGTGTGTATCATCCCCACCCCAGTTTTACTTTCTATTTGGAAGGTTTCTAGGTTACCAATATTGTGTCAAAGTGTTATGAATATTTTATTACTTTCAATCTTTCATGCATGCAACTAGATTAGCTTACATCGTGAATGTTTAATTGGTGAATTAAGTTAAAAGTTTTATTGGTTCTTGATTCACCTGCCCTCTTAGTCACCTAGTCTATATTACATTTCCAACAATTGGTATTAGAGCTTTGGTTCTCACATTAGAAGTTTAGTAGCTTGAGAAAAGATCAGAGACAATGGAAGTCTATAGATTGGAGAAAGCTATTGAAAATGAAAATTTGGATCTACAATTAGCCATGGATCAACTGAAGAAAAAGAAGGAGCAACTCTCTCAATCCCTAAAAAGAAGAAAAGATCTTGCATCACAGATGAATGATAATCTCTACACCGAAGAAAGAATTGAAGACATTTATCAAGAAAGAAGTTTAGATAAAACTAATGCAATAATCATAGATCTACTTTGAAAAGAATATTACTCTTCATCAAGAAGTCAAAAATTTGAAAAGAGAATAAGAAATTCAATTAGTTAGATTATGTGAATTCATTAAACAAAAAGACAAAACCAATGAAGAAATATAAGAAAAAGATAATAAATTTAATCAAGCATCTCTTTAGCAAGCAGATCTAATTGATCAACTCAATGATGCTTATCAACTTGAGGACATAAAATGAAATATTGAAGAATGATCTTAGCATAGAGAAAAAAAACCAATGAGAGGATAATGAATTCACAAGAAAGCATGAATCATCTGGATAAAAAAACTCAATTTAGACACAAAGGTAAAGATGGATTAGGATATATAGAAGAAGGTGAATCTTCTTAGCAAGGACCTTAAAAGAAAAAAAGGCCTACATGTAGTCATTGTGGAAAGATAGGGGACATACATCAAACAAGTGTTGGAGCAATAGTAAATCAATGTTCAGTAGAAAGTGTTACAGTTGCAAAAAAATAGGACATAGAGCAAGTGAATGCATAGAGAAACCTAAGTTTGAAGGAAAGTGTCACAATTGCAATAAACAAGGGCACAAATATTTAGAGTGCAAGACCAAGAAATGGAACCCAATATAACAAATTATCAAAGTTATATTTGGTTGGGATTACAATACATGGTGCATATGTCACTACTATGGTGAATTTGGGCACATTGGAGCAAATTGAATAAAACATCACACAAGAAAGAGAGATACAACAAAGAGATGTTTTGTATGTACAAAACATGGACATCTTTCCAAGAACTATATGAAAAGAAGAAGAGTTGAAGATAAAAAGAAAGCTAGGGATGACAATATTAGAAAAAAATGAGGCAACAACGGGTGAGGAAATATCTCGAGGATGAAAATTCGAGTAATGAAAGTATTGAAACCCAAGTCAATGTGTTGGGTGACTCAACCATTTTAACCTAGTTCTATATGGAGATTACTTGAATTATGATTCAAAAGAAGACATCTAACATTAGTTCTAGTTAGCAAGAAAAAGATCGATATCAACATTCAAGATGCACAAGGATCACCAAGTGAAGATGACAACTAAAGACCTTATGAAGCAAGGTCAAGGTGCATAACCTTACCAAGTTTTGAATGCAAATGCCAAGTTGGTGACTCTACCAAGTACCAAGTTCAGATCGAGAGGTGGTAACTTTACCAAGTTCAAAGTTCTCTCTGAGTTGGTAGTTCCTACCGAGTCAAGAGACCTTACCGAGTTGAAGGTGTCTTCCGAGCATTGAAGATTGAACCAAGTGGAGGACAACCTGTCACTAAGTAAACATTTCTACAAATAATTAATGACAATCATAAAGACATAATTTTTTTTATAAGGAGGAAATTGATCAAATTATTTCATTGCAAATTTTTAGAGCTAAGAGAGGAGAAATTTCAGAGCCCCCAAGTGATTTGAAGTAGTCATTGTTGAAGTTCACTTCCATGTTCAAAATTTAACTGAGCGAATGACATCTTCTAGAAAGAAGGTGAAAAAGGTTTTGCAGATGTTGATTTGAGGAGTTGATTGCAAGGCTCCCACATTCAAGTTGAGCCTAGCAATTGCAAAAGCACTTGACCTTGCTAGTGCGCAATCATAGATCCCTCCAAAGGTATTCCTTATTCATGATATCTGGTCATTTTATCACTAGTCAATTCAAGAACTAGGAACCATAGAAATGAAATAGGCATTCAATGAGCTATGTTTGGATGGTGTTTTTGAAACCCAAGCAAAAGCATCTAGAGACTATGGGTTTAACACATATTCTACATATGCTGAGGGATTTACAAGGAAAGTGGAATAGGTTCATCCTGAGAAAAGTCCATGAAATGCATTTTTCGTAGGATCATCCTATCTATATGACAAAGAAGATGATCCACACGATAATCAAGTTGCCAATGTTGAAGAAGGAAAAGAACACAAAAACCCTAGGTTAGGTTGAACTAGCTAAGATAACTCTTGCTGAGTGGGATGACAGAGGCATGAAGTTGAACATAGTAACTGACATGGAAATTAAGTTTGGCATTCATGTTATTACAAACAAGATATAAAACTCAATCCATTTGAACAACATTTTATGTGAAGCTATTGTCTTGGATTACAAGGTGGTGAAGAACAATCTATCATTTGACCTTACTAAGCTGCAATTGAGCCAATTCAACATGAACATGGAAAGCATATGAATTTCAAAGAATAATCCATTTAAGTTTGGTTCCTTGTTAACCTAATTATTTTTCTATGTGCAAAAGCTTTTCCCTTCAAAAGGAAATGTGGTATGGAAGAAAGACACCAGTATTATATTAGATAAATGAATTTATAATAAAGATGGGAAAATGTTTTGAAAGTATAATGGATAACTTTTTTGAGTCCCTTAAAGAGAAGATGCAAGCCAGATTCAAAATGCAAAGGAAGTTGGTAGAGGATTGTGAGCAAGATATTTGTTTTCTTTTTGATTGTGGCAAGGTTCATATCCAACCAGTCAGGCCTAGAGTGGCATGGGTCAAACCTTTGGGATATGTGGTCAACATTGATGACACTATAGACATAATTAAGGCTCTCTTGAATGAGTTAGTAGATCCCAAGGCTTTATATTTTGGAACCTATGAGGAATCAAAGGCTAGAATTGAACTGGAAATCAAGCTTCCCCAAGTAGTGAAGAGAGGAAGGAAGATAGTGGAGAAGTTACTAAAGAACACCTAATCATCCAATTCTCCTTTCATTCTGAAAAAAGGAAAAGGTAATGACCTAATGGAAGAAGAACGGGAAGAAGAGAATGTAGAAGAAGAATAATTTGAAGAAGAGGAACCTCCCAAGAAGAAGGGAGAGGTAATTACAACCAAACCTGCAAAGTCTTCCTCTACTATGTTCACAAGAAGATCATCAAAATCTAGAAAGAAACTAAAATTGGGTGATGATGATGATGAAGATGAGTAGATCACATTCAAAAGATTTCCCCCCACATTTGAGCATAGATTGAAAAGATTTGAAGAAGGTAGATGTACAGTTGATTTCAGATTTTTAAAGTATGAAACCAGAACCAAGGAAGAGAAGAAACAAATTGAGGATGCCCTAGTAGAAAAGATGGCTAAGTGGAAGTATTCCCCAGATGAGCTAAAATCAAAGGTTTCTGATAACTTACTGAAGGAAGATGTACCACAATGGGACAATGCATTGAATGTTTCCCAAGACATCAAAGAAAAATCTCTCAAAGACCTTATGCCTAGTCTTTCTGATAAGGAAGTGAAGGAATCATTAAAGGCTAATGAACACAAGATTATCCCTAGAATCAACTATCTTCCCAATTCTTTGAACAAAGACTTAGTGTAACCCAACTTTGAGAGGGCTTATATAGAGTTGGTTGTGGTAACAACTACATCACCAAGTACCCAACCATTCTCTAGAGAAACATTACCAAGTGTTATGATGAGTGAAGTTACTGTCACCTCATCTATCGAGCAATAGACTTCAATCATCCGAGAATCAGGCATTACCAAGCTACAACAAGGTATTCCTACTATTAGTATTCTTTCTTCTACATTTTTTTTTCTTTCTATTGATTCAAATAGTTTGTCTATATTGAGTGTATCCACAATAAGTGCAATGATAGTTGAGGTCAAGCCTCAACTGAGTACATAAGTCAAGAACAAAGGAAAGGAATTTGTTCCTTTTGTTATAGAAAAGGGTAAAGAGGAAGAGATTGATCTAGATGAGGATATTATTATTCAAAATTGGGATACCTTTAACCTTACCCCTGAAGAGATGGACAACCTTGGTGAGTTCTAGAAGAAAAGAGCAAGGCAGTAAAAACTAAGAGCTGAAAGAAAATAGAGGAATTAAGTACTTGAGGATATAAAAGGCATATTCCTTGATGCACTAAGTATTGAGGTTGATGAGAAAAAACCAAATTTGGATCAATTTGTTGAAGTTATATACAAGTACAATGAGGAGCTTAATGGGAAAGAAAAAAAAATGTGGAGGGCAAAAAGAAAGTTTGAGAATAAAATTTTGGAGTAGGTAGCACATAAGATAGCTATTGACCAAGTAGAATTAACTACTATTCTTGCTACACTTGAAACATCTGTAAATAATGTTGTTTTCCTTTTTGTAATTCTTAGTGTTGTATCTAAATTTTCTAAGGAAATAAAGGATAAAATATTCAAGATAGATGAGGAAATGAAGGAAAGTGCACAACAATTATCACTTGACCTAGTAGAAGCTCTACACACTTTGTAAAGATTAGGTACTTGTCAGATCTTCAAGTAAAATTATTAAGGGAAGAAGCCAGGATAAGGGCTACACTTGCAAATATTCAAGGCATGATCCTTCCCAACATGGACACAATTCAAAAACATATTTCACATACAAAGACATTGGTCCATGATAATAATTTCTCCATTGCTGATCATATGATGGAACTTTCAGTAGAAGTGTAGATAGCCTTGCATGCATCAAAGATATTACAAGAAAATTGGGACACAACTATGACAATATTTTTTAAGGTACATAGTGATTTATTGTCACATTTTGGTATTAACTTATAAATATTTTGCATCTTTGGCATTTATGTCAAAAATTGGGAGAATATTATTGATAAAGGGGGAGTTGTATTATCATATTCTAGATATATGTATGAGGGAGACATATATGTATGGGGGAGTTGTAATAAGAAAGGAAACACATGTATGTATAGTAGAAAATATGTTTAAAAAAGTAATTTTGAAAAATAAAAAATAGAGCAAGAGGTTACTGAGCAACAGTAGTAAACAATAGTCAAAACCAAGTTGAAGACCTAGACTGAAACTAGAGGGAGTTTTGACTTATATTTTGAGCATTCAGATTTTTTGATGATAAGTGTTTTTTTCACTAATGCCAAAGGGGGAGATTATTGAACTTATGGTCAAATCATTTGTCTATTAGTGATCTACCACTTAGTTAATTGGTTTCATTGCTACTAAGCTCTATAGTTGCTACTAAGCTTACCATAACTCTAGTAGTGTTAACCAAGTGTTTTAGCTACTAGTGAGTTAATTAATTAGAATAAAACTCATGAAAAGATTCATAGTATCTATCAAACATATGAGATAGAGCATAGTTTTAACCAATCTCTCTAGTGTCTACCGAGATCACAGTGTTAAAAAAATGAATTTAGTTTTATTGAGCCATGCAGTGTCAACCAAGTAACTCAATATCTACTAGGTTTCTTCGCATTCAATGAGTCATAGAACACTGAATGATTTCCTACTACTTGAAGTGATCACTATGGACCAAGCTTCAATGTTAACTGAGTGATAGAGTCTGCCGAGTGTTGACAATGTTTGTTGAGTGTCAGAACAACATAGAGTTGTCTTTAGATTCCGAGTTACAATAGTAGTTTGACTTATTGAATTATGATAAATTTGGTATTGTAGCTGAATCCAGAAGGTAATTAAGTGGATCGGTTTATATGTAATGTATTATATCATATCCATAAAAGAATAGAATGTATGTGAACAAGTAAGAAGTAGTTGAGTGTGAATTGAAGAAGGATACAAGTAGTATAAGGAAAAGCAGAGACTTAACTATCACAGTCAGCTGATCATTGTTATTCAAAGGAATATTATTTAGAAAACTAGGTTGTAAATTAGAGATCAGCCACTAATTCATCCTAATAGGTGCATCAATCAAATCCTTTCACAAGGTGGACTTAAAAGTCTCATTCCAAATCTCCTAACAAAGTACATACTTCATTGTATGTTGTAAATCCTTTAAAAATGTGGACCTAATAGTTCTTATTGCTCCTAATAGGGAAGATCACCAAAAATGGTTAATTGTAAGCTTTAACATGCTAACTTTATACTACAATAATAAAGTTTGTGGGTATCATCCCCACCCTAGTTTTACTTTCTATTTGGAAGGTTTTTGGGTTACCAATATTGTGTCAAAGTTTTATGAATGTTTTATTGCTTTCAATATTTCATACATGCAACTAGATCATATTACATGGTGAATGTATAATTGGTGAATTAAGTTTAAAGTTTTATTGCTTCTTGATTCATCCCCCCTCTCAATCACCTAGTCTATATTACATTTCCAATAAAAACAACATACTTAAATGCACTATAAAAAATGGCTTGGCCAAGCACTAAATTTGTCAACAATATTGAGATAGAGACAAAACATAATAAAGCCTATTCTCAGAATTTTGACAGGTTGAGAGAAACAAAAACATATTGCATCCATCTTCACCCTCCCTTTTACTATTGGAACGATTAATTTCCCCCTCAAATGAATTGTAAAAGCATAATAGAGAGGATTCTAGAAATTTTTGGATGGACAAAATGGTTATTGAAATATATGACTGCCATAGTAGATTAAGTATTTTTTAGTTCTAGTTTGTTTTGTCCATCCACCTTTGACAAGGTGCATTAGAGTTGTCCTAGGTTTCTACAATTGGTATCATAGATAATTTAAGATCTTGTTCTACCTTCTACAAGTGGTATCAAAGCTAGGGCAAGAAAATCTTGTCACCATTTGTGATAGATGAATTAGAGTCAAGTTTATTGGGAGCATCCTGTCATCAGAAGTAGCTAATCAAGGGATACCTAAAGAAGGAAGGAATTTGTTTGTCACCATTTGTGACAACAAAGAGAATTTTTTTTTGTAGAGGAAGGTTATTTTGAGAACCTTATCATCATTTGTGATAGATGAAGCTATCAAGGGGTAGCTGAAAAGAAGACATGATTTTGATCAAGGTTATCAATAAATCTTGTCACCCACATTTGTGACAGATGAGGCAAGATATTTTTGGAAATTAAAGGCCACAACCTTGGAAGACACTATTCATCATGAAATTAATGGATATGAAGCATTTTGGCATTAGGAAAAAGAAAGGATTTGGATTCATATGCAACAATATTTGAGGTTGAAATTAGGCAGGAGTGTTGGAATGAGTAATTTCCCCCTCAAATGAATTGTAAAAGCATAATAGAGAGGATTCTAGAAATTCCTAGATGGACAAAATGGTTATTGAAATATATTACTACCACAACAGATTGAGTATTTTTCAATTTTAGTTTTTTTTGTCCATCCACCTTTCACAAGGTGCATCAGAGTTGTCCTAGGTTTCTACAATTGGTATTAGAGATAATTTAAGATCTTGGTCCACCTTGTCATATACTGCATTACACCTAGCCACAAAAGAGAAACATTCGATACTTAAAACAACATGGAACCTATTAGGTGATAATACATAAAGAAAAGGTTATAGGTACCCATTCTACATCTTATTATGATTTTGGGGATGATAGTTTTCTAACAATATGAAAGAGGAAAGATAGAGAGAATCCAATAAGTTAAAATACTCAACTAGTCAACACCATCTCATAAATTTAAGAAACTTAAGCCATAAGACAATGTCATCATGTTTTACTTTCCTACATTAATTTTTGAACTATTTCTTCTTCTTCTAGATAAACATCATATCATTGGAAAATAAAATAAATGACAGAATTGAAATTTCATTACACATCATAGAAAAATTTATAACAAGATTTAATAAAATTTTAGAACTGTAAGCACTATTCAACCGACTGGCTACAATTTTTTAGCTTTATTGAAGAATATCTATGTTCAAAACATCTACGCCTTCTGAGTTTAAAGTTAATAATATTTGAGTTAAATAACAATTGTCAAATGAGAACACACCATTGGATTTATCTTGCTGAAATGGAATGGGAGTCTTCAAATTTTCTACTATAGAAGTTTAGTTATAACACACATCTACAGACTTAAATGTTATTACAATGAAGTCTGACTAAAGCACATAGCTAGGAATTTAATTACTATGTAAAACTTCCTAACAATACTCAAAATACATGAACCAAAGAAATCAATCTATGAAATAAATTTCTTAAAATTCATAGTTTCTAGTTAATGAGGAGTCCCATCTAAGCTTTGACACTCCATCTTTCAACTACTGTCATTCCTAGATTCTGCCTTTGCATCACCAGTTCATTACTTACATATCTCTCTCAATTATGAATAGGTTGAAATTGGTTTTAGGGAAATGTCACTTCCTAATAAAGCTTGATAATTATAACAATGTAAGAGACCCCAAAAAAGACAAAAAAAAATGTTTCCAAATTTTGCAGTTAGAAAGATCAGCCCAACTGGTTGTATAACAATGAAATTGTGCATTGAACTAAATAGGCTGATTAGAGAAAGTCCCTGCTAAGAGTCAAATTAGTAATAATGGGCTCTCTATCTTAGAAATTTACAAAAATATCAAATGTCATTCAAGTACAATCTAGTAGGCCATACATTAATCTCCAATATTACTTGTATATTTGATTACTCACTAAGATCAAAATTAAACAATCAAAATATTTTCTCCCTTTTTATGAATGGAAAGAATTGCAAAAAATGGTTTTAATTTCTCCCTATAAAATGGATTACCCAATGAGATTCAAGAGCTTGTCCATCTATAAACTAGTAATAGCCTTTATAGAACTTTGTTATTCTATCTCTTTTACCAAAGAAATTATGATTGGGGTTTTTAACCAACAAGAATGATTTTTAGCTTGCCATAGCTTTAGAAGCATAAAAGTTAGAATGAGTTTGATTAATTCCTTCAAGTTTTCAAAAAAGAAAACTTAGTATGGTTACCCATAATATTTAGTTCAGAGAAAACAAAACAAAGATATTCTTTCTCTTTTCTAAGCAAGGAAGATTAATAAGGAACTTGGAGATGACAATTTATTATAGACCAAGTTCTTCCCCAAATCTCCAATTGTTGTTGTTGTTGTCTATCTCCCACTACCTTTTTATTTTTTAGGATTTAGGTTGTGTTTTTAATAATCATTTTCCCCCACTCCCCTAGTGTAGCTACCCCCCAAAAAAATCCTGAATTCCCTCCTCTTATTCTACCCCTATCCGATAGTGGTAACTATGTGCTGGAAAAGAAATAAATAATGACTAAAAAGAATTGTGGTGTTGGAAATAAGGAGAGGAAATACTAACGTAATCTTTGGCAATTACAAAAAAAAATCAAATAAAAAATGTTTTGTTTGATCTCTACCTAAACTTGTTTGCTTGCATAATTTATTTTATTAAACATCCCATATCAAAAGAGAATACCTTAAACAATCAAATTCATCATATACCCATTCATGAACAAAACAATTAGAAATTACTTCCACCTAATCATATTATCATAAAGATGATTAATAGAATAACATGTCACATTACATCAAATCATCATAAAACTAAGTGTGTATGTGTGTTTAGTTGCAAGATCATTTGATGCATCCCCTTTTGAGAGGCTAACCCTCTCTACTTCAATCACATTCTCATCCCATCATCTTGTTGATCCTGCATCCACTTAAACTTTGTCATGTCCCCTTTTCAAATAATTAAAAAATAATAATCTTTGCTAAGGTAGGCAGGCCCAAGAAAGTGAAGTTTCGGAAAAAGGGGGTTAATCTTTGGAAACCATTGGACTAATAAATGAAAATCATTATTAAAATATATTTCATTAACCTCTCTTGGACGTGAGTTACGGTTATGCCCTCTTTTAAGGGGTTTGGAGGCATTTTGGGCTGATTCTAGAACTTGATTTTTGCTGATTTTCTTGTTGTTCTTCAGAGGCTGCCAAACCTGTGGAGAAGGAAACCCAAGAATGGGAGTTTGTAGGTTTACAAGAAGGCTAAGGATGGGAGTTTGAAGCCATTCCATGTGCATGCTCATACAGAGTTTTCCTTTGTGCTGATTAGTGCCAATTTGTGGGTTTTTGGGGTTATTTTTGGTTTGAGTTGGTGTTTTCAGATTGAGTGTTTCATATCAGTTTGGGTTGCTGCTGTATTACAGACTTTAAGATGTTAAAATAGAGCTGAATATATTTATTTTGTCATGATTAAACTTCTGAGATAGTTTATGAGTGTTTTTGTGGTGTTTCTGGGCATTTTTGTGTTAATTTTGGGAGCCCGATTGAGCATAGTTTTGTCCTGCATTTGTGGGCTGTTGTGTAAAGGCTATACAAATCTGGAAATGTCATTTTGTAGGCTTTTATGCTGCTGAAATTTCTGTAAAAATGTTCAATTATCAGATTTATTAATAATTTGTGAAGTTGTGAAGTTTTTTGGCACTAATTTGAACATACCCGATTTGGGTTTTACTGAGAAATTGGCGGATCTTTGTAATATTGGTTGTTTGATTTTAAAGATCTAATTTGAGGCTTGAAATATCATGCAAAATCAGTAAAGGGACATTTCAGTGGTATCAAAGCCATGATCTTGCCAGCCTGAGGGTTTGTAGAAGTTGCATGTCAATTTTAACAACTACCCAGATCTTGCATGTCAGTTTTGACAACTACCCAGATCTTGCATGTCATAATTTATGATTGCATGTTGCTTCTAATCAGCTGCATGTCAAAATTTATGGTTGCATGCTGCTTCTAATCATTTGCATGTTAGTTCTTGGTGAATTTGGTGGTTGCATGTTGCTTCTAATCAGTTGCATGTCAAAATCTATGGTTGCATGCTACTTCTAATCATTTGCATGTTAGTTCTTGGTGTTTGAAGAAGTTAAATCCTATTGGGGTTACACTCTACTTTATCTAGAATGGAAAAGTTTAGTACAGAGTCTCAGAGGACAGGATCTTGGACAATTGATATCCAGAGTCAAAACAGTAGAAAGGATGGTTATTTAGACATTCGAGATAAACTTATGAAAATAAGCCATGCCATGTCTGAACAGTTGGTTGAGCACCACCGTATAATGAATGAAATGTTGTCCGACCC
This sequence comes from Cupressus sempervirens, assembly GCA_028749045.1. Taxonomy (NCBI): domain Eukaryota; kingdom Viridiplantae; phylum Streptophyta; class Pinopsida; order Cupressales; family Cupressaceae; genus Cupressus; species Cupressus sempervirens. The sequence goes on from CM053792.1 coordinate 562,008,467, forward strand.
AGCGAAGGTGGATACGTTGACTGGATTTCTATTTGGCAAATTTTCTCGCAGGACAGATGACACAATTCCCAAGAACTTGCATGAGGAGTTTGAGAAACTAGCTGATAGCCAAGTAGAGGTCTTAGATTCTACTCTACCACAAGGGGTGGTGGGAAAGGATATTACATAGATTGATAGTAACGGTCAACTTGATACTCAAATTGAGACAATTGTTTACAGGTTGTCAAAGGGTGATGCCATAAGTATTCAAGATGGTATAGTTACAATAGGCAGTAACTACAGTGTAGTGGGTTCAGATGATGATTATGAGGATGTTGTTGTGCAGGATGGTGAGATACCTAGTAGAGATGAGCAGACATTGAGCATTCATGAATTTGCTAAGAAAGAGTACCAGGCACAGTTAGATGCTTCATCACATGAGGTTGAGGCTGGTAGTACTTCACATGATTTGTCTAGCCAGCTGAAGGTGAACAAAGATAGTATTGTGACTTCATTATGTCATCATGAAAGGTATGTGGAGTTAGTTGGTATTGGTCATATTACTCAGGTGAGGAGTTTGCTTGAGTTACCAGTTGATTCTAGTTTACGGATATGGACTCAAGATTGTTATATTGGCATTTGGGATTTAGTTGACTGGAGATCTTTAACACTTTTTGGTAGTAGTGTTTGTTTGGGTTCTATCATGGATTTGATTAGCAGATTACACGGTGTTGTCTTTTCTTGTGCCAGTATCTTGTCTGATGTTGGTATTAGTTTTTATACACCGATGTTGGGCTTTGTTCATATATCTAGTCGACCATACTTGCCAAAATGTGTTGATGATATTTCATATTTGACAGTGTGTATAGATGAGTCCCAGGATCATATTGGCATTGATGACATCCAGGAGGATGCAGTGGGCAGTTTTGAAGACTTAGTTTCCTTGGGTACAAAGGAGTTGGACAGCAGTGCTAATGTTTTTGATACTCCGTATGTTGATATGAGCTTTAGATTTGATTCACAGGATATGGATGGTAATACTCTAGAGACTAGTAACTTTGAGGATACTCCTTTAGACAGTGCATCAAAGGAGGTTTGTAGGAGATAGTCAAGCCAATGCCATCATGTGTCTAATCAGTTGAGAGTTAGTGACCGAGACATTGCTATCACTTGCCAGCATTTTGATGCTGCTCGTCAGTTTTTAGCAGTTTATGGATGGGGTTCTCCTACTAGTGATGAGCAGGAAGGTAGTTATCTTTCCTTGATAGAGATCCACTCTTTATGGGAGGCTATTCAGATTTTGAGATAGAATTATATGCAGTTGGTAGCTGACAGAGATTATCTTATGGAGTGGGGCAGTACAACATATGATGCATTGTTGGCCAAGGAAGATGAGGTGAGTGAGCTTACTGAGCAGCTTGAGGTGACTTCTGAGATTCTTGAGAGTACACAGTTGGCTTTCAAGGAGTTACAGTTTCATTTGGCTAAGGTGACCATGGAGTTAGAGCGACTACAATCTTTACCTAATTCTATACAGTCACAAGCTGTGGTGTTTGGTGATCCAAGGATGTCCATGGCTGAGATTTTCAGAGACAGTGGAGATGGGGATGCATCCATCCTTGATACTAACATTGGCATATCAAGTTCATTCCCACTAGAGTTAGGTTCAGTTGAGTTGGGTGTTGTAGCATATTGTTGTATGCCTGACATGGTGGTGGCCTCTAGTATTGATGGCACAGAGACTAGATATGTATCAAAGATCATGTGTGATGTTGGTGAGTCTGCAGTTGGCATGGTTCCTGCTAGTAATACTACTCCCTTGGTGATATCTTCAGAGGTAGTAGTCAGTTCCAACATGGTTAATGATCAATTGTAGTTAGTTTCATCTAGATTACAATCTGAGCCACTGACTAAGATTGGTGAATTCTATCGGCATTACACTGTGAGGTACACTCATCAATTTACCTTTGATGACCATGTTGATGAGATGATGATACAGAGATGTACTTTGGTTCCTAGTGCTTATCATCAGTTATGGGATAGTTTGATGCCTCAAGATGAGAGTTGTGATGGGCATGACATGGTGATAGGTTCTGCAGTTGACAGCTTGATAATATGTGACTTAGAGCAGGAGTTTGGGAGTGATGCTTCAATGGGCGTTGTTATTGATTCTACTCCTTTGGCTATGACATCTCCTAACTTAGCTAGTGATCAGTCACAGTGGGTTGTATCACTTGTTCATGGTGAGCTGCTGACTGAGGTTGGTTTTTTTAATCAACATTATATTGCAGGGTATGTACATTAGTTAGCATTTGATCCTTGTTTTGAGGAGTTAATGGCAGGCAAATTTGGTTTGGATTCCATTTCTTACTCTTTATCTTGTAATGTCTTTTCACCATCAGCAGTGCATGGGAGTTATGGTTATGAGATAGTGGCCAGTGATTTGCAAAGTTGTGTTGATTGTAGGAGTTGTACAGTGTGTGGATTCTTTATACTTGGTACAGTTTCATTCGAGAGCATTCACCATTGTTGCAGAGTTGGATTGTACATTCCATATAGGCCAGTGGGATGCGTTGATGGTATTTACTGTGTTGGTAGTTTGATTTGTCCACTTTACTTGGGTTCTGATGTTCTAAGAGTTTGTGTCTCATGGGTTTTTGACTGTGGTAGTGGTGATTTTGGAGTTTGGTTGAGCTATAAATGTCAGTTTGATTATGGATTCCTCTTGGTCATATTGCAGAGGATATTGCAGGAGCCTATGTTAATTGGTAGTAGTATAGTTCATGACTACATTTGGGATCCAGGTGGATTGATTGGTTTATTGTTCAGCCATTGCTTGAGGACAAGCAATTTTTGGGAGGGGAGGACTTGTCATGTCCCCTTTTCAAATAATTAAAAAATAATAATCTTTGCTAAGGCAGGCAGGCCCAAGAAAGTGAAGTTTCAGAAAAAGGGGGTTAATCTTTGGAAACCATTGGACTAATAAATGAAAATCATTATTAAAATATATTTGATTAACCTCTCTTGGACCTGAGTTACGGTTATGCCCTCTTTTAAGGAGTTTGGAGGCATTTTGGGCTGATTCTAGAACTTGATTTTTGCTTATTTTCTTGTTGTTCTTCAGAGGCTGCCAAACCTGTGGAGAAGGAGACCCAAGAACAGGAGTTTGTAGGTTTCCAAGAAGGCTAAGGATGGGATTTTGAAGCCATTCCATGTGCATTCTCATAAAAAGTTTGCCTTTGTGCTGATTAGTGCCGATTTGTGGGTTTTCAGGGTTATTTTTGGTTTGAGTTGGTGTTTTCAGATTGAGTGTTTCATATCAGTTTGGGTTGCTGCTGTATTTCAGACTTTAAGATGTTAAAATAGAGCTGAATACATGTATTGGGTTGTGATTAAACTTCTGAGATAGTTTATGAGTGTTTTTGTGGTGTTTCCGGGCATTTTTGTGTTAATTTCGGGAGCCTGATTGAGCATAGTTTTGTCCTACATTTGTGAGCTATTGTGTAAAGGCTATACAAATCTGGAAATTTCATTTGGTAGGCTGTTATGCTGCTGAAATTTTTGTAAAAATTTCCAATTATCAGATTTATTAATAATTTGTGAAGTTGTGAAGTTTTTTGGCACTAATTTGGACATACCCGATTTGGGTTTTATTGAGAAATTGGCGGATCTTTGTAATATTGGTTGTTTGATTTTAAAGATCTGATTTGAGGCTTGAAATATCATGCAAAATCAGTAAAGGGAAATTTCAAACTCTCACAACCAACCATGAGTCAATATCCATCATAATCCAATATATTACATCATAAAATGAGAGTACCATTGAAATCAATAAGGTATGACAATATCCTTGCTATTTCACAACTATGAAATAAACATTAACATAATCACATTGGTATTTAAAATAAAACATTTTACAACTCATTTTATGATAACATCATCATAAGATGAAAAAATTCATATATTTCAACTAAAAATAAATCATATAATCTTATTAATAATTTAAGATATTTAACTTCACTATCTCAAGGTTCAAAACTAACTTTGACCTAGTCAGTATTTGACTATTTGCCACGTAAGCATGAAAATAGATGATTCAAGGGCATAATGTCATAGTTTCACTCCGACCATCCATTGTATTCCTAATCAATCACTCTTGTATTCCTAACACAACTAGACTTAATGTGGGTAATGCAATGTTCTTGCATGCGGCAAAGCCAATCAACAAGAGAGAGGAAATTACCATTTTGTATTTCAATTCACTGGCTCCACTCTCCCGTAGTGAGAAACCATGTGTGAAGCTTTTTGTTTCAAGTGCAAAGAAGTTCAAAAGGGAGGTAGAGTATGTGATATTGGCACCACCTAAACTTACAAAATGTTATCTTGTATCTAACCAAAATCTAAGGAATAGGTGACCTTTTCCAAGTTGCATAAAATCAATAGTACTATTGTGCATTATCAAGAGAAGTGGGGAGCATTCCTAACACTTGAAAACAACAATACAAAAAAATAGAGGTTTGGCTATTTTTGTGCATAAGAAAGGTATTGTAAAACATGTTTAAGTGTGACACAATAAATGAACTATATGGTGCAAAGCTCACTTGGGAGGGAATAATGGAGCCATCTATCTTGATGCAAAAGTGACATGGTAGAGGCAAAAAATAACATGATACATACATAAAAAGACATGTTATTCGTTGAATAAAGTGTGGGCCAACTGGAGATTGGAAGTAATAGATGGAAAAGAGGAAGATGAAGGTAACCAACAATTACAATGGAGTATAATGGTGATGAGTATGGAAACAACGATGATGACAATAAAAACAACGATGAGGATGGAAAGTACTCTGAATGATTTGTCAAAGTTTTAAAAAAATATCATATCATTTTTTCAAAATTTCTTTTAAGTGTTTTGGTAGAATTCATTTGGTTAAGTTTAAAATTATTTCTGTGATGGCCCTCATTTTCACTATACTAAAATTTTGATCCTCATTGTGAAAATGATATGATTTTGTGCTGCATTATTAGGGTTTTGTGTCCCATATATTTCAATGTTTGAAAGAACCCTAGCCAAATTATTTTATCCAAGTTCAAATAGTGAAAATCTTGCCCTAAGGTTTTATTTGGGTATCTTAAGGTTGTGTTTTATCGTTCCATTAAATTTTTTCATCTAAACTACAACCTTTTTGCCCTTATCCTAAGTATTTTTAGATAAGAGATTGTATATCTTTCAAATCCTAAAGCTCCAATCTTATGACCATGGCCTTGGCATCTAGTCACAAGCTTACTTTTTCCTGTGCTTGATTGTATGACACAATGTTTAGTGGAGGATTGTAGAGTCATGTTTTAAGTTCCCTGTCCTTAAGATTTCCTTTGTATCACAACATCATAGGTTTTTGATGGAAGGTTTTAACTCATGCTATGAGATGTTATAATAATTACGTAGTAGGGGTATCATAGAATTAGAATGGATAGATTATGACTATGCGATAAGTGGCTTGTTGTAGGATCATAAAAGTATGAAAGTATAATGAAAGAGATAGAAAGTGCCAATCCTACAATGAAGTGATGATCATGGCATTGTAATAGTTTTTTAAGGTATTTAGATGTTACATTGAAAGACCTAGTTGTAAGATTGTGAAATATGTTAAAGATCACGATGCTACAGGATGGTGATCATAAGATTCTAAAGCCACAAACAAAAAAGCAAGCTGGTAGTTCAAGTAAAAAAAGTGACATGTGTTCCATCATAGTTGGTCATGGCTATAGCTCATTCAAGATGGATGCCATGTCAAGCTGGTGGGGCCAAAGGTGTCTTTGCATAAGCCAATGATTTGGCAGATCCCATTCTCTGATCCTATGATAGACAATTCTCCATATAATTTGAAGGGTAGCAAAAGGGTGTTACGATGCTACCATAGGCAATGCATCAAAGGATCATAGAGGTAAAATTTGATACCACCAATGTCACAATAAAGGGAGGTAATGACTTCTTGTAGCATCGTAGGGGTAAAGAAGATGACCACTAACGTCATGAAGTAGTTAGCTAAGTCACAATTGTAGGATCGTAAGCCTAAGAAAAATGAGATAAGATGTTATGCTGTGCAGTGCAAACCACTTGTCATGAGATCGTAGAGAATTTTTCCAAGCTTTGTGATAGTGCGATAAGGGTTTGATTTCATGAGATTGTAAGGTCGAAGGAAATTTCCTCCCCGTCAAAGATATTACAAGGGTTTTGACTCTAGGGTTGATCGTAGGATTGTAAGCCCTAAGTTGACATTGAAATATGTTTTCCATTTTCTAAGCTAGAAATGACAAAGGGTTCTTGACCAATGAGATTTAAGCAATAAATAGAAAGTGCAATGTTGGATAGTAATGATGACACTCCCCTTAGGTGACAAAATAAGCTAAGTTTTGAGGCTCAAGCATGCTGAAAATCAATGCAAAGGGACATTGATGATGAGCATTGAATTATAACTATATTCTGCTGATCAATTGCATTTTAGCATTCACAAAGAGAAAATCTAAGTAGTTGCAAAGTTTTCAATGCATACAAACTATTTTTTTGGTACCCTAATATAGCTTTGCCCAAGGTTTTCAAGCTAGTTTAGAATGTCTAAGGAGGTTGAAGAGATTGAAGTAGTAGACATGGAAGTTGTAGAAACCTCCACTTCCAAGGGAGGAAAAAAAAGATAGAAAACCTAACCAGTTTGTTGAAGAATGGTTGAAATTATTTCCAGGATTCTCAAATGCAAATGCAGTGGATGATGATGCCTTTGTCGACTCGTACACACTATGCAGAGATGCTACATGCCCTAGGGTCATGGGTTCTAAGCTTTTTAAGTATTTCTACCATAAAAGAGAGAAGAAGATCCCTATGTGCAACCCTTGGAAGAACTTAGCAAAATTGATATTTCTAGAAGTCTTCTAGAGGTCTTCATTGATGTGGATTTGGTGAAAGCCATAATCAAATCATATAACCCAACCATCAAATAATTCCATAGAAGAGATGGAACTATTCTATGACTACACCTCATTCATTGAACTATTTAGACTAGATGGTGCTATGAGCGGGCCAGTAGATTTGGAGGATATATGGAGGAAATCTGATAGAAACATCAAGGCACACTGAGGAAAATTAATGCTACAACACATCCCCCTGGACCTAAAAAGTATGGGTGATTACCTTAAGAATGTGGAAAACATGATGCCTTTGCATAAATTCAAGAATTATTTTGTGAAAATAGTATATGGTGTCCACAAGGTGGTTGGAAAAGATGGATTAGACATGGTGTATGGACCTAAATTTATTGTTGATAGAGATTTGTAAGACTCCTACTATGGTGGAGAATATAAAGTATATTCTAGAAAAAATGAAGGAAAATATTAAGCTGGCCCAAAATGGAGAAATGAAGAATTTATGTTTGCTTTAGTATTCACTGTTGATGTATCTAGTCCTATACATGAATGTGGGATATTTCAGTTTAGATTTCATTGATAACACTTTTGATGCTAATGAAGAGCTGTCAGTTCAATTATGGACATAGGTATGGGACACTTCTTATCACTATTCTGATTTTGTCTCATTTTAAAATAATTTTAGTGTTGTTATAATGAAAATTCTCGAACTAGGTTACTTTAGGTCACCTAATATCCTGAAGAGTCTTTTGAGAAAAACCTTGCTTCTTGAGGATAAGAGATTAGATCATAATTGGGGGGATATTTTCCTATTCCCAACTTTTTCCTTGATGAGAGTATATGGTTGTCCCTAGCCACCCCACATATTGCCAAAATCCATTCATCCTAGGTTGGGTATTATTGAATTCATGTGGCAACTACTTATGGTAAATAGAGAATAGTTAGGGCCCAAGGTGCATAGGGGCACATTCTCGTGTAGATGTTTTAGGGCGGGAGACTTTTCATTTGGAAAATAATCCCTGGACCAAATTGATTCTTTCCTCCACCTTTACAATTTGTCAACAACACCATATAGAATCTATGATGAAGGAGCATCCTAGGTGTAAGAGCAATCTTGCATCACCCAAAAATATTTTTTCATTTCAATCTTTTCTATTTTAATAAGGACTAGTAGATAGGGTGGTTACTATTTATGGGAATTTACTATTTTTAGTAAGTTTCTCATATGGACTCAGAATATTCTCATTTTCTACATGAAGGTTAATTTTGGAATTATAAGCCTACCATAAAAACCTCACCACTTTGGCTTAAGTATTAGAGAAGTTATTGTGGATGTTTGGTGGAAAAATTTGTAGAAAAATATTTAGGCTCACTATTGGAGGCCTTAGAGTGCCCGAATGAGGTCCAAAAACTTGATGAAAGGGTGCAAGTGTAGTTCTAAGCCTGTAGATCAAGAGCTGGCATTTCCAAAAGGTGTTTATAATAGCCAATCAAAGCAACAATTTCAAAATTATGACATTCTGAAGTTGGGCTACTGAAATATCTAAAATAATTTGTCAAAGATGTATTTAGCCAACTTTATATGAATTGTTAGGGTCTATTCGCCCTAGATATTAAGTTTGAACATCTAGAACCTTCTCGGGTAGCATAAAATTGCCTATTTAAGAAAGGCTCAAACATTGTCTAGGACAACTTTGGGTAATAGTTCATAGCTTGTCTTGCAATTTATTATAATGAAGGTGCCCATGTGGGTTAGCATATTTTACTTATGAATTCTATAATTTTGCATTTGTAGTGCAAACAAGAAGTCTATATTTTGTTCTCACACTTGTTGTTGTTACTTTGTTTTTGTTATAAGTTTATGGTATTAAGGGGAGCACCCTTCATCAAGACTTTCATGAAGTGGTATTAGAGCTAGAGTTCTTGAGTGTGTGGACCGGTCACCAATTGTGAGGCAGTTTGCACTAGGACTATAGTTTGGGTTGAGCATGTAGATAGATCACTGATTGTGAGGCAATTTGCACTAGGGTTTTAGTGGAAGCATGAAAATGACTCCACGAAGAGAGTGTGGTGAAAGAGCTATGGGTGTTAGTATTGGAAGAGAAAATGCATAGAGGAATAGATCTTCCCATAAGAGATAAAAGTGATGATGAGGATGAAGTAGAAGAAAATGCTAGAGCAGAGGTAGTTCTGAACCCAAGGAAGAGAGGCTCTTTAGGGCCATCTCCAAGATTGGAAAAAGACCTAAGTTTGAAGTTCCCACATTTTTGGGAAATCTTAACCCAAAGGAGTTGATCGATTGGATCAATGAATTGGAGGAGTACTTTAAGTATGAAGATATTGAGGATCCTAATAGGGTCAAGTTTGCAAATGCAAAACTGAAGGGACATGCAAAGATCTAGAGGCAAGAGGTTCAGTTGGAGTGAAATAGAAAGGGAAAGGAAAAATTCACCAAATAAGAATGCATGGTAGCTAAAGAAAAGAAAAAATTCATTCCCATGGATTATGAGCTTGATATTTTGAAAAAAATGCAAGGGCTGAAATAAGTAGGAAAATCTGTTCAAGAGTATATCGAAGAGTTCTACCAAGTTCTCAATAGAACTGACCATGTAGAAGTTGATAAGGAGAAAGTGACCCATTATCTTTATGGGTTAAGGACAAGCATTCAGGATGAGCTAAGTCTAGTTTGAATGAATAATATTGAGGAGGCATACCAATTTTCCATAAGAGTTCAGGAGAAATTGAGTAAGACAACAAGAATAGTGGAAGAGGTCGTGGTGGAAGATTTGATGAATAATCTTATGCTAGTCATAATGATGATCAAAAGAACAAGGATGAGGTTGGAAGTAGTAGTCATAACCTAAGGGGAAACAATTCCAATCATTTCCATGACTAGAAAAATAGAGATCAAAGAGGAAGAGGCAGAGTGCAAGGATCTGAAAGAGGAGGCTTTCGTGGAAAATGTTTTACTACAAAGAAGAAGGGCATAAAGCATTTGAATGTACCCAGTGCCAAGGAAGGATAGATCAAAGAACAGAAGGTGAGGCCAGAGTTGCACATGTTGATGAAGATGCCATATCATCACATTCTAAAGATGCTAAAAGAGGAGAAGTCCTAGTTAATATAAGAGTCCTACTGAATGGTGAGAATGAACTTGATCAAAGAAGGAGCTTGTTTCACAAAAGGTATAGATGTGAATATAAGTGTTGTGATGTGATCATTGATTGTGGAAGTACTAACAATTTGGTGTTAGAAATAATGGTCACCAAGTTGAAGTTGAAGAGACAGAAACACCCGCATCCATACCATATTTCTTGGGTGCAAGATGACCACAAGGTCATGGTCAATGAGCAGTGCTCCATGAAGTTTGAGATTGGAAGCTACCAGAATGAGGTACTATGTGATATCATACCTATGAACATATGTCATATTTTGTTGGGTAGGACATGGTAATTTGAAAGGCTTTATGTACATGATGGGTGAGAAAATACCTACACTCTAACCAAGGCTGGAGTGAAACATAAGTTGAAACCATTGAAGGATAAAGAAGAAGAGGTATGTAATGCTGCCAGCATATGTTTTCTTGATGGAAACGAGTTTCTCAAAGGTATGAAGTGTGAGCATGTGTGTTTTTCTATAATTCCAAAAGATAGTAAAGAGGAAATAGAGGATGTACCTACAAAAGTTGAAAATATGTTGGGAGAGTTTTCTAATATTGTATTAGATAATGTACTTGATGGGTTGCCCCAATGAGGAAGATTAGTCACCAGATGGATTTGGTACTAGGAGCTAGTTTACCAAACAAGGCAGTGAACAAAATGATACCAATAGATAGTGAAGAGTTGGACCAAAAAGTTCATGAGTTGTTGTAGAAGGGGTTGATTTGAGAGAGTTTGAGTCCATGTGTAGTTCCAACAGTATTAGCACCAAAGAAGAATGAAGAATGGAGGATGTGCACAAATTCTAATGCTATCAACAAGATCACAATCAAGTAGAAATTTCCTTTGCCAATGATGGATGATATTATGCACTGTTTGAGTGGAGCCAAGTATTTCACAAAGATAGATCTCAAGGGTGGGTACCATCAGATCTGTATTAGAGAAGGAGATGAATGGAAGACTGCTTTCAAGACAAAAGAAGGATGGTGCAAGTGGTTAGTCATGCTTTATGGGCTAACCAATGCACCAAGAAGTTTTATGAGGCTCATGAATGAGGTACTAAAAGAGTTTCTGGATAAGTTTTTCATTATTTACCTAGATGATATTTTGATCTTTAGTAAGATATTGGAGGAGAATTTGATCCATATTCACAAGTTGTTTGATAAGTTGAGGGAAGAAAAGTTGTTGATAAACATGAAGAAGTGCAGTTTTGTAAAGGAGTTGGTGTACCTAGGATTTTTAGTCTCAGCAAAAGGTCTAAAAATGGACCCAAAGAAAGTTAAGGCTATCCTTGAATGACCTACTCCAAGGAGTGTGATAGAGGTAAGATCTTTTCATGCACTGGCTAGTTTTCATAGAAAGTTCATAAGAGGTTTTAGTAGTATTTGTGGACCCTTGAATGAAATAATGAGAGGGGATAGGAAGAAATTTAAGTGAACTATAGGAGTAGATAAGAGTTTTAATCTATTGAAATAGAAAGTTACTGAGAAACCTATTTTAACACTTCCTAATTTTGACAAGGTGTTTCAAGTAGGCTGTGATGCTAGTAGTACTGCAACAGGAGCTGTTATGAGCCAAGAAGCTAGACCTATTGCTTATTTTAGTGAGAAGTTAAATGATGCAAATAGAAAATCTTATATTTATAATCAAGCTTTTTATGCTATAGTTCAAGCATTGAAGAAGTGGATACACTATCTTCTTCCTAAGGAATTTGTTTTGTATACTGATCATCAAGCTTTGCAATATTTAAATACTCAAGGAATATTAAACCAAAATCATTTGAAGTGGGTTGAGTTATTGCAAAGTTATACATTTTTTTTGAAACACAAGAGTGGGAAGTCTAATAGAGTTAAGGATGCTCTTAGTAGCAAACAACTTTTTTTGACAAAAATGCAGATAGAGGTGGTTAGGTTCAAGGAACTCAGTACTTTGTATCCAGATGATCCTAATTTTGGTTAAGCACATGAGACTTATATAGAATCTGTTACACTTGATAGGAAAAAGTGGTTGGATTTTATGATCTAGGATAGTATGTTGTTCAACGAAAGCCAATTGTGCATTCCTAGAAGTTCAATGAGAGAGAATCTCATCAAGGAGAAGCATAGTGAAGGATTGGCTGGATATTTTGGTAGAGATAAAGTCATAGATTTGGTTGCTAAGAATTATTACTAGCCATAGTTGTAGTAAGATGTGAAGAAGTTTGTACAAAGTTGCAGAGTATGTCAGATGATGAAAGGAGTGAAGCAGAATATAGGGTTGTATTAGCCATTACCTGTACCAGAGAAGCCATGGGAGGATGTTAGGATGGATTTTTTTTCTAGCTTACCAAGGACTCAACATGAGAATGATTCTATTTTAATGGTGTCCAATAGTTTTTCAAAGATGACACATTTTATTCCTTGCAAGAAGATTAGTGTTGTTGTTCATGTGAAAGAGTCATTTTTCAGAGAAGTGGTGAGACTACATGGTCTTCCAAAGAGTGTAGTTTTAGATCTAGATACCAAATTTGTTGGGTATTTTTGGCATACATTGTGAAAGAAATTGAAGATAAAGTTGAAGTTTAGTTCATCACATCATCCACAGACTAATGGAAAAACATAAGTTGTGAATTACAGTTTGGGAAACTTGATGAGATGTTTGGTTGGAGAGAAGCCAAAAGGATGGGATCTAATTTTACCATAGGTAGAATTTTAATACAATAATTCTATGAACAAGAGTATTGGTAAATCACCATTCTAGATTATATATGGGAGTAGTCCGATAGATTCTTCTGAATTGAGGTAGTTGGATAAAGGAGAGATAAGTAGTGTTGAAGCAGAAGATTTTGCTAAACATTTGAAGAACATCCATGAGGAGGTGAAGAAGAACATCATAAAGGTGAATACACAGTATAAGGCTAAGGTAGATGTGAAAAGGGGGTCTAAGGAATTTTAGATTGGAGATGAAGTCATGGTTCATTTGAGAAAGGTGCATTTTCTAGTGGGTACATATAATAAGCTAAAGATGAAGAAGTTTGGATCATGCAAGATAGTGAAAAGGCATGATTCTAGAAATGATTATGAAGTGGAGTTGCCTACTGAATTGAATATTTCACCAGTATTTAATATTTTAAATTTGATAGAGTATTATGAAGGAGGTGATGGAGATGAAGTTGTAGAAGTGCAATGGAGTATTCCAATGGCTAGTTCAACTACAAAGGAGATTGAGGAGATACTAGACAGTCATGTTGGCAAAAGTACCAAGAACATAACTTATGAGGAATATCTAGTCAAATGGAAAGGGAGGCCAGTAGAGGATTCATCATGGATAGAAAAGGAGGAGGTTAATTGTCTTGGTTTTTCTTTGAACACCTAAGACATGATGGAGTCACTTCTCAAATTACCCATATGCCTGATGCAGGAGCATCATGGGTGTAAGAGCAATCTTGTATCACCCAAAAATATATTTTTCATTTCAGTCTTTTCTATTGTAATGAGGACTAGTAGATAGGGTGGTTACGATTTATGGGAACTTGCTATTTTTAGTAAGTTTCTCATACGAGCTTAGAATTTTCTCATTTTCTACATGAAGGTTTATTTTGGAATTATAAGCCTACCATAAAAATCTCATTGCTCCAACTTAAGTATCGAGGAAGTTATTACGGATCTTTGGTGGAAACATTTGTAGAGAAATCTTTAGGCTCATTGGCGAAGGCCTTAAAGTGCCTTGATGAGGTCCAAAAACTTGACAAAAGGGTGCTAGCGTGGTTTTGAGTATTTAGATAAGGAGTTGGTGTTTTCAAAAAGTGGTTATAATAGCCAATCAGAGCAACAGTTCGAGAGTTATGGCATTCCAAAGTTGGGCTACTGAAATATCTAAAATAATTTGTGAAAGATGTATTTACTAAACTTTATATGTATTATTAGAGTTTTTTGGCCTTAGGTATTAAGTTTGAGCATCTAGAACCTTCTTGGTTAGCATAAAATTGCCTATTTCAAAAAGGCCCAAACATTGTTTAGGACAACTCTAGGTGATAGTTCACAGCTTGTCTTGCAATTTATCGTAATGAAGGCAACCATGTGGGTTAGCATATTGTACTTATGAATTTTGTAATTTTACATTTGTGATGCAAATAAAAAGTTTATATATTGTTCTCGCACTTATTGTTGTTACTTTATTTCTATTTTAAGTTTATGGTATTAAGGGGAGCACCCTTCATCAAGACCTTCATCAATCTATGACCTTGATAACTAGATTCTACCCTCAAAGAGATTTGGAATTATGTGTTGCTAAATACCAAGGAGTTACCCCATGAGGATGTTATTCCTAATAGTGTTGCAGAGGGGGAGGCAACAAATAAATTGGTCAAACATGATGATGTTTTGAGGGTAGAAAGAGAGATGAAGAGAATGGATCCCATTTTTAAAGGATTTTATATGGATGTTCCCTATCGTCATAGGATTAGGAAAATGGTCACTAACTATGCTAAAATCTTGGCCCAAATGCTAGAAGGACCCATGGGAGAAGAGGATATCGTATGTCCTAACAGCTCAAAGCTTGATGTAATTCCAAAAATAGAGGAAGATGAGCCTGCTAAGACAACATGGATCACTATGGGAAACAAGAGACAAAAGATTGTCTATATCCCTATAGAAGTAAAACAAGGAACGCTGCAAATTTTACCTCATAAGAATTAATACTTTGCTAACTTAAGGAAAACTTATATACAAGACAGGGTCAAGGCAACTAAGAATACACTCATAAACCTAGAACTTGTAGCAGCAAGACTAGATGATAGGATCATCCGAGCCCAACAATTTATGGAAGATGATGATTTTATCAAATCAATCGAGTTCAAAAGTTTTTTTATATAAAATAAAATAGAGTGAATTAGTACTGAAAATGAAACTAGGAGAGTTAGATCAACAAAAGCTAGAATTGGTTGAGAAGCTGCACGCCTATGATCCTAAAAGTGAAGTCATGACTCTAGAGGAGGCAAGAGATCTTGTGCAAAGAAGTGGGATGTTGCTAATACCCAGATGGGATATAGAACAAGCATTTATGCTTGATCAAATTAGAAGATAGGATGATACCTTCTCCTATGAGACATATAGTGCTAATGGATTACAAAGTGGAACAAGGTTCAATATTGACACCAAGTCTTTAGTAGTTTGGAGCATAGCCCCTACATCAAATAAGCCTAAGTTGATTGATATGTAGAGCATAGAATAGGGAAACATGGTTGTGTGGAATTTATAGGTCACTTCAGGCACTAATATTTCAAAGGCCATGAAACATTTTTCTTTCATGAATGAAGCCAAGGTAGAGGATATAGAGATAAGGCTTGCCAATTCTGTGTGTGACTATTTGATGCGAGGAAGCTCTATGAGGAAGTCCTTGTAGAGCCATGTCTACAAGGAAATGATTGAAGAGCCTGAGGATAAGGTCTAAGAATTAGAGGCTAAAGTTACATCTCTCAGAGAGAAACTTGCAAATGTTGAGCAAGTGGTTACTTCAAAGTAGAGCCAAGAATAGGACAAGCAAGAGCAACTAGCTAAAGACACAATTGAGGCCCCAACACAAATAGATGAGCTGAAGGCAGGGGATACAATAGAACCTATTCAAATGAGAATTGATTCTCCATCAAATTAGCAAGGAGATGAGGTAAGGACATCTGTCCTTAAGTGTATGGTTGACCATAGGGTTGAAACTCTAAAGAGTACATCTCAACAAGCTTATACATTATATGTTTCTTTACAAAGTGCTGAGCAATTTTACAATGAATCACTTTCATGGCTATCACCTACATTTAATTTATGGGGGCCATATACTTAGTTTTTAGAGAGGCTTATTATGATGATGGCTAAAAATTTAGATTTGCTTGATAAAATAATTGTAGTGAAGGAGAGCCTAGAAATAGTTAAGGAGTTAATTGACTTCTTCATTGGGAAATTGCAAATTATACAAGGTAAACTGAAAGTTTTATCTTAGGGAATTGAGCCTTGCATACCACCAATTTTAGATGATAGTAATGTGGTGAAAGAATGACATAGTTAGTCTGATGCATTTAGTACAATATTGACTCAGGAGGCTACAATGGCTATTTTTGAAGACATCAGTGATGCCACTTTCCACATTTTAATTGACTTCCTGTTTAGAGTAGAGATAAACTTAAAAAAATTCACAATGGGGTATAAAGCCATAATGGATTCTAGGTGGACTAATGCCACTAAGGACTTAGAAGAGGTCAAAACTATAGAGTGGCCCACCAAGCAAGAAATCTATGGTGTGGGAGAGGGTTGGAGAAATAAAGTTCTTAGCGATAGGAAGCAGCTGAAATATTATTAAGGTTAAAGGCAAATGAGAGATCAAAGGATAGGATTAGATATATTGATCACTTTATCAGAAGGATAAATCTCTTATAAATAGGTCTATCAAATTTTGAAACTTTTGAGGTAGCAAATGGCAGAAGAAGAGAAAGTGGAGTAAAGATAAAGTTGCTGTAGCAAAGTGCCACCTGCTAATTTTTCAACTACTCTCCTAATTTTGGATCAAATGCAGGAGGATGTTTTTTATTATCTTTTTATTTATGTGTTGCCTCTCTCTTTTCCATTAAGGTAATGACATGTGTCCTCCTCCCATATAGCTTGTCACAATCCTATATAAGGATTTCTAGGATGGGGAGTTGAGGTTTGAAGTCTGTATATTTTTTTCAATCTATGTTATTTATACAGTCCATCTAGTCTTTTGTGATTGTATGAATATGTTTAAACTTGTGAACTTGAGAGAACAATGAATATGAATGATCAAACTGCCAAGTCCTGAGTTATATTATGAGTGTATATCTAGTGTTGTATGTATTTTCAAAGGAAATTAATACAAAAGGGAATTTTCGTATATTTGTATATTTGAATTTTGTCTCCTTCCTTGTATATCTGTGATTTTGAGATTGAAAAGAGCAATGTTCTTTTAGTTCACTAAAATTTAGATAGATTATATAACTCCTAATGATTGTATTTAGTTCAAGGAATTAAGTAATTACTTTCAATAAGAGGTAGAGTTTTGGGTATATGAGAGGGATATGATAAGAATGAAGTTCTGAGTTCACTCTTGACAAATTTAACAAGTCAGTTAAGTAGGTCCAAAATTGTTGGTATTAACTTTAGATAATGATGGACAAGGCACTAATTACTTAATTTCAGTTGCAAGTTGATGGTTTATATAATTTCAAGATATATACATCAATTTTAATTAATTTTTCATTTCATGTAATGAAGAACTAAAAAGTTATTGGTCAACTCTTATTTGTAATTGCTTTCCTATTGATTATAAGTAGCCATTGTAATCAAGAAGTTTATTACAATTCTAAGAAGAATATTATGGCCATTTTTTTGTTATAGGGGATAATCTTGAAGAGAAGAATATCATAATTTTTTTCAAATAAATCCCTTAGGTTTTGCCACTTTGGCTTTGCAGAGCCTAAAGTGAAGGGCATATTTGTATACTCTGTTGCAGTTGCTCCAAAAGCTAAGATTGATCACATTAAAAATAGGATTTTGCTAATCCTTAGGTTTTTTTTTTTGTCTTATATATTCTCGTATTGGGCTTAAGGTACCTAGTAGTCTAAAAAACAACCAACATGCCACTCTTTTGATTATTCTTGTTTGACATGTGCCTATTCTTTTAAAAAGAAATTGCAGCTTAGTTAAAATTTTGTTAATTTATTTTTATTAATATAGTATGTATTATTTATTTTTAAAATTTTAAATTTTTTTGTAATATTACTTTTTAAAACTCAACATTCTTATATTTATTTTTTAAAATTTATTTTATTTTTCAACATTCTTGTATATATGTATATGTATATATATGTATTTATGTATCTATATGTATATGTATATATGTACATACATATACGTATACATATACATATATATTAAATATATCTTATATTTAAAAAAAAGAAAATTACTTTATTTTAAACTCAACATTCTTGTTGTTGGAAACAATTGATTGATTGTGTATTGTCTTTAATGTTACACAAAATTCCATATCATTGATAGTTAGTGTATGTTGAGCTCACTCAAGCATTGAAGATAGTTCATGTGTTTGTTGAGCATTCCAGAGTTTTCCTAGTTCAGAAGATAGTGTCTACCAAGTTCACTCGACTATCAAAGGAAAGTTTGTAGAAGTTGAGTGTTAACCGAGCTCACTCAGCTAACTAAGGAAATGTTGGATAGAACTAGTGTTAACCAAGCTCACTCGGTTACCAAAGGGAATTTGTCAATATGCAGTGTTAACCAAGTTCACTTGGTTAATACCAAAAAATTGCTTTGAGTTAGTATCTACTGAGCAAGGTTGGCTAATGAAATATTTTCTTATTTTGGTACATTGAGTTCAATTGAATTGTTTGTTGGTTCTAGCTGATTGAGAAGATAAATATTAATTATTCTAAGTTGTATTCAAGCCAACTTGACAATGCATAAGGTATAAATATAAGGTCAAGTTTAGGATTGAATGTGTGGGACATAATTGAAGATTTGATGATGCTTAAAGGAAGTGAATTAGAAGGATAAGCATAATATTCTTATTGAGCTGCAAAGATATATTTGATTAGGAAGGATCAAGTATACAAGCCAGAATGGAGATCTGTAATCAACAATTTAGTTGCATCAAAAATTAGGTCATCTCATTGTTACCTTTTAACCATTGTAGTAGTGATCTAAATCTCTTAATAGAGTTGGGTTATGGGTATGTGTAGGATCATGGTGTGCCAAAAAGTGGCGATGTGAAAAAAAGAGAGTTTGAAGACGCCTAAAAGCGCTTCAAAATCCGC
Source organism: Cupressus sempervirens (assembly GCA_028749045.1). Taxonomy (NCBI): domain Eukaryota; kingdom Viridiplantae; phylum Streptophyta; class Pinopsida; order Cupressales; family Cupressaceae; genus Cupressus; species Cupressus sempervirens. The sequence goes on from CM053792.1 coordinate 562,027,337, forward strand.
TCTAACTTTTTTTTTACCTATCCAGGAACCAAACCTGGAAGGTTAAGCCGAGCCTTATCAGATATCCGATATCATGTCAGATATCCGATATCATATCAGATATCCGATTTGATATCAGATATCCGATTTGATATCGGATATCTGATTTTAAATCCAATATCCGACTAATAATTAAAATCATATAATAGTATGATATATTATTTAATATTATTATTATTGATATAAAATAATAATAATAATATTAAATAATATATCATACTATTATATTATAATAATATTATTATTATAATAATAATTATACTATAATATAATAATATTATTATAATTATTATTATACTATAATATAATAATAATATTATTATAATAATTATTATACTATAATATAATAATATTATTATAATTATTATTATACTATAATATAATAATAATATTATTATAATTATTATTATACTATAATATAATAATAATATTATTATTATATTATAATCGTATAATATTATACTATAATAATAATATTATAATAACATATTATATATTAATAATATAATATAATATTTCATATATTATAATATATAGTAATGTAATATAATATAATAATAAAAAGTAATATCTTATAATATAATATATAATAAAAAAGTATAATATATTATAAATTATAATAATATAGTATAATAATAATAAATATAAAATATAATATAAAAATATATAAAATGTAATATATATGTTATATTATATATATTATAATATCGGATATCCGATACCTGCGCATGGATTAAACACAAAATCACAGACCCGCGGCCCTTATTTTCACGCGAATTTTGGCCAGTCAGATCGGATATCAGATAATAAATCGGATATTAGATAGCAAATCGGATATCAAATATCAAGTATGTTCCCCCCCCCCCCTGACTCATTTTTAACCTAAATTTAATAGATTTTAACAAGATTTTGTTTGTTTTAGTTGAATCTAGGGTTTTTTTGACAAAAATGGTTAAAATTTAGATTTTTTTTTAATATATATTACGTTTTGCAATTCAATAGGAATGGCTGATCAAAATGATGACACTGAGGCAGGGAATAATATTCCTCGCAACCCACCACCAAACGATCCAGTATCCCCACAAAACTGTCCACCAAATGATCCTCTACCTCCTCAAAACCCTCCTCGAATCGAGGATTTGATAAATGAAAATCTCACTGAGTTGAGAGGTTTGCATAGAACATACAATAATGTACCTGCACTGGCTCCTATGTTATCCACGTTAAACACCATAGTGGATAACATTGAAACTCTTACAAACCAACAAAATGCCGCTCTTCGTTGGCGTGATGAAATGCACCAGATGTTTGATGATGGTTTGGATTATGATGAGGTCGCGGCCCTCAACATAACCAAAGATGATTTGGCAAGCCTTTTTGCTAACCCAAAAATGGGTATACCAGTTGACCCAAAAAAAACCAAACTATCGATTAAATGGTGCACAAATGACGCCATACGTGCAAATTTTTGGGACTGTTGGTGGATGGTCTTTGATATCCCTCCACATGGCAATTTAGACATACCATTTTATTTCCTTAAAAAATTATATGCAGAATTTGTGTTGAAACTTAAAGTGAACTATTGGAGCATGAAGCCCAACATGGGCTTAGGACTAGGAGCTCCTCAAGATAGACCCTCTTCCCAGCAGAAGAAACTTGGCACTTTTGTCCCCCCCCTGATATCTCCCCCCCTCCTCAAGTGTAGCATCCAGATATTATGGCAGAGGCTAGCTCTCAGACCATCAGAGCCATTCATAGGCTGAGTAGCCTAATGATATCTCAGGCTAGGTCAGTCTTGCCTCCTCGTGTTGATGATGTTGGTGCCCATTCATCATCAGCTAGCTCATCACATGTTTGTGTGCCTCACACTTGCATTACATGCAAGAATATTTTCCTGGATCCCATAGGTGATCTTCCTGAGTATCATTTTGTATTAGACGAGGATACACCAGACGCACGTGCAGAGGCTACAGACCCTGATGCGAGAGAGGAGGGGAATGTAGAGGCATGGACTCCTTCAGTGTCGGTACGTGTATACATTTTTTTGTTATGAAATATGTGATTTAAAGTTAATTTTTATAATAGAGTAATTTTAATTTTTAAGCCATACTGACTTTTACATGTATGTGATCTTCATTCATGTTTAGTTGATGACCGAGGAGGAGCTCAGATAGATAGATGATGCTACACTCTCGGCCATTTCATTTGGCCTTGAGACATCTACAATACATTATGTTGTGTTCGCATTTCTTTTTTCTATTTGATATTGTAGCATATATGGTTGCTAATCTTTCTTTTATCTTGCAGATACCACTTGCCCCGGGGGGACAAAGTGCAGGGGGTGAGCCAGCATGCATTGACAAAGGAAAGGTAATTAAATGTTTTCTAATTGATTAAATATTGATGCATTCTTGTAAAATGTATGTGGTAATCTCATTTAATTACATTATTTATTGTATATAGGGTGTGGCTACTGGCGATGAGCCTGTACAGATTCAGCGTCCTAGATCATCAGAGATTTTCATTCGCACAGAGAGCCCCATTGTATGTATAAGTATCATTTATTTTTTATTTTTTTAATTGATGCAGAGGAAAGTATGATTGTTGTTCTATACAATTTCTATGATTTTTTCCCTACCAATAATGATTCATGTCTTGCATATGTTCATTACAACTTAAATAGGCTTATATGCACCTGTCCAACCGACCAAGTTGGTTACAAAGGTTTATTTAATCAAACAAATACTAAATTACTACTTTCCCTCCAAAACTAATATGACCATTTGAATTTGAAATTAAAATTTAAAACTATAGTTTTTATGCATTCCCTAACTTTCTAAACTATTCCATTGACTCAAAATTGGTCATATGGATTTATTAAATGCAACTAAGTAAATTTCCAAAAAATTGAAGTTTTTATTATTTTTTCTCCAAACCACCGTACACTCTGATCTCCCCCTTTCAACTGAGATCACATATGACATATATAAAGGTCTACATGACCGTTGGAACAACCATATAGGCATTCCCAACCATAAAACAAACAAACAACCACTTTTTGCTAATATTGTTTAGACTCTAAATACCCTATTCTAAGGTCTTTTGGTCCCATGGAGTCACTTGGTTTATAACCACACCAAAATGCTTGTGGGCCTTACATGTGCCTTTATTAAAAAACATAGACCAACTTGTAAAATATGGAGCAAACCTTTATTCCAACTTCCTAATCTACTTGAATCCTCGCTTTCATGGAGTGGCAAGGTGTCCGGCAACAGAGATACTTGTTCCCCCCTGCCACATAGGTTAGGTGCCCTACACCACCTTTCCTCTCTCTAATTTTGAACACTAGTCCACCAAGTGAGTGATGTTCCTCTCAGTCTTATTGTTGCTACTTTTACCTTCTTATCTGCCTCTATGTCTTCAAGATCAAAGTAGTTCTCAAGGGCCTCTATCCACCCTAGCACTTCTTCACTATCCATTTTACCCTGGTATATTGGAATATCAATATGGTTCTTCCCACCATTACCTTGTACTGCCTTAATGGTTCTCATAAATCTCCTTTCTTTAGGATCATCTGTTGTCTCATGCTCTTGCCTTGCATTACCAACCTCTTCTTCTTCATGGTTCTCTCCATGATTTCTTCCTCTAACCTCTTCTCCTCTAGGTTCTTGCCTTTCCTTTTCTAAGGATTCTATCCTTGCAATAAGCTTCAGCCTCTCTCTTCTCATCTGTCTTTCTTCCCTCACTCTAGATGCTTCAAGTTCTCTCCTCTCTCTTTTCTCTTTTTCCAACTCTTCTCTCAATTCTTCAAGTTCTCTAGCCATTTGATTTTTAGGAGGCATTTTCACAACAAGTTTTCTTCCTTCCCAAGGGCCAACTCACTGATTCTCTTTCTTTCCTCACCAAGAAATCTCTAGACACCACTTATGTACCTTTCAACTCTGGGACACACAAGGAAGAATTAGACACACCAAGGCTTCAACAAAGGGACCAACACACTAAGGATTTTCAAGATTATAGGTCTTGGTCACACTCCTAAACACCCAAACTTCAAAACCCTCCTTAAAATGGCTTAAAAACCAGGGCCTGCTTGTTCAAACCCCAAAACTCAATTCTAGAACGTTTTGACTTGTCTAATGACAAGATATGATAATGACAACCTACATGAACCTATCAAATGACACATCTACCATATGAAATCCTAAAATCCTATATCATGCCCAATTACAACTTTCTTCCACATATAAGTCCAACATTATAACTTTGTATGCTTCCATGAGCCATAATTGGTGCAAGGATTGCCCAATTGACTTCAAGAGATGTTCCATGACCTCTGTAATGCCTTGGATCTTCAATGTTCCCCTGATGAGCATGGGATGCTCTTGCATCACTTATCTTCATAAATAAATTCAAAACTAATTTCCGTGATATTAACAACTACTATTTTGTATCTCATAGGAGACTCCTAGTGCACATGAGGTTCGACGGGACAGTTATGTAGATTTGATGACGCGGCCACTCACTCCTGAGGAGGAGCCTACAATAGTAAGTTGTAGTTTGAATTGATGATTAAATATGTTATAAATTTAGAAATGCTATGAATTATAATGTTATAGTTTAAATTGTAGATTAATTTGACAAAGGTATTTGAACATATATAGCCCACAATCACAGAGGTACCAGCATTGCCGAGGGCATACGAGAGGACTCCTGACCGGCGCAGGAGGTCGACGAGAGAGGTATTTATTATGAAATTTTGATAGTATTAATCTCCAATACGGAAAAGATCATTATGCATTTGAGTAATTCAATGTTAGATATGTAGAATCATATAAATTTAGTAGTCTAACTTTGTGTTTTCCTTTTTTGTTTATGTAGGAGGCATCCGATCCACCTAGTGCAGCGAAGAGGCTGCATTTTGATCATCCACCAGCACCCTAGGATAGTATAGTTTTCGTAGGATGCATCATGAGACATTTTGAGATGGCATATGCCACATTGTATATAGAAACATTGATATTATACACATTCTGATGGCAGGATCAGCCACATTTTGTAAATGGATCTATGTATTTTGATATATATATATATATATATATATTTGAGTACTTTGTCTATGGATACATGATCTTTGATATATATTTGTGTAAAATTTTGTTTATGGATACATGTATTTTGATATATATTTTTATCATTTACGTGCACAATGATATACATATTAATTTAGTATCTAGTATTATTCAATTTATCATGGATCATGTGTCATGCCCTAAATTTTACTAGTAAAAACACAACAATTTTTTTTTTTTTTTTTTAAAGCTTATGAAGTCGCATAAGAAATTACATATTATAAAACAAGGTTATCATTGAATAGGAGTTCAAGACTCATGTGAATAGTGTGAAGGTGTTAACATTTTAGTCACAGGTGGTTTTCAAATAGATTGGATGATAGTCTAGTTCAAGTTAGCGTCATGAGTCAAACGAGCAAGTTCAAGATACAACACTCATAAATTAGTGAGGTAATTCATATCCTAACAAGCCTTTGATACTAATATTCTATTAGGGTCTATCAGTTGTATCATGTGGACTAGGTCGTGATTCTAGCATGTAAGGGAAGGGGATCAAAATTACTTATTATCCTCATTACCAATGTACACACATTCATTAATCATTACAATATATATTAATGTGACAATTAGTATATTACTATATCCTCATTATCTATCAACATTGCTTCCTCACCAAATTATTGAGTGCACAACAAGATTGTAAGCAATCTACTAAGTTTTAAATTTATACAATCAATGGTATCACATAACATCTATGGATTGTTATTATCAACTAGTCATTTACAATACCACAAGGAGAAAACTTTCTTTCACATTTTCAAATGATAAAAATGATGTCAAAGCAAATCTGTGACTCGTACCAATGCTTTCATAACAATATAAACTCCAAATGAAACATGCATATACAACCTTATCAATATTTTCTTCTACACGTACATTAGGTAACAATGATACAATCTCCTTCCATCATAATGGGGCAACATAAGGGACTTTTCAAAATCATAAGGAACATGGACATTGAAAGATATGGACAATGAGTAGCATGAACATTGTCCAACATGATCGTTGAGAACATGAACAAGCTGGTGAATCCTCCTTCACAAATGAGGGCACAATGTCAAGTTTTCTCATCCAACATCAATATGCAAGATGATCATTCCAAGCCATTTCCATTGCTCCCTTGGACACAAATTTGCATATGCAACACAAAAAAATAACAAGGACCATGGGTGCTTTCCACCCAACCATAGGCCTCAAAGTGACCACCCCCGTGCTAGGGAACAAGGCTCAAACTGGGATACACATACAATCTTTCAATGCATAAACATTACATTTCAAACTTGAACAATTTCCCCCCAAGACTATTTCACAATGGATTCACAGATGGAACCATAAACATAGGGTGAAGGTGTGTTCTAAAATGGAGACTTGCCATACCAAACCATATTTGCAATAAACAATTTTCATGCCCGCTCGGGGCTATCATAATTCACCAAATTTCATGCCCTCTCGGGGCTATCATAAATGAACCATTTAATGCCCTCTCGGGGCCTCCACATTTCCTCCTCCAAACCCACTACCATCAGCTGTAACTCCTCAAACTTCCTTTCTACACCATACTTTCCTTATCACCCCTAGCAAGATATGAAATGTTATGGCATACAATGGAGCCCATACTCCAAGGTTCTCAATACATTTTTCGAACCCAACTTAAGCCCTTCACCCTGGACTTCTCTTCCCTTCCCACAAGTGTGAGTGTAAGTCCCAATCCCATAACAATACTCAAGCACAAAACAAGAAAACAAAACCAAGTAGAAATAAAACAAGAAATTTTGGCAAACACCCCACTAGTTTGGCCAAGACCCTCTGATAAAGCCTTCCCACTAACTTATTTTAGCAAAAACACTAAGCCACTCCATCCTTATGAACTTGTCTCCTCTAACAGTTCATCGATAGCCCTCACGAGCTCTGAGTTATGACCCTCGAAGGATCGACCTCAAAATGCACTTAGAGCACCTTGAAGACTCCTCGGTACGGGGTGGCCGCAAATGATGGATGGTCTTCATGGCCAAAAAAAAGGTGTGACTAGGGTTCACCTGCTCATCTGGAGCTAATGAGACTGACGATTCGATGCCAAGATTAGCGGTTTCAAAGTTACGCTGTGGTGCACCTATGAACTGAGGCACACTGCGAGTTTTGGCATCGAGCGAGATCGTTGTGCTGAATCCAAATGGAATGTGATCTCTCAAAAATGAGATAGGTTATTTTAGGCCTCAGGATCACCATCCTGTAGCATTTGACAGTTCGTCGATAGCCCTCACGAGCTCTGAGTTATGACCCTCGAAGGATCGACCTCAAAATGCACTTAGAGCACCTTGAAGACTCCTCGGTATGGGGTGGCCGCAAATAATGGATGGTCTTCGTGGCCAAAACAAGGGTGTAACTAGGGTTCAACCGCCCATCCTGAGCTAATGGTACTGACGATTTGATGCCAAGATTAGCGGTTTCAAAGTTGCGCTGTGGTGCACCTATGAACTGAGGCACACTGCGAGTTTTGGCATCGAGCGAGATCACTGTGCTGAATCCAAACGGAATGTGATCTCTCGAAAATGAGATAGATTATTTTAGGCCTTACGATCACCATCCTGTAGCATTTGACAGTTCATTGATAGCCCTCACAAGCTCTGAGTTATGACCCTCGAAAGATCGACCTCAAAATGCACTTAGAGCACCTTGGAGACTCCTCGGTACGGGGTGGCCGCAAATGATGGATGGTCTTCATGGCTAGAACAAGGGTGTGACTAGGGTTCACCCACCCATCTGGAGCTAATGGCACTGACGATTCGATGCCAAGATCAGCGATTTCAAAGTTACGCTGTGGTGCACCTATGAACTGAGGCACACTGCGAGTTTTGGCATCGAGCGAGATCACTGTGTTGAATCCAAACGGAATGTGATCTCTCGAAAATGAGATAGGTTATTTTAGGCCTCAGGATCATCATCCTGTAGAATTTGACAGTTCATCAATAGCCCTCACGAGCTCTGAGTTATGACCCTCGAAAGATCGACCTCCAAATGCACTTAGAGCACCTTGGAGACTCCTCGGTATGGGGTGGCCGCAAATGATGGATGATTGTTTGAAGACTACTCCATGTGTCACTATCTTTCTTGGAAAAAAAATTGCTTTTGAACATCAAGCTTGCAATATTATCAATTATTGTCAAACTTTTTCAACCAAGTCAAAATGTCAAATGCAAATATTTGTTTGCATTTTTTGCTAAGGGGAGTTTCATAAATTGACTTTGATTTTCTATGTCTCTAGTGCTTGAACATACTTAAAATGGCTCTTTGGTCTTAGAGCTATTGGTATTTTCTAACTTCATGGTCTATGATATGCATACTAAGAATTTCTTTCACTAAATGGTTTCCTTGATCTATTGACTACACTTAAATTTGTTCACTTGTCATCTCTCTTTCTATATGTTCAATACAAAGAGCTAGAAGAGACAAATAATCTTTCTTACCTTCATCTCTCTAAGCACATGATAGAAATCAATTCTAAACTTGAGAAAAGGTTAGAGGAGAATATTGCATTCTTAAATTAATCTCCCTTAAGACCTTTACATACACACGGGGCATTCTTAAATTAATCTCCATGGAAGAAAATTTCATAAAACTAAAGATTCCATAGTGTTGAAACATAAAATCCAAGATCTCATTTATGATGGGATTGTTGATACCTCTAATGACTCATCCACTAATAGCCTTCATATCCAACTTCATATCATCGTCAACTTGATTGATATTTAGCATACCTTGTCTTTTTTTTCTGTGTTTCATTTTGTCCTTTTCCCTATATGCTGCAATGTCTTCATTGGATATCTTTCTTTTACGTTTATTCTTTCGACGACTGCTGCTCCCCATTCAGATGACAAATTCGAACACCTAAGGTTATATTTTTGAATTCTTTTCGATTGGTTGGGCCCCAAAACACGACTTTTTACAAATCCCATGAAAAAAGAGGTAAAAAAAGTAATGTTGTCAGGTCTGTAGGGACAGTCAAATATTTGAAATTGATGCCAGTATAATCGGATATCCGATATAGGAAAAGGACTTTTGGGGGGAAAACTTGCTAAGGTTTCCCGCCTTTGCCACAATAATATTAATATTATGAAAATATTTGGAGGCAAACGACTTTAATTTATAACTAAGTTAATAGTATATTAGTATTAGTATAAAATATCAATAATATTAATCTAAAATAGTATTAATATACCTATAGTATCAATATTATTATTATACCTATAATAGTATTAATATTATTAATATAGATATAATAGTGTAAATATATAGTGTTTATTTATATTAAGCTACAATATATAGTATTAATATATATTATTATTATAGCTATAATAGTATTATTGTTATTACTATACATATAATAATATTAATATTTAGTGTTTATTTATATTATAATTATTATCCTAAAATAGTATAAATAGTATATCCTAAAATATTACGTTACATATACTAAAATATTACGTTATTATATAGATATATTAATAACATATATATTAATATAATAATATTTATAATATATATTATATTTAATAAAAATATTATGTTGTTATATATATATTATATTATTATACATATTAATATAATAATATATAATACAAAGAGGGTCGTCATTTAATGGGTCAAAGGGGGTCATAGGTCACCCTATGACCCCCTTTGACCCATATGAACGACTCGACTATGTCCCTAGGGGTCCTAGGACCCCTAGGGACATACGTCATCGTTTAATGGATCAAAGGGGGTCCTTTGACTCATATGAACGATTCAAATATGTCCTTAGGGGTCCAGGACCCCTAGGGACATATGTCGTCATTTAATGGGTCAAAGAGGGTCATAGGTCACCCTATGACCCCCTTTGACCCATATTACCCATTCGAATATGTCCCTTGGGGTCACCCTATGACCCCCTTTTGACCCATATTACCCATTCGAATATGTCCCTTGGGGTCCAAGGACCCCTAGGGACATATGTCATCGTTTAATGGGTCAAAGAGGGTCATAGGTCACCCTATGACCCCCTTTGACCCATAATACCCATTCGAATATGTCCCTAGGGGTCCTAGGACCCCTAAAGACATATGTCGTCGTTTAATGGGTCAAAGGGGGTCATAAGTCACCCTATGACCCCCTTTGACCCATATTACCCATTCGAATATGTCCCTAGGGGTCCTAGGACCCCTAGCTACATATCTCATCGTTTAATGGGTCAAAGAGGGTCATATGTCACCCTATGACCCCCTTTGACCCATATTACCCATTCGAATATGTCCCTAGGGGTCCTAGGACCCCTAGAGACATATATCATTGTTTAATGGGTCAAAGAGGGTCATAGGGGTGACCTATGACCCCCTTTGACCCATATTACCCATTCGAATAAATCCCTAGGGGTCCTAGGACCCCTAGAGACATATATCGTCGTTTAATGGGTCAAGAGGGTCATAGGTCACCCTATGACCCCTTTGACCCATATGTACGATTTGAATATGTCCCTAGGGGTCCTAGGACCCCTAGAGACATATGTCGTCATTTAAAGGGTCAAAGAGGGTCATAGGTTACCCTATGACCCCATTTGAGCCATATTACCCATTCGAATATGTCCCTAGGGGTCCTAGGACCCCTAGGAACATATGTCGTCGTTTAATGCATCAAAGGGGGTCATAGGTCACCCTATGACCCCCTTTGACTCATATGAACGATTCAAATATGTCCCTAGGGGTCCTAGGACCCCTAGGGACATATGTTGTCGTTTAATGGGTCAAAGGGGGTCATAGGGTGCCCTTTGACCCATATGAACGATTGGAATATGTCCCTAGGGTCCTAGGACCAATTAGGGACATATGTCATCGTTTAATGGGTCAAAGAGGGTCATAGGTCACCCTATGACCCCATTTGACCCATATTACCCATTCGAATATGTCCCTTGGGGTCCGAAGACCCCTACGGACATATGTCGTCGTTTAATGGGTCAAAGAGGGTCATAGGTCACCCTATGACCCCCTTTGACCCATAATACCCATTCGAATATGTCCCTAGGGGTCCTAGGACCCCTAGAGACATATGTCATCGTTTAATGGGTCAAAGGGGGTCATAGGTCACCCTATGACCCTCTTTGACCCATGTTACCCATTCGAATGTGTCCCTAGGGGTCCTCGGACCCCTAGAGACATATATCATCGTTTAATGCGTCAAGAGGGTCATAGGTCACCCTATGACCCCCTTTGACCCATATGAACGATTCAAATATGTCCCTAGGGGTCCTAGGACCCCTAGAGACATATGTCATCGTCTAATGAGTCAAAGAGGGTCATAGGTTACCCTATGACCCCATTTGACCCATATTACCCATTCGAATATGTCTCTAGGGGTCCTAGGACCCTTAGGGACATATGTCATCATTTAATGGGTCAAAGAGGGTCATAGGTCACCCTATGACCCCCTTTGACCCATATTACCCATTCGAATATGTCCCTAGGGGTCCGAGGACCCCTAGAGACATATATCATCGTTTAATGGGTCAAGAGGGTCATAGGTCACCCTATGACCCTGTTTGACCCATATGAATGCTTCGAATATGTCCCTAGGGGTCCTAGGACGCCTAGAGACATATGTCGTCGTTTAATGGGTCAAAGAGGGTCATAGGTTACCTTATGACCCCATTTGACCCATATTACCCATTCGAATATGTCCCTAGGGGTCCTATGACTCCTAGGGACATATGTCGCCGTTTAATGGGTCAAAGGGGGTCATAGGTCACCCTATGACCCCCTTTGACTCATATGAACCCATTCGAATATGTCCTTAGGGGTCCTACTACCCCTAGAGACATATATCGTTTAATGGGTCAAGAGGGTCATAGGTCACCCTGTGACTCCGTTTCACCCATATGAACGATTCGAATATGTCCCTAGGGGTCCTAAGACCTCTAGAGACATATGTCATCATTTAATGGGTCAAAGAGGGTCATAGGTTACCCTATGACCCCATTTGACCCATATTACCCATTCGAATATGTCCCTAGGGGTCCTAGGACCCCTAGGGACATATGTCATCGTTTAATGGGTCAAAGGGGGTCATAGGTCACCCTACGACCCCCTTTGACTCATATGAATGATTCAAATATGTCCCTAGGGGTCCTAGGACCCCTAGGGACATATGTCGTCGTTTAATGAGTCAAAGGGGGTCATAGGTCACCCTATGACCCCCTATGATCCATATGAACGATTTGAATATGTCCCTAGGGTCCTAGGACCCCTAGGGACATATGTTGTAGTTTAATGGTTCAAAGAGGGTCATAGGTCACCCTATGACCCCCTTTGACCCATATTACCCATTCGAATATGTCGCTTGGGGTTCGAGGACCCCTAGGGACATATGTCGTCATTTAATGGGTCAAAGAGGGTCATAGGTCACCTTATGACCCCCTTTGACCCATATTACCCATTCAAATATGTCCCTATGGGTCCTAGGACCTCTAGAGACATATATCGTCGTTTAATGGGTCAAGAGGGTCATTGGTCACCCTATGACCCCCTTTGACCCATATGAACGATTCGAATATGTCCCTAGGAGTCCTAGGACCTCTAGAGACATATGCCATCGTTTAATGGTTCAAAGAGGGTCATAGGTTACCCTATGACCCCATTTGACCTATATTACCCATTCGAATATGTCCCTAGGGGTCTTAGGACCCCTAGGGACATATGTTGTCGTTTAATGGGTCAAAGGGGGTCACAGGTCACCCTATGACCCCCTTTGACCCATATGAACAATTCGAATATGTCCTTAGGGTCCTAGGACCCCTAGGGACATATGTCTTCGTTTAATGGGTCAAAGAGGGTCATAGGTCACCCTATGACCCCCTTTGACCCATATTACCCATTCGAATATGTCTCTTGGGGTCTAAGGACCCCTAGGGACATATGTCGTCGTTTAATGGGTCAAAGAGGGTCATAGGTCACCCTATGACCCCCTTTGACCCATAATACCCATTCGAATATGTCCCTAGGGGTCCTAGGACCCCTAGAGACATATGTCATCATTTAATGGGTCAAAGGGGGTCATAGGTCACCCTATGACGCCCTTTGACCCATATGTACGATTCGAATATGTCCCTAGGGGTCCTAGGACCCCTAGGGACATATGTCATCATTTAATGGGTCAAAGAGGGTCATAGTTCACCCTATGACCCCCTTTGACCCATATGAACAATTCGAATATGTCCCTAGGGGTCTGAGGACCCCTAGGGACATATGTCGTCGTTTAATGGGTCAAAGAGGGTCATAGGTCACCCTATGACCCTCTTTGACCCATATGAACGATTCAAATATGTCCCTAGGGGTCTGAGGACCCTTAGGGACATATGTCATTTTTTAATGGGTCAAAGAGGGTCATAGGTTACCCTATGACCCCATTTGACTCATATTACCCATTCGAATATGTCCCTAGGGATCCTAAGACCCCTAGGGACATATGTCATCGTTTAATGGGTCAAAGGGGGTCATAGGTCACCCTATGAACCCCTTTGACCTATATGAACAATTCGAATATGTCCTTAGGGGTCCAAGGACCCCTAGAGAAATATATTATCGTTTAATGAGTCAGAGAGGGTCATAGGTCACCCTATGACCCCCTTTGACCCATATTAGCCATTCGAATATGTCCCTAGGGGTCCTAGGACCTCTAGAGACATATATCGTCATTTAATGGGTCAAAGAGGGTCATAGGTCACCCTATGACCCCCTTTGACCCATATGAACGATTGGAATATGTGCCTAGGGGTCCTAGGACCCTTAGGGACATATGCCATCGTTTAATGGGTCAAAGAGGGTCATAGGTAACCCTATGACCCTTTTTGACCCATATTACCCATTCGAATATGTCCCTAGAGGTTCTAGGACCCCTAGGGACATATGTCATCGTTTAATGGGTCAAAGGGGGTCACAGGTCACCCTATGACCCCCTTTGACCCATATGAATGATTCGACTATGTCCCTAGGGGTCCTAGGACCCCTAGGGACATATGTCATCATTCAATGGGTCAAAGGGGGTCATAGGTCACCCTATGACCCCCTTTGACCCATATGAACGATTTTTCTATGTCCTTAGGGGTCCTAGGACCCCTAGGGACATATGTCATCGTTTAATGGGTCAAAGAGGGTCATAGGTCACCCTATGACCCCCTTTGATCCATAATACCCATTCGAATATGTCCCTAGGGGTCCTAGGACCCCTAGAGACATATGTTGTCGTTTAATGGGTCAAAGGACCCCTAGAGACATATATCGTCGTTTAATGGGTCAAAGAGGGTTATAGGTCACCCTATGACCCCCTTTGACTCTTATATATTAATAATATACATATTAATAATATACATATATATTAATAATATACATATCAATATAATAATATATATATATATACATATACATATTACATTATTATATTTAATGAAAATATTATGTTATTATATAAATATATTAATAACATACATATTAATATAATAATATTTATAATATATATTATATTTAATAAAAATATTATGTTGTTATATAAATATTATATTATTATACATATTAATATAATAATATATAATACATATTACATTTAATGAAAATATTACGTTATTGTATATATTAATAACATACATATTAATATAATAATATATAATACGTATTTTATATATATATAAATTACGTTATTATATTTAGTAAAAATAATAATAACATATATTATATTTATAGATTTTAATAAGTTTAACATAAGATATTATTATATATTACTAGATTATATCTTGTATGTTTACATTACGTTATTATATATATATATATAATATTAAAATATGTCTTTACATATTAATATAAGTGAAATAATTTAAAAATAAAAAATTAGAACATTTAAATCGAATTTCCCTCCAAAATTTTAAGATTTTTAAAATTCGACTACCGAGCCATATCGGATATCCGATTTTGAATCGGATATCCGATCAGGCTTGGTATTTACCAAGCCTGCCCAGTCAACCCCAAAGATGTGTTTGTAGAGAGTTTTAGTGATACTCAGACTTCGAGTAGCTGTCTGACAATGTTATTTTGATCGAAATTGAATGAAACGAAATGAGTTTTTTAATATCGCTCTCTAAATTCCATCAATATAATTTCTATCAAATTCTGAGTTCGATAAGTATTTATTAGTTAATTATCAATGAAGATTATTGTAAAGTGCTGATTGACATACTGAATGAAAAATAGCTATAACTTTCAAACGGTATAACATTTTTTAAATCTAAAAGTTGCGTCACATTCTATACTTCGCCTAGTATAAGAAAAAAACAAAAAAAGAAAAATTTGATCAAATTTTCTATTAGTTAGGGTGGTCAGACACGGAACTTTTTTTAATCCAAAAAAGTTTTGGTAGAAAATTCATATTTAATTATTTATTTGGAATAAAAATATCAAAAAATATGCGTCACATTCGGGCATGAGTCTAGTTTTCATATCTATAATTATATTAAAAAAATATTATGATTTGATTTTGATTAAGGTGGTCAGACATACACCTACTTTTTATTTTCGCCCTAAAATTTTCTTAGTACTACATTAAAATTCAAACTTTTGACCAATCAATTATTTTTTTCTCCTGATAAGGCCTAGTAGTTTAGAAACTACATTCAATTTTCTACAAATTATTTTCTTACAACTTTTTGATATAAAGTCCATAACCACTTCAAAATTATGTGTCAAGTTGACATAAACCTAATTTGCTAATTTTTCACTGCCACTTAAGGCCATAGTTTGGTACACCATGATCTTGCACATACCCTTATCAACTATTTGTAAATTCTCTCACAAGGTGCCATTTCTAGATTGAATTGTCTAAAGACCTCTAACAAGGCCACTCCTAACATGGTGATTAGATCCTCTAATAGGGTCACACCTAATAGTGTGTTTTGTAACCTAAGTTAATAGGGTTGGCTCCTAACAAGACTCACTTCAGAAAAGTGAAATTAGTAACTAGTTGCAATTGGTGGTTTTTCCCAAATTGGGTTTCTATGTTAAATCTTGGTATTAATTATTTTCATGCTATTTCTTTTATGTGTATGCAACTAAGTTAAAGTAAGATTAATCATATATAATATCTTAGGATCTTTATGACATGCATTTACCAAGTTATTTTACTGTTTACCAAGTTATGACATTTGCTAGTACAAATCAAGTGCATGTGTGTTTGCCGAGTTACAAAAAAATTCAATTTAAATAGAGTTTTGATTTGTGTTGACATTTAAAGGGATCTAAGATTTATTTTTGTGGTAACTGATTCACCCCTTCCCTCTCAATTACTCCTCTTATATTTCCAATACTTGTATATATATGTATATATGTATCTATACGTATACATAGACATATACATATACATATATATTAAATATGATTTATATAAAATATATAATGTAATATATGGGATGAGATATTTTTGTTAAGTTATTTTGTTTAATTATATTTTTGAAAAAATAAAGATTAAAAATAAAATATTTTTCCATATATCATTAAATATAAAAATAAATGTAATAAATGTAATTAATGTGAATAATTTTTATAATCAATTATAATTAAAATTAGTTTAGAATTTATATAATGGTTGGGTGAAGGGTTTTCCATATGAATACGTAAAAGGTTAGGGTTAGAGTTAGGGATAAGATATGGAAAGGGTTATGGTTTAAGATTATTGTTTAGATTTTTTATAAGGTTAGATTTTACACCATGGTTAGGGTTTACCTTTTGGCTAAGATTAGAGCTTAGGGTTATGACAAGAATAATGTTTATGTAGATAATAATATTTAGGTTTTGGGTTCACATCATTGTTCTAGGGTTAAGATTAGCATTATCCATAGGATTACTATTAATACTTATTATTATGGTTCAAATTTAGGTTAGGATTAATATAAAATTATTAAAAATCTAATATAACTATAAACAGAATATAAATAGTATAGTATATTATAATAAAAAGTTATTTAATTTATATTTTAATGCCTATTTTATATTACCATGTATAAATATATATGATAAATTTATTTAGATATAATTATGTATCAATGTATACAATATATTTAATATAAGAATGAGACATAATTTTAGCTTTCTCTCTCTGTCTCTCTCTCTCTCTCTCACACACACACACAAACAATAAATTTATGCCTCTTTTTGTCTTCATATTTATTCTCATACTTTTTTAATCTCTCCGTCTCCTTACTTATATTTGTCTTTCTTTACTTCTTTCTTTTTGTTTATCTCTCTCCCCATCTCCCCTTACCCCTCTCTCTACATCTTTATATTTGTTTATCCTATTTGTCATTATTTTTAATTCATTCTCTACCTCTATAGGAAGATAGCAAGAGATAGGAATATACCTATCTCCTTTCCCATATATCTCTATCTCCCTTTCTTCCTCTTCATATTTATTGTCTCTTCTTTTCTAGGGTTTAAGCTTTAGGGAAATCGAGAAATGGAGAAGATGAGAAAGGATACAAGGTTCATTTCTTATGGTTGTAGGGATTTTAGTTTTTATAGTACATGGTTTATTGTTTAGGGATGAGAGGGTGGCAGGGGACGGAGGAGGGATAAAAGAAGAAAGGATTTAGATGTAGGACATATGGTTATAGGATTTATGGGCTAGTATAGGGTTTAGATGTTATGTTTATAGATTTTAGGTTTTTAAGATTACATAAGGCTTAGACTTTAAGGAGGAGAGAAGAAAAATATGAAAGGAGATGGGGGAATTATGAAAAATTGAGAGAAGGGGAAAGGGAGAGGGGGAATTGAGAAAGAGAGAACATGAGAAGGATGTTGAAAAAAAAATCTTGCACCCTTGCTTGAGGGAATACTTCTTAGATAGCCTTGTGTAACATGGAAACAACTTCTAAGTTGTGGGGCTTGAACTGTGAGGTTGAGTTTCTAGAGAAGGCCAAATTCCTTTTCTATTAGGGTGCACCTAAACTACACTTGGAGAGGAAAAGGGAGAAGGAATGCGTGAATGAAAAATCTACCTATTCTAACCTAAGGGACAATGCACCAAAATAGATTGTTTAACCCTATCTCTACCCATATATGGATAGTTAATTACGATGACATAAAAATATTCAAATTTAGACTTGTTTAACCTATCAATCATATGTAGATAAAAAACCAGACAAATGGCACAAGGAAGAAGAGATTCACTATATATCATTCATAGGCCAAAAAGAGATACATTCATACAAATGATAGAAAACCACAAAACATTGAAGAGAGGAAAATCAATCTTGGACAATACATCAGTGGATGAAAGAGATAAAGTAGAAAGTCATGAAGTTTAGAGGGAAAGGGAATTTACAATGTGCATGCCAAAACATGCTAAAGAATTGGAGAAGGATTGACCCTAACTAAGATTACAAAATCTTCCTTTATAGTTTAGACATAACTTAGATAGCTTCTACCCTAAGGCATAACACAACTACTACCATTAAGATTACAGAGAGCAATCATGCAGATCAAGAAAATTTGATTTTGATACACAGCCAGAGGCAAGGAAATCATCAAAACCCTGGCTAGAAGAACCCTGAAGTGATATGAAATAGTGCCATTAATTGTTCTGATTAGGTAGATGGATAACTAGGTGGTGGAGGGAATATATTTTTGTTGTTTCTAGTGCTACATTGATTTGGGAGTGGTTGAAATTGATCATGGAGATTAGATTGTATAGAAAACCATTTTTCTTTCATTCTTGGCTAGACAAATCAACAAGAAACAATAGTCAACAAGGTCAATAAAGCACAATGAGCCATGTGGACCAATGATATTATTTCTTTTTTCCACCTTACAAGGTCTTCATGGGTTGACTACCTTATCCTCTTAACCATGCTACTTTTCAAACTTTAACCGCAACTATTCCATGAAATCACAACTTAACTGTGACCTAACTACTATTTTTACTTTCTAACTGGCGCTTAGTTATTGTGGAACTTGCTTTAGAAATTTTGGGCCCATAAGATCAACAATCATGAAAGACCTTAGTTATTGTGGCACTTGCCTTTTAGAACTTTTGGGCCCACTAAGCACTCAACATCCACCTCATTGAACATGTCATCTTCTTAGCAAATAAACATAAACTAGTTGACACATATTCTACCTCAACACTCTTTGGCACCCTTTGAAAAAGTTGATCCCACTTGGCCACATGTCAAGATGTCACTTTCCCACATTCCTTAAAAACCTTGCAACTTCATAATGCAAAAAAGAGACAATTGTAGATCTTCTCACATCCAATAGCAAAAACATAAATTGGACCACCTCTTGCATTGTCAACATCTTGACTAATCGAAGCCCGCTGACCTGCCATGCTACTCTAACATATCTACACTATTCTGACAAGCTTCTTTTGTGGCCCACAATGGAGATGACATCATGAAGTACACACATCAATTTTTTTCTTTTTTGCATTCGCTAAAGATTAGACATGTTCAGAATGCAAAAAAGTGACAATCGTCGATCATCTTTGATTTGACAGTAGAAAAAATACATTGAAGAAACTGGCCCACAATACTGAGCATGAATTAGAACCCCCCAGTTGTACCTCATTTGAAAATTCCATTAGCCACAAAGAAAAGAATGGCCACCTTGGATATGTGACACACTATCACTTTGTTGGATGAAATAAAGTTCATGTTTTTTTGCAAAGTGATAAAATGATGTTCATCGATCTTGGAAGATCTAATGACCTAGAAAATATTTGTGGGGCCCATGAAACAACTTAGGCTTATATGGAAATATTATAATTTATTTCATTTATTTTTTATTTCTATTGAATATTCAAATATTTAAATATGGAATGTGACTATTGGGTGGGCTTAGGTATTTAAATTCAATTTTTTGGCCGGAAGGCATTTTTGGTTAACAAAAGAATTTAGGGTTTAATTTTTATGGTTATAGAATTTTTGATTTTGGCATAGGAGCTTCAGTATTTAGGGTTGAGGGAAAGAGATAGTAGGAGACTAGGAGAGAGAGGGGAGAGAGGGAGAGAAATGGGTGAGAGGGAGAAAGTAGGAGAGAGGCGGGGAAGAGGAAGAAAATGGAGATAAGGAGAAAGTGAGAGGGGAAAAAAGAGAGAAGGTGAAAGGGAGAGAGATAAAAGTATAAAGTGAGTAAGTAGATAGGGGAGAGAAGAAAATAGTGGGGGGAGAGGGGGATTAGAGGGGGAAAAGACAAAAAGAGAAAGGATTATGGTAAATGCTTTATAGCTAGAGGATTTAAGTTTTAAATTTTAGGTTTTATGGTTTAAGGGGAGAGAGGAAGAGAGGGAGAGAAAGGGGGGGGGGGGGGGAGAGGGGGGGGGGAAGGTGTGGAGGAGTGTAATATGGGGAGAGAGTTGGTGGAGAGGAAGAGAATAGATCTAAGAAGACAATGAAAAAGGAAGAGGGGGATAAAGTGAAAAGTAGAGATGGACAAATGGAAAAATAAATTAGATTTTAGAACTAATGGTTGCAAGTTTTAGAGTTTATGGTTATAGGATTTTGGGTTTTGAGCTTAGGAGTTAAGTTTTATAATTTGCAGAGAGAGAGAGAGAGATTTACATCTCTCTCTAAACCTAATATTTTACTCAATAATAGATTCCAATTATACTTATTCAATTAATCTTATACATTATGCTTGGACATTGTCATACATTTTCTCTTTCATCCATACTTCAATTTTTGCTACACAAATACTTTCAAATTTATTTACAATTCATTAACCTTGATTATACATAAGACCAGCCTCAATATTATGTTAATTACATAAGGTGCCCCTTAATAGATACATCTCTCTCTCTCTCTCTCTCTCTCTCTCTCACACACACACACACACACACACACACACACCCCCTTCCTATCCCTATCTCTCCTCATTTTCTACTATCTCACTTCCTCCCAATTATCCTTTCTATATCTTTATTTTTTTAATAAAACATAAAAAATAATTATATTTAAATGTATTTTTAATAAATATTAGAATTTAGAATTGGTTTTACAAAAAAATAATTTTAAATATATATTTCTATTTTTATATTCCTCAAATTTTCCCCTCTATCATTCTCCTCCATATCCCTCCCTCTCCCTCTCTCTCTCCCATTACCTTTCTCCCCTTCTCTCACTCTCTCCCCTATGACCCCTTTTAAACATTTTGATTGTATTATGTGTGCTAAGGGGTCTTTAGATCCCTTAGGACATACATTATGTGATTGAATGGGTTAAAAGAGGCTAAAGAAACCACTATGACCCATTTTGACCCATTCAATCATATTATATTTGCTAAGGGGTCCTAAGATCACTTAAGAGACACATTATATGATCTAATACATAAAATTAGATCATAAGGTATTGTATGACCTCTTTTAACCTATTCAAATGATTATATATGTGTTAAGGGGCCTTTGGACACCTTAAGACATACATTATTCTCTCAAATAGGTTAAAAGGGGTCATAGGGAGCTATGATGAAAAAGGGAGTGTCTAGAAGGGAAATGGAAGAGATTTGGGGAAGAAGGAGAACTCTCTATCTTGAATAATAACAACGATCCCCACATAAAATAGAACTCTCCTACACCATGTAATTAATATAGGTACAAACTCCTATGTGCATCATATTTGAACTACTATGAAATTAATTATCCTAATTAAGATTAATTAAATGGAAATTAGTTAATATTTAATTACACCAACTCCCTACTTGAGTGCAACTGAATAGAATGCACAATATATATATCCAAGAATGGGTTTCCATATGAGCTAGATGTAGGCAATGTGATGAGCTCATTAGCAAGGAGCATTGGTAAGACAACATCATTAGAATCTTCCAAGGAGTAAAAGTTCTCTCAAAAGTATGTCTAGAATCATTTTGTTGCTTCTCAAGTGAATAACATGCATCCATGTATTCATTACAAATAGGTTTATCAAAAAAGCTTTGCATAGGCTCAAAGGAGGTATCACTTTCTTTGTCTCTAAGGAGGTCTTTAGATATAATAAATGAAATAATGAAAAAATGCTAGAAATGGGGATAATATTATCAATCTACTTCTTCCCTTGTCATAAGATATTGATCTCTATTTGTAGCACTCATTGTATATCTTTATTTCTAGATACAATTGGTAATTTGACATCACAACATAGTGAATAATATGAAAATTCTAAAGGTAACATTAATATTTTACATAAAAATAATCCATGTTTAAATAATGATGCAATCCTAGATTTTGATCTTTTATAGTGAACATTCCTTTTTGTGCTACTTGTTTCTCATGATGAGTTCCTATTGGTTTCTTTATTATTAATCAAGAAAAGTTTGAATAGGAGATATACATGAGAGACCTAGATAGGGAGAGAGAGTGGTGAGATATATGTAGCAGGGCTACAAGATTTAATTTTATACCAAACTTTATATTCATAATCAAATCATGTTGAGGTACATGCATATCTCTCTTACTTGAAGATGAATGTTGTGATATCTCTTCCTCAAATAACTCTCCCTCTCTTGTTTTTCATTCTTTACTTCCTCCCCACCTCTTTCCCTTGTTTCACTCTTGCCTTATATCTATCCATATCCACTTCTCCTTTATTCTCTTACTCATATACATCACCTTCTTTATACTTATCTACCTATCCTATAGCTCTATCCCCTTATAGGCTTCTTGTCTCTCTATCAACCCCTCATCTAGTTATATCCCTTCATCTAAAATTACCTCTCCCTCAACCTACCCCCTCCTCCTCTACTCTCTCATCACCTATATATCTCTCCATCCCCCACTCTACATATGATTTAGGATTATGGTTGATGGTGTAAGGTTTAAATAGACAAGGTTGAGTCTCTCTCTCTCTCTCTCTCTCTCTCTCTCTCTCTCTCTCTCTACTCACATGTTTAAGCCACAAATTCCTTCAAGTTGACAATCTCCAATCCATGACCAAGTTTATCCCATAGAGGTGACTAATGAGAAACATGAGGAAGGATGGGTATGTCATTCTCTCCCTACTAGTCTTCCCCTATTTATTTAGATAACTGATATCATTGAAATGTACATAATAAGCCCACTCATATTGGAAGAGGGGCGGGGTGGGTGTGAGAGAGGGTAGGAGATGATAGTCAAGGGAATCCATTCCATACCAAACTAGAGTAATCTCTTGGCACCATTTTAAAAAAAAAATCTTCTTATTGAATGGTGAGGATAGTTGAGGTACCTTTCTTGGAGGTGGTTACAAGACCACCGAACCATTTCTCTAATGCCCATCTCTCTCTCTCTCTCTCTCTCTCTCTCTCTCTCTCTCTCTCTCTCTCTCTCTCTCTCTCTCTCTCTCTCTCTCTCTCTCTGTGATGAAGAGAATCATAAAAAACTAACCAATCATTGGGATACATTCTGATCCACTCAAAATTCATTTAATAATTCTATTATTAGAGGCATCTCATAAAGTAAACACAATATTCATCAATATTTCACCATTTACATAGTCTGATTTCTATTCCATAGAATATCATTTCTGATATTTTCATGAAATTTTTTTTTGTGAAATTGTTCCAAATTAGGTCTATTAAAACATATCCAAGTCTTAGTATAATATAATGTACCAATTACAAATTATACCATCTGCACCAAGACCCATTTTCTCCATCATAAACCAGAAGTAAAACATCTAACCCTACCTAGGGCATCAAATATATTTCATAAAACAAATTAAAATAACCCCAAACCAATTTCACATTATCAATTTGTGATTCTAGTTTCAAAATATGTAAGCCATTTATTTTTTCCATACATAAATCATTGCATAAGATCAAATCTTTCTTTGCAACACCATTGAAGGCATTGAAAAACAAGTTTTCACTCAAATCTTCATAACTTTCACAAATCTAAATCAAAGTGATAAAAAACAATTAGAAATGAATGATAGTAAAAATATATTTCCAATGGATATTATTATAGGTCTTAAGTCTCCAAAATGTATCCGTACCACATGTTGCAACATGACTGTATTCAGGAAATCTCAAATCTGCAAATACCCACTTTCACCAAAATGCTCATAACTTATTCATTTCTTTATAAAATTGAACCAAACCAAAAGCATGAGAAAGAGGATTAATCATTATATATATTCATTACTATATTTCATAGTTTCTATGCCATAAATGGCTGTACAAGTCTTGGAAACAATACAAAAACTAAAACACCAATGAAAACAACAACAATAGAATGCACCAACAATGTATCAAAGTATTTCCTCTTCTCCAATATTGATTTTTTTTGACAATAAAATGGTATTTATACCCATTTTATAGTTATAAACCTTCCTAACTACCCCCAAGACCAACCATATACCTTTTTACATCATTTTTGTATTGTTAGCAACTTTCTCAATGTTGCATTTTACAACTTTTTATGCAACTTTTACATTTTTGACAAAATGGCTTCATAGCCTTTACAACTTGACCCAAATACAATATAAATGACTCAAATAAGGAATCTTAAATTTCTCATGTTCTTGTACTTTTGGTGCTCCTACATCATACTCCCAACCTTAAAAAGTTTCCAAGTCTCTTGGGAATATGTAACCAATAACTTGCAAAAAAATCAAACAAAAAATCTTCATCTTTACCTTCATTTGCCTTTTCCTCTTTATGCCTTTATCACCATCATATTTTCTTTTAAGGACACAAGACTGCCCTTAAAATCACCTCCTTAGATACTCCTATCAATGAAGTATTAATGGTTGTCATACGAGGGTTCCATAAATCCACCATTGCTCTTGCTGCTACACAACTACCAACCTATTGGCATCTTACCCATCTAGGACCTTGGAAGATGCACTACCACCCTCTCTTAGTGGTTTCTCTCTTTACACCTTCTACCCAGATTCATTGTTGATGGAGAAAATATTAAGACCCATTCTTAGGTCTTCCAAACACACATTTTCTTACTACATCTTTGATGGATAAGAACCCTGCAACCAAAACTAATCAAAAAAACAAATACCAAATCTCTAATATCCTGGTGTGGATTGCCTCCCTTGGCACTCTACCCACACACTCAAGATCTTCAAGCTCTGATACTAATTTGATGTAGAGCATCATAAAAAATCAACCAATCAGTGGGATACATTCTGATCCATTCAAAATTCATTTAATAATTCCATTATTAGAGGCATCTCATAAGGTAAAAACAACATTCATCAATATTTCACCATTTTTACATAGTCTGATTTCTATTCCATAGAATATCATTCATAACTTTCATTTGTGATATTTTCATGAAAAACCCTTTGGTGTAATTATTTCAAATTAAGTCTATTAAAAAAAATCCAATTATAAGTACAATATAATGTACCAATTACAAATTATACTATTTGCACCAAGACTCATTTTCTCTATCATAAACCAGAAGTAAAACATCTAACCCTGCCTAGGCATCAAATATCTTTCACAAAAAAAATTTAAATAACCCTAAACCAATTCCAAATTATTTTTTTGTGAGTCTAGTTTCAAAATATGTAATCCATTTATTTTTCCCATTCATAAATCATTGTATAAGATCAAATATTTGTCTGCAACACCATTGAACGCTTTTAAAAATCAGTTTTCACTCAAATCTTCATAACTTTCACAAATCTAAATAAAAATGATTAAAACTAATTGAAAATTAATGATAGTTCATATATCTTTCCAATAAGTATTATTAGAGGTCCCAAGTCTCCAAAATGTGTTCGTACCTCTCCAAAATGTGTTCGTACCACACATTGCAACATGATTGTATTCAGAAAATCTCAAATCTGTAAATACCCACTTTCACCAAAATGCTCATAACTTATTCATTTCTTTATAAAATTGAACCAAAACAAAAGAATGAGAAGGAGGATTCATAATTATATCTATCTAGTACTATAATACATGGTTTATAGGCCATAAAGGGTTATAAAAGGCCTAGAACTGACAAAAACTAAAACACCAATCAAACCAATAGCAATAGAATGCACCAAAAATGTATCAAAGTATTTCCTCTTCTCCAATATTAATTTTGTTTGACCATAAAATGGTATTTATACCAATTTTAAATTTATAAACCTTCCTAACTACCCCTAAGACCAACCATATACTTTTTTACATCATTTTTGTATTGTTAGCAACTTTCTCAATGTTGCATTTTACAACTTTTTATGCAACTTTTATATTTTTGACAAAATGGCTTCATAGCCTTTAAAACTTGACCCAAATACAATATAAATGACTAAAATGGATTTAAATATCTCAAATAAGGAATCTTAAATTTCTCATGTTCTTGTACTTTAGGTGCTCTTACACCACTCTCTCTCTTTCTCATCACTTTGTATCTCTTTATACATCTATATCTATATCACTCTATCCCTACTTCTCTTTATTTTTGTAAACCCTAATCCAAAAATAAATAAATATATCCAACACCTTTCTCTCACTCTCACTTCTATCTATCCATTTCCACATCTCCTTAACTCTCCTACTCATTATATCTATACTTCTCTCTTATTATTCACATTTGTTGTATCTCCCATTTTCCCCCCTTCTCTCTATTTATATATGTCTATGTCTACTTATTTATGTTTTCTTATTTTTCTATATCTCTCATGATGAGTTCCCATTGGTTTTTATCCATACCTAGTGCTAGAAAGCTTATTTATTTTTAGTAGTTGGAAGAGACTCCATGCATCAACATGTTTTTTTATGCTTGTTGATGTTTTTAGCTGCCCACATGCATGGAAGGAGAAATCAACTTGTGAGGAGAGGTAGCTACTTCAACAAGCCACTTAATGGATTTGTTGATTTATTGGATCGTAGATACTTATACCTATTAAAGTAGGCATTTTTAGCTTTCTACGATGTGCACATGCATATTTTCCCCCTTTTCTGAAGTTGTCTTGAGCTTTCTGGAGCTCCCCAAAGTTTTTTTTTGTTTTTTGTTTTTTGTTTTTTTTCTCTAGTTGCATAATTTTGTGAAGTTGTGGGTGGGACAACATGTCATTTCTTCCCAGTGACCCCATGTCCAATGGATTACTTAAGGTTACTAACCTATGCTTGGCAGGAAAGCATCCCATTGAGTCACCAAGAATGTTCGCCATTTTTGTCCCCTATTCAGCCTAGCACTGATAGTCGATCAAAGAAATCTTCAACGAGATGGATTCTTTGTTTTGGGTTAACACACTAAAATTTGCAGCTAACATTTCATGTTATTCAGTTTCTTCTTTTGCCAAGTTGGATAAGGGCTCTTCATTGATTGAGTTAGCTTGGTTTATTCTTCACTCAAGTGACTCAACTTTGGCTCAGTTTATTCTTTAACTGAGTGATCTTAGTTTCCTCTATTAGCGAGTTGGCTCATTTTCTTCTTTGATGAATTGTGGGTTAACACACAATTTTTTCTAGAGTTAAATTTCATGTTAACCATTTTTCACTATTTTGAAGAAGCACTTTCACACTCTTTCTTAAATAGTGAATTTCGTTATTTCAGAAGGCTTATCTTCTTGCCTTTCCAAAATAGAAAAATTTTCTATTTCAAAAATATTCATTCCTTGTTCCTAAAAAATTGTAAAATCATTGTTGTCTCTTCTACCATGCATTAGGAAATGTGCTAACCAACTGGTTTATTCCTTGTGGCATTGGGAAAAAATTCCACGTTATTCCATTCTTTCTCCTAGCAAAATGGCAAAACTAGTTAGGCTCTTGTATGTGGCAGGGTTAACATTGCATGTTATCGCATCTCACAATTTATTTTGTTGATTGTGTAACCACCTCTAAGAAATATAGTCCTAACAAATTATCATGTGGTGATGGACAAGAAGATAGAGAGATTAAATGTCAACTAGGTGTAGGAGTCATCAGTGGGTTAACACACACTTTGGAAAGGGTTAACATTTCATGTTGACCATTTTCACTATTTTAGAAAGTGATTGTCATGCCCTTTCCAAAATAGATTTTTTTCCATTTCAAAAGGCTTCCTTTCTTTCCTTTTCAAAATAGTGACATCGAGTTATGACAAATGGGCTTGTGCCATGTGGCAGTGGGAAAACTTGTGTGTTATCCCCTTTTTTGCTATTTTGCAAGGGTCATTTTTGACAATCCATGAAATCACAAGTCGATGTTGCCTCTTCCACTATGCTTTGGGAAATGTGCTCAGGTTCTTTATTGATCGAGTTAGCTTGGCTTACTCTTTACCCAAGTGACTCAATTTTTTTTAATTGAGTCAACTTGGTTTCCTCTATTGCCCGAGTTGGCTCATTTTCTTCTTTGACCGAGCTGCAAGTTAACACATTTTTCTAGGGTTAACTTTCATGTTAACCATTTTTGTTTTTTTAGAGAGGCACTTTTATCCCCTTTTCAAAATAGTAAAATTCGCTATTTCGGAAGGCTTCCTTTCTTGCCTTTCCAAAATAGAGAATTTCACTATTTTGGAGAGCTTCTTTTCAAAAAATATTGATTTTTCTCTATATCATATCTATTACAAGTTTAGAATATTATGATTTTCAATTTTATTAAAATATACATATTTGTAAAATGCTGAATATTATACAAGTAACTAAAAAAAATTAATAGTTATAATTTAATGATAATTTTTAGTAGGTATATATTAAAAAAATATTATTGTTATTCATGTCCAAATGCATTATTATTCATTTAGAATTATTTTTTGATAATTTTATTTAGAGTCATTCAACTTGATTAATTATCCACATTATTTTCAACTACCAACAAATTAAATCTATAAATGTTTGACAATATTATGTTTTCAAATTTAATAATTTAAATTTATGTTTTATTAAAACTATTTAATTTTTACTATTTGATATAAAATATAAAATTTTATGGTAAAAATTTTATACAACTCTTAAATATTTATACCTATCAAAATTTACTATTGTAAATTCAATTTTTTTTTAAAAAATCATCTTGAAAATTATTATAAAACACATAAATCTTTAAAAAATGTATTGATGAAGTCATTTTAAATTTGATTACTTATATACTATATATTTCTAAAATTTTGGTAATTTTATTTAGAGTCATTCAACTTGATTAATTATCCACATTATTTTCAACTACCAACAATTAAATCTATAAATGTTATTATGTTTTCACATTTAATAATTTAAATTTATGTTTTATTAAAACTATTTAATTTTTACTATTTGATATAAAATATAAAATTTTATGGTAAAAAGTTTATACAACTCTTAAATATTTATACCTATCAAAATTTACTATTGTAAATTCAATTTTTTTAAAAAAAATCATCTTGAAAATTATTATAAAACACATACATCTTTAAAAAATGTATTGATGAAGTCATTTTAAATTTGATTACTTATATACTATATATTTCTAAAACTAAAATTGTTACAAATAGAAAATGGAAAAAATACATTTTTAGAAATAAAAGAAAAAAAATAAAAAAATTTCAAATATAATACTTTACATTGCATATTTTCTCTATTTTTGTTTCCTAATTTTAAAGATACAATTTATAGAAAGAAACTTATAATAGATTTTTTTTTATGACTTAAACATGTTAAATGAAAATTAAGTTAAATATTGGAAGGGTATAAATTAAATATTGGAAGAGTATAATACAAGATGAGATGCTCATGTATGGAAGTAAATTGGTACATTCATATTCATTCTTGGTCTTCACTATATGAATAAGATTTGTAATAGTTAATTGAAGTACAATGTCATCAATCTCTCATTTGTAATATTTGTATTGTGTGCATTATTTCAATTTCAAAAAAAATAAATTTTCAAACTTTCCTAAAGTAGTTTTAGAAATTTTAGTACTTTCAATTAAGAAAGAAACTAAAAATAAAAATGAAATTATCTGACAGCTGCTAAATCATTTTCAAGCATAATATATTTGAATATTGTTAAGGATAAATTTCTTCAACTCACAAAAACAAGAAAAAATATGGATTGAATAATTGAAAAATAAAAAATAAATCATCACATTTTTAATTTATTTTACTTACGTGCCATTTCTTACATAGTGTCACGGTAATTCTATCAAAGGAAGCATATCATCATGGTAACCCTTGTGACACTAGGGAAAAATTTCATCCAACTTTAACATAGCTTTATGCCTCTTTTTCTCACTCCCACTTCACTTCAAGTTTTTTAGGGTACATTGCCTCCCTTAAAAATCTTTCTTCTTGTCATCATCTTTATCACATTTTTTTGACTATTTCATTAGACTAAATCTTCTATTCTTTCATTTGGGCAATGAAGGTTTCCTTCTCCACCTTCATAGGCATTGAAAAAAAAAAAGACATCTTACTCATTCTTCCATTCTTTCATTTGGGAAAAGAAGATTTCCTCCTCCACCTTCATAGGCGATGAAAACAAAGAAATCTTATTTGTTCTTCTATTTATTCATTTAGAAAATGACGATTTCCTTCTCCACCTAAATACATACTGAAAAAAAAAAAAGACACCTTACTCATTCTATAGAAATGGGCAACTTTTCTCCAATAGACTCATAAATAGTGTTAAGATACCCATAATTATAAAGACAAAATTTCAAATGTATAATGCAAAACATGAAACCTCCACATAGAAATAAAATAATGTTCATCTCACAACACTACGGCCCTCATCAAAAGATCCTTACAATAAACATATAATAGTTTGCATCTCGGTTATAAAATCTACTATGAAATGTTGTGAGGTTTCAATATACTTAAAATTTATTAAGAAGTTTCTTTCCACATTCTTAATAAATCTAAGAAACCATTTTATTAGACAAGAAATATGTACTATGCTATGAAAAAATGTGTGCATATCATTATTCCATGAAATGCATGTAGTTTGTAACTACCACCTCAAATATTGTCGCATATCACTATGCCAGCCACATTGTTGAACCCACCTCCTACATATTATGCATCCAATGATCTTAGATTTTAAAATTGAGATATATAAAACAAACATGAAATAAATTTAATTACCAGGACTTATCATGAAAAAAATGACATTGCAAAAATGCGAGCATGCATATTGTCGCCTTCCTGACCAGTACTTTAGAACTCGCAATACATGCATTAGACATTTGAATTTGAATGTTATTCTTCAAAACTATATTTTAGCAGTTGTTTGACGAGATTGTTTAAAAATATGTAAGAATTTTTTTAAAAATATGTTGGGCAAGATAATTTTAAAATATGGTGTGCAAAATAGGAATTAAAATTTTTTTTGTATCTGGTCAAAACACCAATTTAAGTTTCATTGCTGTTGACATCACCATTGTCATCTAATCCTTTGTTAGTAGGCCCATCACATGGTAGATGAAATATTATTTTTTATTATGTATGGGGCATACTTATGACATAGCTTACCATGTATCTTTTTGCGTTAGGATAGCTACAACTAGGAATAATAACCTCTTTATGCTTATTAAAGCAATAATCAGTATTAGAGCTACTTTTTCTCACCTATGGGTGTAGTAATTTAAGATTTAATTAAAAAATGTAATTGGTAAATCACATAATTATAAGGGGAAAAGATAAAATAAAAAGCTATCAGTGATAGAAATGAGAATCCTATTTTTGACATGTCATTAGAACTAAAAATTGATGGATTGATCATTAAATTCAATTCACACATGGACTCTATGATACATATTGTGAGGACTCTGAAAGAGACAAATAAAAAATGGATGTTGATAGCTCTATTTAAAGTGGTGAAAAATAAGTGGATTTTACCATTTTACCTTCTAAAAAGCCTCCATCCAAGGAGTTCAATGTAATCAAGCCAAGAGAGTACAATTGAGTACTAGGTATGATATCTATATGTAAAAGAAAAGTGATTTTTTTTAAAAAAAGAGATAATTATAAAAGTTCTAAAACTAGAGGATTCAGGCACTTGAAAAAATTCTACTTGAATAATACACAATTGATGTTGAATAAGATATGTCCTAAAAGAGCTTCCCTCAACCCAGGGTGGTAGTCCTAAGACACAATATGGATGACAAATCTAAGAATGCGTTTTAAAGGAAAAGATAATGCTTCTTATGTTGAAATACATGGGCTCCTCAATGTAGATTCTTGGGTAAAGGACAAGTATATTTAAATGAAGTGGTGTTAGATAAATATTCAAATTCAAAGATGAACTTGAGATATTTGAAAATATTTTCAATCACATTTTTAAAGGGCTAAACATGTAGTGACAAAGGGGAGTACACTTATCACTTTATCAATGTTAATTTTTCAATTAGGAATACTAAAATATAAATGAGGTAACTCAAAAACACAAAACATATAGTTTAGTCTAGGGAAACCCTCCAACTCAAGGGAAAAAATTCAACCACACCAATTTTTTTTTTTTTTAATTCAATTATAATAGAGTTAAAATACAAAGGTCACAAACTCTTGAGCCTGCACACACACGCGCGCGCGCGTGCACACACACACACACACACACACACTCCCTCTTAATAAAGGAAATATCTTTTCAAGTATTCATGTCATGGAATCTTTAAACATGACACTCACAAGCTACACCCATTTGTGAGAAATACACACACACATACTTTCCCTCTTAGAAAATGAAACATGTTATCAAGTACTCATGTCATAGAATCTTTAAACATGACACTCATAATGAATACACCCATTTGTGAGAAAAATACATACATACACAATTGCACATGTATGCAAGAAAACACACACACACACACACACACACACACACACACACACACACACACACACACACACACACACACACACATATAGAGAGAGAGAGATTCTCTCAATGTGATCGTGTCATGAATTCACCTAATATGATGGCCACCTTGGCTACTTCCATGTGTGGAAAGAACATATAAGCTCTCATTACAAAATTAATCAATGTGATGTCATGAAATATTTCAACATGATGTCCACCACGGCTATACCCATGTGAAAAAGGAGAATATACATAAGCTCTTATTGTAGAATCACTTAATGTGATATCATCATGAAATCTCTCAACATGATCTCATTGTGGCTACACTCAGATGTTGAGACTACTTCTCCATAGTGGCTACACCCATATAATAAAATTAATGTTGATACCACCTCTCTATAAGGACAAAATTCTCCACAACTCCAAGATTTCCTCATAAAAGAGGATTGGTGAGAATGTTGGTTATTTTTTAATTAGTGCAAGCATTTTGTAGTTTAATAGCCTTTCTCAACACCATATTTTTGATGTAATAGGATTTGATCTCCACATATTTTTTTCTACAATGAAATAGTTGATTCATAGAGAGCTTTATACAAATTTTATTATTATAATGAATCACAATTGTCTCTAATGGTCAACTAGACAAACATGATATTAGTTTTTAAAGCCCCTCTATTTTTGAGCAACTACACATGTTGTAATACATTTAGCTTCTGTAGTTCTTTGATCCACAAAAGTTTTCTTCTTGCTACACTAGGAAATCATGGTAGACCCTAAATTGAGAAACATCTAGAAGTTATTTTCTCATAAGCTACACTCCCAACTCAATTAGAATCATAACACCCTTATAAATTCAAACCTACATTTGAATCATAGCTCATGCCAAATCTTATTGTGCCACTAGTGCAAGAGCAACACTTAGCACCACATGAAGACCTATCATAATTTTGTGTTATTTTTTTGTTTTAAAAGGGTCTTAAGTACCATTACATGAAATTTTTGAAAGATTTCAATCCATTCTATAAGGCTAACAAAGCTAGTGACCTTTTTAGGCATGTATAAGCCAACTTGGTCAACTCTAGTCAAAGGTCATTAGGAGAATAGGAAAATGTTGTACTTGGTATTTATTGATGTTAAGGGTCACATATGACCCTTTTTAATGTAATTGGGATGTTATAAAGTGGCTAGATGTTAAGTTGCTAAAAGTTGCAAAATTACTCAAAAGTTGCTAAACAACTTTTGAGCAACTTTTCACAACATTGTGCAAATTCTTTGAAAGGGAAAATTTGGTTTAAATTTTGGTTGGTTATGGTTGAGGAATTCATAATATGTATTTTTTATGTCTCAGATGGTTGAGACATGGTTTGTTATTGAAGTTTTGATGTTTGGAGCAATAAAATCACTTTCTTTTCTTGGCGAATTCACTATTTTGTGTGTGTTGTACAACCTTGAATAGATTGAAGGGTAGGTTTGATGCACATGAAAGTGTAGAGAAATGAGGTAAAAAAAATTTTAATTGGTTTGAATTTTATTCATTTTTATTTGAATAATTTCTCATTATTTTTGGTGCAGATTGGTATTAAACTCTCGCATACCCAGGATTTTGATAGATAAATGCTTGTATCATGATTTTACAAAAAAGGAAAAATATAGCCTATGGTTGAAATTTAGGTCATTTGATGGATATTATAATGGACTTAGTTTCAAAATAGGAGATGAATGTAGATGCGAGAAAAGCCAATTAAGAGACTAGGCACTTCAATGTGACTAGTCACAGGTAGAATGAGAATTTTGTTATAGAAGAAAAAGTTGGTGGACTATAACCAAAATTATTATGGATTTGGTGTATTTGAGGGTGAGGATACTTGGAAAAATCATTGGTCTTAGATATCAAACCTTTTCTGATGGGTTTCTTTGTAGAGGTGGCCTAATTCACCAATTACGTTCCCTTAAAATGAAGACCCAAAGGACAATTTGTGTATGATCCAAAAGGATGTTCTAATATATGATTTATTTGGGGAAGTTTTTGGGAAATTCAATAGTTTTTCTTGAAAAGCCTCATCAATGGGATTAGTAGCAATCTAGATCTCTACAAGGCAAGTAACCTCAAGAAGTGTGGTAGAAACAAAAGATTGGATATTTTGTGCGGTCTTGGGGCTCTATAAGTAAGAGATATAGTTTAAAAATTTGTAGTCCATCCTCTACAAATTGAATTTTTCTTGAATGTTGGAGTCAACTCATTATGTTTGATGATGGTAATGTCTTGAGGGGATATCTTTGATGTGAGAAGTTATATCAATTGGAATGGGTATTGTGAGTATTCTAAGGAGTCTAAAATGATTTAAATGAAATAAAGGATTCAACCTCTAAATTTTTAATGCAATAAATATTTCTTACAAAAAATACTTCTTATTTAGTTAAACTATTAAGGAAAACAATATTTACATCCATTCGATACAGTTCCCAAAATTTAACTAATGTTACAGAAATGACAGTTGTGATAGATGTATAAAAAGATATAAGAGGAAATATCTCCTCATAATCTATTCCCCCTTTTTAAGAGAACCCTCTTACTACAATTTTTTAATTTTTTTTTTTAATACTTCTATTAGTTGCATTCTTGACCTTGGACAAACACTTTAAGACACAACCAATTTTTCTTTTTCCTTAGTACAACATCCCACACATCATTCTTGATAATAAGAATGATATGCTTCTAACATTGCATCCTTCCAAACTTACTAACTTTTTAATGCTTCATCAAAGTAGAAGATTTAGTTTCAATAATATGACTCATTAGTTCCACATATTCTAAAAAATTATTTTGATCTCTTTCTTTCTTTAGAAGTTCCATGAGGATCTACATAAAATTTTTCCTCCTGCACCATTTGTCTATCCCATAGAGGCTTCCACTTGTGGAAATGTTGCTTGGGTCATTAGTGGGTTCTATGGGATCAACTGAATCAAAATTGCAATGAATAGTGCCAATTAGGGTTATTGAGTTAGGTAATCATTCTCATTAGCTAAACATACTAATCTGTGTTAACCATTATTATTCATTTTACTTAAGAAATGTAATGTTCAAGAGCATTGACCTACCAGTCATAATTTTAATTTAACCATGTAGGAATCTTTATTATATTTATTTCATGAAATTTAGTCACTTTCCCCATTGCTAAGGTCATCCCTAAGATGGTATAATTATAGTGCAAAGGTTATTGAAACAAACCACAAGCAACATCCCTCAAGCCCTGATCCTAGTATTAGAATAATTTGTCATGTGCCCAAAATTACACACATTTATATATATGCATAGATCATAAATGATCTTTGTTAATCCTATTTCTCTTATCTTAGATACATACATATTATCACGAGAAACTATAATTTTATATTTATGATCATGGAATTCCCTAATTCTCTCTTAATATATACATGTATATGTTTATATTAAAAATCCTAAGTTGATAAGGATCTAGTATCAAATTATTGTACTAAATAATCTCTATTTTTGCTCATAATAATGTTTTAGTTCTATATGTATATTCATCACACACACACACACACACACACATTTTAGACCCTTCAACTATCAACATTAAATGTTATTGAAGTCAAATAGATAACTTATAATATGTTTCATTATCACTACATTAGCATTGATTGTACCTTTATCACCTTTTCTTTTCATCTATTATTGTATATTTATTTTTATCGTATTATAATGTTACTCTAAGTTTCTTATACCATATATTCATGTGACATCCCCTTTTTCTTTCCTATATTACTAAAATCCCATTATTTGCTATCAAAGTCAGTTGTCATGATCCTATGTAGGAATGCCTATTTTTCATATGTTAATACAATCAATATATCATTGACTTGTTTTCCTTTTGTGGTGTTTCTAAGATGATATTAAATTAACTAGATCATATATTATCTAAGTTATTGTCAATTGTTAATTACTATGTGTATCACCATAGGTTAACAGTCAATATTAACCTGATAAGGTTAATGTAAATGTACATAATAATATTACATGATTAATATTATTAATCTCATTGCTTAGCCTATACGATTATATTGCCAATCACATAGTCAATGTTAATATAATATAAATGATGATTGCTATAAATTTAATTATTTATATGTATTGATTATTTTATTAAGATTAATATTTTTTGAATTTGAGGAAATCTCAACCCATAGCTCCTACGAATCACTTGCATGCAAATACCTATCGCAAAAAGTGAGGAGAAAAGTTATGGAGGCTTGAATTCAAAAATCAATGATAGAGGAGATATTCTTGATATGCAAAAAATAAATTTCATTTCAATAAAAAAGTGTAAATTATGAAGAGAGATCAATTCTTATGAAAGTACATAAAAAACCCTAAAAGGTAACTAACCTAGGTTGCATGATAATAATTAATAAAAGAATTAATTATTATATGCACCTAATGTATAGCTTAAGAAAACTAGAGCCAATAAGACAATACATTATTACTCTAACACCCCCCTTAAGATAAACTTAGGGATTAACTAAAAATCCAAAAACTACTACTGAAAATAAATTTGGGTCCTGAAAAAAAGTCTTGATAAGGTACCCAATCACAACCAAATCTTTGTAAAGAGGAGACATGGAGAAAAACACATGGGAAAAACCCTACTCCAAAAAGAGATAGAAAGAATGCTAAAAGAACCATTGAATTATAGTAGAAGCCTCCAAACTAGTGAATGTCCCAAAACATAGGAACAAAATGATGATCATGAAGAACACCACTAAAGCAAGAAGAAGCTACAAAACTTTGTCAAAAAGTAACTGATGATCTAAAGAACCTCCACTGAAATAAAACCTGACTAGGTAGAGAAGACCATAATCTACATGAGTTCCCTCAAAATAACAAGACTTTAAGATATAGATTACATAAAACACCAAAGCTTGAAGAGTTGATCAATTGAACATGGAAAGATGCATCCAAAGTAGAAACAACAACAAAAGTGTCTATATAGTAAATGATCCATCTCACTAAAATGCATAGGTACCCAACCACTACATTTTCCTAGTACATAGGGACAAAGATTGAATACATAGCTCACTCTATCAAACTAAGGA
This sequence comes from Cupressus sempervirens, assembly GCA_028749045.1. NCBI lineage: Eukaryota > Viridiplantae > Streptophyta > Pinopsida > Cupressales > Cupressaceae > Cupressus > Cupressus sempervirens. The sequence goes on from CM053792.1 coordinate 562,065,363, forward strand.
AGCATAAGGACCAATAGAAATCCCCCCCAATGAAAATAAGGGTGAGGTGATAGGTACCTAGAGAAGTGGGCCAATAGAGCTAAATGTTAAGGAACTGTGATGAAGTTGTATAGATAAATATGTTCTAGTGTGTTGAGGTGATTGGTCTCATATACATCATGAGGCTAATTTCATGGAAGGGACACTCAATAGACAAAAGTAGATGACAAACAAAGCAAAATATCAACCCCCATGGCACTTAATCAAAGTAGTGCATGTACAATAAGACAGACAATATGATGAATCACAAGAATAAATACATCTGCAGGAGTTTCCTTGGATGACACTGCTTGAATTAGAAGGAAAATCAAGGCAAAAAGAACTAAAATAAAAATACAAAAGGAATATGACACTTTATCTCAGTGTGTTTGCAAAAATGCATATAATAGAAGTCTACAAAGACTAGAAGAGACACATGGATGATACACCAAATAGTAAAACCCATGAAAAGTCATCCAAAACAACAAAAATGATTCCTAGACTTGAAACAACTAAGATATCTACTAGAGTGCAAAAATGAAAAAATTGATGGGATTTACCTAGAGAGGAATCCATAAAAACCACTAGCATCACTAGAAAGGGAACATAAAGAACTTTTCAATGATATAAAGAATTCCCAAAATAGAGATCATATGCTCAAGATATGTCTCCTAGAGTGTAAAAAAAAACTCTTGACCTTGACAGTAAAAAACCATTGAAACTTAAAAATACCTATACTAATACAACAAGCTTTGAATAGTCTTTTTGGATATCTCATTTGGGAAAAACATAGTTTGTACACCTGAGATATGAGCAAAAACCAATTAGTAGGTCCAAACAAAACCAAAAGAATAAACAAGTGGGATGGTGCAAATGCTGACATTAGTAGATTATGGGCCTAAATTTGATGGTCAAATGAATATCTTGGCAAAAAATGCCAGAAAAATCCTTCTCACCACAAAGAATGTCCTCACTGAAAAAAAATGTTGGAAAAGAGCCAAATCATAAGAAAATCATAAGAAAATCAAGAGTTGGAGCTAGTAAAATAAATCAGTGAGCAAAAATGCATTTGGAAAAAGAAGTTCAAAATAATCATTGAACTGCTAGTACAATTCTATGTCCTTTCTTCAAAACCACTGTGAAAGCCAAAAATTGCCCAGATACTCACCAAATTGCACATGCAAAGTTGAAACCACAATTGATGCTAAACCCATGAAATGGATGTTGAAAGCACCCTCAAAAGGATGAAATCAATAGAGATAAGGAGAAAACTACTAAGAGTAAAAGGCACTAAAAAAAACACTGTTGTAGGCAAGAAAACCACTAATATTCATGCCAAAAAATGCCTTCAAAGGGTCAAACTTTTGAAATGGCCAAAAAATTATTGGCCAAGAATGTAACCACCATCTCAAAGTTGGAAATTACTTTAAAAGGTGGGAAAAATCTTTAACATAATTGCCTAAAAATACATCCCTAGGCCTGTTGAAGATGATGTCAATGTGGGGCCACATGAGGCATGGTGCATAGAGCTTGTGGTTGAGCTAGAGAGTTTTGAAGGCTTCAAAGGTAGAAAAATAGTTGGAAACAGATTCTATTGCACAAATAAATGCACTTCAAACCTCCAAAGTGGTGCTAGGACCAAGACAAATGGGGAAGCATTTTTTAAAAAGGATGGATGATAGGTATAGAAAGGGAAGGAGGGTTCACTAGGAAAGGATTCCAAAAAAATGTTGGCCATGTTGCACGGGATCCAAAACTATAGAGCCTGGAGGGCCTACCTTGGCATGTGTGAGCAAACCATCTTGAGAAGTTGTGGGTGCATGGGTGCATGGTGCACGTACTATAAAGTGCATTGAGGTGAACATCCATGGTGGTGGGAAGAAGATTGAACCTTACACCACTACTACATTTGGTCTCAAATTGCAATGGTAAGCCATTGTAATTATGATGGCCACCTATCACCCAAGCAACACCAACAAGAATTAGCTCTCATCAGATGGGCATCAAAATTTTTCTATCACAAATTGTGATGGAAAGGGCTTTCATTGTAATTACGATGGATAAAGTTGTCATGATTTGAAGCCAAATGAGGCAATACACCATCACAATTGTGATGGCTATCCATCAAAGATGTCATCACACATATAACATGTTTGCAACAACAATGTTATGGGATCAATTACCTAGTCATCAAAACTATCTATTTCCATAGAAATATATTTATGGAAACAATTCAATAGAACTAACAACTAGCTATCAGAATTACGACAACTTGTTGTATTAATAAAAAAAGAAAATTGATAGAAAAAGTTGAATAGCTATGATGCTCTCATAGCTCACAGTAGATTCACATAGTTAGTTGTCATGCAATCATAGGTTAATATTGAGCTTCACTTGGTTTTAAGAATAGTTTAATATTATCTACTAATTAGGGCCAACCATGTAAAGGTTCTTGCATTGAAATTGTTTGCATCCTAAACATGATTCTTGAAGTGCTTGATAGGCATAGTATGCAGTATAATGAGAAGATTAAAAAGGGAGATCAACCTCTCTCCAAACATGATTTCATATACTTTCCAGTAGATTTCAAGTATATTAAACTTTCATTGAACTTTGTATTAAGTTATTAGGTTTTAAATATGTGCAATTAATGAAAATATTAATTTGGTTGTGATTTTTGCAGAAATAGATGTAATTTGGGCTATGCATTTGTAATTTTACATCTGCTAAAGCTACATGGAAGTTCTATAAAATATTTCACAACTATCATTGGACTGAATTTAATTCAAACAAGATTTGTGAAATTACATATGCCAGCCTCTAGGTACTATGTGATCTCAAGGAAAGCTTTGTAGATGTGTGTGTGTGTGTTTGACTTATTATAGTTTTATGTTGTTAATATTTGTATTATATATATTAAATAACCTTTCACACTATTTTTTATTATCTTTGATAGGGCCACCGCCTTTTAGAGAATCACTTTAGAAATGCTAGGCTTGAATGTGACACATAAAACTTTTTACCATTAGTCTTCAATCCTCTCTACAATGGGTAGAATTTGATATCACAAGAATCATCCGGTCTCTCCCAAAAGATAAAAATAATAGGAAAACGAGAATTACAATCTCCTAATAATGTTCATAACCAAAGTTGAATTTTAGAAATAGATTTTTTAGAAAAGCACTCTCTCCAATGTCACACATTCCATTTTTTTTCTATTATGATTGCAAAATTTAAAGTTATTGGATTCAAAAGTAAATAAGATGATTAATTTATATATTGATGTAGATAAGAAATTTGTGTTTGGAAATATAAGGGATTTCAATGAATTTCATTGTATGTATGTATATATATAGAGAGATCTTTTTTAAGTTGCTTATTACATCTTAGCACAATAGAAAAATTGATCCAACTGCATACATATTCTAGAATCCAAATAATAAAACAATAAAACTCACTCAACCAGTGCTAAATGACTTACCTCAAAATATTGCACACAAATAATGTAGAGTTGATGGGCTATATATATGTATAATGTATGTATGTAGGGGAAATGTTATGCCCATTAACAATGACATAAACTCTGCCCATTTTTCCTAGTCTATATATATATGTACATACATACATACATCCATACATAGATACATATATGCATAGAAGTAGAAAATGGGAGAAAGAAGTAATTGGGGTAGAGATGCTAAGGGTGATAGGTGGCATTCTAGTATAGGCTATAGGCATGTGGATCATAGATCTTGAACTTCTCATCATGACACAAGAAGATATGAATAAGAGAGTGGTGGGAATGTTTGTAAGACTAAATTTGATATAAGAGAGTCCCAAAACTTTGATAGGAGGTGAGAACAAATATGAGCATAAATGATGAAATTGATAAGATATGTGCATTTAGAGTTAAAAAGAATGAGTAAGACAATAATAAATATGATTGTTAAGTCAACAATTATAAAAACATAATAGTTAGAGAATGTTTTGTCTTCGTAAAACCAAACTCATATTGGAAAAACAACAATAGTCTTGGTGAAATAAAAATAACTTTAGTAAAACTGACATTGAATTAAAATTCAAGAGCAATTTACTTAATATTGTTTGTGATGTATATACATAACTCAGTTAGGCATAACCTAGTTGAGGGTATTATATCAAATAGGAGATGTTCCATTTTTTTGAATCCAGGATTATTTTTGTATTATGATAATGTGAGGTAAACAAGTGAGTTTAACCTTTTTTCACACACACACACATAATGTCATTGTTTAGAGATAATGTCATTGTGGCAGAGGGTTCTACAAGGGAATGAGCCTTGTGAGTTAACATATAATGTCTTAAAATAGTTATGTGCTACCTAACTATGTCCAAGGCATTTTCACACTAGAGGCATACTCTGCCTACCAAGGTCCCTACATACCCATATCCATGGGATCAAGACCCTTGAACTACTCACTCTAACAAATATGTAGTTCTGATTTCTAATTTTTTTCATGTAGCTACATTCCTATAACCACTGGTGAGCTTTACTCACCTAATACAATCCTTTGCCATCATACACCCACTTGGGTGAATTGGGTAGTTTTATATAATTACAATATTGTAATACCCTAGTGCAACCTTTGTATTTTAGTTTATATTTAATGTAAGGTTAACCTATATACGTCCTAACTCACTTTATGTTTAAAAGCTTGTGACAATAATCAATGTGACCAAAGCTTGTTTAAAAGCACATATTCATTTTATTAAATGTAAGGTTGATTACTTGAACATCCATACATGTATAAGCATGGTAAGTTACTTAGAATGTCATGAGATCAATCTTTAAAGTACCTGGAATATCCTCATCACCTCCTACTACTCTTAGGGGAAGTCCATCTTCATTGCTCATGAGCAATTCATCACACAGGTACATCCATGAATGTCCTCATCACCTCTTGCATAAAATAAATCTAATATTACAAAATAGCCCCTAAGAAATAATAGTTCAAGTGAAATAAACACATGAAAAATGAGAGAGAAAAAGAGGTATCTACTTACCAATAGGTGTTGCCATTGCATCTATGACCATGCTACCTGTTGAGTGAGTTTTATTATTTTTCTATTGTGCCAAGATATCTTTTTTTATATACATACATACATATACACATATATAAATATACATACATATATACAAAGATCACAAGGGAATGACAACGAGATGCAGAGATCACAAGGGCATGACAATAAAATGCAACAATCATTGGATTTGTTCAAGTCCTAATTTTAATGAAGTAACAAAATGTTCAATAAAAAAAGTATGAAGTAACATAAATGGATCATCTTCTCTATCCTATTATAACTTTATGTAAATGCATCTAATCATTACCTAGATGATATTATGCATGAGATCTTTACTCAGTTACCAAGAGATAATATAATCTGTAAATATATATTTCTATATACTTATTTTGAAATGAATAGTTTCAATTGAATTCAAGGACAATTTATTGTGTGAATTCAATACATGAATGATTACTTTAATTTAGCGCAAGTACTATGCAAGTGTGTATGTATGCATTTAAAGTAGTTCATATAGTGAATTGATATACATACATACATGCACATATGCATACAATCACCATAATCAATTATCCTTGAATTTAACCAAAGCTATTATATATGAACAAGAGCACAAAGATCAAAAGGGAACCATATGATAATAAAATGCAATGATAACAAGGGAATGACAAAAAAATCCTAGATATGTTCAACAAAATTAATATTTTACAAGAAAATGCACCTGAAGAACTATTAAAATGGAGTTCTAAGAGTTCACACTTGTTCAATAAAATTAATGTTTTATAAGAAAATACATCTAAAGAACTATTATCTCAAAAGCAAGAACATGGTGTCAAAAAAATATAGAAAGTACTTGATATGAGAGGTTTTCAAGTGAGGGTGTCGGCCAATCTTAAAAACTTAAATGCTGAAATGAAAGTTATCAATGATCATACACCTATGCTAGAGTTGGAACACAATGTGAAGTTGATTTTAGATAAGGAAGAGGAAGATAACTAAAAGTTTGATAATACAAATTTTAAGGCACGAGAGTGAAGGAGAAGGAGCAATTTTAGAAAGAGAAGGAGAAGGACTAGCTTTACAAAAAGACTACATGATAGAAACAACATCTAGACAACATTGAGGATATTATGGGAGCCACTTGATAGAAACCATGAAAGTGTTGTCATACGTAATATGCCATTGGAATTACTTACAAGTGTCTTTGAGAATTTATAGTTTGAATATTCAAATTCTTATAAGAGTGTTTCAAGTATTGGCATAGTCTCCCTATGATGATCCTAAGTATCAAATGCTTATAAGAGTGTTTCAAGGTTGGAAGCCACTTCAACATCCTTTTCATGCTTTATAGGCAATTTCATTATGGAAAATGCTTCTCTAATAGAATCAGCCTTGTGATTATGGTGTTTACATAGAAGTGGAACTTTCTTCTTCAACTTCTTATGCTCAACTCTTCATTGAAATTATTCTTCTAGTAGTGAGAATAGTTGCTACAAATTATTTGGAGCCAAGGGATCTTGAACCTATGCTACATTTTCTAGAGACATGGGAGAAGTTACTATCAACTTCATTACTTTATAACATTTTGGACCATATAGTGATGCCCAAGTTAACAAAAACAGTAGATACTTGGGATCCTCTTAGGAAAACTGTGCTAATATATGAATGGTTACATCATTGGCTTCCATTTTTGGGCCAATGTTGGGAGCCTTCATTTGTTATAAGTTGGGGGATGTTCTTCATGCCTAGAATTCAAGTGATGCATCTGCATATGCAATTTTCTCACCATAGAAAACTATATTTGATCCTGCTAGATGGGAACAATTGATTATTCATTTTATTGTACCTAATCTGATGATAGTTCTACAAGAATTTCTACTCAACCTAGCTAATCAATAACTAGACCCAATTTATTGGGTTATGGCTAGTTTCTTTCTAAAAAAATTGCTATGATATGTTTTTGTAAAATTTCTTGTAAACTCTACCCTTTTTCCATGGTTTGCATTATTTTTGTAGAGGATCTTGAGGTAAGTCACTTAGCATGGGTTGAGTGATTTCTATTGTTTTATTATTTAGATTCTAGAAGATGTATGTAACTGGATCAATTTTTTCTACTATGCTAAGATGTAATAAGAACCTTAAAAAAAATCTCTAAATATAGATGTTTAGAAGGAAATATAAAGAGATATCTATTTAGAAGGAAAATAAATGAACATTAACATATCGCTTGAAGAAAATAATAGAGCTAGGGTATGACAAAAAAATTGTAGAACAAGGGCACAACGTGACAATGCAATCATAAAGCAAGGGCATGAAGATCACAAGGGCATGACATGACAACAAAATTGCACAATAATGAAGTTGTAGAGCAAAGGCATGACAACAAATTGTAGAGATCACAACAATGAAATCATAGACAAAGGGTACAAAAAAAAAATGTAGAGATCACAACAATGAAATGCACCAATCATAACGACATGACAATGTTCATAGCTCTCCACCCTTGTTCGAAGCTCTCAACCCTCTTTCCTACACATCTCTCCAAAATCAAAACAAATTGGGGATGATTTATGTCATGTTTTCTTTTTTCTTTTTTATACTCATGGGGGCATCACAATTATGATGCCAACATTGGCATTATGATGATGTTGAGGACAATTGCAAAAAAAAAGACATGAAAATCAACATAAATCACACTGCCGTCACAAATTGCCATCGTAATTTGACACCGAATGTTGTAGTACACCAACAAAAGGTTCCTTCTAAGTCAGACAACGGGGGGCTTTTTGGGAATAAGGTATTAGGCCAAGGCATTTGACATGGTCAAACCTAACCTTCTCACATCACATCAACACAAAGGGTAGGAATATGAAAAATTAGATGCATTGATACAAGTCAAAAATATATTTCTCAAAAAAACATGCCCATGTCAAGAGGAACTTTCTCAAAAAAACATGTGCTTTTTAATAAAGAATTATTTATTAAAAATTTGACATATTTTTTTGGAAAAATGAAAAAATATTGTTGCCTCATAAATTATGCTCAGGTTGTATGACTTGGGTGTAAAACAAACTTGTCTCAGAAGTCAACTTTTTCCTGGACAAAATTTAAATGAAAATAGGGGTTTTTGGGTACTCTGAGTTCAACAATGATGTTTTTTTGGGCTCAAAGTTACCTAAAATGAAGGCCCCCCTAGATACAATACAAAAAAACCTTTGAAAAACTCAAATTTGAAAACTAATGTAAAGACATCTCATGAAGAGAACAGGGGCATGAAAGTTTGGAGCTCTGGTACCATGTTGAAGTTTAGGAAAGGTCAACCCATAGCTACCAATAATCACTTGCATGAAAACACCTATTATATAAAGAGAGGAGAAAAGCCATGGAGGCTCAAATTCATAGATCCATGATAGAGGAGACATTTTTATGTGAAAAAAAAAAAATTTCTATTCAATTAAAAAGTGTAAATTATAAAGAGATATCAATCCTTATAAAAGGAGATAAAAAATCCTAAAAGGTAACTAACCTAGGTTTCATGATATTAATTAATAAAATAATTAATTATTATATGTGTAAAGTTTAGCTTAAGAAAACTAGAGATAATAAGGAAATACTTTATTATTGTAACAAATATTAATACCATTTGTATATTAATCAATAATAATATGGTTTAATAATTAGGAGTAATACCATCAATTATTAATTTTATATCTTTATCGATTGCTATATTAACTATTATTATTTTAAATATTGGTGACATACTAATCATATTCAAATGATATTAATAAAAAAGTGTACACATATTTAAATGTTTTTGAATACATCAATTATGGGTTCACTACAGACTACCCCTCCAATTATTGTTTGTTCTCAAGTAATTTTTATCATGACATTATCTAAGTCACAATTTATATGATAACAAACATTATTTATCTAAGTTATTCTATATCAAAATTAGGGTCACATATTTAAACATTTGAAATACATGTATGGAGCATTCACATTAATGCATGAAGACACATAACAGTCACATTGATGCATGAAGACACAACATGCAAGAAGCATAGATATAAGAAGTATACACACAATACACAATACACAATACATACATATGTATGTATATATAAGATTACTTATGAAGCAACATGTTGAAGATATATAAAGTAAATCATTAAGCATACCTATGAATATATCTAAGGTATTGGTCACATATATCACATACATATAAATACATTTAGGTCATGAAACTAGATGTACATAGTTAACCACAAACATGTGAAATCACTCATATTACGAAGCACATATGTAAATACCCAAGGTACATAAAGTATATGCAATAACTTATTGAAGACTTGTAGATACACATGGTGCTTACACATGGATTCACTCAAGTCATAAAGCATACATTTAACACATAACACATGAATTCACTTAATATGCATAAAGCCTACACATGAGTTTTATTAAGTCATTAAGCATACATATGAATACACATAGCACACAAAGTGTGAGGCATCCTCGTAATTGCACACAAGTGAGAGAAAAACAAGTACACATAAAAAATGAATTATGAACACACTCGAATCATTAAAAAAATAGAATCAAGGTATGAATCATAAACAAGTTCAAATGAGTGCTCATCAAATATGAATCACATATATCTTAGACATGAAGCTTGCAGTGCCTCTCCCATTTGACTTCTGTAAGTCATCCTGATGGATGCAACCTTATTGATCTTTTGTTGTGTTGGATCATGATTGTGACCCTAAGTGGTCTACATCATCGAGGTGTTTGGATTTATGTTTTTGTATCAGTTGCTTTGATTATGCTTTTGACTGATCTATGATATTATGATTTGATTTATGGTTCATTGAGGTTTGTTCTAGTTCTTACTAGGATCGATATGGTATCATGAGGTTGTTCCATGATTACCTTGTGATGTGTGCAGAGATTGCACTATGTATTATTAGCATGCTACACTGGACTAGTTTCCTATAGTAGTGATTAGTCATGTTTATGACTGTGTTTGCTTATGTGTTTTAAGTGCCTTTTTGTTGATTCTTTAATCAATCATTATTAAATGCTTAAGTAATTAGAAATGGATTGTTCATGTGAGATTATTTGGTTATGTGCTGCGGTCATTTACCTTGTGATATTTTGATTTGAGAGTTATGTGTTACTTATGTGATGATTTACATTTGAGATGACTCGAGGGTCATATGTTATACCTTGATTTCAGTATCATAGATATTAGACTACTTTGTTGTTCAGTTAATCATATTGCATGACGATGCCATTTTGAGATGACAATGTGTTTTATGATGATATCTGGTTATCTGATATTTGGACATACCTCTGATTATGTTAGGTGATGGATTTAATGCTATGGTTATTTACTTCATTCTTGCATTGTTAAACTTTATGCGAACATGAGTGATGTAAATAGATTATTTTAATATAATTAAATAAATAGTTAAATTAGGTGATTTAATGCATTTATTGCTTTGGCTATGTTGTTATATGCAATTGCACTTGATCGTGTTGTTTAGTGTGCAAGATTTATATCCCTGGTAGTGGTACATGGAGTTAGTGATTCAGCCTTTCATATTTTACCAATGTCGTCCTAGTATGGTCAACGTATCCTTAATTAAATGTTTAATTTAAACCTTTCGGTGATTATTGAATCTGAACTCATTTGCATTATGTGATTAGACCAGCAAGTGTGTCTGTGCATTTAAGGTTTGCATTGTCACGAAAGTTATTAAGAAATTTATGTGTTTTTGGGTTTTTGGGCTTTTTAATTGATTATATTAATTTTTGGCAACTTTGCCATAGATGAATTCCTATTTATAGGAATAGCCTATTTTCGTTTGGGTCGATTTGAGGTTTAACTAGGTTGGTTGGTTATTTGCCCTAATTGATTATTCACTTGAAAAGTGAATAAGTATCCAAAAAAGGAATCTAATTCCTCACTTCTCACTTTCAAATTGGAAAGTTGAAGAGTAAAACCCAAAATCCTCTTCATGAGGATTTACTATTTTGTTCGTTGTGGGAGCTACGGACATGGGATCATTGTGAGTTTGAGGTCGTTGGATCTAGCTCAAGGAAACCTTGGATTTTTGCAATTTTTGGCCACTTCTATAGGCATTTTATTTTCTGGTTCAAATTTCTGTTTTGCCCTTTTGGTTGTGAGGTAGGGCTTTCCCGTTTTATTGTTTCGGCTCCGTTTCTGCTTCTATTTTTGGTAGCCATTTTTTTGGAGGTTGAGAAATAGTGTTCCCCTCCATTTTTGTATGCTAGTTCTACCTAGTTGGGTGGGTATGAACATTTCCTTATTTTTCGGGATGAGGGTTTGGGGTTTTATGTCGTTATGCTGGTCATTTTTGCATACAGTGTTCGAATTTGATTATTTTTGGATTTTTGGGGGGGTTTTTGTGCCCAAAAGCCAAATAAGTTTTAATTTTACAATTTTTCCAAAATTTGGGGTTTTTACCTCATTTTGTGTGCCACCCTATTTTCTCAAGTTTTCTTGACACAATGTGGGTCATGGACCTTGATGATCCATTTGGATATCAATCAGACCACTATTGCACTTTTATGTTGCATTGGGATGCATGTTTTATCCATACTCCTCATGTTGTGTTTAGTTGAGTGATTTTATTCCTAGTGTTATTGTTTCTTTTAGACCTTTGCATTTGGTTCATGAGTGCTAGGATTCGTGTAGAATCCATACTCTCGGATTGAGGCCGATTGGGTGAGTTCATGATGTTTGGTCTTGTCACATCATTGGGATTTGTGTAGAATCCATACTCTCAAATTGAGGCTAGATAAGTGATTTCATGATGTATGGTTTTATTGGCTTTGGGATTCATGTAGAATCCATCCTTCTTGTGTTACTTTCAGCTGGGTGTTTTCTTTGGATTATGTTCTCATTCTTGTCCTTGTGTTTTGATCTTCGTGATGGTGGTGTGCCACACACGAGTGCGTGCACGTACATTTTTTGGGTGACTTGCGAGGCTCGATCTTTTATGGTACTTTCAGAAGTTATGATCATTGGGGTTGGGATGGGAGTATGCATGCCCACGGGAACTTGTCGTAGGATGAGCATGGGTAAGGTAGGGTAGCATATGGAGGGGGCTTCTATCTTGTAGCCTTTCGATCATGGTGCCATGGGTTGGTAGAGGGAGCTTTATATAAGTGATAACTAAATAAAATGTGTGATTGGTAATAAAAACTTAAGATAATAAAAATGTGGGGTACTAGAGCCTTTTCGTTGAGGGATGTTGAATCTGCACAAGTCCAAGCTTGGGCTTTTCAATGCCAAGAAACTCTCCATGATGTTAGTCCCTACTTAGTATCCTTTTGAGTGTTTGACCATGACCTATACTCCTTGCATTGTCTTAGGTTCTTGTTTACAACCATCATATTGTTTGGCATGAGTGTTAGCCTTGGATGTTGTTTTGTGTGTTTTGTGGTTGGATCATTATCTCCATCAGCATGGTGGGTGTGGACCTATGGGTGCCACATGGTTGGGAGGCATAGCTACCTTCACCACTGCTAGGGACCAAGGTACAAAGACGGTCTTGTCTTAGTGCGACCATTGCTGGATGTTTTCACTTGATGCTTCAAATTTTGAAGTATGCTTTCTTGTGATTTATGCTTTCACTAGAATGCTTGGATATCATGTTTAGATGATGTTAGTTTACTTGACGCATTCCTATATTATGATATTTAACATATGATTAGATGATGTGAATTGCTGTAGTAGCATATCTATTGCTTATTAATGTTTAACATGTGATAGGTGATGTTATCTACTATAGGATTATCTTATGCTTTTCTACTAGCATGTTAGATTCTTTATGCTTATATTTTTGCATGTTTTAGTAGTGACGTCCCTATTATGACAGTACTAACAATTTGGTCGATGGCTTGGGATGTTATGCGCGGGGGATGGCTAGGACCCACGATGGTTATATGATGCTATTGATAGTTGGGAGGAACCACATACTTAATTTGGTTGTTTTGTTATTGTGATATTATCTTTGTACATTGCGATGTTGCTTTCAGTTCACTATGATGTTTCATTATGTCTTATCCTTTGATGTTTGTTTAGAGGGTTAGATTCCAACTTTCTATCTTTTAGCTTTTATCTTGTGTTCTTGCCTCAAATTGTGGTCTCGATACTCCTCGGTGTGAAGGTATTTATCTATGTTTTAGCTTGTTATTTGTCCTTAGAGTTTTCTTACTTTTTTCCTAGGTGACCATGTGTCAGCATGGTGCAATACAATATAGTATCATATGCCCATTTGAGGAATGTTCTACGATACTTTAAAGTATCACACACCCTTAGAAGAAATGTCATATGATACACTTCCAGTATCACACACCCTTTGGAGAAGTATCACCCAACCCCTGATTGTGTCACCCTCCTTCTGGAGAAATGTCATGCGATACTGGTAAAGTATCGCACAGTGCTGATAAAGTGTCACACAATTTTTTATGAAACCTATGTGGGTGGGCAGCAGACACTTTTCAATTTGATTCAAACAATTCAGGGATGGTTTGGGGTACCCTCTTAGCTATTCTTCAATCCCTTGGTGTTGCTTTTTGATTTCTATTGTGTGTGTTTTTGTAGTTAGTCTCTTGGGGTTTAAAATATATCATTTAAGTAAAAGTTGTACTTAAGATATATTTTAATATATGTGAAAAATCTTTTGAGATAGGTTTTAGACCTCTTAGAGATAAGTTAAATATTCTAGGAAATTTTAGGGCTTCAGAAATCCAAACTTATCCAATTTTCAGGGCTTCAGGATTTTAGGCTTAGCCAAATTTCAAGTTTATACATTCTACCCCAACTTGGTGTTTTGTTGATGAGTGGTCATTTCTTGAGCCCTCATCATGTGCATTTGTTGTTGGCTTTGTTTGTGTGTGTTAATTTGGTAGAGGCATTTGGGGATTTGTTGGTTGCCGAGATTGTGGTGAAGTCTTCCGTTGTGATCGTTGTGATCCCTGTATGATGTTGTCATGTGCACTCATACTTGTAAAAAAAAATCTTGGCTTTTATTTCATCCTTGTTTCCAAGGATCTCCGAGTAGGGCATTACG